>BSQW01000013.1:2102500-3343125 GCA_030161315.1 Eutrema japonicum
AATATCTAAATTTTGTGACGGACAAGTACAGAATAGCCTCTTTTACTTCTTTTTCAGTAGGGAGACTTTCGGAATAGTTAGTATATTAACTTTCTCTTTTTGGTATAAATTTTTAACATTAGACCAAAAAAACAAAAAAAAAACTGAAACAATTATCGACCCCGTAAAATTCATTTGCGAATCTTCAATAGTTTTCCGAATATTGGACTGAAAATAGCGGTGTCTTTGTGACGGACAAGTACAGACAGATACCAAATATTTAAGTAAAATGATGCCCACCCGACATGGGACATGGGTGTGACCTTCCAGACTGCAGAAAAAAACAAATCTTTTGCATGTATCGAAGCCCAATGGGCCTTTAGGAATCGGTCCAAAGGCCCATTGATTTAACGACGTCACCTGTGAAGCACTTCTTGATAATATTGGTGAGAGAGAGAGAGCACGAATGGAGTGAATCACCAACACTCATTTTACTAAAGAATCACTTTATTAAAACCTAATCCTTCTCTCTGCCAATTTCAAAAGCAAATTTGTTGCAGAGACGACGGAGATGGCAGAGTATTTGGTAACTGGAGGAACTGGCTTCATCGCTTCTTACATCGTTAAATCACTCCTCGAACTCGGACACACCGTTCGAACCACTCTCCGAGACCCTCGTTAGATTCCCAACTTAACATTCCAATTCTTGTCGATTTTTTTTTCTCTTTCAAATTTTCGTGTTTTGATTTGATTTGTGTTGAAAAGGGGATGAAGGGAAAGTGGATTTTCTATGGGAATTGAAAGGAGCAAAACAGAGGCTGAAGATTTTCCAAGCTGATCTAACGGTGGAAGGAAGCTTCGACGAAGCGGTGAACGGCGTCGATGGAGTATTCCACACGGCTTCTCCTGTTCTTGTTCCACAGGATCACAACATTCAAGAGACATTGGTTGATCCAATCATAAAAGGAACAACCAATGTGATGAACTCTTGTGCAAAGTCCAAGACCACTCTCAAAAGGATTGTTCTTACATCTTCTTGCTCTTCGATCCGGTACCGTTTCGATGCCACGAAAGCCTCTCCGCTCAATGAGTCGCATTGGAGCGACCCTGACTATTGCAAACGCTTCAATGTGAGAAACACTTCTCCTCTCTTATCTGCTTGAAATTCTTGATTAGAAAGAACGGAATATGTAGCCTAGTGGTTTGTACTAGTGTCGTCGATGTGTCACTGCCAGGGTCTAAACCTAGTAGAGTGCATGTTATTGAAAGCATTTCTCTCTAATCTACTTGTAATTTCGGCTTAAAAAAGACTCAATTGGGCAATGGACATGTAGTTTAGTGGTTTGTATTAGTGTCATCAATGTGTTACCGATAGAACGCATGTATATAAAAACGTTTTTCTCTCTAATTTGCTTAAAGGACTCTATTGATGGTGTGTGCTTGAATTGATGCATAGCTTTGGTACGGATATGCAAAGACTCTAGGCGAGAAAGAGGCTTGGAGGATAGCTGAAGAGAAAGGGTTAAACTTGGTGGTAGTGAATCCTTCCTTTGTGGTTGGTCCATTGCTTGGACCAAAACCCACAAGTACTCTTCTTATGATCCTCGCCATTGTCAAAGGTCTTGCTGGAGAGTATCCGAATTTCACGGTCGGGTTTGTGCACATAGACGATGTAGTTGCTGCTCATGTATTAGCCATGGAAGAGCCTAAAGCATCAGGGAGAATCGTATGTTCGAGTTCGGTTGCTCACTGGTCTGAGATCATTGAGTTGCTAAGAAACAAGTATCCCAATTACCCATTTGAGAACAAGTACATCTCAATCACTAGATTCACCAAGATTTCATAGTCGACCTCATTTTATATATTGATTGATTCTTTGTTTCTTTCAGGTGCAGTAACAAAGAAGGGGACAATAGTCCACATAGTATGGATACAAGGAAGATACATGAGCTAGGATTTACATCCTTTAAGTCACTTCCCGAGATGTTCGATGATTGTATCCGCAGTTTTCAGCTGAAGGGTCTACTCTGAAGATATTCATCTCCATCTATCTTTATTGTCAATTTCTGGATCATAAATCGTCATTTCTATTGATTAAACGCTAGGAAGTCGTAACTACCTCTTTAGTTACTGATTCCAGTAATAAAATAAGCTGGTTTTTGATCAATCACTTGTTCTAATCTCCTGTAGTTTTAAGTATTAGCAAATGATCCAAGTTTGTGGCTTTCAACTAAATGGGGACTTTTAAGCTAATGGGCTGAGAATCATCTCTCTTTTAGCATCATCACCATTTCCAAAGTTATGGTTAAAATATAGCATCAAGAGCTTCCAAAGCTTGTCACAATGTGAATATTCTTTATTAAAAAGCCTTATAATATAGCATCAAGAGCTTAAAGGCTTATCACAAGATCCTCTACTTGAATCACCTCACCTCGCATGTGCATTTAAAGCTCTACTTCTTATAACTAGTATATCACGTGATTGAAACATGCCGCACGCACGTACAGAAGAAAGAAAAAAGATGTACAAGAGCATGTGCAACCACAAAGTAGTGGAAGAGAGTGGGAGAGACTCATCCTTTGACTTTTCCTCATTCCCCAAAATCACATCTTTTTAATTTGATTTTTATATTATATAGTATTAAATTCCAAAATGCAATACAGCTGTTATAAAATATTTGGAGTTAATTGAATAACCTGACAAAACCAACCCCTGACTTGTTGCCACTTCCGTGCAATTCCCCATCTTTAATTTTCCACTCTCCTCTTCACACTATTCAACCAACTTATCTTCAAAAACAAACAAAAAAACATATAATTTCATAATCTATTAGATTCTTTAGAATCGCAACACGTCAGAGTCTAACGCTCCACTGGTAGGGGATTATGAAGATGTGACAAATAAATGGCGATAAGAACAATGAAACGAACAAATAGTTATAATATTATTATCATTGAGAAAAAAGAAAAGATGGTGGAAATGTAATGGAAATCAATCTCTTACAATTTTGGACGGCTCTAAAAGCACAATGGAAAAACCCAAAAGTAAAGAGATTAAAAACCATCATTAAGCAAAAATGCTTTTCTTCACACTTAAACCGAAATTAACCAAACTCCTAGTTGCAAAACCCGGCTATTATGTCTCAAGATCTTACTTATCTCCGGAACACACTTTTCTTTGTATGTCTTGAATTACTAAAAAAACATATAACTCATACGAAAAAACAAATCCTATTAAGCTGCAAAACTTTTCATGGGGCAAGGGATGTTGAGAGGCGCGTTTTGATCGAGGAAAGCGAAACTAGAGTCACCTAGCTCGAGCTCAACATCTGCAAAGTCGAAATCCGGTAGCTCGCTCGGACCACTATCTTCGAATCCGTCAATGTCATCGAGCAAACCGAAACCATCAAGCTGATCGTCAGTGAGGAAACAATCAAAGTCTAGGTCATGCCCGTTTCCTCCAGCAGCCATTGTTCCCTCATCAGCAAAGAAACCAAGATCAGGGATTTGTAGATCAGCAAAGTTGAAATCGAACAACACTTCCATGCTCGAATCAACACCAGTAGTAGTAGTAGTAGCAGCATCATTCGGAGTGGTCTTGACCTCTTCTTTAGTATTGACGGAAGTAAGAGCTGATGCTGAAGTGTCTTGCTCAAGAGGAGCGGTAGGTGAAGAGCGAGAGCATTGACTGGTCTCAGATGAAGAAGCATCAGGTTTAGCATTCTCAGACACAGAGACAGAAACAGTGGTTGTGGTGACGCCGACAAGCGCATCATACTCTTTCTTCTTGTCTTTATAAGCTTGATGTGCTTCTTCTTCGGTTTCAAAAGTACCCAACCATGTCCTGGTTTTAGTGATCGGATGTCTAATCTCAGCAGCCCATTTACCCCATTTCCTCTGCCTAACACCGACAGGCTTCTTAGACAAGCGAGAACGAGAAGCTGCTAAAGCTGCTGCTGCTTTCTTGACGATGCTTTTGGTGCTGTCCTGAGAAGAACTCACAGACGAAGGCTCAACACGAGAAGCAGTTTCCAAGGATGGAAAGTTAATCTCACGGACGATGCGTTTCACTTTACGAGGCTTAGGCTCATCTTCGTCGCTAGAGGAATCATCGGTCGCATAAGGGTCGTTCACAATGATCCGAACTTTTCTCAAAGAATGGGTTTCTTGAGGATGGGATAATAAAGTGTTGTTTCTCTTTGGTTTTTTCGTATCACTCAAAGACTGTTGTTTCCTTAACTCTACCATTGTTGTTTCACACCCAAATCCTCAAAATACCCAGAAGAAAGAAAACGGAACAACAAAATCGATCAAAACTTGGGAGACTTGAAAAAAAAGCTTTTAAAAATCTCAGCGGACTATGAAAAATGAAAATTTATGCTGCTTTATGTGAAAACCCCCAAATACTTCAACGCCAGAACAAGTCCTGCGATTAGAATCATACATAGAGAGAGAGGCGTTTAATCTTCAGATCTTTTAAGAAGGTACGAAAATGGAAGAAAAAAAAGATGAGAGATGATTCGATACCTTTTGGGTCTTAAGCGCATGGAAAGAGACGGAGTCTCGAGAATAAGCCTCTGCTTTGAGCAGAAGTGAAGAGCGTTTGAAAGAGCAGCCAGACCAGATTTCAAGGAAGAAGAAGAAGAAGATGATGAAATCGGAGAAGATAACTGGGTCAGAGACAAAATCACAGTCGATTCAAAACCAGCCGACATAAATCCGCGTCACAAACGCTCCGATTTCTCCTCACGAAACCCTAAGTTCACTGTTTCTGTTCTTCGTAAAGACACACAGACAACAACAAGAACAAGAAAGTGAGAAACCAGAAACCAAATAAAACCCACACAGCTAAAACCCTAGAGCAGAGAGAAACAGAGAGAGATTAGAAATCTGGGGAGGAGATTTTTTTTCTTTGGATTATATAAAAAGAAATGAAAAAAAAACGAAGGATCCGTGACAAATTGTTCAGAGAGAAAACAGTAAACAAGTGTTAAAAAAAACTCGATTTTTTTACAAATACCTCAGAGAGAGAGAGAGACGACGACGCAAATCTCAAGAAGAGAAGATAAAACATCATACAAAAAAACAAAAAAACAAAAAACAAATCGAAGAAGAAAACGATTCTTTTAAATAAATTTCATGGAGAAACGCAGAAGCAATAAAAATAATTTATTAACCTTGTTGTTGTGTTTCTTCCGATTCTCTCTCTCTCTTTCTCCTTTTCTTTTAATTGTTTTGTGTGCTGTGAATAAAAAAGCTTTCACGCTCTTTATATTATCATTTTACACTATTGGTTGATGATTTATTTCACTTTTTTCAATGACGGTCAAAAGGAAACATTCAAAGAAAAGACTAGAGCGATTAAAATGGGGAAATAAAATATTCAGTTTTTAGATTTGTAACAGCCAATTAGAAACAAGAATGGTAATATTTACATTATTCTGTAAAATAATCTTTGCCAATTTATAGCCTATTTACATTTATTGACCAACTAAGACATTCCGTTTTTATAGAATCAAAAATAACAGTATTTTGACTGTTTTTTTTTTTGATTTACTGGAAAGAAAATTAAAAAAAAAAAAAAGGAAGTTTTAGCATAATAATATTGTCATTGGAGGAGACATATAATAAAATTAGCTGGCAATGGTGGAAAGTAGGGACAATTTAACATTAACGGCGCATGACTCTCTCTATACTCATGCATCTATCATGGCCCGCCAAGAATCCGAGCGCGTGCTGCTCACTCTCTCCTTGCCTCGAAGAATTTTATGAAATTTGTCATGAGTCATTTTCTAAATCTTTTTTTTTTAATATCAAGCATTTTCTAATCTTTTATTTTTTTTGTTCAGTTAAAGTTTAGAATTTGCCGACCAAAAAAAATGTTTACAATTTCTCATTTTTGTATAATTGTTATAAAAAATTTAACATTTTGTTTATTTGGATAAGTATCTAAATTTTTGGTATAAAATCTTCTAATTTTGGTAAAAACAATCTCAACTATATTTAAAATAGGGCATATATAATACCGAATCTTTATAAAAATCTACCTAAATCCTATTTTCACTAGATTTCTTTATTTTATTAGAAAAAAAAAGGAAACTAAATCACATTTAGTTTTAGATTTTGGTAGTACCCAACCAAACTCAAATAACCAAGTTGATGTTAATCTTATAACGCATTTACTGTTTTTTACATGAAAAAACTAGGGGTGGGCATTTCGGTTTAATTTCGGGTTCGGTTCGGGTTCGGTTCGGTTAATTCGGGTTGAATAAAACTCTAGCCGAACTCAACCGAAATAAGTTTGGTTCGGTTTGGTTCGGTTTGTGTTCGGTTTGGGTTTAGTTCGGTTTGGGTTTAGTTCGGTTTGGTTTAGTTCGGTTCGGTTGTACTTTGGTTTGGTTTTAGTTCGGTTTTAAAAAAATCAACTTATAAAAACAAGAATCCTAACGAAACGTAAACAAAACGAAGTAATAAAAAAAACCATTCCCTAAAATTTTAAAACCAAACTGAAAGTATTCCACTTAATCAAAATTAAAAATAAAAATAAAAAAATTTATGGTTTCGTCTTTCCATACCACTAAAATGAATATACAACAAGTCAATAACTTAAATATAAATTAATTATACAAGTTAATGTTTATTCATCTCTTATATGAGTCATTATAGGCTTATATCATTAATATAAAACTATCACCATATGTGTTATTATTTTTAGTATTATTAATTAACTAATTAACAAAAACACATTGGTTTATCGGTTCGGTTCGGTTTTAAACCGAACCAAACCGAACCGTTCGGGTTGAGAAAAACTTGAACCAAATGGTTGGGTATTAACTATGGTTTGGTTTGGATCGGTTTGAGTTCGGTTTGGTTCGGTTGGTTCGGTTAAAATGCCCACCCCTAGAAAAAACCACGATAAACGATCTATTTTTCTCTCAAAAGTATCATATAATAACAGATCTATCCAAAGTTTTGACTTCGACCTAAATCCTCTGATTTGAAAGTTAAAAACGCATGTCCCTCAATTGGAAAGTTCAAAACGGAAGATTTATTAAATGTCTTAGTTGGTCAATAAATCTGGTACGAAACTATTTCAACCGGATACCATACCAAATTATAAATAACAGTATTTGACTGTAGTTAAATATATTTTTTTTGTCGAACCGAACCAAACTAAACTGAGCACAAAACTCACGCGCTTGGTGTTCTCTACCTGAAAAAACAAAGAGCGGTGGTTGAAAAATTGTCGTCTATACAATAGTGTCTATTAAATTTTTAAAAGGACTTAATGTGAATGTTAACAAAAAAATGCACTAATTTTGAACATTTATCACAAATTACTAAACCAATAAATCTATTAAAATTTTAACCCTCTAAAATTTTATAAAACATATACTTGATGAGTTTGTATTCATGATACTAGCTCTGTGTTTTGTACAACCATACGGTTGAATTTAGATTTCTTTGTAAACTTAAAATAGTTAAATAGTACAACACATACCAAAAATGCAATGTCGGAGTAAAAATTTTGATTTTGATTTCTTTTTTAACATCTAGCTTTTATTTATTAATTCGTAAATGGATATTTTGTAGTGGAAAATGAACATTAAAAATAGAATACAACAAATTACAATCAAAAGCGTTTTTAGCTAAAATATATGCGGAATGATTCATCTCACAATTTGCTTGGTCTTGATTTTTATGCTCTCTCTGTTTTTTATTAATGAATTTTTTAAGTTTTTCATACATATTAAAAAACACATTAAATTTTGATTATAAATACATCATTTTGTGATTAACAATTTTTTATAACTGTAAACCAATAGTAATTTAATAAACTTAATTATTTTTGTGAAAATTATAATTATCATTATTAATTAATAAAATACATTAGAAAACTTAAAATAAATTATATTTTTAAAATAAATTTTTTTCTAAAACATTCAACAATTAAAAACGGTGGGAGTAATATTTTTGATAAGGCATAAACTGAAAGAAAACAAAGTCCAAAAGTCGAAATACTACAGAAATATAAGCATTGTTGAAAATATTTTGAAGTTAATGCATGGTACGAGTCTTGACTTTCGCTCACAATTTTGAATAGAGTTCTATCAAATGTTCAAAATTGTTTATCTTTAAACAAATTAGTGAAGTGGTCGTGGAATAATAAATATCAAAGTAAAAAATAATCAAGCAACAAGCGGTCGATTTAAGGAAGAACATCATATAATTATTGGAGGTGGAACGAAAGTGCTGATTTTATAGTATAATCTTTGTCAAGATTTAGCAAAGAATGTTTAAGACACATGTGACACGTGTATGAAAAGATCCTTCCTATGTTTTGCTTCAATCTTACTAAAAGCGAGTTGTAGTCTCTATCATCAATCATAACAAATTAACTCATAACATTATCATAATACATTTTGTAAAAGTGGCAATGAAATTAAAAAAATTACAAAATAAAAAGAGGTGGTCTAGAAGACTATCACATGAGCAAACTGAGAGATATGAATAACATAAGCATGGTCACCACAAGTTTTGATGGTCACCACAAGTTTTGAGTAGATCTCACGCGCTCAAAACTTTTCTCTCTAGAAGGCAACCTCGTTAATTCCGCTTGGGCCTCTCCGGTCACCGGAGCTTATAGCCGGTGCCGCGAGAGGTCCCCTCCTTTTCTCGTTTGATTATGCACTTCATTGGCGGAGCATGTTGCAAACACTACAAGAAAACAGGCAATTTGCAACGAACGATATCGTTGTAAAATCGTTGCAAAAGAGGGTTTGCAACGAATTTGCGACGAAAATGATATCGTTGTTAACTGATCGTCGCAAACAACAAATCGTCGTAAATTCGTCGCAAAAGTACGAGGGAAAACACTTCGTCGCTAAATCGTCGCTAAATGTTCGTCGTAAAATCGTCGTAAATGTTACATTGAAATTACGACGAATATGAATACGTCGTAAAATCGTTGCTAATTCGAAGGAAAATCTGTCATTGTAAAATCGATGGAAAAAATTATCGTCGTTAATTCGTTGCACAGCAATCGTCGTAAAATCGTGGCTAAATAATCGTCGCAACATCGTTGCTAATAAATCGTCATAATATCGTGGCTAAATAATCGTCGCAATATCGTTGCTAATAAATCGTCTTATAATCGTTGTAAATAGCCACGATTTTATAACGATTATTTAGCAACGAATTACCATCGAATCACCGACTATTATATATATGATTTTTATTATTATTAATTTTAAAATTTTATTAATTTCGAAATTATAAAATAAAAATTTTAAAAATATTATATAATATAATTTTATTAAAAAGAAAATATAATAATCTGTTACAAAAAAAAAAAAAACCAAAATTAGAATTCGAAATCCTAAATCTAAATAACTATATCGTAATCGTCGAGATTGACATCGTCTTCGGGACGTCTCGACGAACCGGATGTGCCTGCCGCTGCCTCTGCCTCTGCCGCTGCCGCTGCATCTGCCTCTGCTCGGAGTCTTCGCTTTTCCCGTAGCATAGCCTGCATTGTTGGGTTCCCTGTTGCCAAGATGTCGAAGAGTTCGTCATTCTGCGTAGCATCCAGTTCAACCCGCTGCTGAAGACTCGCAATCTTCGCCTGATATGCCTGAGACTCGGTCTCAACCCGCTCCTGAAGACTCGTAATCGTGGCACGTAACACGACTGGATCATCTTCTGGCAATCGGCGTCGCGGAGCATATGAAGAAGCAGCCGAGACATCTCGAATAGATCCCATCCCGACAACCTTCCCCTTTCTCTTAGGGGCAACCTATATTTAAATTTTTCATTTAGAAATTTTTAAAAAATCAAAAACTAAAAATTAATAAAGAGTAACTATTCTATATATATACCTGCTCGAAGATCCGGTCAATATCGGGTGTGGTCAACCCTCCAGACATGACCGACGAACCACCGGGAGAGAGCTGTTGAGAGAGTTGTGTCTCTCGATCGGTGACTCTGGAAGTCACCTCATTGAAGATGTGCTCGGCAGTCTCGGAAACAAAGGAACCATCCTTCTTCCGGTGCGTCCGCTCAAAAACCCTGGTCAACGGAGGGAGTACACCTCCTTCTTCGGCGGCCTAAAGAAAAAAACTATGTTATTGGCAACGTAAATTAAATAAATTAATTTAAATAAATTTAATTACCATATGTAGACGAACACCCGCAAAAGGTGTTTGCCCAGCTGTATGAGGCAGAGCCTTGAGTCGCCCGTCCGAATCAACGGTGTTGCGGGAAGCCGAACACTTCTCAGCAATGATGATGGACTTCGGTTCCAGCCAATACCGCACCAAGCCGTCCCAAACGGCTTTATCCATGTAGAGGGGCTTTGGTTCATCGCCATCTTTCTTCCATGCTTTCTTCCACTCTCCAACCACGCCTTGGATACGAAACTTTACCCTCTCGAGAAATAAAGTTTTAACCTCTTCATGAATAGAAATATCCCAATGATATTTTTGCTGCACGAAAAACAAAAATAATTACACATTTTATAAAATAAAATTAAATATATATTTAAATATAATTAAAATAATTAAGAGAAAAAAAAAAAAAATTTCCATACGTACCGCAAACATCTTGAACCATGTGTCCTTGACGTGTTGAGGAAGCTGGGAAAAATTGGTATGCGGCTCGACAAAATAAGACTTGATGATGTCGGAAACGGTGCGTCCAACTTTGGATTCAACTCCAAACCTGAAACAAAAAATTGTAAAATTTTGAATTGTTAGAAATAAATATAAATATGTAATAATAAATGTAAAAAATAAATATTTATATATATTACCATTCCGACCCGTCAGTATGATCCAGATCTAATCTTTTAAGCCTATGACGCCCCGGCTGTGCAAGCAAATCATGAACCGTCATGTGTGCATACGGGGGCGGGGCATGTCCTCCAGATTGCGGAATCTGAGGTGGTTGTGGAGGCGGCGGAGGTTGCGTCACAGGGACGAAATCCGTCTCTGTAGCCTCAGAAGACGGAGGCAACCCGGGACCCGTAGAATCACCAATATCTCTCAAAAACTGAGCGTAATGTGCACGACGCTGGCCCATCTGCATAAAAATGAAAAAACATTACTATCTATAAACATCCGGGCAGTCTGCTATTTTTCCTAATTTGATTCCGTTTCTACCGACCTAAATTATTTCAGTTTTATCTATACTAATTAATTAAAAACATAAAAAAAAAAAATTTACCTTTTTTCGCAAAGAATTCGGAAGGAAATTATGATCAGTTTTTCTTTTGATTTGTTGGAAATGAATTGGCAAGGAATTCGCGTGTATATATAAGATTACTTGTCGTCGCCAAATCGTCGCTAATCAGCGACGATTTGGCGACGATTCGTGGCTATATCGAGGCAAATTAACCGTAGCTAATTCGTCGCTAATTTTGCAACGAATTTGCAACCTTCGGAGTTAGCGACGATTTAGCCACGATTCTTCTATATTCGTTGCCAAATCGTCGCAAATTTGGATCGAATTAGTGATGATAGTTGTAAAATCGGTTTTAGGGTTTAGGGTATAGGTACGAAATTGTAACGTCGATTGCAACGTTCCAAAAACAACTTGACATGTTTACCGTAAATCCAAATTCATGAAATTATCAATAAGTTCATCGATATTGAAAAATAAGTAAAACATATAGTTTGCGTATATGTTAGATACAATGATTCAGTTTGTGGAAATTATTGTGATTCGCCGAGTTTTCATTTCCGGACAATTCTCTAAAGTCACGATCAATTTCTTTGAAAGATGCATAATACAATGAGATGGTAATACGTTAGGGTTTAGGGTTTAGGGCAAAGGGTTTAGGGTTTAGGGTTTATGACAGATCGTCGCCAAATCGTCGCAAAGTAGCATCGAATTTGCAACCTTCGGAGTTAGCGACGATTTAGCCACGATTCTTCAATATTCGTTGCCAAATCGTCTCAAATTTGGATCGAATTAGCGACGATTTCTTTGAAATCCCTTAAACCCCAAACTAAATCCCATTTCCGATCTCCACTTATTTCCCACCGTTGTTGGGGCAATTAATAAATTACATGACACATAGACACATATGTCTCGTAATTTATTAATCCCCGCACCGGCGGAAAATGAGTGGAGATCGGAGATGAAATCTAGTTTGGGGTTTAAGGGATTTCATAGAAATAATTAATATGACTTAAATTTCACAATAACAACTCGATCACAATATTATATTAATACATTAAATTCACAATAATTTCTAGCTAGCGCGGTCACTCTGATTCATTTTCGGACGAAGAGTAGTACACGTCCGTTTCTTGATCATCTGGTTCATCACTTTCTTCGAACTCATCTTCCTCATCTTCTTCCTCTGTATCGTCTGGGAGATATTCAACTTGCCTGTTTTGAGGATCTATCAAAAGGATGTCTTCATTGCTCTCATTTAGTTCTGGCATATCAGAGCAATGATCTTGCTGCATTGGTAGTTCCTCATCAACCCCCACAATTCGACCCCTCGGAGAAACTTTTATAACTGATAACCATGAGATACGGGTGGTGCGAACTCGCGGATATGGAACAAAGCTGACTTGTTCTGCTTGTGATGCTAGGATAAATGGCTCATACTTATTGTAACGTCGTGATTGGTTGACATCTACTGCCCCAAATTTGTTTTTACGGACGCCTCGATCAACTGTTGGATCGAACCAGTCGCATTTGAACAGAACGCATTTCAAACCTAAGCAACCAGGGTACTAAACTTCAATTATGTCTTGCAACACTCCATAAAAATCTATTTCGCCCCGCACACATACCCCGTAGTTGGCAGTAGCTCTTTGATTTCCGTATTTGAATGTATGAAATATATATCCGCGTGTGCAATACATGGGTGCACTCGTTATCTTCGATATGGGGCCTTTTATTAACTCATGGAACCATAGTGGATATGCGGTATCCCCATACTCGACCTATATATATCATTAATTAATTTAGTTACAAAATAATCAAAATATGTATTAGGTTAATTGTCCAAGTTAGTAATTAATCAGATCACTTAAATTTTTACGTACTTGCGTCTTCAACCACGGGGCAAAATGTTGATCTTTACGCTTATTGATTTCATCGTCTGAGATTACTTCAATGACTTCTCGGACTTGTCTAACAAATTCACTGCATACATAAGTATTTGTAATTGGTATAAAGCTAGCATATATATAATTTAGCCATATATATAAGACGTATGTTTATACACTTACGTCTCAAATTGACTAACTTCTTCGCAATTTAAGAGGATATACGTTTGTGCACTATGATGGTCTTTTTCATTGGCAAACCAAACTGACTTCACTTTTCCACATAATCGACCGATTGAAGAAAAGATATCTGGGACACCTTCATTAGCATATGTTCGGCCTACACCTCCATCATCATATCGCCGTGCTGCCCTTTTCCGTGTGCGAACCTTCGAGCCAAAATAGTACCCGGTGAAGTGAGAAGTTTCTTCTGTTAAACTTCCTGCTACTATTGAGCCTTCAACTTTGGCTAGATTTTTAGCCTTCCGCTTCAAATGTCCCATGAATCGCTCGAATGGGTACATCCATCGATACTGCACAGGTCCCCCAAGTTCTGCTTCGTGAGGTAGATGAATAGGTAGATGTTCCATAACATCAAAAAAGGCTGGGGGAAATATTTTCTCCATGTTGCACAACAAAATAGGAATACTAGCATCAAGTTGTGCAATAACATCTTCTGACAAAGTACGGGTACAAAGATCCCGAAAAAACCCTCCAATGCCTGCAATTGCTTCGTGTACATTTCCTGGTAGAAGTTCAGCAAATGCAAAAGGAAGTAGTCGTTGCATAAAGACGTGACAGTCATGACTCTTCATCCCAGAAAACTTTTGGCCATTCTCAACACATTTAGATAAATTAGATACGTACCCGTCCGGGAACTTCACATCAGATGTCACCCATTTGAACAAAGCTGACTTTTCTTCCGCACCAACTCGAAATATGGGGACAGGTGCTTTCCCATTGCTTGTAATATGTAACTCATTCCGACAACAAAGATCGGGCAAGTCTAACCTTGACTTACCGCTGTCTTTAGTCCTTCCACGCACGTTTAACAATGTATGCATGATGTTATCAAAAAAGTTTTTCTCAATGTGCATGACATCCAAATTGTGTCTAAGCAAATGATCCTTCCAATACGGAAGCTTCCAGAATATGCTTTTCTTATGCCAATTGTGATGCTCCCCATATCCATCCGGCATATTAGCTGGAGTGTGCCAATTTCCACCACGATTGACTGTTTCCAATGCACCATAATGATCAATTTCAGCTTCTAGATCTTCCCCAGAAATATAAACAGGAGGAGGAACACGAACAGTTTTGTTCTTTCTAAACAACCGCTTATTTCTTCGATATGCATGATGAATCGGTAGAAATCGGCGGTGACAATCAAACCAACTTGTTTTCCGACCATGTTTCAATTGAAACGCATCTGTCCGATTGAGACAATATGGACAAGACAATCGCCCATGCGTAGTCCAACCTGGCAACATCCCGTAAGCAGGGAAGTCGCTTATTGTCCACATAAGCACCGCACGCATTGTAAAATTTTTTTTCCTTGCAAAATCATATGTCCGAACCCCGGTATACCACAACTGCTCCAATTCCTGTATCAGAGGCTGCAAAAACACATCAAGGGAACGCTTCGGATGCTTCGGACCTGGTATTAAAATACTCATGAATAAAAATTCCCTTTGCATGCACATATCTGGGGGTAGGTTGTAAGGCGTTAGGATTATTGGCCATAAAGAATATTGCCTACCAGACATACCAAACGGACTAAATCCATCTGTGCAAAGACCAAGATACACATTACGTTTCTCTCTAGCAAAGTCTGGATGTACCGTCTTAAAGTGTTTCCACGCTTTTGCATCTGAAGGATGAGTAACCTCCTCATCTGTTTGCAAATGATCTGCATGCCATCTCATCGATGCAGCTGTCCTCTCGGACTGATACATTCTTTTTAATCTATCAGTTATAGGAAGGTACCACATCCGCTGGAATGGTACCTTACTACGACCAGAACCTTGCGGCTTATATCTTGGCTTATGGCAAAATCGACATTCCAGCAACTTATCATCATCTTTCCAAAAAAGCATGCAATTGTCAACACAGACATCTATCATCTCAGAAGGCAACCCAAGACTATAAACCAGCTTCTGTATCTCATAGTAAGTTTCAGCTGCTAAATTGTCCTCTGGCAAATACTCTTTAATCAAATCAGGCCAATCATCCATGCAAACCTCAGCTAAGTTATGATCAGTTTTAATAGTCATCATCCTAGCCGCCAACGACAATTTAGAATGTCCTTCTCTACATCCATCGTAGAGTGGCTGATTTGCAGCATCTAGCATATCATAAAAAAATTTTGCATCTAGATTGGGTTCCTCATCATCATGATGATCATGTGCAAATGTACTTACGGTTTCATGAAATGCATCCGTAACCATGTCATGAATCCTATCATTATCTTCACCATGCTGCTCCACATGCTCATTAAATTGATTAAAATTATTTGATTCATCAAAATTCGATGCTTGATAATTGCTAATACTACTAGCTGCATTTCCCCCATGACCCTCTCCATGATAATACCATATATAGTAATGCGGCATAAACCCTCTATTTAATATATGCGACCACACCTTCGAGATAATGATAAATTTCCTATTCAAGCATCTGGCACAAGGACAGTACATCTTACCACTGATAATCGTATTATGTATACTTCCTGCCTGATGCATGAATCCCTCCACCCCATCACTGAACTCCTTTGTTAGCGATCCCTCTGAATCAAGACGATTATACATCCATCTTCTAATTTCGTATATTGACATTTTTTTTTGGTCAGAAAGAAGTAAATATTGTTTTTGAATATGAAATTTTAATTATGAAGTTGGCCACTATATATAGATTTTTATTTTCACTACCATCGAATTACCTACGATTTTACATCGATTTTGCATCGATTTTACAACGAATCTAAAAATGTTTACATCGACTTTACAACGATATTAAACATGTTTACCTAACTAAACACCGTGAACTTAAAACGTGCTCACCTAACTGATTAATCGTTGGGAAATCGATGTAAAGTTCAAATTATACAAATCATTGCTAATTCGTGGGTACTTTTACGACGATATTACAACGTTTTATATACACGTCGTAAAATCGTCGCTACGTTACAACGATTTTACGACGATTTTGATAATCGTCGTAATGTCGTTGGTAATCGTTGTATCATCGTCGCTAATTAGCGACGATTTGACAACGAAAATTATCGTCCCAATTTTGCGACGACTTTACGACGTTTTCAAGAATCGTCGTAAAGTCGTCGCGAAAACGATGGCAATTTGCAACGAATTAAAATCGTCGCAAAAATTCGTTGCAAATTGCCTGTTTTCTTGTAGTGAAAGAGAAACTCGAAGAATCGACTGTCCTTCTCCGGCGGTGCTGTGGTGTGGTTCAACCGGCGCGGCGAGGCAACGCGGTGGCGGAAACAACGGCGTATAGCTACGCTTCTTTCCAGATGCTCCGGAGCTGTTTGAGGATGGCGGCGAACGAGATGTGAGAGGAGCAATGACGGCTGGAGTAGATGCTGCGGCGCGGTGGCGGAAGTCGTCGCGGCGGCTAGGTGGGTGGCACTGCAAGCTGAGGATGTTTCCGCGGTGGTCGGCTCCGACCTAAGCGGCCAAGCAGCTCTTCACGGCGGCGAATGGGTAAGATTTCTTCCTTTTGTTGCTAGTCGGCTGTTCGGATTCCTTGGCCGGATCGAAGGTTTTATTCGGTATAATCGGATGACGGTGGACTTGATGAGGGTTTCGGTGGTTGGTGACGGCGGTTTGTGCTCAATTTTCTCGAAGTGACTCTGGTGTGGATATTTCTTTGTCGATTTTTGTTTTCGCCGGAAGAGATGGAGTGGGGATCTGGCCACTCTCCGGTTCGGATCTGTCGGCTGGGGTCGGCTCTCCGGTCTGACGATGAAAGACTGGCGGTGAGCCGCAAAACTCTTCTCTTGTAGCCGCCGGTGTGGACGTCGACGGCAAAGAAACCGTTCAAATTATTTCTCAAATTTTCTCTCTGCTTTGACGCTATTTTACGCCTATCACTTTTGTTTAGTTTTACCGGTTTGGTTCGGTTACTTTTTACTTGGGTTATCAGTTTGTAAACCAGCTTCGATTCTCGGTTTGGGCGATTATTAATATAATAAAAAAATAATAAAAAAAAAAAAAAGAATAACATAAGCATGTTGTGAGTCTTGTGACTTTATACCGACTTATATAACCAAAGTAAAAGCCACAAACAAAGATAATATAAATATTTTCTTTCCATCTTATACATATCAAACGTTAATTCATATATTTATTTGAGTGAATTTGTGAGATTTGTCTTGTTCTTCTTTCTTCCTCATATTTAGGTGTATACCAAAATCAAGCCTCTTTATTTACCAATAAGACTAAAACCTTCCATATGTGCAAAAGGAGCTTTTAACACTCGGGATTCAAGATTTGGTCAATTTAGAAACATAAGATACTTGCTATAATTTAGAACAAAAAGAAAAACCAAAATTTGATCACACATTTGCTTATATAATTGAGTTGGTAAAACGAGTATATCTAAAGGTGTGACAAAATTTAATGGGGACACGACCCGGTGTTGGTAATAATAACTAAGAAATAAAGAAGGGAAAAAGAGAAAGTTAAGTAAGAGAATCTAATTTGTCTAGCATGTGAGATGCACGTGAGGATGAAGAGATATGGGTTCATGGGAGCAACACGTCGTCACTTCGCCACCTGCCAAGTTCGAAATCTAAGACCATCTCCAACGGTGGGGTTCTCAATTATGGGGGTCTTACTATAAAATCTGAATATTTTTTATATAGTTTAATTAAATAATTAAATTTTAGTTTAAAAAAAATTTGTACAAATAAGTGTCAGCTACGTGTAAGTTGAGTGTCTGTTCTCATTTTCTTCTTCTCTCCTGTTTTTTCATTTTTTATCATTTTTTAATTATTGAGACAACTTCTCATTTATAACCGATGAGAGTGCTCTAATGGTTCTCCTCTCTTAATCACGTGATCTCTTATAAAGTAATACCACTATCAGGGTTAGCCCATGCAAAGCAAGTATGGGCTTGCAGTCCTTATTTTTATAAAAAAAAGATCAGCCTTTAAATTTTTAAAAATTTATTTAGTTTAATAGTAAAATTATGAAAAAAAATTTCAAAAAGTCATAAGTTTGAAACTTAATATAATAAAACGGCCCAAATTTTTTTTTTAGCTTACGACATTCTAAAACTTAGGACCGGCTCTGATCACCACGATGTTCGTTCATAAATCCAAACTATTATTTTATAATACGTTGCGATCTTTCTTACGTTCTGAAGTTATTATTAAATGAACATGCTACAAAATGTTCTTTTGATGCGTGATAAGGCGTTTCGGTGTAGATGTATTGTGTCAGTGCATGCATTCATGATCCACAACTCTATTTGTAGTAAAAAAAGAATTATACGATCGAACTCTATTTTATTTCATCTAATCTATAAATTACACTTCTGTTAAGAATTATCACAATTGTCATTTAATTATTTTTTTTATCACAACTAACATTTGTTCACACACAGTTTTACGCAATTTTTTTTGGGAGTTCTCACTTATGTAACCAGCTTATCATTGACTTGTGTTGAAATTAATGTCAAGCTTGATGACGCCTAAATAAAGATACATTAATTATAATTTAATCTCCATGTTGTTAGCACATAAAAAACAAACATCTCCCTGTTGATATACATGTTCGTGTGAAAATTTTAATAACCACGTCTTGTGGAGTTTGCTTCTAACCATGAATCTCGTTAGTCGTTACGGTGGCACACACTATCATCCGTTAAAGACTAGTTCAGTGTAATGCATGATTCTAATCTAAGAATTTCACCGCAAACCTCGTGTATTAACAATGTTCTAAATTTGCAAGACAATCACCGTGTGTTTTTTCGGTGATTTTGGATAATTATGGTGACTATATATACGCAAACCTTTTTTATTTACACCAACAAAATCTATTTATAAAATTATGATGATTTGAACAGATTAAGTGTGTATACTAATCAACTTGGAATCTAAGAACTTACATTGGAAAAAATCAAAACTTCGTGATCAAACTCCTTTCGCATGGTAGTCGACACGAAAAGAGATAGAAAATCAACAAAACATCATCCTCACGAGTTGAGCACAATCCATATAATAATTTGGGAATATGCACTTCATCGCCCATATAAGAGTTTCGAACTCAACATAAAGAAGGGAGAGTATATGTTGACTACTTTTTAGGACAATTAGCGGATAAAAATTTCCGTTTAATAGGACAAAACCACAACCAAAAGCCGATCATCTCTAATATTTTGTACTCAAGACATTTTCCGTCTCCTAATGTCTAGTGATGCATGCTAAAAATTTGAACACTTAGTTGACAATCTATAATGTGTTAGATTCTGCTCAATTCATGAATCTAGCAATTTGAAAATATGATTGGGAAGTTAATTTGTAAAGATTTCCGATTGAGTCTTTTGGATAAACAAGCAGAATTGTTGAGCCGTAACTTTTTTATGGAGAAGTTTTAGTTTAAAACAAGCAAAAACCACTAGTTAAACTTGGTTTCAATAGCTCAATTGATTATATCATTTGGCCATTATAGAAGAAAAGAAAAGAACCAGTTAGGTCTCAAAAAAATTATTGTTTTAGTTTTAAAAATATATATAGAATACTGTCAAAAAATATTTTTGGATCAATTTTCATAAAACCAACACCAATTTTTTTTTTAATATAATATACATGTTTTTTTATATACAGTATGTTTCATTAAATCAATTGGAAAAGATGATTATATTTCCAAAACAATAGTTTTGATTTCTAGTGAATAATCTCTGTGAAAAAGAAATGTAAAAAAGATTTTTTTTAATGAATTTGATTCTTTACTATTTTGTATTCTCGAAAGGAAAAAAGAGAGAAAAAAAAAAGTGGGCCCATAAAGACGGAAGAAGGTAAAGTGGGCCACGCAAACGGTGGCGCGTGGCTCCAAGCACTGTCCCCCTCAGACTATGTGATATTTTCCCGCCATTTAGCCGCCTTGCCACTGTATTGGGTCCCACTTTCCCGCCTTTATTCTTTCCCGCCCAAAAAGAAACTGCCACCACCTAACCTCTCTCATCTCTTGCCACGTATTCATTATTGCCACGTGTCTTTTTGTCTTGGACTCGCAAATTCATCTGTTTTGCTCGTTTTTCAAGGTCGCCTTATTGCATTATTTTATTTGCTTTTTTTTTTGTTTTTGTTTTTGTTTTTTCTGACGTAGTTAGTATTCGGTAAATGTATAGCCCGTATTTACATAAAAATTATGTATTTTCTCGTTCAAGTTAATAAAAATGTCTTTCGTCGAAAAAAAAGAAAAAAATGTATAGTCAAAAAACCTAAAAAATAACAGACATATTTTAACCGTCTATTTGTTTTGCATCAGTGATATTTCTCAACTTATTACTTAAAAAGAACTCTTATAATATCTGAATGTATAAATAATAATGAAGTGAAGTGAAGTGAAGTGAAGTGAAGTAAAGTAAAGCCGACAAAGTTGAAAACAGTTTTAAACAAAAATTGTTGGAAGTGGAATGTAATAACTAATGGCTTTTATTTTTAATCTGGTTTAAGGTGTGGACCGTGTGGTTTGACATTTAACCGTTCGATTGATTAACGAGCAAATAAAAGGGACTCATAAAATGACATTCAACCACCGCTCACCACGACTCGGTACAGTCGCAGCGGAAACTAAGGCCTTGAATGGTTGTACAGTCCACGCATGATCGACCAAATCAGATCAGTTGTTTTTCTCTCTCCATCTTTCGCATTTTTATCTTATTTACTTTGGGTCAACTTCGAAAATAAAAATAAGTTTAGTGTTGGAACTCGTTTTCGACAAGAAGTTCTAACCAATTTTCCTTCAAAAACCTTCGTCGGAATAACCTGATTTTGAGAGAAATAGATTAGTTTCTAAAAGCATTATAATATAGTGTATTCACATGTTTAAATCATATTTCATTTAAATGAGAAATAAAAATTCAAAATAGATTAGTTGAAACTTGAATAGCTTAAAATTTGACTAAATATCAATTTTCACATTGGAATTTTGAATTGAAATCCTTTTACTATATAAAAAAGACGTTTAATCCTTGGTTCATAAGAGTATACATTACCTTGTATAGAAGAAAACGTAGATGTGGGGATGAGCACACCTTTTTTTTTTGGCCCATTCGGTACTGTTCACGATATGCCCGACACTGTTCACGATCTGCACGACACTGTTCACGACCTGCCTGGTACTGTTCACGACCTGCCACATCATCCCCAAAAAGCGGAGAGTTGTCTGCTCAACTCCCAGTATAAATACCCTCTTAGAGTTCATTGTCAAGGGGGACGAAAAACTTTCCTTCTCTCTTTTTCTAAATAATTTTCCCTCTATAAAAAGAGTTCTCTGCAGCTCTCCCTACATGCAGACAGCTCTCCCGAATTCCCTACCTGCAAGCAGCTCTCCCAAGCTCACTACTTACAGACAGCTCTCCCGAGCTCCCTACCTGCAGACAGCTCTCTCGAGCTCTCTACCTGCAAACAGCTCTCCCGAGCTCCCTACCTGCAGACAGCTTTCCCGAGCTCCCTACCTGCAAGCAGCTCTCCTGAGCTCCCTACCTGCAAGCAGCTCTCCCGAGCTCCCTACCTGCAAACAGCTCTCCTGAGCTCCCTACCTGCAAACAGCTCTTCCGAACTCCCTACCTGCAAACAGTTTTCCCGAGCTCCCTACCTGCTCTCAGCTCTCCCGAGTTTCCTATCTGCTCCCAGCTCTCCTGACGAGCTCCCAACTCTCCAGTTCTCTCCTACATTCCTCAACAACTAACTACGAATGGCTTGATCCCCAACCTGGGATACGTAGGCAGCCCTCCGTGCACAGCTATAAATCACCTATTCCTCCTTATTTGCCGACCAGAACGCAACCGGCTCTATTTTAACAGAAAATCCATGAATCTCCCCGATACAAATTGATTTGTGGGAGACGTGCTCAAACACGTTCCAACATAAAAAATTGAATCCATGTTAAACCATATGTGCCCACACCGAAAAGAGCTTAGGTTCGGACTTGGATTTATGTGTTAGTCCGGGTAGTTGACGTTGGTCTAATAACCTACTTTTTGTATCAAATTTTTTATTTATGCGATTGATCATTATATAAATTTAAATTTGGTTAATAAATGAACACATAAATTTGGTAAAAAAAATAAATTATTTTCAATTGGATAATTAGTTTTTATAAATATTTTTATAACTTCCACAATTCATCGTAAAAGATCATATTAAAATAGGTTAATTGAGTATTATGGACAATATAGTTGAGACAAAAAAATCGCGTCCTCTTTTCATATTCCTTTCCTCATTTTTTTGTTTTCTAAAAAATACAATATAAAAAATAAAAAAGACTTGAAAAGTTATAATTTTTGATGAAGCAAATCAGAAAAAAAATATGCAGTTGTATATTGGAATTCATAATGCCATCCAACCATCACATTACATAATATTTTTAGAAATAAGAAAATAGTATATCACCTCTGCAAATCTGTTATCATATATCATTATTATTTTAATATTACGATCACCAAATATAATTTATTTTGCAAATATCAATTTGTCTTATGGTAGAATTTGCCTTTCTACATTTAATATTGGTAAACAGTAACTGTATACCAAAATATTACTATTCGTTCATGTATCATAGTATGGAGCTTTAACATACCAAAATGTTAGTATGATTGGTTCGATCCTGAGTAGACTGAACAACTTTTAAAACCTAAATAATTCGTTCTTAATTAAGGTTTACCAATTAATTCCTAATTATTTAAAACAATTACTTGTCAAAAGAAAGAGAATCATAATTATTGTTCTCTTTAAAACAATTGTGATTGAATTATATACATAAATTGATAGAAGTTCTGGACGTGGGAGCATCATAAAGTAGTAGGGCTTAGGATATTGGATCTTGTGGGCTGGACATTTCATCTACTAGGCTTTTTGGATTAGAGCCATAGATCTTTGCCTAACTTTGTTAGATTATGTTGTCTTTACTTGTCCATTAGAGATTTAGCATGTGTCTCAAGACAAGGATAAAGACCGCCAAGATGGCGACAAGTTATAAATCTATTGAGTCTCTCACATAGGCGTGATATATGGATTGCATGGACGAATATGTTGGGTATAAAAGACATTTCAAATGGACGAATCATTGACCGTTACATGACATATACGTTGATGATATCATGTTAATGAATAGTCTTCGTTTATGTATGCTACTTGGCGATTGCATGATCTTTCTTCTTTATGTACGAAAGCTTAATTATACAAAACTAAAATGTAGAAATACAAAATGATGACACAACATACTGTATTGTTAGAAGGGGGATTAGCACCCCCTGGTTTAACTCGGTTCGAACCGAGATCGGTTCAATCAAGACCGGTCTACGATGGTTCGGATCAAAGATAAGTCGGTCCGAAAACGTTGGGCCGAGCTCGGAATCTCGCTGAAAGCCCATCTCGGCTATCGATCTAGGCCCATCACAAGCCCGGTCCGTTACAACAGATGAAACCGGAATATTTCCCTTTTCCCACCGATCTCGGAAAAGGAAATATTCTCTTTGGTCAACTCCTCGAGATATCAGGAACTTATCCTTATCTCGGAGAGAAAACCGGAAAATTTCCTTTTCCTAATCGAACTCGGAAAAGGAGAAATCTTCATTTCGACCGCCTCAAAGACACTATAAATAAAGGAGGAGCCTCATTCTTCAGAGACATCCACAACTTCCGCAGAGACAGAGAATACAAGAGAGAGCTCGTTACCGATCTCAAGTCTTTTGTCTTTGCCTTCTTACTTAAACTCTGTTGTAATCGCCGACTCTTGATCAATAAACGAGATTCCGACTAAAGTACCGGCTTACCCCCTTTTTGTGTGATTTACGGATCAACAATTGGCGCCGTCTGTGGGGAAAACTCCGGAACAGTACTTTCGGATATCGTTTGATTGAAGTTCGGCAATGGTTCTTCCAGTCGATACCACCACAGCCCTCGTCGACGGCTCAGAAACCGACGATCAAAACCCACGGATCGACGAGCTCAATCCTATCGATACCGAACTACAGACAACCGGAGGAGGACCCCCTCCGACCATACCTGTTGGAGAAGACAATCAGGTCAATCCATCTCGGAATCTTCCACAGCCTCCGGCTGCTTCGATATTTACGGATCCGACCGTCTTCATAGAAGCTATGACAGCGCAGTTCGCCGAAATTAACAAAAAGAACGAAGAGCGGATCGCATCTCTCATAGCATCCCATTTTGAGCGCCGAAATCAGATCGGTATCCTCGATCCAAACCCGGTCACCCCCGCCAACGAAAACACGTTACGCCGAAATCTCTTGTCCGACTTAACCGACGCTCAACCCCCAGGCACGATCGACCCGCCGACAAGAAGATCCTCCGCGACCGGTTCGGAAATCAACATCACGGACCAAGCCGCCGTGAATTTGGAATTCGCCAAGGTCCAGGCCCAACTACAAGATATGCGGACCAAAGTCCATCAGGCTACGAGTTCGGCGCCGGAGATCGACCGGGTAATTCAGGAGTCACAGAGGACGCCGTTTACCGACAAAGTCGTCAACACTCCAGTCCGACGATTGGAAAGAGTCAAGATCACATCATACGACGGGTTTACCGATCCTAAACACTTCTTGACCTTGTTTGTCATCACAATGAACCGATTTCGTTTCGGCTCGGAAACCAAGAAGGACGCAGCCATGTGCCAACTATTCGTGGAGAACTTATCCGGAGCCGCGCTCGATTGGTTTTCAACGCTCGAGCCAAGTTCGGTAAACAGCTATAACGAGCTCACTACCAAATTCCTCAAACGCTTCACCATGTTTATCAAGCAGAAAACAAAGAACGCCGAACTCTGGGCCCTCGAGCAGAAGCAGGACGAGCCCCTACGCAACTTCATGGAACGTTTCAAAGCGGTTGTATCCCATTGCACGATCGACGACGAAGCCGCAATCGAGGCTCTTTACAAAGCCACCTGGTACGAATCGGACTTTCACAGGGAGATCAAACGCAATAATCCAAAGACATTGGAGGACATCCTGCACAGGGCGCATATCTTCATCATGGAGGAGGAGGAAAGATCCGAGAAAGATAGGCGATACGCAATCACGAAACAGCCCGCCACTAAGGACAAACTGTACGTTCCCCCGAAACAACCCGTCAATACGATCCAAACTCAGCAATCCTGGTCAAACACTTGGGTTCGGTCGGATGAGCCAAAAGAGCCCGACACCACTGAATCCGCACCGTACTGCAATTTCCATAACCGGTATGGAAACCATTCGACCGAAGAGTGCCGACATCTACAGGAGTTCCTGATGATGAAGTACAAAAAGGGGGAAGTTCCAGTCGAAGGAGCCTTCCAACCCTCGAACAGACCGCGCCGTAACGATAACGGTAGGAGACGTAACTCCAAACCGAACAAGCCTGCCGAGCAAAAGAAAGACAAAACCGACGACGAACAACCGAAACGAGATCGGGAGGACAACGTGGAAACTCAACAACCTTCGCAGGTTCGAAAACGTGTCAACATGATCATGGGTGCATTGGAAACATGCAACTACTCCGTCCGAGCTCTGAAGACATACAATAAGGAAGCAGTGGCCGCAAAACAGTCACATCAGACTACACCCTGCGGAACGCCGATCACCTTCTCTGAGGCCGACACGGAAGGACTTCATATGCCGCATAACGACCCGTTAGTCGTCGAGACACTCATCGGTGATGTCGTAGTCGGGCGAATTTTGATCGACACTGGGAGCTCGGTTAACGTGATTTTCAAGGATACGCTGAAAAATATGGATTTTCCCGACAACCAAATCAGGCCGAACATCGAACCACTCACCGGATTCTCAAGCGAGCAAACCATGACAGCAGGAAAGGTCAAAATTCCTATGTATACCGGGGGAATATGTCGAATGGTCAAGTTCTTGGTGCTAAACAAACCCGCGATCTACAACGTAATACTCGGCACGCCGTGGATATTCTCGATGAAAGCAGTCGTGTCAACGTATCATCAATGCGTCAAGTTCCCGACACCTTCCGGAGTTTTCACCCTTAGAGGCGACCAGGTGATGTCCCGAACATGTTTCATAAACGAATGCAAACTAAGGACCACTCCCCGCACCTGCGTGTTCAATAAGAAGAAAATCCCACACGATCCCGATCTGCCGCGACGCGAAACGATCGTCCAAGTCAATATCGATGATTTCAATCCGGAAAAATGCGTAAGAATCGGAGCCGAGCTCGACAAAGACATCAAAGAGGATTTAATCCGACACCTCAAAAGAAACGTTTCGACCTTCGCCTGGTCAATCACAGATATGCCCGGAATCAACCCAAAGATAATAAGCCATGAACTCAACATCGACCCCACCTTCAAACCGATCAAACAGAAACGACGCAAGCTCGGTCCCGAGAAAGCCCGAGCTGTAAACGATGAAGTCGAAAGATTACTTAGCGCAAGATCGATTACAGAAGTTCGGTATCCCGAATGGTTGGCAAACCCGGTCGTTGTGAAGAAGAAGAGCGGAAAGTGGAGGATATGCGTCGATTTTACCGACCTAAACAAAGCCTGCCCAAAGGATAGTTTCCCACTCCCACATATCGACAGACTCGTCGAAGCCACCGCCGGGAACGAACTCCTCTCATTCATGGACGCCTTTTCAGGCTACAATCAGATACTCATGCACCCGGACGATCGCGAGAAGACCTCATTCATTACCGATCGCGGTATCTATTGCTACAAAGTGATGCCGTTCGGCCTAAAAAACGCCGGTGCTACCTACCAACGCCTCGTTAATCGGATGTTCGCTAGCCAGCTCGGCAAAACAATGGAGGTTTACATCGACGACATGCTCGTCAAGTCACTGGTTGCAAAGGATCATGCCGGACATCTTAACACCTGTTTCGACATCCTAAACGAGTACGGCATGAAGCTTAACCCGACCAAATGCACATTCGGTGTAACCTCCGGAGAATTCCTCGGGTATATCGTGACTCAAAGGGGAATCGAAGCCAATCCTAAACAGATCTCAGCAATCCTTGACTTACCATCTCCAACAACGAGAAGGGAGGTGCAAAGACTCACAGGACGCATCGCCGCACTCAACCGGTTTATCTCCCGGTCCACCGATAAGTGTCTCCCTTTCTACCAATTGCTGCGCGGAAACAAAAATCTTGAGTGGGATGATAAGTGCGAGGAAGCATTCAAGCAGCTCAAAGAATACTTATCAACACCACCAGTTTTGGCAAAACCCGAAGACGGCGAGACCCTCTATCTCTACATCGCGATCTCAACCTCGGCGATCAGCGGGGTCCTCGTTCGGGAAGACCGGGGCGAACAAAAACCGATCTTCTATATCAGCAAATCACTAGATGGAGCTGAAGGGCGATATCCGACTCTCGAAAAGCTGGCCCTCGCCGTTGTTGTTTCAGCTCGGAAATTGCGTCCTTATTTCCAATCACACTCAGTCACCGTGCTAACCGATCAGCCACTCCGGACAATCCTACATAGCCCAAGCCAGTCCGGTCGGTTGGCTAAATGGGCTATCGAACTCAGCGAGTACGACATCGATTACAAAAGCCGGACAAGCATCAAATCACAAGTCCTCGCCGATTTCCTCATTGAACTATCTCCGGAATACGTCAACACTGATGTCATAACCGCCGAACAATGGATCCTTCACGTCGATGGGTCGTCGTCTCACCGAGGCTCTGGAATAGGCATTCGCCTCAAATCTCCAACGGGAGAAATCTTGGAGCAATCTTTCCGCCTGACGTTCAACGCGTCTAACAACGAGGCAGAATACGAAGCGCTAATTGACGGACTACGTTTGGCCAAAGCCATCGGCGTTACACGCATTCACGCCTACTGCGACTCACAGCTCGTCGCAAGTCAGTTCAGCGGGGAGTATGACGCCAAGAATGATCGAATGGACGCATACCTCAAGCTCGTCAAACAACTCGACGAATCGGCCCGATCAGACGATGAAACGGAGGAACAGACGGACGGACTTCATGAGCCAACAGACCTCGAACAGTCCGACGAGCAGACTCCCGCCAATTGGACACTGGAGATAAAAATGTACATCATCGATGGCAAAATTCCGGCCGATAGATGGGCCGCTCGACGACTCAAAATGCGAGCCGCTCGCTACATACTTATCAAGGACGGACTGTTTCGTTGGAGTGCAGCAGGAATCCTCCTCAAATGCATCTCAGGCGATGAAATTCAGGAAGTCATGAAAAAAATACACGAAGGCGATGGCGGCAATCACTCCGGCGGCCGATCTCTAGCCCTGAAAGTCAAGAGAGCAAGATATTATTGGCCAAGTATGCAAGCAGACTGCGAGAGGTTCGTCGCGAAGTGCGATAAATGCCAAAGGCATGGCCCAATGATACATCTTCCTACCGAGCTGCTAACCACTTCGACAGCTCCGTATCCATTCATGCGATGGGGGATGGACATCATCGGTCCTTTCAGACGATCCACTACGCAGAAAAAGTTCATCCTCGTCATGACGGATTACTTTACCAAATGGGTAGAAGCCGAGGCATATCCCGTCATCCTCGCCTCTGACGTTCAGAAATTCGTCTGGAAATTCATTATATGTCGACACGGAATTCCGTACGAGATTATCACCGATAACGGTCCCCAATTCATATCAACACTATTCAACGACTTCTGCGCTAAGTGGAAAATTCGACTAAGTTTTTCCACACCAAGATACCCGCCGAGCAACGGTCAGGCCGAAGCAACAAACAAAACAATCATAGCCGGCCTCAAGAAACGATTGGATACTCATAAAGGGACATGGTCAGATAAACTCGACGGAGTCTTATGGTCATACCGAACGACCCCAAGATCGTCAACGGGGCAATCCCCCTTCTACATGGCCTATGGCATGGAAGCCCTATGCCCCGCCGAACTCACCATCCCGACTATCCGTCGGACGATGCTCGTACAAAATCCTGATCTTAACGACGAAATCATGCTCGACCACCTCGACAATCTCGAGGAACAACGCGATCAAGCCTTACTTCGGATTCAGAATTACCAGAACTTGGCAGCACGCTACTACAACAAAAAGGTCCGCGGACGCCATTTCACCGATGGCGACCTTGTTCTGAGAAAGGTCTTCGAGGGCACCGAAGAGAAGAATGCCGGCAAGCTCGGCACGAACTGGGAAGGACCTTATCAGGTCATGCGGGTAGTCAAACCAGGCGTTCAACAGCTCATGAAGCTAGACGGAACCCCCATTCCCCGTTCATGGAATTCGATGAACCTCAAACGGTACTACATCTAGTCTAGATCTCGAGCCCAAAAAAAAAAAAAAAAAAAAAAAAAAAAAAAAAAAGATCACCGAGCTATTATACTTAGGCTCAATTTCACTATGTAATATGAACTACGAACGGCTTGATCCTTCTCTCGAAGGTACGTAGGCAGCCTTCACAGGCGCAGCTATAACATCAATAAAACTTTATTACGCAAAGGCATTGCAACCGAACTCCAAGTTCGTATTTTCTAAGCCAAACTTTTTGTTTGCCGAACTCCAACAGTTCGTATTTTCTAAGTCAAACTTTCTGTTTGCCGAACTCCAACAGTTCGTATTTTCTAAGTCAAACTTTCTGTTTGCCGAACTCCAACAGTTCGTATTTTCTAAGTCAAACTTTCTGTTTGCCGAACTCCAACAGTTCGTATTTTATAAGTCAAACTTTCTGTTTGCCGAACTCCAACAGTTCGTATTTTCTAAGTCAAAATTTTTGTTTGCCGAACTCCAACAGTTCGTATCTTCTAAGTCAAACTTTTAGTTTGCCGAACTCCAACAGTTCGTATCTTCCAAATCAAACTTTTCGTTTGCCGAACTCCAACAGTTCGTATTTTCTAAGTCAAACTTTTTGTTTGCCGAACTCCAACAGTTCGTATTTTCTAAGTCAAACTTTTAGTTTGCCGAACTCCAACAGTTCGTATCTTCCAAATCAAACTTTTCGTTTGCCGAACTCCAAATTCGTATTTTCTAAGCCAAACTTTTTGTTTGCCGAACTCCAACAGTTCGTATTTTCTAAGTCAAACTTTACGTTTGCCGAACTTCAACGGTTCGCATTTTCAACCACAAACGGTTCCCATATCGACGTCCTGGCCAGACGATCGAAATAAGCCGAGCTTAGCTCGCACGCATCCTCATGGTGCAATGGATAATACACTTTCCACATTCAAAGCCGAGATCAGTCTCGCACCAGCTTCTCAGATTATCCGAGCCAAATAAGCCAAGTCCGTCTCGCACACTCGGATTCAATGTGAGAAACCTAGAGCATATTAAGATGGGCTGTTCACGTACTCTTAAACTAAACTCTAGGGTCAAGCCGAACGTCCTTCCTCGCAAATCTAAGCCGACTTCTCAACAGTCGCAAAACTAGTAAGCCGATTTTTCAACAGTCGCAAAAACAAGTAAGCCGATTTCTCAACAATCGCAAAAGCAGTAAGCCGATCTACGATAGGGATTGCCGACCTCGAACAGGTTCAGTCGAATTTATCCTCTTCACCCGGCTAAGACCGTACAGTTTACGGCACCACTGTGTACGATAAATTCGAGAGGTTCGTATAATGTACGACTTCAAATATATCAGAGCTTGGTATAAAAATAACTTGAGAAATAACTAAGTATAACACTCAAAATAAAAAGAAGATCGATAAAAATCAGATTCATTCAAAAGCCCCTCGGGAGAACAACAGAGTGGATACCGGACTTTACAAACCTTCTGGTACAAGAGTTCAAGTCATAAACCCATCCGGGCAAAAAGAAAACTAAAAACAAATTACATGAAGTAGGAAAAATGCCTAAACACCTTGCCTCCGCATCGCTTCAGCTTGGTCCGTCGACATCGAAGCTCGGTTAGTACCGAACTCATCAAGCCCTGGCAGGACTTCATTACCCATCGAGGGCGAAATTCCCGGGTGAACCGGATCAGTAAAGGGCGAGACGACTAGATCCGCATCTTCCAGCTCGCGGAGGTCGATCGCCTCGTACTCTGCCGACTTCTCAGCCTTAAGCTTCTCAAGCTTTTCCATACGAGACGGCGGGACGACGATACCGTGCTTCGTCTTCAGACTCTGGCAGAAGCTGAGGATCCCATGGAACTGATTAACGGCCAGGAATGGTTTCCTTGCCTGATCAACCGCCGCCAGATGGTCCTTAACTTTTTGAAGACGAACCTGGCATTTTTCAGTTGCCGCTTTCCTCTTCAAGATTTGATAAGTGCGGCCAGCCCGCAACCTTGAAGTCTCTGTGAATAGCTTCGTCGCAAGGGCATCCTTTTCCAACTCCAGCTCGGCATTGGATCTCTTCAGTACGGCTAGTTCGCGGGTCAGCTCGGCTACTGCACGATCGCCGGCTTCCACTCTATCCTCAGAGACTCGGAGCTCTTTGCGGAGTTTCACGGCTTGGACGCTCGCTTCGAAAGCCTTACGGCGCGAAGCTCCGAGATCACGATCGTATGACCCGACGATCTCATTCGTCTGGGCAATCATCTGTCAAAAACAGCGAACATCAGAAAGAAGAATTGAAAGAAAGAAGAGACGAACTTGAAAAAGGCATTTACCTCGGCAGTAGTCTGGGCCAATTTCTTGAACTCATCAGACTTATACAGACGATCGACCGAAGGAAGGAATTCCGGGCCGAAGCTAACCTGCCGATACGTTCGGCAAAACCTAATGACTCGACCTCCGGTGCTGAAGCCCGATGCCTCTTCGAGACAGGAGAATCGTCCGACAGGACCACCGTCTCCTCTTCGGCTCGTTGGGGTTCAGAACCCCCATCATCACCTCCAACATTTTGGGGCCGGTATTCCCTTCGTTGCCTTCAGCAGGCGTAGTGCCGACCCCAGCTGTGTGATCAGCCCTTTGTCGGGCTCCTTTTTTAGTCTTCTTTCTCCTCTTCTTTTCGGCGGGAGGAGAGGTGCGCCCTTCAGTAGGAACTTGCTCCCCAGCAGGAACATCGTTCCCAACGATGCCTTCATCAACAATTACCGGTTCGGCTTCAGGCGGAGGAGGAATTTCAGAATTCATCTCCCGCTCGTCACCGTCAATTTCGGCAGATAGATCGGGGATGTCATCGAACTTCATCTTCAGACGACGAGACGGTTTAGCTGAAAAAGGGGAAAACGATAAGTAAATAAAAAAAAAGGGAAAGGGGAGATCGGTATCAACAGACTACGAAGAAAAGTCGACCGACCAACCTCTAAGAACTCTTTTCGCCTTCAAATCGAGCTTCTCCTGGAAAGCTTCAGGCCACCGAACTTTCCCAGCCGCACTCAATTGCTTCGCATGAGCAAAAGTGAACCCTGGTGTGGTGATAAGGAAGCTTGGAGGATGACGAGCTGAAAACGGAAAAGACAAATATAATTCAGGCAAAATTAGGTACTAAAACGAAATCAAGAACAAGTATCTACCAATGGGAGTCCTCCATTGAGTTCGGTAATTCCCTCCCGGACACTCAACGGAAGATTTGTCGATCTTCACGAAGAAGTATCGGGCGCTCCAATGGTTGACCTTGCTCGGTTTGTTCCCAGTAACAAGGTCGGCTTCCGGTTTCGCATTCGCCGATAGAAACCACGGCTTTGCCTTCGACAGGTTCACCCGGAACAACCTCTCGAAAACCTTCGCCGTAATAGGGATACCGCACTCCTCCCCGAGAGAAAGAAGACCCATAAGGTTTATCACCGTGGCCGGCATCAACTGAGAGATCGCGACGTGCCGCCTCTTACAGTACTTATAGACGATCTCTGGGATGGGAAACCGAAGCCCGCAACTTCTGAAATGCTCCTCGTAGACACAAATGTAACCGTCAGGAGCATCCCACGGGCGATCCGTAGCCTTCCGGGTCTTAAAAAGCAAGTCATTTGGAGCACCGCACCGCTCCAAGGTGATCTGGATCGTCTCTGCGGTGGACCGAGATGGGCCGATATTGGCCGGCCTCTCAACCATCCGCCTAGCAGCCGATACGGGATCATCGTCTCCTTCGTCAGGACGACCTGCTGGAGAAGCAGCACGATTGTCCAGGTCGGCCGCATCCTCATCCTCGGCAAGCCGAGCGGCGAATTCGGCATCTGCCCGAACTTGCTCATTCGACTCAGCAGTTTCTTCAGACAGGTCTTCATCGACGAGATGCGGGACCTCGACCGAAACTCGAGGATTGCTCGGTCCAGCCGCGGAACGCTGAGAGTTGCGCCTGAACATCTCCCGTTCGACGTCACTTAACCCATCCGAATTCGAATCAGAGCTGTTGACGAACAACCCAAGGTCGGGAAACTTAGATGGAGAAGCTCGGTCTTTAACAGAAGGAGAAGAAGTCCTTGAAACCATATCGATCGAAAGAAAGAACTAATGAAGAACAACTTGAATACTAACGAAGAACAGCTTGAAGATCGCCCAGAAAGTTCGAAGATCTTCAAACAGATCGGAAGAATCACGGCGGAGAAATGATCGGAGAACGGAAAGAAAAATAAATTCTAGAGAGAAGGGAGAGCTCTAGAGAGAGAGAGAAATACCTTTTTGAAGAAAATGAACAGAAGTGAGAAATGAAGGAGGATCGAGCGGTATTTATAAAGAAAAACGCAATGATGAAGATTCTTCAAATTCTGTAGCCGAAGAGTACGAATCGACACGCGGCTCTTCGAATTCCGTAGCCGAAGAAGACGAAACGACGCCCCCTTCCCGAGAAAAATCTGCCGAACTCGAAAGCTCCAAAATCTATTCGATCACGGGAATTCCGATCTTCACTTTCGAAAGAAGTTCGCCGAACTCAAAATTCGCCGAACCCGAAAATCCGCCGCACTCGAAATAGAATCTTATCAGATCGTACCGATCTTAGTTTTAACCGAGCTAAAGAATACTCCCCAAAAATTCACCGAACTCATAAACTCCCTCGCCGAACTGAGGGGGGGACCAATTGTTAGAGGGGGGATTAGCACCCCCTGGTTTAACTCGGTTCGAACCGAGATCGGTTCAATCAAGACCGGTCTACGATGGTTCGGATCAAAGACAAGTCGGCCCGAAAACGTTGGGTCGAGCTCGGAATCTCGCTGAAAGCCCATCTCGGCTACCGATCTAGGCCCATCACAAGCCCGGTCCGTTACAACAGATGAAACCGGAATATTTCCCTTTTCCCACCGATCTCGGAAAAGGAAATATTCTCTTTGGTCAACTCCTCGAGATATCAGGAACTTATCCTTATCTCGGAGAGAAAACCGGAAGATTTCCTTTTCCTAATCGAACTCGGAAAAGGAGAAATCTTCCTTTCGACCGCCTCAAAGACACTATAAATAAAGGAGGAGCCTCATTCTTCAGAGACATCCACAACTTCCGCAGAGACAGAGAATACAAGAGAGAGCTCGTTACCGATCTCAAGTCTTTTGTCTTTGCCTTCTTACTTAAACTCTGTTGTAATCGCCGACTCTTGATCAATAAATGAGATTCCGACTAAAGTACCGGCTTACCCTTTTTTGTGTGATTTACGGATCAACATGTATGTACTATGCACATTTAATGGTGACACAATAAACAATAACGGATAGTTATATGGCCGCGCAATAAATGTAGACATACCATACCAATATATTGTGTCTGCGATTTTTTATTGAAAGTGTGATCCGACGATAGATCTAACTTTATATGAACAGTGTGATCCGCAATAAATGTAGACATACCAAAGCCTTATTGATCTTTTAATAGATTATAATCTTTATGACCAGTTTATATTTCTAAACTCTTTTCAAGACATTACTCGGTTAATCTCCATATTTTGTTTTTTTCACTTTGGTTATACTTTTTGTTGGATTTTAGGTTTTCTGCCACAAACGTTTTTTCAACCTCTTATTTTTTTACTTTTTTCATTACATACACACTTACATATTTATACTCATGTTTCATCTTAACCTAATCAACTCATTACACAAAACATTATCCACACATTTGGGCTTAGTTCCACAATGGCCCAATGGCCTTCTTAACTTAATTTAAACATTCTTTTCTACTCACATTGACTTTTCTTCTTCTTTCATCTTCTTCTTCAATGTCTTACGATACTCTTTGCTCTTCACCTTCTTCTCACTGGTCTCAACTTTCTCTTGTGTAGGATTAAGCAATGGATCAAACTCCAACACTCACTCTTGAATCCTTTGCTTAATCCCCAAATTTCTATCTAGGGTTTTGATCCATTTTCTCCATGACTCTTCTCCATTGATTTCCCGATCTCCTGGACGAATCCCTTTCACAACATCCGCAAAACTCACTGGTAATTTCGATTTCTCCCTCATCATCTCATTCTTCTTTGTTCTTCCGATTTCCATTGAATCCCCGATTTTCTCTGGTTTGATTCCCGGCTCGATTTCTCGATGTTTCTGCTTGATATAACCTGAGATTTGAAACTTCATTTCCTGCTGATGCTGATGATTTTGTGCAAAACATATGTACCCTATCTCCCTATTGGTCAATTTCTTCTCATTCCACCCAGGTAATTTCCTCAACTATGTTTCTCTTAAATTCTCCTTCTGCACACCTCCAATTTTTGCTTTGTCGCTCCATTCCTCGATTTTACTTGCCAATTGTTTGGTTTTAGTAGAATCAAGGTTTTAATACTCCATCTTGTTGAATTCCTTTTTTCCTCCTGGTTTCAAAGGTAACTCTACCTTCCTTTTTCCAATCTGTTTCTGATTCTCTAAGAACCTTTGTTGTTCTCTGGGTTTTCCTTCACTGTCCCGTGAATTTTTCCCAAGTCTCCGCTAGCTGCTTCTCCAGCCAGGTCCATCTCCCTCTCAGGTAAGCTTCTTCTTCTCTGTCCGATGTCTTCTTTGAACACCTCTTTGTTTCTCTCGGTTTCCCGAACGATATATTTGATCTCTTTAACTTATGTTTTCCTGTTCTCAGTTGTAGGCCCTCTTCCGACCCTAACTTCAATCACAGACTTGACCTTCTCCATTCTCTGACTTACGTGATCAAACTCTTTATCAGTAAGCTCATTTTCTCTCTCGACAGTGACTGTGTTTTTCTGCTTCTCGACTTCAGCTTCATTCTTCTCTTTTTGGTACTCAGCTGGTTTATACTTCTTATCCTCATTCCATCCTTGTGGATTGGAATATTGTTGATCTATGGGCTTTGGTTTCAGGTCGTCTAGCATCACCACTTTCTGTTTCCATGGCTGCATGTTGCTTGATTTTCCCTCTTCGATGCATTTGGGTAAGTCATCTTTGGCTCCCTCAGTCATACAGCTTGGTGACTGTTTTTTTCATTTCTCTTGCAGGTTTTCAGCTTCAACATCTCCACATGCTTTATCAACCACTTCAGGTATGGTTTCTACCTTCTTCTGTGAAGTCTCTCCTTGATGTCTTTCATGCATCCCATTTCTTGCTCTCTGAAACTTAATAGGATAACACCCATTTGACATGGTCGCTCCAAATATCTTTTTTTCCTTCTTGGTTCATGATTATGCACTTTGATCATTTAAACATCAAATTACAACAATTATTGATCATGTGAGGAACACTATAAGTAGTTATGCTCCAAGCTAGGAACATAATGAACATCCATTATAGTCCTCTTTCCTTTCTTTGTCATCACTGAAACAGTTCCTCTCCCTTGTGTTTGCAAAACTTCACCATTGCAAAGTTTGATCCAAATCCTGGTTCTTGTGTCTAGCTGCGAAAACCATTTTTCATCTCTAGCCATGTGTTTTGTAGCCCCACTATCAATCAACCACACATCGTCATCACTTGGTCTTTGTCTATGAGTGGCTGTGAATAGTCCTTCTTGTTGATTTTCTACTTCTGGATCTTGTTCTTCTTGTCCTTGATTTTGTGCTTCAGATTGTGCTTGCGTTTGTGGTTGATTTTGCTTGTGTCTGCAGTCTCTTGCATAGTGCCCTGGTTTTCCACATACAAAACAACTCCCTCTTGATTGGTATTGCACATTTTGTTGTGTGTTAGCTGTCTTGTTCTTGAAATAACACTCTTCATCACTGTGATTACTTCTTTTGCACACACTACACCACTTTTGAAGTCTTGATTTTGACTGCAAATGCACCTTCTGCACTTCCACCATTTCTATCATCCAGCCTGTTTTCTTGTGCTTGTAAGGCATTGATTACTTCAGCCACAGTCACACTTGCTAGATCCTTTGTTTGTTCTATGACTCCCACATATGAGTCAAACCAATTGTAAGGCTGTCTGATCTTTCATCTCTAACTCTTCCCAAACTGTCATCTTTTTCTTCTCATCTTCTGTGGGCGTAGATATCTTAGGTGCTTCAGGAAATCAGTCAGTTACTGTTTTCCACAAACCCCTTGACTTAAGTATAACCCTCATTTTTATGACCCAAAGACTATAGTTCTTCCCATCAAACACTGGAACCACTTGTAGGTTCTGCATCTTTACTCAAATTAGATATGAAACTTAGATGTATACCTTGTCTTTCTTTTGTTTCTGTTGTGCTTCTGATGAACCACTTCGTACCTCTGATTTTTCTTGTTTGCTAGACAGCTCTTCCTGCCAGCTTCTCTCTTGTGCCGATCTTGTTCTTTCTTCAAACTTCTAGGCCACCATAACCTATAAGCTCTGATACCATGTTGGATTTTAGGTTTTCTGCCACAAACGTTTTCTCAACCTCTTTCTTACCTTTTTTCATTACACACACTTACATATTTATACTCATGTTTCATCTTAACCTAATCAACTCATTACACAAAACATTACCCACACATTTAGGCTTAGTTCCACAATGGCCCAATGGCCTTCTTAACTTAATTCTTCTTCTATGTCTTACGATACTCTGCTCTTCACCTTTTCTTCACTGGTCTCAACTTTCTCTTGTGTAGGATTAAGTAATGGATCAAACTCCAACACTTTTCACGTACCTTGATGTTATTGAACTTGAGGCCCAACACGAACCTTTGCTAACTTGGGTGAAATGAACCATTAAAGTTTGACATAAATTACATGTCACTTTTTAAAAATTTACTTACAAAATTGATATTTTTTTTTGGAGGGTCTTTTTTATGTCAATTAATGATTTTGTCTTTATTTCTAATTGATATGTATAATGTATATCGTTGATTCGTATATTATTGTATAGAATTATAATTAAAAAATCAACATATATATAATATAATAAATGTTAATTTCTAAATTAAATTTAGAAAGTACTAAAAAAAAATTAAAAATGATTAATGAACTAAAAATTCTTTAAACTTTCTTGAAATTCTCAATTTCTCAGCTTCGATTTTTGTAAACCAACAAAAAGAACTTTGGAAAACATATACGGTAACGGTCCTATGAGATATTTTTTGGAATTCACGAAACTTATCCTTTGTCTGGAAAAAAGCAAACTAAAAACGAAATCAAAGATAATAACAATAGTACTTGTGCTTCCAATTTATTTATATTCAGGCTAAAACATAATCTAAAATAGGACACAGAGACGCAAACATAATCTAAAACAAAACATCTATTCTTTCTTTCTTACTTATAATCCGAAATGGAGAAGAATAAGCATATCTTTTTTTCTTAATTAATCTCACTCTCCGCCCCAATAATTTACCAAACTCTCTCTCACATGTAAAATTAATTTGCACCATTAATACCCATTTTCCAGGACATGTTAAAGTCCTTACCAACTAGCATCTCAAGTCCCTGAACTTCAACCATCACACTCTTGTTCTCTCCTTCATCTTCCAACCCAACCACATACGTGTGCTCCTTCGAGCTAACTTCAATCTTCTTCATCTCGTTCGAAATTGGGTTCCCATTGATTTGAATTTCAGAAGCTTGCCCTGTTCCTTGAAGTCCCAAAACACTCACTTTCTCAATCACCCAACCTTTGCTCAACGCAAACTTCCCTTCCTTCACTTGTGACCACATCTTCACAGTTCCATTTCCGACCGAAGCGTAGAAATCGACGTACGTGGACTGTCCGTTTCCTAGTTTCATCTCCGGAAGCTCGTCCTCGTCTAGATAGAGTTTACCCGTGGCGTATCCTTCTGAAGCTCCCGCCGGGAAAGTAATGACGAGGCTAAACGGCGTCGTTCTCGCTTCTTTCGAAATCAACCCGCCTTGTTGCATCGGTAATATAGTGTTTTGGTAAAGATGAACGTTCACGAAGTTTAATGGAGCAGGGAGAGTCACGCGTTTCCCTTTCTTGGTCACAACGGCTTGAGTCATGTCGAACATGTGGTACCAAGAACCTGGTGGGAACAGAGCCTTTACTTCGGTTTTGCCTTTTTTGAGAACCGGAGATATCATTAAGCTGCTTCCAAGCAAGAACTGTCTGCTGGAGCCGTAGCATTTGGTGTACTCAGGGAAAGAGAAGAAGAGCGGTCTAGCGATTGGTGCACCGGTCATATGAGCTTCGTAGTTGAGAGTATAGAGGAAAGGAAGGATTTTGTATCTCATACCAAGAGCATTACGAGCCGACTTTGCAACTGTGTCCCATTGGTAAAGCTCTTGTCTTGGAGAGTAGTAATTGGCGTGATCTCTCGAAAAGGGATAGAATGCGCCGACTTCGATCCAACGGTTGCAGAGTTCCTCGGTTGGTTGAGGGTAGAACCCACAAATGTCTGAACCAACCATAGGAACTCCAAAAATTCCGAAATTCAACATTGTGGAGATAGACACTCGCAAGCTCTGCCATGTTCCTTGGTTATCTCCGGTCCAATGAGCAGCGTATCGGCCCGAACCAACAAAAGTAGACCGGGACAAAATGAAAGGACGTTTGCCTTCGATAGACTGTAAGGCCTTGTGTGTCGCAATGGTCTCAGAGAATCCGTAGAGACTATGAGCATCATACTCTCGAACACCATTGTAATGTAAAGCACTTGTGGCTATTGTCTTGAACCCGACAGGCGCTTTTACTCCAGTTGCATTGATCTTGTAAGGAGGATCATCCCATCTAGTCTTGGTTATATTCTTGCAGTCTAAGCAACAAATCCAACCAGGTCCTGTCCCACTCGGACACTGCTTCCCCTTTGGAATTGTGCATAATCCAGAGCAAAAGTTCGACACTTCGTTCATGTCGATCCATAGACCATCTATCGGGACTAGCTCATGGAAGCGGCGGATTTCATCGCCCCACCAAGAAACCGTCTTTGGGTTAAGGAAATCAGGGAAATAAACCGGACCAGGCCACACTTGAGCCAAGAAAGGCTTTCCTTCATACTTGATGAAGACATCGTTAGCCATGGCTCTCTGGTAGACGCCGTAGCTAGCGTTGACACCAATACCAGGATCATTAATCACAATATACTTCATTCCCATCTTGTGGATCCTGTCCAAGAACTTCAATAGCTTAACACGAGGGTAGCTAATAGGATTCAGTGTGAAGTCTTTGTGACTGTCCATGTGATCATCATCGTTCCAAATCACATCGAGAGGGATCTTAGCCTTTTTGTAACTGTCCACCACATCTTCAACAACTGATAAATTATGGTATCCCCATCTACATTGGTGAAATCCTACAACACAACAAAACAAAATTAGTATAAAACTACACCTCTAATCAAAGATGGGTTTATAATAAATCTGTCACATGGCCAAAAAATACAAGATTTGCTATATTTCCTTTTCAACTCTCAATAATAATAAAACCGTGGTCCAATATCAAAGATCATATAGGGAACAATTAAATCATTGATCAAGAGTCGTTTTTTCAACCCTAAGAGGAAAGCAAAAGAACACCTCTTCACGATCTTATCTTTTTAAATTGGAAAAACCATAATTAGAAAGCGACCTTCATTGTAAAAATACATATCCAACAAAAAAGGATAAAACTTTCTAAAAGTTGTGTCGGAGATACTCTTTACGATGAGTTTCATTACTACATGTGTCATTACAAGACTATTCAACACACATAGATAAACTAATTTTCAATCACTCTGATTAACAATGATACGAAAAATCTATTTTCCACGTGACCCTTCTTTTGACCTGAAGAATCCATACTAATACTCATCACCACAAACAAAATCACTAATCTATTTAATTAGCACAACAAAACATTAAACTAAACCGAGAGAGAGAGAGAGAGAGAGAGAGAGAGAGAGAGAGAGAGAGAGAGAGAGAGAGAGAGAGAGAGAGAGAGAGAGAGAGAGAGAGAGAGAGAGAGAGAGAGAGAGAGAGAGAGAGAGAGAGAGAGAGAGAGAGAGAGAGAGAGAGAGAGAGCAATAAATGTGGCTTACCTAGAGGAGTCCCATTCTCAGATGCCACTTTTGTTGAAAAAAAATTCTCCCATGCCATGTACTTATCTGTATGCCATTAAAAATGTGTAATACCAATTGTAACCTTAATGATATTTGTAAAAAAAAAAAAAAAAAAACAAAAAAAAAAAAAAAAAACAGATGCCATTAACCCGCGTTCCTCACCTTCCTTCCTCCTCCCGAGACGCCATTGTTGCTCAAACTGAGCTCCTTCAACAACGTCCTCCGTCACCTCCGGCGAGTTCTTCGTTCTCGTCGGCGTCGGTTTGTTCTCCTTTCTTCATCGGGTTTGGTGAGTTCTTTGATAGGGAATTTGGGGATTTGTTAGATTTAGGGATTTGAAAAGGAAATTGGTTGTTTTGGTATCACATTTGGTTTGTAATGATGTTTAATGGTAAGAATAGCTATTTCCATAGGTTATTTATCGAATTTAGCTGTTGAATAGGGGTAAATCTAGAGGAAACCACGATTTAGAATCGATCCCAAATCTGGAAATCTGCAGACTTATGACAACTGGAATATATGGTATAACTGAGAGATAGTAGGACAACTGGTTCAAATGGTATATAACTGAGAGATATTAGGACAACTGGAACAAATGGAATAACTATGACAAATTGTGTAATTCGTAATTTGTGTTTTTTTTATCTTGTTTCCAGGAGGCGATGAGGAAGAGGCACACAAACGTTCATTTTGACTATGGAGGGTACTATACAGCAGAGCATGAATGGGTTTCAATAAATTCCGTATACGCTATATCGTTTAAGACCGCATCTATGGAAGAGATAACTTATTCGATGTTAGTAGAGAAAATATGCAGGAAGATTGCGTTAGATGAAACCCCGATGAAGCTGAAATTGAGTTATAGCGTATCTAATGCTGCGAGAGAGTCATATATTGTAGATGACGAGGACGTTTTTGTTTATTTGACGACATCGGATGAAAAAGGACTTCGACATGTTATGCATGTGGAGTTATCCAATGATGAGTTGGAAAAAAGTCAGTGGGTCGATCAAATTTCAAGAGCGGGGCGAGGAAGTTCATTTGGTAAGAATTATGGGGAGCCGGCTTCAAATGGGAGAGTTGATGATGCAGATAATGGTGGAATCCTTACTATTTTCAGAGCTGGTGAAATATCAGAACAAAATAACGAGAATATCAATGAAGAGCCGATGAATGATGGTAATGAAGGTTGTGAGAATGATTCACGTAACGATTTTGAGGCTGTGGATAGCCCAGTGGATAACCATGTGGATGACGGTTTCGATGGTAGGCATGAATATGTTGAGCTGCCACCTCCTGTACAAGATAGTCAGTATGTTGAAGAATGGGAAGATGGTACGGGTCTTGAAAAGGGTCAAGAATTTTGTTCAAAGGAGGCAGTGCAAGAACTGGTTCATAGAGCTGCAAATTTGAACTGTTTTGGGATTCGTACGGTTAAGTCGGATACGGAGCGACTTATGCTACGATGTGGTCAAGCTGCACAAGGTTGCAAATGGTATTTACGAGCTGCGAGAATTCAGAAATCAGAATTTTTCAGTGTAAGAGTACATAGAAAGATGCATAATTGCTCTCGGGCTGTTGCGAGCACAAGCAGTTGTAAACAGAAAGGCACACCAGGAATGGTAGCAGCTCTTTTGCATGAAGACTATCCAGGTCTATTAGACACCCCGAGTCCTAAAAATCTCATGAGTATTGTCCAAGGAAGACTCAGCTTGCATTTGTCTTACGCTACGGCCTGGAGAGGAAAAAAACAACATGTAAGTGATGTGCGAGGGAGTCCTGAAAAAAGCTACAAGATGTTGTATTCCTATCTGTACATGTTAGAGAAGGTGAATCCTGGATCAGTAACAGCTGTGGAATTGGATGCAGAGAAAAGATTCAAGTACCTATTCATTGCTTTGGGAGCTAGCATTGAAGGGTTTAGGGCTATGAGAAAAGTGATAGTTGTAGATGCAACTTTTCTTAAGTCTGTATATGGTGGAATGCTGGTTTTCGCAACAGCTCAGGATCCCAATCATCACCATTACCCCATTGCGTTTGGTGTAATTGATAGTGAGAAAGATGCTAGCTGGACCTGGTTTTTCAAAATGCTGAAAACAGTTATACCGGATGTTCCTGGAATGGTTTTTATAAGCGACAGACATGCAAGCATCATCAAGGCAGTCTTTGAGGTGTACCCGAGCGCACATCATGGACATTGTATCTGGCATTTGTCTCAAAACGTGAGAGGAAAGGTGAAGAAACAACACAAGGATCATGTCGCGATGAAATTCAGGGATTGTGCTCATATTTATACGGAGAGTGATTTCAACCGAGAGTATGCTGATTTTAGGAGTAGGTATCCTAAAGTCGCCGAATATCTCGATAAGAGCATAGAGCCGGATAAATGGGCAAGGTGCAAATTCCCAGGAGACAAGTACAACATAGACACCAGCAATTCCGCAGAGTCAATGAACAGTGTGTTTAGGGAAGCAAGGAAGTACTCTCTATTACCTATGATTGATGCGATTCTTGAAAAAATTTCTGAATGGTTTAACAAACATAGGAAAGAAGCTGGTGCTGCATCGGACCACAAGAGAGTGGTGCCTTTTGTGGAGAACGAGCTGCACACACGATGTGCAATTGCATCGAAATTAGTGGTGACTGAGCTAAACGGCTTCCAGCTTGAATACAACGTTATTGGACGCGATGGGAAGAGTTATTTGGTGGACCTGAAAATGAAAAGTTGTTCTTGCAGATGTTTTGATATAGACAAGTATCCGTGTGTCCACGCAATAGCCGCAACGAGAAACCTAATGAGGAAGGATGGGAGAACCGCGAATATCCAAATCTATGATCTCTGTTCTCAATATTACTTGATTGATACATGGGCGTTGGCATATTACAGAACAATTTATGTCGTCCCGCATGACTCTAACTGGATGGTTCCTGCTGAAATAGAAGAATTGTTCGCCTTACCGCCGCAATACACCAAACGATCTGGAAGAAATCAGGAAACGCGGTTTCCATCTACCGGAGAAGGTAGCAGGAAAAGGAGAAACAAGTCTGTCCCTGGCATTAACTTGGAGAGGTGGTTGCAGCCCGAAAGTCCTGATGAGTAAACATATTTTCTTCTTTGTAATTCTCGAATTTAACTAAGAACATGTCTGTTACTAAGTACTACTAAGAACATGTATGTTGCTGTATTTCTCGGATCTTGACAACCAGGTTTAACTAAGTACTACTAAGAACATGTATGTTGCTATATGGCATCGGATTTGTACAACCAGGTCAAACTAAGTACAAATAAGAACATGTCTGTTCAGCAGTTCTCGAATTTGTACAACCAGGTTAAACTAAGTACAGATAAGAACATGTCTGTACTCGGATTTGTACAACGGAGTTCAACTAGTACAACTACGAACAAAATAATTATACAATCATAATTATTAATATAATATCCAACTAATATTAAAAATGGTAAATTAAGTTGTAAAATGATTCGTAATACCTTAAGAAACGATTTATAATCAATAAAAACGAATTAAACATTTTCCTAATACATATGCTTGTTCTCACATCAAATACTCCTTATAGTATAAGGAAGACTTTGTTAATACCCACCTCTTACGATGGAAAAGAGTCCAAAAATTCGATTTCGTGCAAATTGTCTTATGAAAACCTCCTAAATGATACATAAATGTGGGAAGTCACGTGGACAACTACAACATAATCATTTATATTAAGGTCCAACTTAAAATACGCAAATATCGCCAAAAACACAACTATGATGTTTGGTGAACAACTGTACATCTAGGGGACAACTATGTTTAAACTTCCCTCCTTTTTTTCGGAACTTCCCTCCTTTCTTTTCCACTATTGGTTTATTTTTTTTATTTATTTATAATCAATATACCTTTTTGTCTCCTTTTTGTCGGAACTTCCCTCCCTCCTTTTTGTCTCTTTTCCTCTCACTCCACTCATTTCTCATTTCCACGATTTCGAGAGAAAAAGGGAAAAGTTCTCAAATTTTTGGAATTGGAAGGTGGAGTTTCAACAATCGACATCGGTAAGTTTTCTATTTCTGGGTATTAAGGACGTTTCGCGATTCTGGCTTTCGCGATTTTGGATTTTCTGGGTATTAAGGAGATTTCGAGTTATTAAGGAGGTTTTCGATTCGCGATTTTCTGGGTTTTCGATTCGCGATTTTCTGGGGTATTAAGGAGATTTTCTGGGTTTTTGATTCGCGATTTATGAGGTATTAAGGAGGTTTTCGATTCGCGATTTCGATTTTGGATTTCTATTTTGGATTTCGCGATTTCTGGATATTAAGGAGGTTTCGATTTCTGGGTATATAGGATTTCGTTTCGATTTTTGTATAACTATTAATGAAAATGTTTTCCCGTTATAGTGACAATGCCAATAAGTGCAAGAGATACTGATTCCTCAGAAGAAAGTTACGAGGATCTCTACGCAAGAGAGGACGCAAACTTCGGTATTCCTTCAAAGTGTTGGTGCGGTAAACAAGTGAGAGTCGACGTGGCTAAAACTCCGGGGGATGAAGGAAGAAGATACTACCATTGCACAGCGAGTGGTGGTGGAGACCTTTGTTATGGTGGAAATCACCTTTTTCAGTGGTGGGATCATGCAATCCAAGAGCAGTTTACAAGAGTAGAGCTCCGACTAGATGAGCAGAGAGCTTCGTCTCACAGTGCTTTGAAACTCCATTGTGAGCTGCGTATGGCCGTTGCCCAAATGCGTCAAGAAATTGATGAGATCAAGGAAAGCTTAGCCAAGAAGGACCACGAGATCCATATGCTGAGGGAAAAACTTTCGGGGAGAAGGAAGTGACTTTAGTTGTTCTGAAGTGACTTTAGTTTATGCGGCTGAAGGTCCTTTTGTATTACGAATCTTATGTTTTGAAAACCTTATGTTTATGTTTATGTTTAAGTTGAACCTATATAAACCAGTTGTTCTGAAGGAACTTAAATAAGTTGAACCTATATAAACCAGTTGTTCCAAAAAACTCAATTCAGTTGAACCTATATAAACCAGTTGTTCCAAAAAACTCAATTCAGTTGAACCTATATAAACCAGTTGTTCTGAAGGAACTTAAATAAGTTGAACCTATATAAACCAGTTGTTCCTAAAACTGAAATACATAAAAACGATAAGTAGTGTGTTTCCGCCCAAACAGTTCATAACCAAAGAACCAAACTACTACAAACCCCTACTTCTTCGCAGGCTTCTTCGCAGGCTTCTTCGCAGGCTTCTTCGCAGGCTTCTTCGCAGGCTCCTGCTCAGGCTTCTTCTCATCAACCCACGGTGTCCTTAGATAGTCAGACTCTCCCCTTCTTCTCTTCACTCCGGGTGGTATTGGAGTGACACTGGGATCCTTCGCCTTCCTCTTCTTATTGTCTTTCTTTGCTTTTCCTTTCTTCTCTTTATGAGCCTCTACCTCAGCTGCATAAAAAAATAAACAAAGTTAAACAAAACAAAGTTAAACACAACAAAGAAATCACCAAACCCAAAATCGTAAACCAAAAAAACTGACTTATATCCTCGATGATTGGTGGAGATGGGTCAGGGACTCCACTGAAAAGAACCACACCAGTTGCATTTGGAGTCTCATAAGCTCCACACTCACTTGTCTCCTCGATGATTGGTCGAGTTGGCTGATAGGATGGAGTCTCATAAGATCGACTCTCTCGATGTGTTGAGACAAAATTCTCAAGCTCTTTCAGTCTCCCATCCATCGCTTTCTCCAAGGCCATAGCCTTCTCTGTTATTTTCTCCGTGATCTTCTCAAACCCTTTCTCCATCGCTTTTTCCATCCATTTCTTCATCTTCCTCTCCAAGGCTTCTCCAGACTGTGCAGGTACATGCCCAGGTACCTGAGAAACTCTGTCAAGGCCAACATCAACTCTCGCAGTATCAGGGATTGCATCACTCCGCGAAGCCACGTCCAAATCATAGAGATCTCTCCAAAATATCTTCTTCTTCTCAACAGTTAGACGCTCTCTCCAACTTTCAACAATGGGATCGATGAAACCTATCCCATCATCATAGTCATCGTCTATGATCCGCTCCAACAGATCATTCTCCTCTGAATCTGGTTCCAAGATGCTAGAGATGTCCTGTAAAGATTAATAATTCGAACATCAAATGAAACTCTAAAAGATTACAAATATTACTAACTAACTATGTTCACAAACTCTTACCTTGCTGAGACCGACCGCTTCATTGATGTCATCCAAAGGATGACCTTTCATTAAACTTTCTGAGAATTTACTTTTACAACACCTTGGACATTCCTGCTCTGCGGGTACAGATTCCCGAAATCTTCGTCCAAGATTTGGAATCGCCTCATATGCCATAATCTATACATATCGTTATATTATCTCAGTGTTAAAATCTTTAAACTAATATTTAAAATCATAAATTACTCTTAAATATTAACCTCGAGAGGAAGAACAAAGCCACCAAACGCCGCTTGCTGTTTTGGTTTCACGACGCCTTTGAAGCTTTTCACAAAGCGTCGGATCTCTTTCATGGTTTCGTCGAATGTAAACCGACCCCAAGGAAATGTCTCACAAGCGTGGACATCATCAACAACACTCAGCAGCCACGAATCTATGTTACCATCAACCTTAGACTTGGCTTTCACTACCTTGCATAAGAAATACAAGATAGTGAGCTTCAACCTGTCTCCCAAGGTCTTCCTCACTGCTGAGGTCTTCTTCTTCACTCCTTCGGTCTTCTTCTTAAGTTCCTCAAGCTTCTCCTCCACATCTTTGATTGTTACCTTCAGGTCCTTACCAAACATCCGCTCAGCAAACTCCAAATCCCCCAACGCCTTATAGTTGTCGGGGTAATCGTGGCAGTCCAATCCAGTAAGGAGGGCGTGCTCTCTCAAAGAGTACCTGATAGGCACTCCGTTCACCACAAACCAGGCTTCTCTCTCCTTCTCCGTAGATGCTGTCCGAAGGAGAAGCATCCACATGCCTTGAAGCATGTGGTTTGCTTCCTTAGGCATGTGGAACAGATGCTTGAATTGAGAATGATTTCGAAACCATTCCAACTCTTCATCAAGACCATCCTCAATGTACTCCACCGTCGATTTCAGCTTACACCTACTTCCGACCTTGCAAGTCTTGCTGTACTCGCTTGGACCAAAAAACATCTTCTCCGGCGGCAGTGGTTGGCTCTCATCATCATCATCTTCATCAGCATCACTATCGTAGTCCTGCAAATAAAAATAACACTTATTACTATCACTTATCCACAGTTGAACTCAGATGTTCCAGTTAGCCAGAGTTGTCCCTACATCAGTGTTGAACTAAGATGTTCCAGTTAGCCATAGATGTCCCTACATCACAATTTAATACCTAAGATGTTCCAGTTAGGCAGAGTTGTCCCTACATCACAGTTTCGATGTTCCAGTTCGCCAGAGTTGTCCTAACATCACTGTTTCAAACCTAAGATGTTCCAGTTAGACACATTTGTCCCTACATCACAGTTTCAAACCTAAAATGTTCCAGTTAGCCAGAGATGTCCCTACATCACAATTTCAAACCTAAGATGTTCCAGTTACCTCATTTTCCTCTTCTTCCTCCACAACATTGTCTTCCCCTGCGATTTCTTCAACGTTTTCAGCAACGTTTTCTTCGTCGTCAGCAACTGTTTCTTCCCTTTCATCCACGTTTTCTTCCTCTACTCTCCTTCCATCCACGTTTTCTTCAACTAATTGCTCTTTAGTAACTTCTTCTTCTTCTCCTTCATTAACCGTCACTTTCGGATTGGTTTCATGACAATCCATTGCTTCTCCTTCTATAATTGCTTCTAGGTAATTCCTAAAACAACCAAAACTAGATGTAAGTTAGACAACACATCCACATACCATTTGTGAATAATCCAAACCAATTCGAGAACAATTTCATATCAAAACCGAAAGGAAAGAAGTTAATGGCGCTCATCGAAAATCGAAAACTAAGGGATCGAAACTAGATTTGATTCTGTTACCTATTGCGAAGTCTGAGAGGAAGAATATGAAGAATCGCGTGGGTCTGAGGGAGGGCTCGGGATTTATGAGGGAGGGCTCGGGATTTATGAGGGAGGGCTCGGGATTTTTGAGGGAGGGCTCGGGATTTCTTGCCAATCGACGAAATCTGCAGCCGAAATCGAAGACCAGAACTCGAGGGATGAGCAGATGGCGAAGCTCTTGTCGGATTTCGTGGCGGAAGGTCGGACCTCAGGGAAGCGGAAGACCAATGGTCTCGCGGGGAAGAAGAAGGAAGTGGGAGGTTTTTTTGTTTTTGTTTTTTTTTTTCAAATTTAAATTAACTGAATTTGGGGTTGGGTCGGATTGTTTGATCTGGATGGGTTTTTCGTCGGATCCAATTGGTTGGATCTGTAATTTTCTGTTCTTGTTTTGGGGTTTTGGGTTTTTCCCTCAATTTTAATTTAAAAATTATTGTTTATTAAAAATATCAAAAAAAAGTGGCATATGAGAATAAATTTTGAGAAATGGTGGCTTTCCAGCAATTGATCCTACCTAGAGACCAGTAAGGCATCGGAGCTGGCCGTCCGATTAACGAAGTGTACTGATCAACGACGTCGAGAGGAGAAGGTCCGGCGAAGAAATAGAAATCGAAAACTCCTCCGATGACTTTGTAAGTCAAAGAAGTGCCTCTGTAAAACACATCCATACCGTTACTGTTGAGTAGCAAAACGGCGTGAGCGTAAGGCTTGCCTCCCACGTTCCTCATATCCATGTAAACAGGATGCGACCCGTACAGATCGGTGTTGAGGTTAATCGCCGATACGTCCTCCGTGTAGAGCGTGTACGGCTCGTTAGGGACGAGCTTTATCCCTTTGGCCTGAGAGTTCTCGCCTAGACCGTACAGCGACGCGTCTTTGGGCAACGAGGTTGAGATCTCGAGGTATTGATCCTTGAACACCATTTCTCCCAAGGGTGGGTCGGAGCTGGAGCTTGTGTTGAACAGCGTCTGACCGTTGGATCTTCGTGTCACGGCGAAGCTGAACGGATCTATGGTGTAGCCGAAGGTTAGCTCCGATCCGGATATTTCCTGGACGGTAATCGGAGATTTTAGTGATTTTCCGATGATTTTTCCCACTGGCGGTGGCTGTTCTCGTGGGAGGAGGTTGTAGGGAACCTCCCATCGTTGCTCCTTCGCGTCTGTGATGTGAACACGGAGGCGATTATCGTTCTCGTGCCTGCGACGGGAAAAAATAATCCAACGGTCAGAAATCGACGTAGGGTGCGAAGTAGAGGATAGAAAAAAAAACAGTGTTTACTTACTTGATGAAGAGACGGAGGGTGGTGATATCTGAGCCGTAGATGTTGTTCTTCTGTTTGACTTGGAGATAGCCGATGAAACCACTGTCTGGAGATTCTTCAATGGAGATCAAACGGTAGCCTTTGCCGATGCTGTTGGAGCACTGGACGGTTGAGAAACAGAGGATTAAAGCCACGAGAAGAGAAAGAGATGAAAAAACTGTTTTTGGAGAAGCCATTGTTTCAGTTTTTGTATAGTAATAACACACTCTACAGTTTTGCTTACACTACAGTGTAAGCAGTGAAGGAGAGAGAGAGAGGATTAAAAGACCCTCTCTAAGTTTAGCTATTTGATAAGACTGAACACTTAACGAGGATATATAAATAGTAGTAGAAAAAGTTTATTATCCAACCCTCTGATTTAATTACGAATCGATTAAAGATTCTTAAACAATCATTTCATTAATCGGTTTAGGCCAACCGGTTTAAGTGTCACAATGTTTTCGAGCTTTCGGTTAATGGTAAGTGGGCTTAGGGATGTCAATTTGGCTAGCCCGGCTCGAAACTCGTAAATCCTGCATATATTTGAGTTCGGCTCGGTCTGGTTCGAAAAAAACCGGACATATATTCTAAAGCCCGGTCCAACCCGAATAAGACAGGGCTCTAGGGCTTTTTGGGCTTTTCCGTTATTGTCTTTACAAACACAAAAATTCGCAATTCTCAGATGAATAATTAAAACAAATTATTTATCAAAATAAATCTAAATTAAAATGTATTATATCAAATCTAATTAAATTTAAAAGCGAAAGTTTGACAAAAAAATAAAAAATAAATAAATTGTATTACCAAATAAAACATAAAATCAAAACACTTCAAATCTAAGTAATAAAATTTAGATTAGAATCTCTTTCATCGTCTTCTAAATCCTCATCACCATCAAAATGTACATATAAAAAAAGTAAAATAATATTAAGTTTTGACATGTATAAATCATATAGAAATGTCATTGAAAGTCTATAGATAATGATTTTAAAAATATGAAGTAAATATGTATGAATGATAATGGTACATGGATCACGAAATGTATATAAAATATGTCAAATTATTATTTTTAGAAAGATAAATGTTTAAATAAAATCTTTAACTAATTAAAATGTAAAGTTTTGGCTTTTTCGGGCTAGCCCGAGCCCAGTCGGGCTAAGCCCGAAAAACACACTAGTCCGAATGGGCTTTAACCCGAAAAACCCGATTTTTTGGGTTTATATTTCTAGACCTGAACCCGCAGTTTTTCAGGGTCGGGCCGGACCAGCTCTCGGACTTTGGCCCTAATTGACACCCCTAAATGGGCTAATAGAATCTAATTAATTACACTTAGATCCACTCTACAAACTCAAATTACACGAAAGTGCACTTTCCACTCTAGATGCATTTTCACCATGTATAAAGTCTTTTATGCTCTTTTCACGATAGAGTATATTCTAGATTAATTTGGTTTAAATGCAAAAGCGATCAAAACATAAGGAAAATGACACGAGGAATTTCTTTTTTATTGGTCCAGTTCTTTTTTCATAAATTTAATTATTTAATTAAAAAATTATATATTATATTGGTGAGATACCCTTAACATTAAAAAATTAATATTGTATTGGTGAGATACCCCAATGTTAATATTGTACGAGGTTTCTGAACATCGACCGAGAAAGAGGACGATATATCAACATAAAAAAAAAGCAATCTAATGAAAAAGAAAAAAAGGACGAGAGAACACGAAGAATGAAACTCGACTCGGCGAAAGAGAAATGGCCAATTATTGTTTTCTTTCTATTCAGTTCCAAAAAAGAATAGAAGAATAAATCTACTATTCCTAAAGGAGTGGAAATTAAAGATATTGTTTTCTCTCTTCCAAAGAATAAAGAGTTGAGTTCTTAACTACTTCTTGGGGTTTGGTTGGTAGTGATCTAATCACAGCTGTGTAGGATTTTTTCATTAACTCTTCAATGCTGAGGCAGGTGAATACCACTGTTTTAGCTCTGATCCCTAAAACCACCGGAGCAGATAAATTGTCCAATTTCAGGCCAATTTCTTTGTGTCTACAAAGTTATTCAAGGGATTCAAATCAAGTTTTTGGTTTGAAACTCATTTGGCTTTTGTTTGCTGCAACCGGATCTTTGTGGGTTGCTTGGATAGAAAAGGTGGTTCTTAGAGGCCGATTATTTTGGAATACATATTTTCAGCAGTCAGGTAGTTGGATTTGGAGGCGGTTGATGAAGCTCCGTGTTCTAGCTCGTCCTTTTCTTGCTTGTCAAGTTCAGTCTGGACATTCAGCCTTGTTCTTGCATGACGACTGGACAGATTTAGGTCCTTTGGTTGACATCACGGGTCCGAATGGTCCAAGAGTCTCCGGTATTTCCTCGTTGTCAACAGTTAGTGAAGTATGTGCTGATGGTGTTTGGACTATTTCAAGAAGGAGGCATCCGATTTTAACTCTATTGCGTGCTTGTCTTCCCCCAAACATGCCTGCATCATTAGTGTTAGTGCTTGTCTTCCCCCAAACATGCCTGCAAAACATTTTTTTAGTCAGAAAAGAAAAAAAAACCAACGAAAAAAAAACCAACGAATAGTTGGGCTAGTGGTTAGTGGTTTCAACACAGAAGTTGGTCTCATGAGCTCCCTAGTTCGAACTCTGTTGAAATGGATGATTTACGCCGCATCATTAGTGTTAACAAAGGATGGTCTCGGACCTAGGGGATTAGTGGACTTAGATCCAAAGCCCTCGTGGTTATAAAAAAAAAAAAGGAAATAAGGTTTTTATCCATCCATATGAGAACAAGATTCTATTACAACGAGATGCAAAGTCTGTGTTTGGAGTTTTGGACTTTGGACTTCCGACAACAGTAATTAAGGTAGTGCAAGAAAAATATTAAAATAAAAATAAAAATTAGAGAGATTCCAAGATCGATATCATATATATGTAGCGTCTCGATTCAGGAGTCGTATGTCTATCACATTAGTATTAATTAATTTGCAAAATTCATATAAAACAATTAAAAAATCGCTGTATTGATGTGAAGGATTCACGAGTTCCAAATTTGTATTTCAGATACATTCACAAGTTAGTTGAGATATATAATAGATCTGGCTTCTTTTTGGAAACATACTCTGAGCATCGAATTCACATATAAAATGATAATAAACTAATAATTTATAGACCGACATCATAATAAGAACAAACCCAAAATATCATTTTTTCAACAAAAACGACCTCAATTGATTTTTTATTTATTTATAAAATACAAATTATTGGCTTTCTAGTTTCTACCGTAGTATCTAAATAGCAAAACAAAACTCTTAAAAGTTTTTAAACGTTCAGTTTTTAAAACATTACGTGCTAAGAGTTTCCTTTGTTTTCTTTTAATGGCAGAAGAACTTGACATTTCGAAAGGGTATCTGATTATTATCAACGATTCTAACTTCATATCCTATCGTTATCATGCTTTGTTTTTTAAATTTTATATCAAATTCGGATTCTTTAGCAACAAACTCCCGGGTTCCTTGTTTTGTAACCACATCTTAAAATTAATATAAGCATGTTTTGTCCCAAAAAAAAGTCGAGGTTAATCCAATGACATTTTAAATAATTATATTTGATTGTAAATATTTATCTTAAAGGTTAAAACTCAAAATATTATTGATAGATAAAAATTTCATTTCATTTTACATTTATGGATTCTGACTATTTCTAAGATTCGTATATCATGTAACTAGTGATTAAAACAAAACTTTTTCTTCTTTTTCAACCAAGAGCTCGTGGACGAGTGGTAGCAGTGAATTTGTTGGCGTGGTTATGTGTCCCGCCCTCTGGTTTTGAATTCATTTAGCCACCCATCCACGTTTAAATCAGTATATTACTATCGTGAATCCCGGTGTTGAACCGCCAAAGATTAGTCTAGACCTAGAAAACCTAAAATCATTTTGGTTTATAAAAAAAACAAAACTTCTTTTTTAACAAACAGTAAAAGAAATAGAAATAGACAAGAAATGGATTTATGGGGGAAAGCATCAATGTGGTTCTCGAGGAAAAACGGCCTCACCCGTCTCTGCATCGCCTCCTTCTCCGATTAAAATAAGACAAATCTATATTCCAGGATCCAGGTCTCTATCACTTCCATTTCGATTTTTCTTCATCTTCAAATTGTTACGAAAATACTAATTATATTAGTTTAACAAGATTTCTATACAAAAAAATAAGAGAGATCTTGACAATTACAATCTTATTTAAAAGATTACATAACAAATATTTATACAATTGGTCTAAATTAAATTATTTGTAACCTCAAATAATTCGCATAAAATATGTGTGATTATTTTTAGTCAAACACCATAAAACCATACATTTTTTGTTTTTGTTTTTGTCAACTAACATGTTGCAATCCGATAAAGCATAATGTAAACTATTATTCAATTTATTTTGGATGATTTTATAGTATATCGAGAATTAAAACTTCAAATAGTCGGAGATATGTACAAATTTCTGTTTTATTAATAGAAGTTACAATGCTGTTGTCATTGATTTAACGGAATATTTTTTCCTATAATTATATTACATTTAAATCATTTTCCTATATTTATAAATTATATATCCTATATAAACCCTAATCTACATTTAAAAAAAAAAGAATTTTATTATACTGACGTACATCATGGATAATAATATCTCTCTCTTTCACATTCATTTCATACGGCCGTTAAAATCAGTAGATAATCTTTTTTTTGGGTGTCTGACAGATTTAGAAAAGGAGATTTATAATAAATGAAAAAAGAAAGAAAGAAGGTGGGCCAATGGGCGTGAAGAAAGTGGGCCTTTAACACGTGATACGTTACGGCCCACTTTTTTTCCATTGATTTTTCCACTTTTTTTTTTTCCTATGCTTACTTTTTTTTATATTTTTGTTCTAAAATCTCTAAATTCTATTATCCCGTTACCTTTGTGTAGATTGATAAAATATTAATATCCCACTTCTCTGGATTTTTGTTTAATTTAACCCTTTTTGTCAAAATTTATTATAACTTATAAATGATGTTTTAATATAATATATATATATATATTTAATATTTTAGCTCTATAATCAATATATAGCTTTTAGTTATTGTATTGATTAATAATTGACAACTAGAGAGCAACGATATATTAAGGGTATGACGGATCGGATATCCGAAACTTTTTAAATTTTTTTAAAATATCCAGATCCGTATCTAAAGCTTTCAGATATTTGAATTTCGGATATCCACCTAGATATTAAGATATCTACGGATATATGGATTCAGATCAAGATCCGGATCTGTAAAAAATAAAAATAAAATATTAAAATATTAAAATAATGATAAAATTAAACTTTTATATAATATTTTTGTTAAAAAAATTTATTATTATAAAATTTTTTTTTAACTATTCGGATTCGGATTTGATCCTCTCGGATATTTAGATTTTTGGAGCGGATCTCGGATCCCGTATAATAGTTCCAACCATATCTTGTGTTTTTGGTTTATTGGTTTTTAAATATTTATTAATGTATTTATCTTTAATAAGAAGTTCGATTTCTAAATAATACAAATTTTAGAGATTAGTAAAGACAGCTTATCAGAAATTCTAGCATTGTACAAGTTTATTAATTAATTAATGTTCAAAAAAAAAGTTTATTTATTAGTTGTATCGTAAATGTACTGCATATAAAATTATCTATTTGAATAGAGAGACCATACATATAAAAAGCCCAAATTTTTAAAATATAGACGTCTAATTATGATGGCTGTTTATATTGGGATAGAGAGGGCCCAAGTCAATAAGCAGATACAAGAAGAGAGCCCAAGTTGTAATGCAAAAAGAGGATCTCATGGTTCTTAGCCTTGTTTTTCTTCTTCTTCAGTTTTTGGTTTTATTCACATAAATACGAGTTAGCTTAATGCAGGTAGTTCAGTAATTCTAGTTTGCGAAATAGAAGATGACCTTATTGCGAATTCATTACAAAATACTTTATCGATCACATAGTTATTCTCAAACATACATATTCATATAATTATATTGTAGCTTCTAAGAGCATCTGCAGCGGTAGACACCATTTGGGCGTTTCAAAATAAAATAAAATTAAGTAATAATAAAAAAAAATTACACTAATACCCGCATGCCACGTCAGTGCGAGGGTGTTTCAATTTTTTTTGGAAGTATCTCAAACTAGACACGGTGTCTCAATTTTCTCTTCCTCTCTCTCTTACTTTTTCTATTTTTTTTATTTTTTTTAATCTTGAGACACTCTTAAAACACTACCGATGAAAGAGCTCTAAATTCCAAATCGAAATTGGAATCTTCCGAAAGCTTTTGAAAACTTGACGACGCTTCCAAAAAGACCATTTTAAAAACTGTTAGGAAACGTAAATTTTGGAAACTTATAACGTTTCCGTTTTAAAAGCGATGTCGTAAATAAAAATAAAGGATTCACATCTTTTAGAAGAACATGGAGTCAGAAGACACATCACTTCATCTTCATATCATTTAGAGAAGAGAATAGTATATAAGATTCCTTAGTTAAAAAAACGACGAAACACTTTAATATTATACCAAACGGGAGTGTCATTGTTTTAGGCGTGCACTATCTCTATGTCGATTTGAAATGGACCTTCGAGAAGAAAATACAATTTGATACAATTTCACTTTAGAAACTGCGATTTTGAGTGGCATGGACCAATCTTTGGGATTATGACATTAACCAATCTTCTAAGACCAAAATCGCAAAACTCATAATGAGGGGGCACGTTATGTTTTGGTATCGCATTGATTTCGTATTATCTCCACATCTTCTCTCTTTATATATATATATATATATTGTTTTTTTCTTGCTTCAAATCATTAAGGTATCAATTAATTATATCAATTACCTGTGCGTGAAACGCAGTCTTTATCGAATTTCCCGTTTGAGTTGCAATTTGTGTTGAAACATTTGTTGTAGGTAAGATTTCATAAATTAAGCTTGATAAAGAAAGCTAATGATTTGTTTGATGCAGCATTTTAGTCATGTTGATTTCGTTTCATATTTGGCATCGTAGGCACTATGGTCTGTGTTATTATATGATAGTTACGAACAAATAAATAAACTCTTTTTTTGTTTGGTTAAAGGGTCATAAATAAATAAACTCATAACGTGAAAACCTAAACCCAGCTATATTTAAGATATAATATTATATTATATATGTTTGTCATAACTATATATATAGTCTACTCTTGATCAATTGTAAACTTTGTTTGTAGTTGATTGACACACAATCACTGTAATGAATATATTTTCCGATCGGTTAAAAACCACACCATCAAAGAAAATTATGATGTTTTTGCAAAACTACATTCATATTTTATAATGTCATGGGTATTTCTAATTTTAACGCCAGTAATTAAACAAAATTTTTTTTGTCTATTTTAAAATATATTACCTGTGAATAAAACCGACCAATGTACCATTGTATAAAAATACAAAATATCACGTTAGTTATGACGTTATATGATAGTATAGCATAATGTTATTGGGAGGATTATGTAAAAAATGTTTATTGATATGGGATCATTTTTGCAAAGCATCGGAGATTCCATTTTTCTTCCTAAATATGGGATGACGCGACGTAAGCACCACTCGAAACTAGAATGATTGCATCATTAAATAATCAAAATTGTTTATTAATTTTCATCATACACACATATATATATGCTGATTGGATCACTTTTTAATATCTATATATATATATATATATATATATATATATTCATAGATATTAAAAAGTGATCCAGTCAGCATAAAATATCTTTGTATACTTTCCGTAATTATTTTTAAATTTAAAAGAATTGGTCGCATTGGTGAAAATGTCGGAAAGTAATTAAATTACTGGTCAGGCAGAAACATCTGAAGGGTACGTAATACCTGTTAGCGTAATAAAATTGGGTGGAAAACTATTTACTCTAAGTTCCTCTATTTTTTTTCCTTTATCAAGATGATAAGTGTCTAATTGAGCACGAACCTATATATATATATATATATATCACAGGCTATATTGATACAAGGATGGAGGGAGAGGGGATGATGTAACTTTCTTCGTCATTTTTATGATCCAATTTATATGCTTGATATTTTAGTATAATATAATTGTACATATTGGCACTTCTTTTAACTTTACTTACAAAGTTAATATTTTAATGACAAAAATATTATTCTCTATATACGTATATATGTGTACTGTCCACATTCGTTAATTAGTTGGACATTTAGTTAATTAGTTGGGTTCGGTTCGGGTTTTTCGGTTTTCAGGTTTTTCAGTTTTAAAATTTTAGGTCCAATTCAAGAATTTTCGGTTTTCGGATTTTTCGGTTTTAAAATTTTCGGTTTGAGTTATTCGGACTATTTATTTGGTTTGGTTTGGTTCGGTTCGATTCGGTTCGTTAAATAAGCCCAATCCTACTGTATATGAGTGAAATCGTTATAAATAGTAAAATCAGTGTTAATTTCATAAATAAGTTTAAAAAATACTAAAAAAAAATAAAAACTTCAAATAAGTGACTTTACATGCAAAAACCCAATTTAGCATTTAATTACTTTATACATTATTACTATTCGATATAACTTAAATCAAAGTGTATTTTTTTGTTAAAGTTAACCAGAGTATATTAGTAAGAGGCTATATTCGAAAAGTAAGCTAAAACTATAATATCCTGAATTCTAATATATGAAAGTTTATATGAAAAAACTCATAAAAATTGATATCATCAAAGCTCGCTTATATATGTTTGATATTTTAGTATTTACTTACTTTTTACATTATTACTGTCCCATATAACTTAAAAATCAGAGTGTATTATTAAGAAGCCATATTCGAAAAGTAAGCTAAAATGCCACGGATCAAAGGGTATGATATAATAGAAATATATTATTTTCATATATATTTCCACCTCCTATTGGTGCGACGTATATAAAAATGCCTAAGGGTTTTATTATTCATTCGTGCAATTAATAATAAAAAATCCAAGCAAAATGTTATTCGTCTCAATTTATTTGTCTCTCTTTAACGATTAGACTTCATCGGAATTTAGCCGAATTCACAACATTTACGTGTCCTATATATCTTTTCTCGATTTGGTATATATGGATAATAATAACAATCTTACAGATTCATATGAAACTCAAATACGTTTTTATTTTTTTGAGAACCGAATATAATACGTCCCATTTCAACGATAGTAAAACAAAAACAAACAAACAAAAAAAGGGAGAAAGAAGAGAAACGTAAGCTTTCGGAATTTGAGATGGGAACAAAGGCTGATCATATACGTGTGTGGAGGCAAAGAGCACCAGCTATTCTGTATTAACCAGAAATAGGAAAGAAAAAAAAAGAAATCTCAAGACCAAAGTCTCGTTTTGCTACCTCTATATCTCCACAATATACCATCTGATCTTTGCCATCTCTTCGTCTTCCTTCCTATCAATTTGTTGGTCAATCGTAAATCTATTTTACCTTGCACATTATTTTAATCGAGGTGTGATGAAAACCCTACCCAAAAAAGTTCAATGTAACTCTTTGTTTTGGTAAACATGATGAGACGATGCTCGACGTCAACAAGAAGATCGATTAATAATGGATAGTAATATCTAATTCTTGATAAAATTGGAGATATTAAAATATTGTTAAAATCAATTTGATTATTATTAAAAACTATCATTCGAGTTAATATCTATTTCATAAATGTTCAATAAAAATGATTTTTAACAAACATGTGAAAAGACTTGTAAGACCATCCGTACCCGACCAATCATCGGAAGACCATCATGTATGCGCTTCATAGTTATTATAAAGAGACTCTTGTTAGAGGGGGGATTAGCACCCCCTTGGTTTAACTCGGTTTGAACCGAGATCGGTTCAATCAGGACCGGTTTACGATGGTTCGGATCGAGGATAAGCCGGCCCAAAAACATTGGGCCGAGCTCGGAATCTCGTTGAAAGCCCATCTCGGCTACCGATCTAGGCCCATCACAAGCCCGGTCCGTTACGACAGATGAGACCGGAATATTTCCCTTTTCCCACCGGTCTCGGAAAAGGAAATATTCTCTTTGGTCGATTCCACGAGATATGCGGAACTTATCCTTATCTCGGAGAGAAAACCGGAAGTTTTCCTTTTCCTAATCGAACTCGGAAAAGGAAATCTTCCTTTGAACCGCCTCAAGGACACTATAAATAAAGGAGGAGGCTCATTCGTTCAAATCATCCACAACTTCCGCAGAGACAGAGAATACAAGAGAGAGCTCATTACCGATCTCAAGTCTTTTGTCTTTGCTTTCTTACTTAAAATCTGTTGTAACCGCCGACTTAGATCAATAAACGAGATTCCGATTAAAAGTACTGTTTTACCCTTTTTGTGTGATTTACGGATCAACAATTGGCGCCGTCTGTGGGGAGGGGTAACCGGATTCCGATCGAGGATACCGATCTGATTTCGGCGCTCGAAATGGGATGCTATGAGAGACGCGATCCGCTCTTCGTTCTTTTTGTTAATTTCGGCGAACTGCGCCGCCATAGCTTCCATGAAGACGGTCGGATCCGTGAATATCGAAGCGGCCGGAGACTGAGGAAGAGTCCGAGATGGATTGACCTGATTGTCGTCTCCAACAGGTACGGTTGGAGGGGGTCTTCCTCCGGTTGTCTGTAGTTCGGTATCGATAGGATTGAGCTCGTCGATCCGTGGGTTTCAATCATCGGTTTCTGAGCTGTTGACGAGGGCTGCGGTGGTATCGACTGGAAGAACCATTGCCGAACTTCAATCAAACGATATCCGAAAGTACTGTTCTATATTCCCCACAGACGGCGCCAATTGTTGATCCGTAAATCACACAAAAAGGGTAAAACAGGTAACCGTTGGGGATGATGTTCCTGCTGGGGAGCAAGGAGGAATCTCAGAATTCATTTCCCGCTCGTCACCATCGAACTCGGCAGACAGATCGGGGATATCATCAAACTTCATCTTCCGACGACGAGATGGTTTAGCTGAAAAAGGGGAAAACGATAAGAGTGCAGATAAAGGAGACTGCCGAACTGAGAAGGAAAGTTAACCGAAATTTACCTCTAAAAACTCTTTTCGCTTTCAAGTCGAGCTTCTCTTGATAGGCTTCAGGCCACCGAACTTTCCCAGCCGCACTCAGTTGCTTCGCATGAACGAAAGTAAATCCTGGTGTGGTGATAAGGAAGCTTGGAGGATGACGAGCTGGAAAAGAAAAAGAAAAATATAATTCAGGCAAAATTAAGTACTAAAACGAAATCAAGAACGAATTATCTACCAATGGGAGTCCTCCATTGAGTTCGGTAACTCCCTCCCGGGCACTCAACGGATGATTCATCGATCTTCACGAAGAAATATCGGGTGCCCCAATGGTTGACCTTGCTCGGTTTGTGATAGTTGCATAATTTAGCCCATTTTAGTATACATTTTAGTTAGCATTTTGTGACTTTTTGCATTCATTTCATTGTTTTTGGTATAGTTTGCATCCATTTTAGAGTTAGTGAGTCTTAGGTTAGTTTTTGCATATGTTTGTGTGCTATGGAGTCTTTTAGGTGCTTTTTGGAGCTTGGGGAAGATCATGGACTAGGAGGAACGTACCCGCAGCGAACAGAGATGATCAAGTGATGAAGGAGAAAACCGGACGTTTGCAGCGGTCAGCATGCAGCGGTCTAGGGAGACCGCTGCACTTTCAAGTCTCGCAGCGGTCAGGTGCAGCGGTTAGAGCAGACCGCTGCGGATCCATCCGGAGCAAAAACCAGGCGTTTCACAGCGGTCATGCAGCGGTTAGAGCAGACCGCTGCGGATCCATCCGGAGCAAAAACCAGACATTTCACAGCGGTCATGCAGCGGTATGAGCTGACCGCTGTGAACCTTCTCGGACACAAAAATTGTCGGGTCAAACCCGGTTTGTCCCGGGTTGACCCGACCCGATCTGTATCTACTTAAGCAAATTAAGCCTAATTAGACAGAGAGTTTTTTTTGGGCTGCTTCTTTTTAGGGTTCTAAGCCACTTATTTCTTTCTTCTTCTTTTCTTGTTTTTGTTTTGTATGAAGGATTCAAGATCCAAACCATTTTAGTGAAGATTTTCTTAAACTCTTTTTACCATTCTTCTTATTTTGCTTATGGCTTTCATTTGTACGGTTTATATTTGTGATTTAGCTATGTGTGAGTAGTTCTTTTAGGTTTCTTGGGTGAAGTAGATTAGGGTGATTCTAGGTTTGTTCTTGATGTTTAAGAACTAGATTAGTTGATATCCTTTCTCATTGAGTGTTATTAATGCTGGATTGGCCTTGACAAAGTTGATTTAGATCATAGGGAATTTCTCGCCCGGAAGGTGTTCGATGAAATTCCCCAACCAATTCAATGAGTGTTTTACATTCCTAGCCTATGGAAATAGATGTCTAGGGTGTTTAATGGCTATTTAGACTTGTTATTAATGCTTGTTAGTCATAGAATCGCGAACGGAAGTTTATGACGATTGATGACTAAGAAATGGGTTAATACCATGGAAGTGGATTAATCTTTAGTAGTGTTCTAAGGCCTAGGGAGATATTTAGTCGAATGTTTGAGCATCTTGAGTAAATTAAAGAATCACCCGAGTCGATTGCTTTACCCGAGAATTCGTTTGTTTAAATTTGATATTAATCGTTTTCTTGTTTGCTTTGCTACTCGTTTATTTCTCTATTTTGCACGTTTCAAATTGTCCGATAAAAACCAAAACCCGATATTTGCTTAGATTAGATAGCGTCCTGTATTCTTAGTGCGTCGTTCTTATTTCCCTGTGGATTCGATCCCAAAGTGCTACAATGACATGCCATTAGATTGAGGCATTGTGCACAATGGGTTAATTGTGCGAACCGTAAAAAGTTCAAGTATCAATTTGGCGCCGTTGCCGGGGAGATTAGCAATAGCCATTAGGATTTGGATACTATTTGAGACTAAGTTCTTGACTTCTACTAACATTTTATTTTCTTCTTTTTTGCTTCTTAGAGTCGATGGCCATGGATTGCAATGATTGGCCACAAGAAGAGGATGCCACATTTGATGAAAGCATTGATGATGAGCCATATGTGGAGCCACCATTTGATGAAAGTGTACTCACATCAGAACAAAAAGTAGAGTTGGATGAGCTTTGCGAAGAAAACCCGGCATTGACAAGGAGTAATCTCGCGATTATGATCCGTTTGAACCTCATGTCACGTCGGGCAGCGCTTGAGGGAAGGGAGCTCACATATATTGAGATAAAGATAGCTCATGCACTCGAAGAGGTAATTTATTGGGTTCCACCATGCCAACTAGAAGGTATTTTTGACACAACCTTTGAAATCGTTGATTATGAGGATAGTCACTTGCCTTGCATTGAAGATGTAGCTTCTAGTTCACATGCTCTCAAGCTCATTAATGATTGCTGTGATTTAATATGTGAGTCTCAAATACTAGAAACCTTAAGAGTAGAAAAGCTTGCTAGTGATTATCATGAAGTATGTTTTGATATTAATTATCTATGTGCTTTGAATGATCATGATATCGAGTTTAAGCTTTCAATGCCTGAGGAATCTAGTTCGCTTCTTGAAAAATCTTACCTAGGGGGTGTGCTTGATGTAGATAAGATCTTGAATGAGATAGATGACCCTAAGGTTGAGATGAAATCTAGGAAAGAGGATGTGTTTTACATGATTGATGGAGATGAAGTTGACTATTTTGTGATTAACTCGTTTAAACATGAAATCGACTTTATTTTTCCATCAAATGCATTTGGTCCTCGTGAACATCTCATCATCAAGGAAAATTCCAAGATGTATGCTATATTTTTAGTAACCTTTCTTGATGTGATTTATGCCTCTTTGCCATGGATAGTCGTGTGCCATGTTGCATATTTTGTTTCTTGTCCTGACAAGAGAAGGACCAAAGGTGCATTGGCTCAACCTTTTGATTCTCATGATTAACAGTTGAAACGTCAAGCTTAGCGACGTAAAACAAGCGCTCTTGGGAGGCATTCCCATGACTATCTTTGTATATATTTTCGTTCTTTCTTGTTCTTTTTAATGTTTTTGTTTGATGTTTATAGTTTTCTTGGGTCCAAGGTCGTGGTGCTTAATGCATGAATGGGTATAGCTACAGCACGTCACATTTCTCTCCAATCCAAAGGTATGATCCAAACTCCATTTCATTGTACATACTTTTGCATATTTTTACCTTCTCTTTGATTTGTGTTGCACCGAGACGTTGCAATTCAAGTTCGGGGGAAGGATTTGTGTCTTTTGATATTGTGTTTTGTGATCTTATTTTTCTTTTCGCATATTTGAGTCTCATTCATTCATATAAGTGCATATAAAAACCATAAAAAAAAAAAAAATTAGTTGCATTTTGCATGTTTAAGATTGAGTCTAGATGCATATAGGTTTGCATTCACTTGCATTGGGAGAATTATCCATGTAGAATATAAACTTAAGAGCTTGAATTAATGCCCTCGTTAGGAGTTCTTTGATGCATTTGAGCGATCACGAAGTTAAGGATGATCCATGCTTTGATCTTGCGGTTTGAATGTTTTTGTCTTGGTTGAAGCATGCTTTGAATTGAATCTAACTCTATCTACATGAACTTTAATCTTGACTTGAAATTATCATGCTTGTACATTGAAAAGTTGAACTCATGGATGTCATATACATATTTGAGCTATCTTACCCCTTTTTACCACTCTCTTGTTAGCTCAAATAGCTGATTCCCATATTTGGAACGGTTAACCACACCCTTAACTAAACCTTTCCTTCAAGCCTTCATCTCTTGTGTGTGTCGTGAGGCCTAATTTTGAATGAACTTAGCAAAAAGTGTTGAGTTTGGAACGACAAGGAGTTGATAGATAGGTTGGTGATTTGGGTGTTGATGTAAAGAAAAGAAAGTGTGGAGAAAATAAAAGATTGGGAAAAAGGATAGGGGAAAGTAAAAAGTTTGGATTGGTTGGCATGAAAGTGTGGAATAGCTCTAGGTGTTGAAAGTATAAGTCTCTATGTGTGTAAAAAAAAAAAAAAAAAAAAAAAAAAAAAAAAAAAATATATATATATATATATATATATATATATGGCTAAGGCATCTAAATGATGATTGAGAGACTAGTTATGAAAGTGAAAAAGAGCTAAAAGAAAAAGATGAAGAGCCAATCCATTTGTTGAAAAATAAGAAGAAAAGAATCCCCTAAGTTAGAAAAGAAATGTGGTCTAAGAAGGCAAAATGCCTTGTGATATGGGTAGTTTAGAATGGATCTTGATGGATTTAGAAATAGGAGTGGAGTTCATATTGGGGCATTGGGTAGACGGAAGTCATCCTTGTATGAATCAATTGTTCTTTACTCTTAGCATTTTGCCAAAGTTCATTCTTTCGTGAGAGATCCCATTGCATTGGAATACCCACATGATTGAGATCAATTTTATCTCAAAACCTTTTCCCTAAGCCAAATGAGTTCACTTGATTTTTATTAAGCATGATTCACCATTGTACTTAATGAATGTTAAAGAGTTAGAGGATATGATTACTTGTAGATGCTAAGGCTTAGACCAAATTCGTGTAGCGACGAGTATGGCTAAATCTTTTGAAGTAGAGGTTGTTAGTGCATCACATAACCACTACCAAGGGCATTGAATTGAATTCTTTTGTTAATATTCTTGGATATGATATCCCGCATTCCAACCTCTTCTTCGATTTGTTCTTGTTTGTTTGCTTGCGGACAAGCAAAAGGCAAGTTCGGGGGAGTTGATAGTTGCATAATTTAGCCCATTTTAGTATACATTTTAGTTAGCATTTTGTGACTTTTTGCATTCATTTCATTGTTTTTGGTATAGTTTGCATCCATTTTAGAGTTAGTGAGTCTTAGGTTAGTTTTTGCATATGTTTGTGTGCTATGGAGTCTTTTAGGTGCTTTTTGGAGCTTGGGGAAGATCATGGACTAGGAGGAACGTACCCGCAGCGAACAGAGATGATCAAGTGATGAAGGAGAAAACCGGACGTTTGCAGCGGTCAGCATGCAGCGGTCTAGGGAGACCGCTGCACTTTCAAGTCTCGCAGCGGTCAGGTGCAGCGGTTAGAGCAGACCGCTGCGGATCCATCCGGAGCAAAAACCAGGCGTTTCACAGCGGTCATGCAGCGGTTAGAGCAGACCGCTGCGGATCCATCCGGAGCAAAAACCAGACATTTCACAGCGGTCATGCAGCGGTATGAGCTGACCGCTGTGAACCTTCTCGGACACAAAAATTGTCGGGTCAAACCCGGTTTGTCCCGGGTTGACCCGACCCGATCTGTATCTACTTAAGCAAATTAAGCCTAATTAGACAGAGAGTTTTTTTTGGGCTGCTTCTTTTTAGGGTTCTAAGCCACTTATTTCTTTCTTCTTCTTTTCTTGTTTTTGTTTTGTATGAAGGATTCAAGATCCAAACCATTTTAGTGAAGATTTTCTTAAACTCTTTTTACCATTCTTCTTATTTTGCTTATGGCTTTCATTTGTACGGTTTATATTTGTGATTTAGCTATGTGTGAGTAGTTCTTTTAGGTTTCTTGGGTGAAGTAGATTAGGGTGATTCTAGGTTTGTTCTTGATGTTTAAGAACTAGATTAGTTGATATCCTTTCTCATTGAGTGTTATTAATGCTGGATTGGCCTTGACAAAGTTGATTTAGATCATAGGGAATTTCTCGCCCGGAAGGTGTTCGATGAAATTCCCCAACCAATTCAATGAGTGTTTTACATTCCTAGCCTATGGAAATAGATGTCTAGGGTGTTTAATGGCTATTTAGACTTGTTATTAATGCTTGTTAGTCATAGAATCGCGAACGGAAGTTTATGACGATTGATGACTAAGAAATGGGTTAATACCATGGAAGTGGATTAATCTTTAGTAGTGTTCTAAGGCCTAGGGAGATATTTAGTCGAATGTTTGAGCATCTTGAGTAAATTAAAGAATCACCCGAGTCGATTGCTTTACCCGAGAATTCGTTTGTTTAAATTTGATATTAATCGTTTTCTTGTTTGCTTTGCTACTCGTTTATTTCTCTATTTTGCACGTTTCAAATTGTCCGATAAAAACCAAAACCCGATATTTGCTTAGATTAGATAGCGTCCTGTATTCTTAGTGCGTCGTTCTTATTTCCCTGTGGATTCGATCCCAAAGTGCTACAATGACATGCCATTAGATTGAGGCATTGTGCACAATGGGTTAATTGTGCGAACCGTAAAAAGTTCAACTATCAGTTTGTTCCCAGTAATAAGGTCGGCTTCCGGTTTTGCATTTGCCGACAGAAACCACGGCTTTGCCTTCGACAGATTCACCCGAAACAACCTCTCAAATACCTTCGCCGTGATAGGGATACCGCACTCCTCCCCGAGGGAAAGAAGACCCATGAGGTTTATCACCGTGGCCGGCATTAGTTGAGAGATCGCGACGTGCCGCCTCTTACAGTACTTATAGACGAGCTCCGGGATGGGAAACCGAAGCCCACAACTTCTTAAGTGCTCCTCGTAGACGCAAATATAGCCGTCAGGAGCGTCCCACGGGCGATCAGCAGCCCTCGGGATCTTATACAGCAAGTCATTTGGAGCGCCGCACCGCTCCAAGGTAATTTGGATCGTCTCCGCGGTAGACCGAGATGGTCCGATGCCGGCTGGCCTCTCAACCATCCGCCTAGCAGCTAAAGCGGGACCATTGTCACCTTCGTCAGGACGACATACTGGAGAAACGGCACGGTTGTCCAGATCGGCCGCATCTTCGTCCTCGGCGAGCCGAGTAGCGAACTCGGCGTCTGCCCGAACTTGTTCATTCAGCTCGGCAATCCCTTCTTCAGGCAGATCCTCGTCGATGAGATGTGGGACTTCGACTGAAACTCTTGAGCCGCTCGGTCCGGCCGCGGCACGCTGAGAGTTGCGCCTAAGCATCTCCCGTTCGACGTCACCCAGTCCGTCCGAACTTGAATCAGAACTGTTGACGAACAGTCCAGTGTCTGGGAGCTCAGACGAAGGAGCTCGGTCTTCAACAGAAGGGGAAGAAGTCCTTGAAACCATGTCGATCAAACGAAAGAAGTTGATGAAGAACAAGACGAACAACTTGGGTGCCGATGAAGAACAGCTTGAAGATCGCCCGGAAAGTTTGAAGATCTTCAAACAGATCGGAGAAATCACGGCGGAGGAGACGGTCGGAGAAAAGAAAATAGAGAAAATCCTAGAGAGAAGGGAGAGCGTTTAGAGAGAGAAAGTACCTTTTTGAAGAAAATAAGCAGAAGTGAAAAGCGAAAGGGAGTCCGAGCGATATTTATAGAGAAAAAGGTAATGATGACAGTTCCTCGAAACGCGCAACCAGAGAGGATAAATCGACACGCGACTCTTCGAATTCTACTACAAGAGAAGACGAAACGACGCCCTCTTCTCAAGAAAAAATACCGAACTCGAACGTTCAGGGGCGATACCGAAAACTCACCGAATTCGAAAGTTCGATAAAACAATTCAACCGCGAGAAACCCCAATCTAAAGAGGATCCGTCCTTTCAAGCCGAACTTAAGCAGTTCGCCGAACTCGAACAGTTCGTATCATCAAGCCGAACTTAAGCAGTTCGCCGAACTCGAACAGTTCGTATCATCAAGCCGAACTTAAGCAGTTCGCCGAACTCGAACAGTTCGTATCATCAAGCCGAACTTAAGCAGTTCGCCGAACTCGAACAGTTCGTATCATCAAGCCGAACTTAAGCAGTTCGCCGAACTCGAACAGTTCGTATCATCAAGCCGAACTTAAGCAGTTCGCCGAACTCGAACAGTTCGTATCATCAAGCCGAACTTAAGCAGTTCGCCGAACTCGAACAGTTCGTATCATCAAGCCGAACTTAAGCAGTTCGCCGAACTCGAACAGTTCGTATCATCAAGCCGAACTTAAGCAGTTCGCCGAACTCGAACAGTTCGTATCATCAAGCCGAACTTAAGCAGTTCGCCGAACTCGAACAGTTCGTATCATCAAGCCGAACTTAAGCAGTTCGCCGAACTCGAACAGTTCGTACCATCAAGCCGAACTTAAGCAGTTCGCCGAACTCGAACAGTTCGTATCATCAATCCGAACTTAAGCAGTTCGCCGAACTCGAACAGTTCGTATCATCAATCCGAACTTAAGCAGGTTGCCGAACTCGAACAGTTCGTATCATCAAGCCGAACTTAAGCAGTTCGCCGAACTCGAACAGTTCGTATCACCAAGCCGAACTTAAGCAGTTCGCCGAACTCGAACAGTTCGTATCATTAAGCCGAACTCGAAACAGAATCTGATTAGATCATACCGATCTCAGTTTTAACCGAGCTAAAGAATACTTCCTAAAAATTCGCCGAACTCATAAACTCCCTCGCCGAACTGAGGGGGGGACCAATTGTTAGAGGGGGGATTAGCACCCCCTTGGTTTAACTCGGTTTGAACCGAGATCGGTTCAATCAGGACCGGTTTACGATGGTTCGGATCGAGGATAAGCCGGCCCAAAAACATTGGGCCGAGCTCGGAATCTCGTTGAAAGCCCATCTCGGCTACCGATCTAGGCCCATCACAAGCCCGGTCCGTTACGACAGATGAGACCGGAATATTTCCCTTTTCCCACCGGTCTCGGAAAAGGAAATATTCTCTTTGGTCGATTCCACGAGATATGCGGAACTTATCCTTATCTCGGAGAGAAAACCGGAAGTTTTCCTTTTCCTAATCGAACTCGGAAAAGGAAATCTTCCTTTGAACCGCCTCAAGGACACTATAAATAAAGGAGGAGGCTCATTCGTTCAAATCATCCACAACTTCCGCAGAGACAGAGAATACAAGAGAGAGCTCATTACCGATCTCAAGTCTTTTGTCTTTGCTTTCTTACTTAAAATCTGTTGTAACCGCCGACTTAGATCAATAAACGAGATTCCGATTAAAAGTACTGTTTTACCCTTTTTGTGTGATTTACGGATCAACAACTCTATTATAAAATCATACTAAACATGCATGTTAATATAAAATGTTATTATAAACAAATCATATTAACATGCATGTTTAGTATGAAAAATTCTTTAATGAAAAGTTTTGTTAATTTTTTATATAAAGTTTCATATTTTTTTTTAACATTTTCTGAAAATTGTACAAAACTAAAACTTTATATACTTGACACGTATTGACTTTCCAGTCTTACCCTTGTATAGTACTACTGTACTGCGTGTCTCAAATGTATACAATACACAATCCAATAGTAAACAAGGACAAAATCATCATTTTGCACAAAAGCAGAAAAAGTGTCAAAATCGTAAGGAAGTTTTTTAAAAAATGATTATGTGTGCAATTATCTCATCATAGAAACTATTATATATTATTTATAACGTTTAATCATTTTATTTTTAAAAATTCTTTCCTTTGAAAGTTTACAGTGTCTAGTGGTAGCGGACAACTGGAAAAATATATAGAAAATAGTTTTTATTTTTATATATATTTAAAAATAAAAATTAACAAAAAATACTTAAAATGTTCAAAAAATGAAATTTGACTATATATCTTCTATATGTTAATTGAATCAAATTCTTATAGACGTGGTACATAAACGTAATAAAATATTTGTACTTATAAGAGATTATACATAAACACATGTTCCAAAAAAAATTCTAAAAAATATTTGTAATTAGGTATGATATGATTCATTTGGAATAAAATTTTCATTTCTTTTATTATAATTACCTAGGTTTTGGTGTAATTTTATATATTACATATATTTCATTTATTTTAGTAATTTAATATTTAACTGCTAATGCGCTTTGTTGCCAACCAATCAAAAAATGTCATCAAACGCATTCACTTTTACCAGCTATAAAAAAATTAAATTGCTTAATAACGTTTGAAAATACGAGCGTCTGCTTCCATAAGTTTCCATGTTCGTATTCGTACCGATGTGTTTAAACTAACCAAACTCGAGTCGAATTGATAATTTATGTGATACATAGAACCACTACAAGAAAACAGAGGTATTTCCGACGGCCAAAACCGTCGGAAATCCGTCGGAAAGGGCCTTTTCTGACGGATTTCCGACGGATTTAAGCTGTCGGTTACAGTTCGTCGGAAATATGGTATCCGTCGGAATCCGTCGGAAATTTCCGACGGCTTTTTGCCGTCGGAAAGCCGTCATACATTTCCGCCGGATTTCCGACCGCGTCCGTTCCGACGGATATTCGACGGATTTCCGACGGATACTCCGACGGATATTCAGTCGTAAATGCCGTCGGAAATCCGTCGGAAATTTCCGACGGATTTCCGACGGATAGATTACCGACAGCATTTCCGACGGATACTCCGACGGATATTCAGTCGTAAATGCCGTCGGAAATCCGTCGGAAATTTCCGACGGATTTCCGACGGATATATTACCGACAGAATTTCCGACGGATGATTATCGAATGAATTTGTCGGAAGTCCGTCGTAAATCCGTCGGAAGATATTTCCGACGGATTTCCGACGGTAACTATTTTCGACGGAGTTACGACGGATAATTTGATCGGAAATTGTCTCGGAAGTCCGTCGGTTCTTCGTCGGAAATAGGTTCCGAAGGATTTACGACGGTAACTATAACGCCCCGACCACCCATACCTGTGGGCCCCATGCCTTCTCTCGGCCCGTGGGCCCCATGCCTTCTCTCGGCCCGTGGGCCCCATGCCTTCTCTCGGCCCGTGGGCCCCATGCCTTATCTCGGCCCGTGGGCCCCACCCTTGTCCGACGGCCGGTGCGTTAATCCGTGAGGCTTGTAATACTTGTTTACTGACCCTGCAATCACCACGTGATCTTTCCCCGTGTTTTGTCCTCACTCACACGATACCGCGAATAACTTCCCGGAATGTCACCCATCCTTAAACTACTCCAGCTCAAGCACGCTTAACTCTGGAGTTCTTTCGGGTAAGTGATCGGAAAAGCTAAGTGCACTTTGGTGTCATAGGTAGCCAAATCAATTCTTATAAGCCTCTCCGCATATACAAGAAATCGGGATGTTACAGGAACTTATTCCGACGGTTTTCCGACGGAATTGGTATTTTGAATTTTATTTAATTATTTATTTTTTGGAAATTTATATATTAAAATTATAGAAATTTGAAATATAAATTAAAAATAGAAATAATAAATATATAAATTCATTAAACAAAATTAAAAAAAGTCATTACACATTAAAATAAATTGGTAAAAAAAAAAGCATTAAAAGCAAATATTTAGACGGTTGGAGAATCTCCGTCGTCGGGATTATTATCCCGAAACATATGCGGGAAGCATTTTTTCATCATCTTCTCCAAGCAGGAGAGCTTCTTGGTGGTAGTCTGTTGCTCCGTCCGTAGCTCTTCAACCTGCTGGTCACGGTCTTTCACCGTTTGGGTGAGCCTCTCGATTTCTACCCGGTACTCCGAAGGATAACGAGGAAACGAGGAAGAAGATTCCTGGGTCGGAAGGGTGCCTAACCCAGCGAATCGACCTTTCACTTGCCGGGTATGCTGCGAATAATTAAAACCGATAATAAATAAATAACGAAAAAAAAAAAACAAAATGAAATTAAAATTTACCTCAAGTACAAACTGGTTTATCTCTTCCCGGGACAAAGAGTTCGAGGACGACGATCCTTCGATAGTGAGCTGCGATGATAGTTCACGGTCCAGCTTCGTCTTCTTGCTCTTCTCGACAACATCCCGCATCCCCAAGTCCTGTATCTGACCGGTTTTCTTGTTGGTGTGTCTATTCTCGATGAGTTGAAGATAATCGGGTTCGGAACCAGATGCTCTCGCCTGCGAAAATTTGTTAAGTGAAATAAATATAAAAAACAGAATTAACAATAAAAAATTTAAATTAAACTTACCATTTCCATCGCTTCCCGTTCGATGGTCTTTGCGCCCGCGTTGTGGATGTAGACCCCTTTCCCGCCTCGTTGGCTATTTCGGTTCTTCGACTGTTGCTCGGAGGTCTTTTTTGTCGCAGGCCTACTCCAGTACTCACAGAAGCCTTTCCAGACGTCGTCGTCAAGGTCCTTCGGCTTGTCTTTGTTCTGCTTCCACTTCTGTTTCCACTCGTACATGTGCTTCGAGTACGAGTTTGCGGCATACTTGTCGAATGTGTCAATGACTTCGCGCGTATGATGAGAGTCCCACGTGAACTCTTGCTACAATTTTTTTTAAAAATTTGTTACATATCAAAAAGAAAAATTGACAAAATGAAATTCAAAATAAATAATATATCAATAAAGAACGTACCGCGAAAGTCCGGTGCCACACGTCTTTCTCCTCGGCAGGCATGTCCGAATACTTCTTGTACGGTTTGTCCAACATGTTGTGGAGCATCCGTAATATCGACTTGGTGATCTGAGTCGACAGCTTAAACCTGAAAACATTATGAAAATATATAAATATGTTAAGTTTAAAAATCTAAATAAATTGAAATAATGTACACAAATTTTCTTAACAAGTGCCGTCCTCAAACTTCGGGTCGAGTCGAATGCAATGGCCCCGGTTAGGCTGCCGGACTAGCTCCTCGATCTCAAGGTGGCTCCGAGCAGCGGATTGCTGGGAATCAGGAATGTGAGTTCCCGAGCTCGTTGGTCCCTGAGGAGGCGTACACCGAGAACCCCGAGAACGGCGTCCTTGGTTGCCGCCTCCCAACTGAAAAACTTCGTCGTGATCCCTGCGGAAAACGGTAAAATTGTTAGTAAATTAACAATAAATTCAAAAGTTACAAAATTTTTTGAAATTTCCGGAAAAAAATTTAGGAAAAATTCAAATTTTCTGGAAATTCAAATTTTCCGAAAAATTCAAAGTTTACTAAAAATTCAAATATTTCAAAAAATTTCAAAATTTGCTAAAATATTTTAAAATCAGTTTTAATATATAAAAATATTTAGAAAACGTTTTATTACTAAAAAAAATATTTAAAACAATTTTATTTCTAAAATAATATTTGAAAAAGGTTTTTATTATTAAAAAAATATTTTAACATCAACTTAAATATATAGAAATATTTTAAAAACGTTTTTATTAGTTATAAAATATTATAAAAGATTTTAATATATACACATATTATAAAAACGTTTTTCAAATTAAAAAAAAATTTTAACATCAACTTAAATATTATAAATGATTTTAATATATACACATATTATAAAAACGTTTTTATTACTAAAAAAAATTTTATAAACAATTTTAATATATACAAATTTTATGAAAACGTTTTTATTACTTAACAAATATATTAAAAACGTTTTTAATATATAAAAATATTTTAAAAACGATTTTTATTACTTAAACAATATTCTAAACGTTTTTATTACTTAAACAATATTTTAAAAACGATTTTAATATATACAAATATTTTTAAAAATTCAAACAATATCTAGATCTAACAATTCTAAATCAACAATCTAAACACATAAACCATAACACTAATATTATTCTAAATAACAAATTCTATTATAACCACTTAACAATTCACATAAATAAAATTCTAACAACCTAACTAATATATTCCCTAAAACTAAAATGATATAAAACAAAATTAAAGGAATTAATTAAACTTACATGGTTTTGTTGGAGAAGAATTGAGGAATTGAAGATAAAAACTGAAATTGTGAAGAAGAAGAAGATAAGAGGGAGAAGAAGAGATTTTCGTTTAGGGAAATTTTGAGAGAAGAGGAAGAAGAAGCGACGGAAGAGAGAGAGGAAGATGAGAAAAATAAGGAAAAAAACTTACGTTTCGTCGATATAATTCGATGGCCGTCGGAAATCCGTCGGATTTTGAAAAATAATTTCATTTACGCGGTTGATATTCCCGCGGTCTCCTCGAAAATATCAATGTCCGTCGGAAATCCGTCGGAAATTTCCGACGGATTTCCGACGGATTGGAGAAGATAAGGATTCTCGATTAGTCAGTCAACAAGCACGTGTCTAATTTTTCATATCCGTCGGAAAGCCGTCGGAAATTTCCAACGGATTTCCGACGGATAAGGTATATTCCTTGCATGTTTGTCGATTGGTCAGTCAACAAGCACGTTTCTATTTTTTCATATCCGTCGGAAATCCGTCGGAAATTTCCGACGGATTTCCGACGGATTTAGGGTATATTTGGGGTTTAGGGTTTAGGGTTTCTTTATATGATTTAGGGACATGTTATTTACATGTTTCATTCAATAAATATATTAAGTTCATCAATATTAAAGAGTTTGCATTAGTTTAAAAATTATACAACATCAAAACATATCGTTTCACATAAATCAACTATATCTTATACTATAACTTATACAAACACTTCCATCAAAATTTTTAAAATCTATATAACACATTTTCTTGATGTATATACAAGGTTAACCTATTTTATATACATCATACAAGTGTTTGTAAACTTTTGCCACAAAAAAAACCTATACCCTATACCCTAAACAAGATTTTTAAATATCCGTCGGAAATCCGTCGGAAATTTCCGACGGATTTCCGACGGATTGAGTTGAATCTGGGTTATATCCGAGGGATTGATTTTTCAGCCGATGCAACTGAATCCGTCGGAAATCCGTCGGAAATTAACGACGGATTTCCGACGGATTCAACTCAATCCGTCGGAAAACCGTCGGAAATTTCCGACGGATTTCGGACGGATTCAGTTGCATCGGCTGAAAAATCAATCCCTCGGATATAACCCAGGTTTTATCCGAGGCAGCTTAATCCGTCGGAAATCCGTCGGAAAGTTCCGACGGCTTTCCGACGGATATTTAAAAATCTTGTTTAGGGTATAGGGTATAGGTTTTTTTTTGTGGCAAAAGTTTACAAACACTTGTATGATGTATATAAAATAGGTTATATAGAATTTATATAGAAGTTATAATATTTTTTTTGTTGCAAAATTCCGATTTTGTTACACTTAATCAAATGTCTAACTTTATAAAACTTCGACATAACTGATATATTACACATTACAATTCTAGTTCAAATATATGTACATATTTTACGGTGCAAATTTTATAATTAAAACTACTGTCAATCCGATGATGAGTAATCTGATTCTCCTGAATCGGAAGGTTCCCCAAATTCGTCAAATTCTTCTTCTGAATCCTCAAATACTCGATCGTCTGACTGTATGGTGAAATCAACGACAAGGTCGACCTCAAGGGAATGCTCGATTGAACCCAAACCTACGGAGCTTTGTTGGAGGGGTTCATGATCAGACATCCCATGAACTCTACCTCTCGGGTTTATCGATGTGACTGTAACCCACGGGTCTTGCTTGTTTGTCACCCGCGGATAGGGAATGTAGCATACCTATACCATGTACAAATTTAACCACGGGAATGCAACAAAACTTAATTAAAAATTAACGTAAAAGAAATACAAACCTGGTCTGCTTGTGATGCAAGTACAAATGGCTCGTATCTCTGGAGTTTTCTTCTGCTATGTAATGATGTAACACCAAATTGGTCGTGTCGCACACCGCTTCCTACTAATGGGTCGTTCCAGTCGCATAAAAATGCAACACATCTTAGACCGAGCATTCCCGGGTACTGAACATCGAAAATCTCACGTACGACACCATAGTATACAAGATCACCTGACTGAGTTGATACAACGTAATCTGAAGTTGTCGCACTCCTATCATCCCGAAGAATCTTAAAAGCGTACCTCCGTGTGCTATACATCACATGTGACTGCACGGTTGCTAGTGGAAATCTCACAATTTCTTCTAACCACGTGGGAAATGTTTGTCCGTTAGCCTTCTCTGTCGTCACCTGCATAATTAAAATAAAAATACTTCAAATAATTAAATCTTTCATTACATATGATGATTGCTAAAAACAAGGCAATTAAAAGACTTACATAATCTCTTAACCAACGTCCGAACTCTTCCTGTTTGAGCTCGATTAGCTCGTCCTCTGTTTTGTCAGGAAATGCAAAACGTTGATAAGCCATATACATCCTGTGAGATTGAAACAATTATCACGTTAGTACATATATATATATAATCAAAAACCCAATACATAATTAATAATTATGTTCAATATATAATACCTCTCATATTCATCAACTCCGTCGCAGTTTGTGAGAATATACATATGCAAATGCTCTCGCTCTTGTGGTGAAAGTCTCCTCTTCTTGCCTTTTCCACTAAGTCGTCCAATCTGTAAAAATATATGAGGTACATCGACCGGATAGAAAGGTAGGACGCCTCCGTCATCATGTCGAGCTGCTCTACGACTCTTTGTTTTGACTTGTGATGGAAAGTAGGACTCGGCAAAATGTGAGGTTTCTTCATTGATGGTATGTGCGACGATAGAACCCTCCACTCTACTCAATTTTTTCACCTTCTTCTTTAGATGTAACATATACCGTTCGAAAGGATACATCCAACGGTACTGAACCGGACCCCCAAGCTCTGCTTCTCGAGGGAGATGAATTGTTAAATGTTCCATAACATCAAAGAATGAAGGAGGAAATATTTTCTCCAAATTGCAAAGGATTACAGGTATATTAGCCCCAAGATTTCGGATACCGTCTGATGTAAGAGAGCGAGAACATATATCTCGGAAAAAGGCACCAATCCCTGCAATATATGGATAACAAATGAATAATTAAATAATGAAGTATATATTGTATAAAGTAGTAAATAAATAATTTCATGATTGTACCTGCAATTGCTTCGTGGACATTACGTGGTAGAAGACATGCAAAGGCAAATGGAAGGAGGCGCTGCATCACCACATGACAATCATGACTCTTCATCCCAGTAAACTTCCCTTCTCCATGATCAACGCAGTTCCGAAGGTTAGATGCGTATCCGTCCGGGAATCTAACACTTTCGGTAATCCAGTAAAAAAACTCGGCCTTTGAAGGTTCATCGAAACGAAAAGCCGGGACCGGAGGCTTCCCGTTCTCTGTCACATGTAGTGCTCTACGAGAACAAATGTCTGGCAAGCCCAATCTAGACTTCAGATTGTCCTTCGTCTTCCCTTTGACATTGAGAACGGTGTTCATAATGTTGTCGAAAAAATTCTTCTCAATGTGCATGACATCCAGATTATGCCTCAAAAGATGGTTCTTCCAATAAGGCAAATCTCAGAAAATGCTCCTCTTGTGCCAATTATGAACGTTGCCACAACCATCAACAGGATGATGTCCGTTACCACCACAATCAACGGTCCTCTCTGCACCAAAATCTCTAAACTGAGTCAACAAATACTCACCATCTAACTCAGGAGGAGGACCGTCAAATACTTTCCGGTTCTTCCTAAACAATGTGGTGCTCCGACGATAAGGATGATCGCTAGGTAGGTATCGCCTATGACAATCAAACCAAGACGTTTTCCGTCCGTGCTTCAATTGGAACGCATCAGTGTTATCTTGACAGTACGGGCACGATAACCTTCCGTGCGTTGTCCATCCTGATAACATGCCATATGCTGGAAAATCGCTAATAGTCCACAAAAGTACCGACCGCATGATGAAATTTTGGTGACAAGAAACATCAAACGCTTCAATACCTTGGTCCCATAACATTCGCAGCTCATAAATCAATGGTTGCAAAAACACATCAAGTGATCTCTTCGGATGCTCTGGTCCAGGAACGAGAATGCTAAGGAACAAGAACTCCCTTCGCATGCACAAAGATGGCGGCAAATTGTAAGGTGTTACAATTACTGGCCACAAAGAATATTTTCTGCCGTGCTTCCCAAAAGGGCTGAAACCATCGGTCCATAATCCAAGGTATACGTTCCTTGCCTCAAACGCAAAGCTGGGATAAATGGATTGAAAATGTTTCCATGCTCCTGCATCTGACGGATGGGCGATTTGTCCATCTGTTGTATGCTCTGCATGCCATCTCATTGCTCCTGCTGTGCGCTCTGACTGATATAACCTCTTCAATCTCTCTATTAACGGTAAATACCACATCCGTTTATATGGCACTGGCACTCTTCCACCTGTTTCCTTATACCGAGGTTTGCAACAAAAACGACATGTCGTACGATCTGCGTCCTCTCTCCAGTAGAGCATACAGTTGTCTATGCATACATCTATCATCTGATACGACAGTCCTAGACCTTGAACAAGTTTCTGTATCTCATAGTATGATGCCGATGCAAGATTATCTTCTGGCAAAATTTCTTTCACAAAATCAGCGATTGCATCCACGCACTCCTCACTCAAATTGAAATCCGTCTTTATACCCAACATCCTTGTTGCAGTTGATAAAGGGGAATGTTCACCTCTACACCCATCATATAACGGATGTTTAGCAGCGTCTAACATATCAAAGAATCTCCGAGCTTCTAAATTAGGTTCTTCTCCCCTATCTCCATACTCAGCAACCGATGGTATATTTTCACGAAATGCATCGTTCACCATCTGAACATGACCTACAGTACTTTGTTTTTCCATTGCGGGTTCTTCTAAGCTAGTGTTATCCCCAATATAATGTTCACTAGTACTAGCATAATTATTCACCATTGTATCATTTTCTCCATGATAATACCAAATCTTGTAACCCGACATAAACCCATGACAATACAAATGTGACCATACTTCATCTATCACGATAAATCTACGATTACCACAATTGGTACAAGGGCAATAGATTTTACCGGTTTTTTTTGCTTTCTTCTGCATACCCGCAAATGCCATGAATTCCTGTAGACCTTTTTTGAATTCCTCCGTAACTAGGCCCGTGTCCGGAATTTGATGAGGCTTGTCCATCCATGATCGAAAATAATTATAAGGATTTGAAGAAGACATTTTCGTAAGGAATTAGATAACAGAGATTTTTTTTTGTTGTGATTATAAATGAAGGGTGGAAACGTTTTTATAAGGAAAATTTTGTCCATTTTCCGACGGATTTCCGACGGATTTCCGACGGATATAAAGTAGATATTATCGATGTCGGCAACAATGTCGGCAACCATGTCGGCATCTGTCGGCATCTGTCGGATATCCGTCGGAAATTTCCGACGGATGAACGTCGTCGGAAATCCGTCGGCAGTATGTCGGCAACATCAGAATGCGTCAAAAAGTCGTCGGAAATCTGTCGAAAAGTGTCCGACGGATTATTGTCGTCGGAATTTCCGACGGATTTCCGACGGGTTAATATTTCCGACGGATTTCCGACGGATGAGAAGTTAGTCGGAAATCCGTCGGAAAGTCGTCGGAAATTTCCGACGGAATTATTGCCGTCAGAATTTCCGTCGGATTTCCACCTGTTTTCTTGTAGTGAACGTGCATATTTGTATATGAAAGCAAGTTGCAACAGTTGAATTCAGTAAAGTTTTGAGAATATGATGCATCAACATCCACCGTTGTGTTACACACGATAACATATGTATCACACACTAAGACGTTGATTTAGATTCTATAAGCTTTACTTCCATTGGATTATCTATTGTTTTATGGGCTTTAAACATTTATGTCGGTTTTGTTTTTTTTTTGTTAGATTAGAGTTTTCTTTTAAGTCTTTTATATAAGTTAGCCGCTAGGTTCAATTGTAACTTGGCCTTTAATAATTAATAAGCAAGAAATGTCTCTTATACCTTGTTCTTGATTTGATTAAATTCATCAAAACATGAAATCGGTCTCAAGCGATTCTTCGAATCCCTTGATTGAGCGAAGTAAGTCTCTTGAGCTGATTATACCGTTCGTACGCTGCGTCATGTTGGTATAAGAGCCCTTAACTTTGGTTTCTTAATCAAAGTAGGATCCTTGGATGTCATGTTGAGCATATGCGTTTATCCTCCCATGGACGGCTGTTTGTTTTGTCAAGTCGAAGTCTCGCTATCAAAGTCTAAGGTCGAAGATTCACCGTCCATATTCGAGGACGAATCTTCTCAAACCTGAGGAGACCTGATGCAACAACATCTACCGTTATGTTACACACGATAAGATATGTGTCACACACTAAGACGCCGACTTAGATTCTATGGGTTTTACTTCCGTTGGATTATCTATTGTTTTATATGCTTTTAACATTTATGTCGGTTTTGGTTTCTTTGTTAGATTAAGGTTTTCGTTTAAGTCTTCTATTTAAGTTAGCCGTTATGCTCAATTGTAACTCGGCCTTTGATAATTAATAAACGAGAGATGTCTCTTATACCTTGTTCTTGATTTGATTAAATTTATCAAAACAAAAATCCGGTCTCAAGGTATTCGAAGAATCCCTTGATTGAGCGAAGCATGTCTCTAGAGGTTCATTGAATCCCTATATTGAACTGATTATTTGTTCTTACGCTGCGCCAAAATAGCAATAGTATTAAAATACATGAGTTTTCAACTCAAAACCAATTGGCAATGAGTGGATTAGTCCATATCATTTATATATTATTTAAGATCGTTCCAACTTATGATGTGGGCTATTATTCTCTAATAAACGGAATCATGACTTTTTGTTGTTGTTCTGCAAACGATTATATCTATAGCTTAAACGAGGTTACACTCCATATAGGGGAAATTGTTCCAAATCGATAAAGCTATATTCTAAAGGAAAACAACAACAACAATGTTAAAGCAGGAAAGATATAACGACGAGATAGAATCATAGGAATTACGTACATAGCTCATTTGTAACACCCTTTGATAAGTAACAGGTTTAGTTAACAAGTTCTTACAATATTTTTGGAATAATGTATGGACAGTAATACGAGGACGAAGTCCATGTCAAGAAAGAATAAACCACAAACGTGAAGAAATGCGTACATACGACGGACATTAAAGCAATCGATGCATTAACAGAATAAATCATTTCTTTACCTTATAATTGTTTCTAGATGAAAGTGATAGAATAGGAAACTAGAGGATTTCCTATTCTATCAGAAAGAACATTGCCCTCAAAAAAAGAAACCATTTTTTGATTAAGAAAATGAAGAGCAAACCTTATTTCTTTTAAATTCGAGTACTCTATGATTAACAGAAATGATACCGCATCCTGATGTCAGAATGATAATGTATAATCATTTACGGAGATATCGTGAGGACATTACATTCACTTTATAATGTATAATCATTTACGGAGAGATATATTTTGGGAGTAAATTAAAGAAGAAAGAAAAGTCGTATGAAAGTGAAAAGTGAAAGTGATTGGGTGTCACTAGAGAGAGTGTGGGTTTGGCTGTGCAAAAAGGGAGAGAGAGTCCCCACAATTCCATGTGATGTGCATTCGGATGATCTGATTCTCCAACTCATATATCACTCACTCTCTTACAATCGCATGCGAAAATACTAATTCGGATTATTATACCATCGTTAAAAACTATTCAAACTTATTTGTTATTTATTTATCATAAAACTACACAAACTCACTTATAAAGTTTGTAGGCTTTTTTTGGATACGGTTCAGTTCAGTTAATTCCGTTTTTAATATAAACTTCAACCGAAGTTTGGTCTAACTTGGTTTTAATTCGGTTCAATTTCAATTTTGTTTGTTGAGTTGATTTCCAAAGATTTAAATTTGTAGACGTAAGTTCTTGTGTTTAACCAAATGGTAATGACCAAGTGGTAAAAGGTACAAATAAATCATGGTGTGAATTCACTTTCTCTGGAAATTCAAATTTCACTGGGAACTATTTCACTTCCACTTGACTAGTCGAAATAATATTATGTTCAAAATTCATTAGAGAGCTCGGTGAGTAAGTTACTCGACTGCTAGCTACTTTGGAGATTAGTCGGGTAGTTTAAGATCAGGATCACTCCATGATTATAAAAAATAAAGAAGGGTTCTTGTGTTTTTCTCAAACTATTGTCCAAGTGATCTTCATCACATATTTCTTATAGGAATCAATGAAATTAATCGATCGACATTAGAAAAAAAAAACTAGTTGATTGGAGAAGAAGTAAGACAATGAAAAAAAATCTGAAGAAGCAGGAGAGGCAATGAAAAGTTGTTATTGTGTTTCGTGGGTTAAAGATTAGGGTGAACTAGAAATAGAAGTAAATTAACAACAATATACAAAAATACTAAATTATCAATAGTAATTTATTTAGTCAATAAATAAAATAAACATATTGGATTATCAGTTAGTTAGGTTCAGTTTCAAAGCAAACCAAACCGTTCGGTTGAAACTTTTTTTAACCAAACAGATTGAGTGTCGGTTGAAGTATCGTCCCATCTTCACAAGATCAATTCCGAAGATATTAGTGAACTGGAATCCAGAAACTCAATTCGGTTTACGTAAACCAAATCTGGTTTAATTCGTGGCTATAATCAGTAGACGTCACTGTCGTGTTCCTTTAAAGATCTCGTACGGACCAGAGCCACTATTATAAACCAAAAAAAGCCTATAAATATTGCCTCCTGGTTAATACCATTTTCAACACTTACAAGTTGTAACTTACAACAAACAAAATACGTAAGCATAGTTAATTAACTATTACAAGTAACACTCAAGAACATGGAGGAGAGCAAGAACAAGATCAGTGAAGAAGAAAAACAGCTTCATGGGAAGCGAAGTCGACCAAAGGGAGGACTAATTACCATGCCCTTCATCTTCGGTAATGAAACCATAAACATTCCACACACACACATATATATATATATGATTATTATTTTGGTTTTGTAACAAATATGAAATTGATTATAGTTACTATTTTTGATGATAATCAGCGAACGAGATATGTGAGAAATTGGCGGTGGTTGGGTTTCACGCAAACATGATAAGCTATCTAACAACACAGCTTCACCTTCCCTTAACAAAAGCAGCCAACACTCTCACTAACTTCGCCGGAACTTCTAGTCTCACTCCTCTCCTCGGTGCTTTTGTCGCCGACTCCTTCGCCGGCCGCTTCTGGACCATCACTTTTGCTTCCATCATCTACCAAATCGTACGTATATATAAAAGAAATATACGAGGAATCGCTGAACCATTGGAATATAACTAAAGTTTAATTTTTCTCGACCAGACTAATTAGTCCAGTTTCCATTTTCTTGATTTTTTTTATAACGGTTTTTCTGTATTAAGTTCTTTTAATACTTTCTATTTGTTTTTTGGGCATCGATCTTATTGTTCTAACGAGTTAATCGAAAAAAACAGGGGATGACACTGCTTACGATATCGGCAATAATACCGACGCTTAGGCCACCACCATGTAAAGGAGAAGAGGTTTGTATAGAAGCAGACACAGCACAGTTGAGTATTCTGTACATAGCTCTTCTTCTTGGAGCTCTCGGGTCGGGTGGGATCAGACCCTGTGTTGTTGCTTTCGGTGCGGATCAGTTCGACGAGTCGGATCCTAAGCAAACCACCAAAACCTGGAACTACTTCAACTGGTATTTTTGTTATTAATACCTTTCTTCATATGTATATACATATATCAATTATTAGATTCCTCTCAGGCCTTTATTATTTGTTGGCTTTGGTCGTAGAGATTATAAAACATGAAAATACATACTATGATTAACCTAACATGTTCACTACTGTATTTTGTCTTAACCCTAAGAGACAATATAAGCTAACATGACTTTGTAATACTACTATTAAGTAGAAAATGCAGCTATTAGCTATAAGCCTTTTTATGTATTAAAAGTTTTCTAGACGTCTTAGGTCACTATTTTGATGGAAACACTTTTGTTAATTATTCTTCTAACTCAAAGCAAAGAACAATGTTCTGATAGGTCTCTTAATTAAGTAAAAAATAAAGTAATCATCTAGATGTCTAAAAGTCGTTTTCTGAATCATGAGCATGTGTTTGATGTAAATTTAATGAAATTTGTTGATGGATTTTTGAATTGTTAGGTACTACTTTTGCATGGGAGCAGCAGTTTTAGTGGCGGTGACGGTTCTTGTGTACATCCAAGATAATGTTGGGTGGGGTCTAGGTTTAGGCATACCGACAGTGGCTATGTTCTTATCCGTTTTTGCTTTTGTTGGCGGTTTTAGGCTTTACCGTCACTTGGTTCCAGCGGGTAGTCCGTTTACCCGCTTGATCCAAGTGACAGTCGCAGCGTTTCGCAAAAGGAAATTGAGGATGGTTTATGATCCAAGTCTTCTCTATTTCAACGATGAGATTGATGCTCCTATCTCCTTAGGTGGTAAACTCACCCACACCAAACACATGAGGTAATACTAATCCTATTGATATTGATCACTCTTCTTCTCTATTTTCTATATTTCATTATAATTTTATTCACAATTTGAGTCCAAATTAGTATACTATAATTTAAATTAGTTGAACATATATCGAGAGAGTCACCCCCACGAGGAATCGTATAAGAATCTGGATATAATATAACAATAAAAATGATGTTTCTGTCAAATACGAAGGAAGTGTAAATCAATATAGTAATAACGTAAACAATTGAGTAATCGTACAACAACTTGTCCATTGGGTGAAACGAGACAAATCAAAAGTGAAAAAAATTACAAAATACATCCAAAATCATACATCATAATTGTAATCGGTGATATATTGAAAAATTCCAAAAGTAATAAGAGTTGTCATTTTTATTGTTTTTTGGCATCTATATATGCATCAATAATTGGATTATTGGACCCATTTCGAAAATAGTATTATCTATTTTCCTCTGTCACAATTTCAAAATCTAAAATCATTGCATTTCTGATAATTAATTAACTAATTATGCTAATGCAAAGTGTTTTTGGTAATAAAACTATAGTTTCTTGGACAAAGCAGCGATAGTGACGGAGCAAGACAATGTGAAACCGGGTCAAATCCCTGACCCATGGAGGCTAAGCACGATCCACCGGGTCGAAGAGCTCAAATCGGTGATCCGAATGGGTCCAATCGGAGCCTCCGGGATCCTCCTGATCACAGCCTATGCTCAACAAGGAACCTTCTCTCTACAACAAGCCAAAACCATGAACCGTCACCTAACCGATTCCTTCCAGATCCCAGCCGGTTCAATGTCCGTCTTCACCACCGTCGCTATGCTCTGCACAATCGTCTTCTACGACCGCGTCTTCGTCAAAATCGCCCGGAGATACACCGGTCTCGAGAGAGGCATCACGTTCCTCCACCGGATGGGGATCGGTTTCGTCATCTCGATAATCGCGACGCTCGTCGCCGGATTCGTCGAGATCAAACGCAAACGCGTCGCGATCGAGCACGGGCTTTTGGACAAACCCCACACGGTGGTCCCGATCTCGTTCCTCTGGCTGATTCCTCAGTACAGCCTCCACGGAATCGCCGAGGCTTTCATGTCGATCGGACATTTGGAGTTTTTCTACGATCAAGCGCCGGAGAGTATGAGGAGTACTGCGACGGCGCTTTTCTGGATGGCGATTTCGATCGGGAACTATGTCAGCACTTTGCTTGTGACTTTGGTTCATAAATTCAGTGCTAAACCGGATGGCAGCAATTGGTTACCGGATAACAATTTGAACCGGGGGAGGCTCGAGTATTTTTACTGGTTAATCACTCTCCTGCAAGCTGTTAATCTCGTGTATTATCTTTGGTGCGCCAAGATTTACACCTATAAACCGGTTCAGGTGCATCATAGCAAGGAAGTGAATAGTCCGATTAGAGATGAATTGCAGTTATCCAATAGGAGTTTAGTTGATGCATAAAACCCCCCTTGGGTATCTTTTGTAAAATCAGTAGCAACTACTAAGTAATGTATTTATACATTCAATAAAAAATAAAAATATGGATAAACTGATACAAAACTGAATCAACATAACTGATTTTAAAACCAAACCATTCATATTGAAAATTGAAAACAAAAGAGTTTGATCATTAACTTTATTTAGTTAGTTTTGTCAGCACAACAACAAAAAGACAAGTCTGGAAAGTAAAAGATGAAAGCAAAAACCAGATGGGCCTCGACAAAACTGAAGACAAGCCCATCGACAATAAGAAAGAAAGTGTGTTGGGCTTGCACAATTGAGAAAAGTCCAATACGGAAACACACCCTGCACCTGCAGCGGTTACTCTGCCCCAGGAAAGCAGAAACTCACATGCAGCCAAAAGCATTCCGTACGAGACAGCTAATGCAATTTCACTACACAACCGTTTTGAACTCCTTGGATCTGATGAATGATGGACAACTGTATGTAATCTGCTTTTGGCTGCTTTAGGATTTTTCTCATGCTTCTTGCCTATATAAAAACAGTGAATGTAATCGCAAACATTAAGCAAATATATCATGAAATTTTCAGTTATTTGTTTCATCTTTCAAAGCTCTTAGCTTTATTTTATCTTTGTCTTCATGTCTCCCCTTGAGCATAGTCTTTGCGAGTACATAGCTTCGGTGTAGTATCCGTGTGGGTGTAGCTTATGTCCTCTGTTCTTCTGGTGGTCATGCTTTTGTATCTGCCAGTGTTATTGCTCTTTGAGCTCGTTTTGGATCTCCTTTCAAGTCTTTTGGTAATCTAGAAGTCTGCTTTTGTATCTACCAGTGTTGTTGCTCTTTGTGTTGTCACCAAGAACACAAAGATTTAGATTGATATTCATAAAAGAGGAAAAAGAGAGTTGCTCAAATTGCAACCCTCAAAGTTAAGTTTTCCCAATTACATAACATAAATATGTATATAATAACACTTGTTGTAAATTCTAAATTTATGGGCCTTCTTTGACACTTGATTACTTGTTAGAACTTGGCTTCTCTTCACCCTTGTAATTCAATTTTTAATATTAATGGAAAAAAACTTTATTTAGTTTTTTGAAAACTTATAGGTTTGATTAAAAACCGAAACTAGAAACTGTATTATAAGCTGAACTAGGCCTGAGCAAAATAACCGGAACCGAACTGAAATACCCGAACCGGAATTATTAAAATACCCATTGGATCCTACACATTGATACCCATAGGTATCGGGTAGAACCGGAACCGAACCGAAAATATTTCGGGTACCCGAATATCCGAAATATAATTATATATCCAAAAATATTAAATATATATCAGGTTTTTGGTTATATTTTTTGTATTATGGGTATATTGTTTTTAGTTTTTTTTTTTCCGGGTTTTCGGGTATATTTTTGGTATTTCGGGTATATGTTCCTTAAAACTTTTTCGGGGTTTCGGTTAAAATTTCAGGTTTTCGGATATATTTCGGATTTCGGGTATATTTTAGATATTTCGGGTAAAAAATACCCGGAACCGAACCGGAACCGATTAAGATCCGAATGGTTGCGGTATATTTCGGTTCTTAAACCTTTCTACCCGAAATACCCTTGAACCGAACCGAAACCGAACTGAAATTATTTCGGTACCTAAATGGTTCCTAAACCTTTCTACCAGAAATACCCTTGACTGTTACTATATTTGGTTTTACGTTTATCTCACAACGAGGACTCGAAGACCATCAAAATCTCAAAACACCTAAACCGGTTTGAACCGAGTTAAAGATGCAATTTGAGTTGATTGGGCCTTATTGGGTCGAAAGTAATAAAAATGGGCCTAAAGAGGGAATAGCTTGACAGTGACAAAAGCAACGACGTGTTGCGAAAAGTCACGTTCCAAAACATATCGCAAGTCATCGTTATTCATCTTCCAGAACACGTCTTTGGCTATATCCACGCAAGTTTACTTTTGGGACACATCATGATACAGGGAGAGTTTTCAAAGTCTCTGCAATTGTGGCGGCGAAGCTATATAAGAGAGAAAGAGGAGGAGAAAGGGAAAAATAATATTGGAGGAAGACATGATCGAGGAGGATGAGAGAAGAGTTAATACGCCTTTGTCGGTTATCACGGAGGCCTTTGAGGATCTCGCAGATTTGCTGAAACCGCGGCGTAATAAACGGTGTGAGATCGGCGACGACGAATCGATCGATGGATTAAGGCTCGATGCGTTTTGCAGTGCGTGTACTCACGTCTCTGTTCTCTTCGGTTGCCTCGGATTTGCCTTCAAGTTCGCTGAGATGGAATACGTCTCCAAGGTTTGAAACCCTAATCTCAATTGAATATTCTGTTGATAATCGTTTCGATTTTTCAAATCCGGGTCGCATTTTGTTAGGAACATGTGATAGATGAGTTTTTTTAAATGGACTAATCCACTCATTTTAACTTATTTTGAGTTAAAAAATCTAATCTAAATATACATTTTCTCGAATATTTGTTGATAATTTGTTGATTTTTAAATGGACTAATCCACTCATTGTCATGTCTTTTGAGTTGAAAAATCTAATCTAAATAGACATTTCTTTGAATATTTGTTGATAATCGTTTGATTTTTAAATGGACTAATCCACTCATAGTCACGTCTTTTGAGTTGAAAAATTTAATCTAAATAGACATTTCCTCGAATATTTGTTGATAATCGTTTGATTTTTAAATGGACCAATCAACTCATTGTCATGTGTTTTGAGTTGAAAAATATAATCTAAATAGACATTTCCTCGAATATCTGTTAATAGTCGTTTGATTTATAAATTCGAGTCAAATTTTGTTTAGAATTCTACATCAGAAGTCATAAAATAATATATAATTTTGAGGATCAATCCATTTATAGTCAATTAAATTTGAATTAAAAGCCAAATTTAACAAATGTGTTGTGAACCAGGTTAGGGATTTGATGGAGGCGTCAAAAACTTTTGAGACGTTACATAACATTTTGGATCTAGATGTAGAGAATGAAACGGTTAAAACGTCCGGAAGCAATTCACGAAATCTCCGACGTGTTAGAATAGGCTTAGAGCTAATCCGGGCCATCTTCGAACAATTTTTAATGACGGATGAGTATTATTCTTTGAAAGATGCTGCAACGAAAGCTTACACACAAGTGTGTGCACCGTTTCATACATGGGCAGTTAGAACCGCGGTTTACGCCGGAATGTATACACTTCCGACGAGGGAACAACTTCTGTTACGGCTCAGCGAAACAGGTGAGGTTTAATTTTTGGTCGAATTTTGATGTTGTGTTTTGGTCTTGATTCTTATACTAATTGTGTTTGTTTTGATGGGTTTGAAGATCAATCTGTGGAGAAGAACATGAGGAGGTACATGGAAGTGTCGCTACCGATCATAGATTATATTGACAAGCTTTACATTGATAGGAACATTAAACTGAATTGGTAGCAATTTTTTAACAAATAAAGGTTAGTCCTCAGAAATTTAAATTTGGAGCTTTGTCGATGATTGTTCCCTGGATGATATTTCTTTCTTGAAACAGATTTTGGGTATGAATAACATTATTGAATAACATATAATTATCTTGCTAGTTTATGATCTACGTATGAATGCATAAATTTGTGCTTGTAGTACTTTAAGGTTCTGGTGATCAAGGTGTTTGTCTTCATTACCTCATAGGCAATTACGAGAATTTCGATTTCAGGTTAGATCTATGTAAAACTTAATTTTTTGTACATTCATTGTGAAATAATTAGGTGTTGAATGGATGTAGTCTTTTGTGTAATTTTTGGTTCCGAAAATAAAGAGACAAAACAATTGAATAAAAAACTGGTTACAACGTCCACAATGATCATTGAAAATGCTACGAAACTCCTCGTGAGATTGAGGATCTGATTCGAATATTTTCTTTAGAATCTAGCTACAGCATCGTCAGCCTCAAACCTTTGATTAATTTGAGATTGTGGTCTTGACTGGTAGCATTGTGGTTGAGATTGTGGTCTTGACTAATAGCATGTTGAGAATTGAAACATATCCACAACAAATTCATTGTTTTATATTTTACTAATTGAAATGAAAGTCATTAAACCATGAAAACACATCGTTCCACTTAATCAAGTTTGCTTCATGGTTTTGTTATAAGTAGACTGTTTCGGGTACCCGGTTTGGATAGATTCTTTCGGGTACCCGGTTTGGATAGACTCTTTCGGATTTTGGGTTTCGGATACACGAAATTTATCCAAATTTTCGAAAAAACTAAAAAAATTATTTAATCTAAATAAAAAATTGATTAAATTTTGTAAAAATTATTTAATTTTGACAAATATAACTAAAAATTTTCGAATATTTTGGTTATTTCGGTCTAAACATAATTAATATATTTGGTTTATAATTGTAATTTTGAGTATTTTGGTTATTTCAAAACTGAAGATACATAATATTTTTAGATATATAATTGTATTTCGTATATTTCAGATAGTTGTTCGAGTTCCAGTTTGGTTCGGTTCGGATACTCGAAATATTTTATAAAAAAAACCATTTAGATATTTATAACTATTTGATTCGGTTCGGTATTTTTTAATTCGATTCGGTTCTATATATTTTGCTTGGCCTAATTATAAGTATACAGTATTTGAAGGCTCTAAGAAAACAATATTAAAATTTTAAATTAAATCCGTGGTTGAATTTTTGTGTGTGGAAATCTTCCCATTAATTCGATCAAAGTCAAAGAGATAAGAATGTATAAAGTTTCCTTATAATTTCCCGTTATTATGTTATTTCCGTATTTGTATTCTTCAAGATATCTTAAAAATAAATGTAAAACTGAAATATCTAAAAAAAGAAAATAAAAATTTCAAAAAAAAGGACGTGATAGCCAGCTGTAAAATAGACAGAGCGAGTCTTGTCTTAAAAAAAAAAAAAATCGGAAATCACGCGCTTCATTACACAACTTGTCTTTTGTCCTTTTCCGTTATAAAAATTCTCAACGGGCCTCCTTGTCGTGACGGAAGAAAGAAAAAGCCATAGAAGGAAAAAAAAATGAAAAACCCCTCTCTATGGCACTCTCGTAATTTTCACCATTACCAGAGGATAACATTGTAATAAACAACATACCCTCTACGTGGAGCCAATCACCACCCTTAATCTTATCCCCAAATTGAAACCCTAGCTAGCTCTCTCCCCGGTTTTTTGTTTTATATTATTCAAATTCCGCCTTCTTCTTCTTCTTCTTCTTCTTCTCTCTTCTCTGATTTTTTTTTCACGCGGAGAGAGAGAGAGAGAGAGAGAGACAGCGAAGAGAAGAGGATAAGAATTAGGGTATAGAGTAGGCAGTGGGAGGTTTTTCGGTTCTTGTTCGCCGTGGAGATATGGCGTGGTCATCGGAAACGCCGTCGTATTGCGGCTGGAATGAGCTGCATGTGAAGAACGCGAAAGGAAAGATGGAGGTTCATTATTATCTCGAGAGGAGAGACGGATGTGCAGATCTGGCTGTTGTTGGGAGGTTGAAGAACTCTAAACGCATGTCCTTCAGATACGCCTTGAAAAAGAATCGCTCCGTCTTGAAGAAGCTTAACTCTATTGAAGACGTCGCGGATTGGCTCAATTCTATTGTTTCCGGTAAATTTTTCAATCTCTATATCGATTTTTTTTCTTCCACCTTTCTCTGTGCTCTTTTTTTCTTGGTCTTTATTGGGTGTGTCCTGTTTTCTTCTTTAGCGGGATTTTGAATTGGGAACGCGATAAAGTTCAGATCTGGAATCGTTTGAGCTCAAATTGGGTTTTCATTGCCCCTCGCATCGATTTCTGAAGAATTTGATTTTTCTAATCGCAATTTGGAGAGTTTGATACGATTTCGTATCCCTTGCTAAGTCGTTAAGAGGGTGAAATCGAATTTTTGTTTTTTTCTATTCTGTGCGAGTCGATCGGAGGTGTGGCAGAAGGCTTGTGCTTAAGAATTTGACGGAACTCTTAAGGTTTTGATTGAGTTCATGTAATTGTCTGCTAGGAGTTTATCCTAAGGCTTGTATAGGGTTATTGAGGTTCTTATTTGTTGTTTATTCGCAGGATGTGTTTATTCACCTGTGCTGGATTTCATAAATTGAACTGTAAACTTTATCGGAAATGTTGTTCATTGTGTTAGAGCTCTTACCTCCTTCCGTTGCGCCTTTTGCAGCTAAATCTATTAATGACTTAGTTTTGCTGCAGACAGATCCGCTTTCCTCCTTTTGGTACTGAGAATGTCTGCACGAATTGATATTTTTCAAGTTTTGAACCTAGAGATAAACATTTGTTGAAATATTACTGATCTTTTTGCTCTTGGTTTTCTTCAATTTCTTAGGTGTGATACCTCATGCAGCAGATGTACCAGCTACTGCTATGACTGAACAAGCTGTTGGAAGATTGAATATTTGCACTTTTATGGTACTGGTTTAATTAACGCCAAGAGAGTTTTTTTTTTTCAAGTATAGAGGGGTTTTCTTGTTAGAAAATGAAATATTAATCGGTTTCTCTTTTGTTTCTTTCCAGAATGGTCAATTTCAGAAGCCAATTCAGCAGCCCATCAAGTTCTCCTGGATGGGTGCTTCTTGGACTTGCAGAAAACGGCGTAAGCATTATCCGTCATTTTTCCGGAATGGTGTCAGAGTCTCGGTGCGTTTGTTTTAATGTTTTCATTAAGTTCAATTGGTGTGTCTTTCTGTATGTAATTATATTCTTTTACTTTTCCTTATGCTAACAACTGACCTTTCTTTTTTCCACAAACTTATTGTAGGTCAACGATTTTGTGTATGTTTTAGCGGAGCAAAATAAGAGACTTGTTGCATACTTGGAAGACCTTTATGAGGATTCTAAAGGAAACAAGATGGTCGTGGTACGATGGTTTCACAAAACTGATGAGGTTGGTATTGTTTTGCCCAACGATGTTAATGACAGAGAGATTTTCTTTTCGCTTTGTCTTCAAGATATCAAAATTGAGTGCGTAGATGAATTGGCTACTGTCCTCAGTCCTCACCATTATGAGAAATTTCTTAAGGTGCCAATGCATGTTCAGCTAGTAGCTTTCTTCTGTCAGAAATTATATGGAGATGATCTCATAAAGCCGTATGACATTACACAATTAGAAGGTTACTGGAGACAAGAAATGCTTAGATACTTGAATGTATCGAATTTAAAGTCAGGTGAAGGTGCTCAGGCACCTGGTACTGACCCAGGATTAGGAGATTCTCCGGTTGGTTGTGGTGGAATTAGATCTAGGAAACGGCGTCGTTCTGCAGATGACGTCAAAGGTGACTGCAAAGCTAACCCAAATTCTGTCGACTTGGGGGCTATAGATGCTTCTACATGCAATGGCGCAAAAGATGGTTCTTCCCATCACATTAAAAAAGGTTCACTTGTTGAAGTTCTTTCCCAAGATAGTGGCATCAGAGGTTGTTGGTTTAAGGCGTTGATAATAAAGAAATACAAGGATAAGGTTAAGGTCCAGTACCAAGACATTACGGATGCAGATGATGAATCTAAAAAGCTAGAGGTACACATTTGAAAGCCCACTTTTGGTTTTGTTTTCTACTGTCCACTGTGTTAACATGATTCACTTTTTGGTTGCAGGAGTGGATTTTGGCATCTCGGGTTGCTGCTAGTGATCATTTGGGTCTTAGAATCCCAGGACGGAAAATAGTACGCCCAAATCCAAATCCCAGCAAAGAAAATGATGTATGGGCTATCAGTGTTGGTATGCCTGTGGATGTGTGGTGGTGTGGTGGATGGTGGGAAGGGATCGTGGCGCAGAAAGTTTCAGAAGAGAAATTTGAAGTTTACCTGCCAGGTCAGTTAAGACCTCTGAATGGAAGTATGATGACAGCAGATTTGTTGAAGATATATATCTTTTTGCAGGACTAACAGTTGTTGTTTTGGTTGTTTTCTCTCAGGTGAAAAGAAAATGTCTGCCTTCTATCGTGGCGACCTTAGACAATCTTTGGAATGGTCGGCAGATGAGTGGGTACACATAAAATCAAGCTCTGATCTCGTGATTTCTGTCCTACCCTTGATGAAGAAGAAAGAGGTCGAGGTGAAACATGATGAGAAGCTATCTGAAGTTGGTGTTGGTGATGGTGTGATGTCACCAAAGGGTGAAGCTAAACTCACCATCTCTCTTCCAGTAGCTACAACCAATAAGGCATCTACTAAGCGACCAGTTCCAGATCTTCTAAAGGACGTCTTAGTCTCTGAATTAAAGTGGAACGCATCCAAGAAGCGGAATCGAACTGCCCGTTGCTGTCCACACGATCCTAGCAATACTGATGGTTTCTCACGAGAAAGAGCCTTGGATTGTGAGAAGTGCAGTTCCGTGGGAGGAGGTTCTATGTTTAGCACTTTGGTTTCTGTCCGAAGGAAGCGTAATCGAATTGTCAGTTGCTGTCCGCACGAGCCTAGCTTGGCTGATGGTTTCTCAGGTGAAGGTTCCTTGGATTGTGAGAACGGCAAGTTCATGGGAGATTCTCCATTTGGCTCTTCGGTTGGGCAACCTTTGACTGGCCTATTAATGTCAAGATGATTTTGAACTTGGGGATTGGAGTGTGTTTCGTCTTGTGAGGTACATATTACCTGATGGGCATCTGCTCAATGCGATTTTGGGTTTTAGATTATTGTGACTCGCAAGATATCTTTGGCATTATAGATTTAGCTCCTAATGGCATCCAAATTCGTTTGTGTACGTATGTGTAACAGTAGGCATAGAGCTTTCAATACAGGCAGCAAGTTTTGGATGCAGTAGAGAGTAGACTAGGGGTTTAGACATTAATCAGTGGGGTTTTTATTATTAGGAATTAAGTTATCTTCTTCGTCTCTCTTTAAGCATAGAGATAAGATTTGTTTTCTGTCTGGTGTGGTGGGATCTTTCTTTTCATGTAACCTATGTATCAGCAAATAAAGCTAATCTTTTTTTACTTTGATTTCACCTTCAGTGTCCATATACTCTCTTCGTACCATTGACTAGTGAATAATTGGATTTGAAGCATTGGTTTGTGAATTTGATTTGATTTTCTTCGAAGTTGCAGGACACATGATTATCTTTAATGCTACGTAAGTTAATTCTGTCCTTGTCCATGTCCCCGTAAGGTTTTTGTTTTGTGACCACATCCAAACAAATGAAACGGATCCTCTTTGGTTGCAAGTTGTAACTTTGTAGCTGGGAACAACTGATGTTTTTTTGTTTTGGTTGGAATCTGGGACCATTAAGAGAGTCCTACAAGTTTTGTAATTAAAATTATTCAGTGAGATTTTACAAGACTGTAAGAGCTCTTCTTTTATGAACTCTGATGAAAAAGCTCAGTGGTTTATCTTAAACCCCTTGTTAACTTTACCTAAAATCCCTTTTGTGCTATCTATGATTGGCTTACTAAAGTTGGCTAAGGAGAAAAAAAGGTCAAGAGCTCATAAATTTGTTGAGACTCAGTCACATAACTCGGAAGCAATCCTCCACTTGAGTATTTTGGTGGGGCTGCATTGTGGCGAGTGAAGCATCTTTTTCAATAAAAAAAAAAAAAAAAAAAAAAAAAAGAGAAAGAGAAACCAGAAGGTCTTGACTTTCTCACTTAGAAAGATGAACATTAAGTCAAGGATCCAAAGCATAGTAGTAATATGTCTGTCTTGTGTCTTTAAACTTGATTTTGTTCATAGAGTGAAGCAAAAGGAAAGATGGGCTTCCTCTGTCACCCACTTAAGAAGATTTGCTAACCTCATCCTTTTCCGATAGCGACGCTCTTCGTTTCCCGGTTTCTGTAATATTCCTGTTTCCTGTTTTATTTATCTTTGCTTGTACAACGACACACTGTCGTCATGGCTTCTCCGTCTGAAATCGTCGAGCAAGAGTTTGGAGCATCACCAAGAAGCAAGCTTTCGATAACAAGTGACAGCAGTCTCGCTTCTGTCGCATCGTTATCTATGCCCCTTGTTCGTATAGCTACTCTTTGAACACTTTTTTGTCTTAGAATGATTCAACTCGTCTACACTTGTTTGATGATCTTGTCCGTTATCAGATTCAGGAGATTGTTCTATCAGCAGACATCAGATGTAGTGACTGTCAAGAGAAAATTGCCGACATAATGTCAAGGATGATCGGTGAGTAACTTGTTTTACTTCTCGAGATGAGACACTTTTGTTCTTCTCTAATAACAGATTGTTTCTTGTTTTTTTTGGAAGCAGAAACATATTCAATATTGGTGAGTGTGTTGGAGAAGGAAGTGACGCTGACGTGTACATATTCCGGTGACCGGAGAGTCACAAAGTCTTATGGCGAAGCTCTTCTCTGCAAAATCTCCACCATCAAGCGTATGATATTTCCTTCTTCCAGGAAACAACAACTCAATAGCATTGCTTGATTCTGATGTTATTATGGATCATTATATGATATTGAATGTGGAATGTAATGGATATTGTTTAGATATGGTTATTAAAAATAAGAAGAAAAAAAAACTCTCAATAGCAATATATCATTTAGACAAGGGAGAACAAAAAAAAGTGAATTCTTGAATTTGCAGAAACAAAAGAAGAGATTATTGGGAAGTTAAATTGCCGCCACTTTGCTGCCAGAGATTGATGATGTCAGTGGCTTGATTAAGGAGAATGATCATCTTCTTCTGAGAGATCCATGGCTTAGCCTCGAGAGTAGACTTAAGCTCTTCCCAAGCATCTTTTCTTGGCCAGAAGAAGTAAGGGCTAAGTGGGATTGTGCCATGTCCAGGAACATGCTGGTCCAAGCCTAATCCTATGTTCTTCTCCATCCACACAAACTTGAGAACCACTCTTGCCTTCTCCTCTTGTTGATTCACCACCTAAACACAACAGCAAGAAAAAGATTTGTGGGTTTGTTTGAAACAGAACGGAGAAGAAGAAGAAGAGTATGTCGTTTTCAACTTAAACCTGTTTTGGTTTTGAGGTGTCTGAGACATCAATTCCGGAGACTGGCTCAGCAGTGAGCGTCTCTGGAGCTGCAAGAGCCACGATTCTCCGGTTTAGAGATATGGGTTTGGTTGTTTGGTTATGGAACGATGGAGAAGCAGTGATGGAGAGTTTTGGATGTTGAGAGATGAAAGAAGAGCAGAGTGATGCAGATGAGAGAGATGAGTGGAGTGCCATTGATGACATCATTTTTTTCTTGTTTCTCGGAGATTTTACGAGAATATGGGATAAGGAAGATATGGTCGCAGTGGAGAGCTCCAAAGTAGTTGACCAAATATATGGGCTTTGATTACTTGGCCCATTATTTATTGGGCTGAGCTGACAGAAATCTCTTACAATACCGACTTTCATTCAAATATTTCTAGTCTCATTTCAGAGATCAAACTTAAATACATTTTCAATAAATTATTGATCATATTAAGTCTCACTAAATGTATTATTCAAATCATATTTACTTCAAATCAACCATTTTGACAAACCATGCATTTATGCTACTAAAACTCATCATCAATTTAATTACTATTAGGAGTAAACACAGATCGAATACTCTAGATTTTCAGTGTACCCGGAATCGTCGGATCTGAAAAACTATTATTTGGATCTAGATCCGCTAATACCCGGTATTCGGATCCGCGCCCAAAATAGCTACAAATCATTAAAATAATATTATTAAATTATTAAAAAATAATAAATTAAATGAAACTATTAAATAAAAAATTAAATTAAATAGAGAGTATAATATAAATGTATAACCTGATCGGATCCGGGTATCCTTATCTTGAAATTTAATTATCCGGATCTGAATCCCGAAATTCCGGTTCTCCTATATATCTTTCGAATCGGATCGGATCTCAAATCCCAGATATTTTGTCCACCCCTAATTACTACACGTTTATAGTGAGACTTCATATTCTGTTTAAATCTGTCTAAAACTGTATAAAATTATTAACGCCACTTATATTCTCTGTTTAGATATGTCTAAAAACGCTTTAATTCAATTGATAACAAAACCATATAATTCCAGCATATAAATAGTGTTATAGTGGTCATGTTCTATGGGTGACTAGCACATAAGGATCCCTATTACAATTGTAAACCCTATCACGTCTTTAGTTTAATTTTCTGATTAAAAAACAATGATTCTGTTTGTATTTTCTACAAAGTGCATCTACATGGCAGTAAAAAAAATATATATATATAACGAGACGTCCCTTGCTTCCTTGCAGTTTTTTTTTTTTGACGGTTAATCCATAAATAGGTGCCAAAACGTTACACAAATCATTATATAAGGAACGAAACAAAAAAAAAATCATAAGAAGATAATTAGATAAACATCGTTTATTCAACAAAGCAAACCATGAACCCTTCCTCCAACGACCTACAAGGCCCGAGCAATGATAAAGCCACGGGTTGGTCGACTGATCTATGCGAATGTTGGATGGACATAAACTCATGCTGCTTGACTTGTTGGTGCCCATGCGTTGCCTTTGGACGCATCGCAGAGATTGTAGACAGAGGATCAACATCGTGTGGTGTGAGCGGAGCGATGTACATGATCATACTGATGCTTACTGGATTCGGAGGGAGCAGTCTCTACTCTTGCTTTTACCGAACCAAACTCAGAGCACAATACAATCTCAAGGAGAGACCTTGTTGTGATTGTTGCGTCCACTTCTGCTGCGAGCCATGCGCTCTTTGTCAAGAGTATAGGCAACTTCAACACAACCGTGCGTTGGACTTGTCTATTGGGTGGCATGGGAACATGGAACGACGGGCACGAGTGACTGCGTCTGCGTCTGCGATTCCTCCATCGCTTCAACCGCCAATGTCTAGATTGAATTAGATTGGTTTCTCTCTTTTTTTATGACAATTAGTAACTATAAACTATGCATATCTATTTAATTGTTTAGATTCCGTGACGTAATTTTGTATTCGTTCATAATTGTTACTCAAATGGTGTGTAGAATATTTAGCGGATTAAGATTCTCTGCGTGTGTGTCCATGCGTGTGTTGCCAATATGGGATTTTTTTCTACAGAATCTCTCAAAAGGACAAAAGGAGCCAATATGGATTTTTTTTTATTTTCTCTAAAATAAAAAATTTAAGTACACTTTATAAGCATAAGTTAAATATGACTTAGATTGAAGATTAATTTTTCAAATATATATATGAACTTAAGGGATTCTTAACAATTTCAATATGATAATTAAATTAGCCGTATTTATGTGTTAACTAGATCTACGTACCTATGTCCACGTTTTAAAATTTCCATACATAAGTAAACACATAAAATAATCCAATAAATTTCCCAAAACAAAAAAAAAGTCTAATTTCTTCAATAAATTTTGTGTTATATAAGTGTATTGAGAATTCTTTCCAAATATTAATTAATTTTAAAAGTATTATGATTGCAACAATGAGAATGGTATACAATTGAGTTTTGTATTCTCAACCATCCCGGCATGTTACAAATTAGAGTTAAAAAACTTTCGTGTGATAAATTGTGTAGTGTGGGTATATTGGAGCAGACCATAAGTAAAGTGCATACTATAATTGTGTTTTGAGAAAGGTGCCACAAAATTAAACTCCCCAAACATGAAAATGGGTTTTGTCCCACTTTTGTCAACACTATCATCCTCTTATTATATACATTATATATCCCACTTTACTCCCTCCTATTATATACAGAATATTAAATCTCAATATTAAGTCTCACTATAATTTTTTTCCATTTTGTAGAAACTTCTTAGTCCAGTAGTTGATTTAAGGATTAATTAATATTTATATATCAGGATGTCTGAGGTTCGATTCCTAAAATATACGAGATCTGCAAGTTAGAGGAGGCAAATTTTTTATAAAAAAAACCTTCAATATGGTTCAGATCTCAGATTCGACGGCATGATCTGAACCATGTTACCAATGACAATGACAAGATCACAATTGACACAAAAAACATCCATATATATAGTATTCTTTATATAACCAAAGCAGAAAAATATGAAAGCTAAATATCAAGGTTTCTTAAAGAAACTGAACCACGTTACCAGTGACAACCGAAACCCCAAGAGTAGTCACTCCAAGCCACATCTCCTCCCTTCCTTTATGCATCCTAGCGGTTCTGATAAGTGTGGTGATTTCCTGTAATGCATCCTCATCATATCTACTTCTTCTATCTTCTTTGACATCTTTCAAACAGACCACTTTCTCCCTTCTCTTTCTCTTTTTGTTGATCCTTTAACAATCCCAAAAGATTCTTTTGTTCCTTTAACAATCCACAAAGATAATTTAAGGTGGAAACCATGACAGTTGAATAAAACGCCAATCGAAGCTCCTTTATTCCATTCGAGAGCGAGAGCTGAAACTTCGTGGTGGCAGTCGGTTTGAGTCGATATCTTTGCAAGTAAGAATTAATTTGAGTTGGAGAGAGAACCTCAACTCCCATGGCTTTCTTGATTGATTTGAGAGTAGCTCCTATGGAGCAAAAAAAAACAAAAAAAATATGATTAAACACCTTAACAAAATGAAATTTCTACTAAACAAAACCAGTGATTCCAAACTTAGAAAGAATGACGAAATTATTACTTTTAGGTCCTCCTAGAGAGTTAACTGCATCAACGAAGCATTTATGAAGTTCAGGAGTCCATAGTGATGAAGAGAAGCGGTAGCGAGACCCAGATCTCCAGCCCTGTAAACTTTTCGTCAATCACAAAGGGGAAAAAGAAAGATTATTAGATTTCACTAGATGATTATCCGCTCTACGCGCGAGTCATATTCATATACGTTTTTAGTATTACCTTTTATCCAATATTCTTTCGTGCAAAATTTGGTCATGACATTTTTAACATATTTTTCTTCCATGATCATTTTCAAACATGTGAATTAGATTTATGTAATTTCTTATCCAATCTAGAAACTCTTTAAACAAACTGAAAAATCTCCAAATGAGGAATTAATGAAAAATATTCAATAGCTTCTTAATACGCGCGAGTTTTTAATATTTTGTTATGGAAAAAATCTATTTCTATATGAAATTCATAAATACAAAACATTTCCTACATAGTGTATTACTTAGTAAATATAACAACTAAGTATTTTTTTCTATCATATATACTTTGTATAAATTATATCGAAATTTAGTTTATGTTGTAAATTAATTTCTAATACTATGTTAATTTTGGGAAGATCATATCACCTTATAGACATTGATATTTGATTTTGTAAAATGAAAAAGAAAGTCAGATAGATTGAACCTGATCCTCTAAATTTTCTCTTCCAATTTCCACTTTTCTTCATTTTTTTCTTTAACCTATAACGTCATCAAAAAAGAACATCGCAACATATCACACAAACAAATGTTTATTTTTCTCCTTTATTTTTCCTTATACTCGTCTATGTTGACTCCACCACCGAGCTACACATCTCTCCTTTTTCCCAAACAAACCATTTCTATGCCATGTCGCGGGCTCATCCATCCAGATCTCTATATATAGAACACAACGAAGTTGCTCTCTACGCATCCACAACCATCGTTGTCAAATTCTATATTTTTCTTTTTCGCTAAACTAATTTATTTTTGTTTTTCACACTGAAATCAACTTTCTCTAGTTCCCTTGTATCCCGATGTATCTTTACTCTAAATGCAATTTCTCCAATGTCAATTCGATAATTTGATAAGTGATAAAGAAAAAGATCGATTAGGTCTTGCTATCTTAATATATAAGTTAAATGGACTCTTCATATTCACCAAATATTTAGACCCATTATAATTTAATGTTGTAGACACATGTCACCTCTAAATTTATTGATATTGTCGCACTAGGGGGTGTTGTGTCAAAAAGAAATGATTTTATAAGGTATTTATTAGTTTAAAGTTGATCATCGGAGTTTGAAACAACAACAAAAAAATAAATCATTCTATGGAATTATGGTTAAATTGATAGAAAGACATTTGAATGAATAAATTATGGAAATATTTTGTAAATTAAATATATGAAATTATTGGGATGGACATTTTAAAAGTTGAAATTTTTTTCTTTCTTGCAAATAGAATTTGGAATAAAAGAAAATTTCCAAATAATAAAAAATAATTGCATTGATTTCTTTTTTTCTTAATTAGAAAAATTAATCTAGGTTTTTAAATCAATGTTTCGTTTACAACTTTTTGGTTAAAAAGAACCAATGGGTCGTATGGGCCTCGAGCCCAATCTCAAATTAACAGCCCAATCTCGAACAGAGATTTTAGTCAATTTCATCGAAAGAATTAATCTAGCAGATTATCGGAGAAGAACACAATAAAAGTTACGAAGAAGAAGAAGAAGGAGAAGAAGAAGAAGAAGAAGAAGAAGAAGAAGAAGAAGATAATATACCGAAAATGGAATTTGCTTTCCGGTCGTCCTGTTATCCTCGGCGGAGCCGTAGTAGCCGCCGTCGTTGTCGGCATCTTCTTAAATAATGTATGTTCTTTCTCCATCTCTGGTTTGGAACGTTTTTAAATAACAAATTTATGTTTTTAAATTTGTCTTTATATCATAACTATTTTTATGGAACGAATAGATTATCAGTTAAAAATTTATTATTGTATTTATTTTTTTTAATTTGTAATAAAAATTTCGATGCCAAAAAAAAAGTCTCATTATAAACGTGTAGTAATTAAGTCTCAGTGGAAATGATAATTAATATCACTATAGTCCATCGACTAGCTTACAAAAAAGAAGTCACGTTGAATATTACCGCCCACGCCCAGTGGATAAGAACAACCCTTTTAAGTCTATTCACACGTTTAATTTCTATTATGGCTTCTAATGTAAATGGGGCGGTGCAGACGGGAAAAATGTGGAGCGGGCAAAATGATTGGTTTGATTGGTAATCTTTACCGGTATATAAAGTATACCGCTTTAATACGTTACCAAAAACTTACACTCAATTTTTTTTTTTAATTGCTTTCTCTTACCGTTATACGTTTTACAGTTTTTCATTATTTTATAACCACTTTAAACTCTTTCTAATATTAAAAACTTGTATCTTTTTAGGTTACCGATCGGATCCGGTATCAAAATGTTAATATATATATTAAAAATGTTTTTATATATATATATATATATTTTTTAAAAAATGTTAATCTCTGGACCTAGACATTAACTTTAGTGCCGGTCCTGAGACCAACCAAACTAAATATGAGTTTGCGGTCTTCGTTTTTATATTAAAAAAATCGGTTCTAAATTTTTTAAGGTATTTAGCATTACATGTCATGAGTTCAATTCTCAAAAAATAAATTTTTTTTTAATAAACCAATTAAAACTGAAAACTAATATAATTATAAAACGTCCAATTTTTTTTTCTAGCTTACGGCTTCTTAAAACTGATGACCGGTTATGAGTATCTACGAAGAGAATCATATCCTATTTTATAACTACCACAATAAATAACAAAGAGAGTAGTCGCCCACAAATTTTTAGTTTAGTTTCAATTATTGATAGTTTTTTGATGAAAAAAGTAAAGTTTGAAATATTTTCAACCTTACCCATCTCCATCACACTCCATTATATACATCCTCCTCCTATATAAGAAATCTCCAAACACATGTCAATCTCCCAAACTCTAACAAAAACTTCGTGTCACGAAACTGCGCAAATCGCACTTAAAAATCAGAAAAATGGGAGTCACCACATTGACCCATGTGACCACCGATAACCCTAATAACACCAACATTGATCATGGACCGGTCGTAGACGAGCTTGAAGGCCTTATTAGAGTATACAAAGACGGCCACGTGGAACGATCTCAACTCGTGCCGTGTGTGGGTCCCTCACTACCCCTCGAGCTCGGTGTGGCTTGCTCTGATGTTCACATAGACAAGTTGACCAACGTATGGGCACGTCTCTATGTCCCGATGGTGACCAAGTCTTCGGTTTCTAAACTTCCTTTGCTTGTCTACTTCCACGGTGGAGGTTTCTGCATCGGCTCGGCTTCTTGGTCGTGTTACCACGAGTTCTTGGCAAGACTATCCGCTAGCTCACGGTGCTTGGTCATGTCTGTAAATTACCGTTTAGCCCCTGAGAACCCTCTTCCGGCAGCTTACGAAGACGGAGTCAATGCAGTTCTTTGGCTCAACAAAACGAGAAACGATAACTTGTGGGCCAAGCTATGTGACTTCGGAAGGATATTCTTGGCCGGAGACAGTGCCGGAGGCAACATCGCGCACCATGTGGCTGCGAGATTAGCAGCCGCCGACGATCTTATAAAGCCATTGAAGATAGAAGGAACGATCTTGATCCAGCCTTTCTTCGGCGGGGAGGCGCGTACGGAGAGTGAGAGGAGCGTGGAGAACAACAAGAAGAGCTCGGTGCTGACACTAGCGGCGTCGGACGCGTGGTGGAGGCTAGCTTTGCCACATGGCGCAAACAGAGAGCATCCGTATTGTAAACCGGTGAAGATGATCAAGATGATGAGGACGCTGGTGTGCGTGGCGGAGATGGATGTGCTGATGGATAGAGAGATGGAGATGTGCGATGGTAACGAAGAAGTGATCAAGCGCGTGGTGTACAAAGGCGTTGGTCACGCGTTTCAGATTCTTGGTAAGTCTCAGCTTGCTCACACGATGACTCTTGAGATGTTGTGCCACATGGACGCTTTCATCCACCACTATCATCCCTTTAATTAGTTCTGTATTTTTATAAACTTTTTTGTTGGTTTGTTTATGGTAGCTCTTATATGTTTGTATCCTAAATACTATAATGTTTTTTTTTTTTTTGTGTTCTAAAAGATGTAAGTTTCAGTTTGGATCTTTCGGTTATTAGGAAAATTAGTTTGATTAAAGTTCCATACATCAACTATATATCATCAGTTTATGATTCGTTTACAAAAGTTAATTCTTAGTGTATAAATGATAAAATTTGATTTTTTTTTCAACTGATTGTTTAATAGACCAGCGTGCATGTTGTTGGATTGATGAATCTGGTGGACAAACACTTTTTATGATAAGTTGAGGAAGGAGAACAAAATAATTGAGTTGACGCAAAAATTTGAGACCAAAGTTGTAAGTGAGGAACTACAATAATAACTAAAATAATGTCTTCAAAATGAATGAGACAATTGTAGTGGCGGACAAATTGTAGACAAAAGGCTAGTTCGTGGTTCGTTTTGGAGGCAACCTCATTTTCTTCTTCTTTCTCCCTTTTTACCGCTATGTTTTTTAAAAAATAATACAAATCAGCATTTTTATCATCCATGACTTTTGGAAAACCGGTATTATTATCAATTAATTAGTAATTTTGTTTTATTTTTATTTAATTAATATTTAGTTTTATTATTTCTTAGGAAATATTTGTTTTTAAATATGTAGTTAGGAAATAATTGAATCTAAATGTACATCAGACCACCAATTTTTTTAAATAGATGTTTTGAACTTTTATTTTATGGTTTAAAAAAAAATGGTGGATACCAAAATGGACGTCGAAGTGACGGAATGTGAAGTGAACAAAGTTAACTTTATATATATATATATATATATATATATGCATTGTAGATGCACTTTGTAGAAAATACAAACATAATCATTGTTTTTTAAACAGAAAATTTAGGGTATCCTATATGTGTCTACTTCTAATAGTAATTTAATTTTTATATGTGTATAATGAAATTGAGGATGAGTTTTTAGTAGCATAAATACATGGTTTGTCAAAAATGGCTGATTTGAAGTAAATATGATTTGATTAATATCTTTATAGCGAGATTATAAATATGATGTGCAGTAAAAACCGAAGCCTCTACCTCTTGAGATTGAGCCGAGCAGAGAGAGTGTGCCACATGTTTCTAGAGGTTGGTTTAGGTTTGGATCACCGGTATATAGAAGCTCTATTTCTTTCGGATAACCTTCTATATGTTAGGGATGGACGATACAAAGCCACTATCAACCTCCAAAAACCCGAACTCTCAACGCCAAAGACATTTCAACAAATGTTGCTTCAACGAGATGCGCAGTACAAGACTTTCAATTTGAGAGAAGTTATACACAAAACTGTATGGGAGCATGATACATGCTAATGAGGAAATTTACGATAATGAATTTGATATAGAATGTTTGGCATCGGATTATCGAAATTTTAAATCGTTGCTTTTTAGAATTTTTTTATATTACTCCATTTAGGTAAAAAAAATCGTTATTTATCCATTTGATATTATCGTCTATAAGTTTCCCACCAACAAAAATTGGACGCTTATCTTCTCTTCTTTTTGGTGCGTATGTCCAGCTCCAATCGCAAAAAAGTATTTATTTAAATAATTTTTCTCATATGCAATTTTTTTTTAACTCTTTAGAAAATTTATCGAATCCATTGATCTCACAAACAACGTTAGAGAAAATAAAAGAAAGTGATTATTGTTGTGATTATGATTTTGGGATTATTGTTGTTAATTTACTAAAATCTAAAAATTGAAAAATGTACGGGGATGGGCCGGTGTTCAAGGCGGAGGGAGCGTCTTTCCGGGATCAACCGTACGCCGAACAACTTCCTCAGGGACTATGGACCACCGGTCTCTGCGATTGTCACGAAGATGGCCACATTTGTACGTTACCTTCTTCATCATCATTTTTTCTTAATTTAATCTCTTCTTATTTGTTTGATCTTTCTTATTCTTGGCTCAAAATGGATTCTTGAAAAAAGGTGTTCAGACAGCTATAATGCCATGCATCTCCTACGCTCAAAACACCGAGATCGTATACAGAGGAACCATACGTAAGAAACACGTAATTACACATCTATATAACATTTATTTGTTTTGTATAAAAATTCTAAGAAACTTGGATTTTTGGGATTGCAGCTTGTATGAACGCAGGTTTGATTCATCTAGCGTTAGGATTTGTGGGTTGTTGCTGGCTTTACGCGTTTCCAAGCCGGTCTAGGCTTAGGGACCATTTCGCATTGCCTGAGGAACCATGTCGCGACTTTTGGGTCCATCTCTTTTGCACCCCTTGTGCTATCTGCCAAGAGTCTAGAGAGCTCAAGAACCGTGGCGCAGATCCTTCCATCGGTATGTAAATCTTATGGCTTTAGAACCACAAAAGATTTAGCTTTCTACAAGAAATCAACAAAACATTGTTTTCGGTGACTTTTCAGGCTGGCTTTCGAATGTAGAGAAATGGAGCCGAGAGAAAATAACTCCTCCTATAGTTGTACCAGGCATGATCCGCTGAGAGTTTCATCCGTGCATTGTCTCTTACGTATTATAACATTTTCTGTAGATCTTGTTAGATTCTGGTTTCTCAGTTTAGCTTAGGGAGAAAGTGAATTAAAACGATGATTTGATTCTGAATAAGTTTATAACAGAGGATCTAAAAGGCTAAAGACTAAAGAGGAGAGAGCTATGGTCTATTAGTTAAAATATGTGAATGTGAAAATCTAAGACCAGAACTATGTTTTCCTTTGGGTCATGACAGGGCCTAGTCCCTAGGTCGGGCTAACCATAGAGAGCTAAGTGCTCTAAGCCGAGAAATATAGTCGTGGATGACCAAAAAGGCACGAGCAGCTTGTCGTGTGGTGAGGATTCTGTGAAGCTGTTGCAGAGTTTGTTGCCTCAATAGATCTGCCTGCAAAGATATAACCTTTCAGGGTTTTGATTTGTAAAAGATATAACCTTGTTGTTGCCGAGAGGTTTTGTTCTTTACCTGGCGAAGGAAGTTTTCGAGTGTGCCAAATTGCCCCATGGCCATTGCCATATGACCCATATAGTCTGCAACATTTGAAGATGAATTTGGACCCATTGAAGCAGAGGAAAGCGTCTCAAGAAGTGATTGTTGCAGAGCTTCCATGCCTTGTGACAATGCATCCTCTGCTTGCTGAGACGACTGCTGGAGGTTGCAGATGCCTATCAACTGCTGATCCGTCAACGGATCCACATGGTTTCCCAATATCTAAAGACATAAACACCGATAATGAAAAAAAGATCAAAACCAATGATTATGAAAATGATCATTGGCTTCCTTTCTTTTACCTTGAGTAGCTCAGATGACCTGAATCCACCTAACCACATGAAAAATCTCTCGGCAGGTGTCTTCCACATACCTGAGAGCATGTGGAAGACGTCAACTTTAGTGCCAATTCCCTTTAGCCTGAATATTTCATCGTAGTGACTCATTACAGCATCCACTAACACGCGTAGCTCGTTGTCACCTAACTGCGAGTTGACACCCGCCCTTAAGTCGTTTATCAGCCTTTGATGCTCCTCCATCCAACGTGCATATTCCAATTCAAATGAAAAGGCACCTGCAACATCAAAAACCAACTTCATTCTTAGTAAGATCCAAGAAGTGTTATGTGGGATGCTGAAAGTCTTACCATTTCCACCAGCCAAATGAGTGTGATCCCTTGAAACTCCGCTTTCAACCGAACATCCCTGCATACAAGAGAAACCCATCAATACAAATTAGTAAAACTTGAAGCTTTCTTCTTCCACGACGCATATTAAGAAGACAATAGTGTTAAACAGTCACTTCAAGACCTGTTGGCGAGCTCTTTTGAGCTCTTCCTCTAGATGTGCTAGCCTGATTCGGCTGTTCTCAAGTTGCTGAACATATGCCTATTAAGAGACAATGCAATTCAAAGATGAACTAAATTACAAATATAGTGGAAGATAAAAAAAAAAAAAAAAACAAATGCAGATCAATGAATCAGCTAATATACTTTTTTCCTCAATCGACTTTTCCTAGCAGCCTCCCGGTTCTGAGCAAGTCTTCGAAGTGTCTGCCAAGAATTTGAATGTCAAAGTTGATTCACCCTTAAACCAAAAACTATAACCAGCAGATCCAAAGCCGAGAGAATCTACACTATGTTAACTAGATTTCACCTTGGATTTATCTGAACAATTTGTAGCCAAAAGCATCCCTTGATGCACTCCATTTAACTAAACAGCACAAGAAGAAAACAAAAAGAAGCTAATATTAAACATAGACACTCAAGCTCTCCACAACCATAACAAATTTAATATGCAGCAATGGAACTGAAAACAAAACTGATGTAGTTTGCATTTAAAGCCATGGGCCAGTAAATAAACTGATGTATTATACCATACAAAAAGCATATAAACTTTACAAGCAATTGCATTTTTTTTTTTTTAATAAACCATGAGCCAGAGAATTCATATTCTATCGATAAAAAGCAAGAAACTTTACAAGCAATCCCATTTTTTAAGCCATGGGCCATTGAAATTGACATCATAGACATAAAGAGGTCGAAACTTTACATGAAACTTGTAAATTTTTCTTTTTTTGAGGGTCATTCACACTTAACAGACAATGGGCAGTAATTTCAACAACCTATCACCATGGTGAGTCTCATTAGACCCCCCAAAAAAAAAAACAGACAAGCCCTCATTGAAATAGACGAGAGAGAGGGAGACATAATCTGAGTAAAATATATTGATCGAATTCCAAGGTGACCCATCATCAAATGTGAAATTATAAACCAAAAGGGACAAAACAAAACTCCAAGTTAAGAAAACAAACAGAAATGAAACAGAATCTTTTTTTTTTGGGTGACAGTGAATGATTAACGAAGAATACAAAGGAACAAAACCTGAGTCTTGTCATCAGTATCAATATCTGTGGAAGTGTCAGTATGTTGACTGTTATCAGCCATGGCTGAAACCGAATCGCTCCACTTCTCTAAACTGCTGTTCACTTCTCCTACTCCTCCTCCTAACCTTGTCTCTCTCTGGTACACTAACTGCCCTGTGTCCAAACAACCATCTTCTCCTTCAAGTCTCTCCCTCAAGCCACACTCCATGACCTTAAAAACAGAGTAGACATATTAAAGAAAACGATTCAACAAAAAAAGGAACTAGTTTTTTCTTCTAAAATTTGGGGGAATATAGTTAACAGAGATGGGTTTGGTGAAAAAAGGAATCAACCTTTACCGTATCAAACGTCGTGTAGTGTAAGTTGGCGGAAGCAATAGTGACATCTGCAGAAATCAGGAAGATGGAACCTAGTGAGATTGATTCCCTCAACGAAGAAGCTTAAGCTTTCGTAGTTGTACTTCTTTATATACAAAGAAAAGAAGAAAGAAGCTGACTTGGACTTAAATCAACAGTTTCGTCATGGTGAAAACCGTTGGTGGGTTGATGAAACTCGTCAAGACAACTATCTCCTCTGTTTCTTCGTTGCAAACAGAGAAATAATGATTGGTTTTTTTTTTTTTTTTAAATCTTTGAGCAGAAGAGACTTGAGATGTATACCTGAAGAAGAAAGAGGCTTGGGAGTAGAAATCAGGGTTGAAAGGAACCGTCTTGAAGCTGCTCTGCATTGTTACGACACCAAAGTCCAAAAAAAACTGAGCTTTCTTGTGCAGATGGGTTTTAGAGGGAGTAAGAAGAAAGAGTGAGTTAAAAGGGAAGAGAAAAATTCATTAAAGAGTGAAAAGATGGCGAATTAGTACGGCTGGAGCATTCATCATTAATAAATACGAATAATATATACAGAGACAAAGAGAGAGAGAGAGAATCAGAGAAAGGATTTGAGATTTGAGATTTGAGATTTAAGATTTAAGTGTAAATGAATTGCGTCTGTGAGGGTGGGATTTTAGTTTCCCAATACCCAACACACACAACCACGTACTCCCATTTTTTCCTTATTTTAAAAAAAAAAATATTTTTTATGGTTTTTTTTTTATAAAGATTTTCATTAATCAATAAAAAAGTAAGAAATTTACCTACGGATTATTATTATACACAAGATTACAAAGTTTTATAGAGTAAGAAGCAAAGAGAAAATAAATAGGATAGTTGAAAGCTGGAACTTAAAGGGAGTAGGATTAACAAATTCTTTCTAGGAGAAAGAAACAATGCTAGTAAATAATGGATTATTCGGATTTAATCCGCACTAATTATAGTGTGCGGTAATTATTTTGAAATTTAAGAAAATTTGTTTTTGTTTGAATTTTATAATATGTCTAACTCATGATTATAGATAGAATTGTCAAACGAAATAATTTGTCTATTTAATATGTTTTGCAGTGCACTAAAATATTATTCGGACTAACCCGTAAAACCTAAAATATTGAAAATATAACTCTAATATGCACCGTTTAATGACTCTAGTTTTGTGGTTAGTTCACGAACTCTTTTAAAAAAAAAATCATGACTCTAGTTTTTTTGTTAGTTCACGAACTCTAATATGCACCGTTTAATGATTATAGTTTTGTGGTTAGAAACAATGCTAATAGATAAATGATTATTTCAGATCTTTACATCCATTTTTTTAATGACCACGTTTTTTACATTTTTAAGGAAGGTTTAACCTGGACGTTTGCTCGTAATATTTTTAACAGAAGTTGACAATTGATCTTCACCTGATTAGTAGCACATAGCGATAAGAATTTTATAACATAAATAAAAACGGTAAATGATACTAAAATAGTTAGAAAAGTGATTAATAAGAAACGGTAAGGGGTAAAACTTCAAGCCACTCACAAGTTCTTCGAGTTGCTATTGATGATCATGGGGGATCGAAAAGGTTATCTTCGAGTTAGATTCCCGTCAGGTTATTAGAGCTCTCGCATCAGGACCAAGCTTCTCGGTAAGGGGGTACGTAATTAGTATAAAGAAAAAGAGAATACTGCTAGTTGTCACCATTTTTATTATCTGTAACTATTAAAGCAGTATACGTTTTAGTCTTACGTACTGCTCCAATCATACCAAACCTTAGATAGAATAAATAGTTTTACAGCTGATCATTAGTTGAGTTGGTTAGCTTGATGGTGTGACTTCAAGTAGGAGGTCAATTTTGAATCCATTCATTTTCAGGGTCTGCTCTGGCTACGGGTAAAGTAAAGGGTTACCGATGAAAATCATATTTCTATTTACTAATTTTTCTACTTTACTATCTTCTTCTTTTTTTGGTTTTATTTTCTAGTACTTTAGAGCATATGCATTGGGGACACTCTCCATTAAAAAAAGATTTGTCATAATAACCTTATAAATATTGAAAATAGCTAAACTAACTTACTAAAATATTTTAAGATTTCCATAGAATATTTTTACTATATTGCCCTTCAACATATCATTCATTTTCTTTATTTGCCACATAAATATTATGAATAATAATTTAAAAATAAATAATCAACTAATTAATAAATAAAAATATTTTTTTTTAAAAGAAATGAAATAATTTTCAAACAAAATAATAATGGCAGCAATCAATTTGTGTTTTAAAAAGGAAACATTTCCAAAAAAAGAGAGTAAACATTGGTTTACTAAAATCATTATCATCAAACACATTCATATTTAAATTCATCTTGTTATTAATAGCTCGTAAATCTTCAAAACAAATTTCTATTCTCGACAATTAAAATCTGTACAACTCTTCTAAAATCCAACAAACCATCACTAAACTATAATCGGTAAAATATTTTTTCTTTTATCTTTGTTTTGTTTTTTATTATGATTTATACAGAATTAAATTTTGTTGATTTGTGAGTTAAACTTAATTATAATATCATCTTTGATTGTGTAGATTTATTCGATTAAAACTTATTTGCTATGGTGAAAAACAAAGGAAATCACACATTTAATTGTCATGATTCGATATTCATGGAGATGCATGTATTTTCTCAAAAACATTCAATCTCATATTCAAATATTTTTAGTCGATTATGCTATTTTTGGCGAAGTGTTCAATTTATATGTCTCCCATTATTTTGGCAGAGTCTGCCAATTTCTGGCAAATTATACAAAAGTCTTCCAAACTTAAAGGCAAACTTAGAATTTAATCAGCTAGTCTGCCATTCTTTTGGTAGAGTCTGCCATTTTTTGTCAAACTCTTCAGATTTTTGGCAGATTTTGTGAGAGTCTTCCAAATTTAACGGTAGACAAAAAATTTAGTTTGCAAGTTTGCCATTATTTTGGTAGTCTACCAAATCTTCCAAACTTAACGGTAGACTTAGAATTCAATATGCTAGTCTGCCACTCAAATGGTAGAGTCTGCCATTTTTGTCATACTCTTCAGAATTTTGGTAGATTTTGTGAGAGCTTTCCAAATTTAACGACAGACTCAAAATTTAGTCTGCAAGTCTGCCATTATTTTGGTAGAGTCTGCCAATTTCTGGCAGATTATACGAAAGTCTTCCAAACTTAACGGCAGACTTAGAATTCAATCTACTAGTCTACCATTGAAATGGCAGAGTCTGCCATTTTTTCCCAGACTCTTCAGAATTTTGGCAGACTTTGTGAGAGTCTTCCAAATTTAACGGCAGACAAAAAATTTAATCTGCAAGTCTGCCATTATTTCGGTAGAGTCTGCCAAATTTCTGGCAGACTATACGAAAGTCTTCCAAACTTAACGGCAGACTTAGAATTCAATCTGCTAGTCTGCCATTCAAATGGCAGAGTCTGCCATTTTTTGCCAGACTCTTCAGAATTTTGGCAGACTTTGTGATTGTCTTACAAATTTAACAGCAAACAAAAAAATTAGTTTGCAAGTCTGCCATTATTTCGGTAGAATCTGCCAATTTCTTGCATACTATACGAAAGTTTTCCAAACTTAAAGGCAGACTTAGAATTCAATCTGCTAGTCTGCTATTCTTTTGGCAGAGTCTGCTATTTTTTGCCAGACTTTTCAGAATTTTGGCAAACTTTGTGAGAGTTTTCCAAATTTAACGGCAGACATAAAATTTAGTCTGCATGCACGCCACTATTTCGGTAGAGTTTGCCAATTTCTGGCAGACTATACCAAAGTCTTCCAAACTTAACGGCAGACTTAGAATTCAATCTGTTAGTATGTCATTCTATTGCAGAGACTTCTACATATATTTTGGTTTAACATTTATTTAAAAATAATAATTTGGTGTTTTGTTATGCATGTTTCGTTTTGTTAATAAAATATTATTATTTTGTAGGAAATTGAGAAAAAATAAGAAAAAGTGGTGAAGATGAAAAAAAAAGTGGTACCATTGATTTTGGGTAATGAAATTGTATCTCTTTCTCAAAAAGATTGGAAATCAAAATAAAAAAAAGATTGGAAATCCAAATTGGAAATCGTATCTCTCTCATAAATATAAGTGAGAGAGAAGAGAGAGAGATCTATTGTTTTTTTTCCGGCAAAAGAGAGAGATCTATTGTTTTTTTCGGCAAAAGAGAGAGATCTATTGTTAATACCAAAATATTAAAAGAATAATGAAATGGAAAATTTCTTTTTTTGATTAGTATTAATTAATTAATTATTTTGTTTTTATTTTAACATAATTATAAAAAAGTATTTTAGGAATTATATAATTACTTGAGTAATTAGTAGGTTATTGATAGTTGCATAATTTAGCCCATTTTAGCATACATTTTAGTTAGCATTTTGTGACTTTTTGCATTCATTTCATTGTTTTTGGTATAGTTTGCATCCATTTTAGAGTTAGTGAGTCTTAGGTTAGTTTTTGCATATGTTTGTGTGCTATGGAGTCTTTTAGGTGCTTTTTGGAGCTTGGGGAAGATCATGGACTAGGAGGAACGTACCCGCAGCAAACAGAGATGATCGAGTGATGGAGGAGGAAATCAGGAAGCGCAGCGGCCAGCATGCAGCGGTCTGAGCTGACCGCTGTGAACCCTCTCGGACAAAAAAGTCGTCGGGTCAAACCCGGTTTGTCCCGGGTTGACCCGACCCGATCTGTATCTACTTAAGCAAATTAAGCCTAATTAGACAAAGAGTTCTTTTTTTGGGAGTTTTTTTTGGCTGCTTCTTTTTAGGGTTCTAAGCCACTTATTTCTTCTTCTTTTCTTGTTTTTGTTTTGTATGAAGGATTCGAGATCCAAACCATTTTAGTGAAGATTTTCTTAAACTCTTTTTATCATTCTTCTTATTTTGCTTATGGCTTTCATTTGTACGGTTTATATTTGTGATTTAGCTATGTGTGAGTAGTTCTTTAGGATTCTTGGGTGAAGTAGATTAGGGTGATTCTAGGTTTGTTCTTGATGTTTAAGAACTAGATTAGTTGATATCCTTTCTCATTGAGTGTTATTAATGCTGGATTGGCCTTGATCAAGTTGATTTAGATCATAGGGAATTTCTCGCCCGGAAGGTGTTCGATGAAATTCCCCAACCAATTCAATGAGTGTTTTACATTCCTAGCCTATGGAAATAGATGTCTAGGGTGTTTAATGGCTATTTAGACTTGTTATTAATGCTTGTTAGTCATAGAATCGCGAACGGAAGTTTATGACGATTGATGACTAAGAAATGGGTTAATACCATGGAAGTGGATTAATCTTTAGTAGTGTTCTAAGGCCTAGGGAGATATTTAGTCGAATGTTTGAGCATCTTGAGTAGATTAAAGAATCACCCGAGTCGATTGCTTTACCCGAGAATTCGTTTGTTTAAATTTGATATTAATCGTTTTCTTGTTTGCTTTGCTACTCGTTTATTTCTCTATTTTGCACGTTTCAAATTGTCCGATAAAAACCAAAACCCGATATTTGCTTAGATTAGATAGCGTCCTGTATTCTTAGTGCGTCGTTCTTATTTCCCTGTGGATTCGATCCCAAAGTGCTACAATGACATGCCATTAGATTGAGGCATTGTGCACAGTGGGTAATTGTGCGAACCGTAAAAAGTTCACTATCAATTTGGCGCCGTTGCCGGGGAAATTAGCAATAGCCATTAGGATTTGGATACTATTTGAGACTAAGTTCTTGACTTCTACTAACTTTTTATTTTCTTCTTTTTTGCTTCTTAGAGTCGATGGCCATGGATTACAATGATTGGCCACAAGAAGAGGATGCCACATTTGATGAAAGCATTGATGATGAGCCATATGTGGAGCCACCATTTGATGAAAGTGTACTCACATCAGAACAAAAAGTAGAGTTGGATGAGCTTTGCAAAGAAAACCCGGCATTGACAAGGAGTAGTCTCGCGATTATGATCCGTTTGAACCTCATGTCACGTCGGGCAGCGCTTGAGGGAAGGGAGCTCACATATATTGAGATAAAGATAGCTCATGCACTCGAAGAGGTAATTTATTGGGTTCCACCATGCCAACTAGAAGGTATTTTTGACACAACCTTTGAAATCGTTGATTATGAGGATAGTCACTTGCCTTGCATTGAAGATGTAGCTTCTAGTTCACATGCTCTCAAGCTCATTAATGAATGCTGTGATTTAATATGTGAGTCTCAAATACTAGAAACCTTAAGAGTAGAAAAGCTTGCTAGTGATTATCATGAAGTATGTTTTGATATTAATTATCTATGTGCTTTGAATGATCATGATATCGAGTTTAAGCTTTCAATGCCTGAGGAATCTAGTTCTCTTCTTGAAAAATCTTACCTAGGGGATGTGCTTGATGTAGATAAGATCTTGAATGAGATAGATGACCCTAAGGTTGAGATGAAATCTAGGAAAGAGGATGTGTTTTACATGATTGATGGAGATGAAGTTGACTATTTTGTGATTAACTCGTTTAAACATGAAATCGACTTTATTTTTCCATCAAATGCATTTGGTCCTCGTGAACATCTCATCATCAAGGAAAATTCCAAGATGTATGCTATATTTTTAGTAACCTTTCTTGATGTGAGTTATGCCTCTTTGCCATGGATAGTCGTGTGCCATGTTGCATATTTTGTTTCTTGTCTTGACAAGAGAAGGACCAAAGGTGCATTGGCTCAACCTTTTGATTCTCATGATTAACAGTTGAAACGTCAAGCTTAGCGACGTAAAACAAGCGCTCTTGGGAGGCATTCCCATGACTATCTTTGTATATATTTTCGTTCTTTCTTGTTCCTTTTGATGTTTTTGTTTAATGTTTATAGTTTTCTTGGGTCCAAGGTCGTGGTGCTTAATGCATTAATGGGTAGAGCTGCAGCACGTCACACTCCTCTCCAATCCAAAGGTATGATCCAAACTCCATTTCATTGTACATACTTTTGCATATTTTTACCTTCTCTTTGATTTGTGTTGCACCGAGACGTTGCAATTCAAGTTCGGGGGAAGGATTTGTGTCTTTTGATCTTGTGTTTTGTGATCTTATTTTTATTTTTCCATCTTTGAGTCTCATTCATTCATATAAGTGCATATAAAAACCATAAAAAAAAATTGATCATATAGTTTTGCATTGCATTCTTTTCTTTTTAGGATTGAGTCTAGAAGCATTTAGGAGTGCATTGCATATGCATAGGGAGCAATGATAGTAACTAAAGCTTAGCATTTCATTCAATGTGATGCCCTTGTTAATCATACCATGTTACTTGAACATCTCTTGAAAAAACTCGCAAACTTCGTGCTTTGATCTCTCCACTTGAAACTTGTCGTCTTGTTGATGTTTGCTTGAATTGAAACCAACTCCTTAACTATTGGACTTAATTGAACTTAATTTTCTCACTTATGGGCTTGTGTATGCTTAACCATGGTCACCTAAAAACATCCAAGTCATCTTTGCATTAATTTTTACCACTCTTGTTGACTTGGGTGGCCATTTCCATTTATAAATGGTTTCCCCACCTTTAAACCCAACCATTTCCTTCCACCCTTGATGATTTTGTGAGTGAGGCCTCTTTTCTTGATAGTACTACACTTGTAAAATCTTGTAAGTATCGAGGACGACAAGGGATAGCTTCCATTAGCTAGGTTTGTTGTTCTTGGGAAATTGGCTAGTGATTAGAAAGGAGATTGAGAATGGTGTTAAGAGTTGCCAATGTTTGGGGAATAGTAAAAAAAAAAAAAAAAAAAAAAAAAAAAAAAAAAAAAAAAGAGAGAGACTCCCCCTAGAGATGAAAGAAAAGAAAAGATAAGTGAAAAAGAAAGGGAAAGGAGTAGTGATGAGAAAAAGAAAAGGAATCGAAAAAGCAAATGGAAATTCTCAAGGAATGATTTGAAAAGAGAATTGATCAAAAGGGTAGAGATTTAGTTTGGCAAAGAGCAAAAAGAAAAACACTTGGGTAGAAATAGTGAATTGGATACTCAAAGCTTAGGGAAGGGTAGAACAATGGAAGTGAATACTTTGTATGCGTAAATTGTTCCGGTCTTCCTTGCTTTTGCGAAGTGTTTGTACTCCGTTTTTCATAGAGTTAACCACTAAATTGATCTCTTGTTTATATTGATAAGTCTTTCTCTTGTTCAACCGATTGGTCTATAGATCACTTGCCCATTTGTGAGACCGCACCTTGAAACGATTAATTGAATGTGAGAGTTGGTTAATATGACGGTAGTCGGATGCTTGACTTTGAGTGTAGAGAAAAATATTTGGAGTTGCGATAAGCCTAGAGAAGCTAGAATGGATTAAGAAGTTTGTTCTTGCAACATGTTATAATTTCCTAAGGACATCATGGTGAATGCTTTGCTAGCTTCTTTTGATTTGAGCTCCCGCTTTCAATCATTTTCTCCAACTTGTTTATGTTTGTTTGCTTGAGGACAAGCAAAAGGCAAGTTCGGGGGAGTTGATAGTTGCATAATTTAGCCCATTTTAGCATACATTTTAGTTAGCATTTTGTGACTTTTTGCATTCATTTCATTGTTTTTGGTATAGTTTGCATCCATTTTAGAGTTAGTGAGTCTTAGGTTAGTTTTTGCATATGTTTGTGTGCTATGGAGTCTTTTAGGTGCTTTTTGGAGCTTGGGGAAGATCATGGACTAGGAGGAACGTACCCGCAGCAAACAGAGATGATCGAGTGATGGAGGAGGAAATCAGGAAGCGCAGCGGCCAGCATGCAGCGGTCTAGGGAGACCGCTGCACTTTCAAGTCCGCAGCGGTCAGGTGCAGCGGTACGAGCAGACCGCTGCGGATCCAGCCGGAGCAAAAACCAGAAGTCTCGCAGCGGTCATACAGCGGTCAAACCAGACCGCTGCACTTTCAAGTCCGCAGCGGTCAGGTGCAGCGGTACGAGCAGACCGCTGCGGATCCATCCGAAGCAAACAGCAGGCAGTTCACAGCGGTCATGCAGCGGTCTGAGCTGACCGCTGTGAACCCTCTCGGACAAAAAAGTCGTCGGGTCAAACCCGGTTTGTCCCGGGTTGACCCGACCCGATCTGTATCTACTTAAGCAAATTAAGCCTAATTAGACAAAGAGTTCTTTTTTTGGGAGTTTTTTTTGGCTGCTTCTTTTTAGGGTTCTAAGCCACTTATTTCTTCTTCTTTTCTTGTTTTTGTTTTGTATGAAGGATTCGAGATCCAAACCATTTTAGTGAAGATTTTCTTAAACTCTTTTTATCATTCTTCTTATTTTGCTTATGGCTTTCATTTGTACGGTTTATATTTGTGATTTAGCTATGTGTGAGTAGTTCTTTAGGATTCTTGGGTGAAGTAGATTAGGGTGATTCTAGGTTTGTTCTTGATGTTTAAGAACTAGATTAGTTGATATCCTTTCTCATTGAGTGTTATTAATGCTGGATTGGCCTTGATCAAGTTGATTTAGATCATAGGGAATTTCTCGCCCGGAAGGTGTTCGATGAAATTCCCCAACCAATTCAATGAGTGTTTTACATTCCTAGCCTATGGAAATAGATGTCTAGGGTGTTTAATGGCTATTTAGACTTGTTATTAATGCTTGTTAGTCATAGAATCGCGAACGGAAGTTTATGACGATTGATGACTAAGAAATGGGTTAATACCATGGAAGTGGATTAATCTTTAGTAGTGTTCTAAGGCCTAGGGAGATATTTAGTCGAATGTTTGAGCATCTTGAGTAGATTAAAGAATCACCCGAGTCGATTGCTTTACCCGAGAATTCGTTTGTTTAAATTTGATATTAATCGTTTTCTTGTTTGCTTTGCTACTCGTTTATTTCTCTATTTTGCACGTTTCAAATTGTCCGATAAAAACCAAAACCCGATATTTGCTTAGATTAGATAGCGTCCTGTATTCTTAGTGCGTCGTTCTTATTTCCCTGTGGATTCGATCCCAAAGTGCTACAATGACATGCCATTAGATTGAGGCATTGTGCACAGTGGGTAATTGTGCGAACCGTAAAAAGTTCACTATCAGTTATGTGGATAATAACAAATATAATGAGTTATTCTAGCTATTCAAATAAAAAAGTGGGTTATTTTGGATAAATTTTTCAAAAAAAAAAAGTGAAGAGAAAGAAGAGAGAAGGTGTCTCATTTCATATACTTTTCTTTGGGTGTCTCAGCACTCTTTTCCCATATGTCAATTTTTTATTGGTCCAATTTTATTTTTTAATTTAAAATTTAATAATAAAACTAAATTCTATTAAAATAATAATTTTTTTTGTTGAGATATCCATATTGGGTGTCTAACCAATGAACATGCTCTTACTATCTTGTTTCATTATTTATATTTATATCTACTTTACTAAAGACATGATCCATTGATTTGTAATCCTTTCACTCTAATTAATATATGGAGAATCTAAAAAAAGTGTATTTAACTAAATATTTCGAATGATTTTAATTTTGTTGAGTTTTAAAATGATTTTGATGATTCTAAGTGAAATTTTAAATAATTATTAAAATATTTTATTGGATTTGGAATTTTGTAGTTTTAACTAATTTCTACCCTTAAAATATTTTTAAAATCATTAAAATAGTAGTGCCTAAACTATCTCCAATAACATAAATTTGAATGTACCTTTACAAATCATTAGTTTAATAAATTTAAATTCTAAGAAACAATTACAAATATATATATCCAATAACATGGAATTTTAGACTTTAAACAAAAAAATCATAATTAAATAACATGGGATTTGTTAAGATGATCATTACAGTATATTGTAATATAACTAAAAGTAAAATAAATTGTTTACTCGCAGAAAATTTAAATGAACTGGAGAAACTAAAGAGCAAGCAAATGTGAAAGACTTAACTAGTGTAAAGAAAGTTGACAATAAACTCCATTAACACTAAAACAACCAAGCAAGGCCAATCCACCAATCAGTAGAAAATGAGCTAATTCACTTAACTAGTGTAAAGAAAGTTAAAAAGTAGTTAAAAAAAAAATCAAGTGTTTTTGGAAAGAGAGATAATATTCTGGCGTTTTACGCCATTCAATTGTTACCATTTGGTTTAATATCGATTTAAAATAAACGCAGAAACAAAAAGTATTAAACTAATAAATATGCAAAAAAAATTTGTAGATTAGAAACTCACAGTGGAACAATAGTTTATAGTTTTAATAATCCCACAGGTCAAACTATATTGGTAGTATGCATAGTAATATAGTTTGTATTTGTGAAAGAAAACTATTGTCTTTGATATTATAATAACCAAATCTTAAAAGTAAATTAGTTTAAAGAAATGTGTAGGATTCGAAAATGTCGAGTGTCTTTGATAATTTAAAATATAATACTTTACGCATGGAATATAACGTGAATATTTGTATATGTATATGTAATGCAGAGCCTGGATATTTCAGATACATGTGAGCGTCATTTACATCTTGTTACTGTCTGCCAAAGTTGAAAATAGCCTCTCGACACTGCACTCTGAGTTTTTTTTCTTTCTCCCCATGCACAAAAGATACAAATTTTCAAACTCTTATTTTGTTTTATCTAATCTAATTGATTCGATAAAACATAATGCTCATGACTTGTACGAATATTTAAATAGAATAAAAGTTGTAATCAATGGAAGAGTTAGATTAGACGATGTCGTTGGATTATATAAATCTACTCATGAATCATGATGTATCGTTGAAACGATGCGTTTTTCTCCCTTCTCTCCTCTCTCTCCTGTAATATTTCAAAACAGGTGAAATTAAGCTAGAGCTAAGCCTAGCCTAAACTGTTATTTCTCAATGAGTTTTATTTTATTTTTTAACAACATCTCTATGAGTATCTCTTTATTTGATTAATTATTCAAGTTAAATAAAAACATATAATATTAATGAAAACTAGTTGCCATAAGGCAGGCAATAGTCTCTGGCTAGTTTCTGCTTTGAAGCTGATGTGATGTTGATGGAAAGCGAATTAAAATCTTCCAGTTTTTTATAAATCATACACAATGAAATGAATGAATTCTAATAGTATCCTTCTTTAATGATAAAAACCAAATAATATAGCAGAGATATTAACTTATAATTCAGTGGACCGATGAAGAAGGGCATTAAAAAGAAAAGCTTTGCTTGAAAGAAACATTTTTTTTTTTTTTTTTTTGAAACTGGTTTTCATATTTAAAACGTGAGAAATAAAAAAATACAAACCCAGCCTTGGCTAATGTTTTATGGGCCTCGCCCAGATTTTAGAAAAGAAAATAATCATGATTGGGTCTAAGCCCAATAATTAGTAAGAGCATATTGGTGGATCTTTGTTGAATCGAAGATAGAGTCTTGTACTAGTCGAAGCTCAACTGCCATGTGAAGAATTAAGATTTTGTCGGATGATTTTGCAGCAGACCCTAACGATGAACCTATCGATGAGTCAATGAAACACTGGTGATCAAGGGGTGGAATTGGAGGCATCAAGTCAGAGCAGACGACCCAAATCGAATCAAAAGACAAGAATTTCAACCACGCTAGGTAATCGTTGATAGCCAAAGTTGGAGTAGGGTTGATGCTAACGTCTGATTGCTTTCCCTGTAGCTAGCTATTCGATTCCGAATCAAGAGGTTAATCATAGACATTAACGCATCAACTGACCGAAATCTTTGTCTGTGCAATCTATTGTTCCTTTCCGACCATAAAAGATATATGGTAGCTTGCAAGCCAAGTAGAGCCAATCTCCGTCTAAATTTCCCACCGGAGAGCATCTGCAATTGGAGGACTGAACCTTCCCAGTTCCGTGATGGCACAATCGAACATCTTTCTGCTACCCGACTCCATAAGGTCCAGCTGAAGCTACAATCAAATAGAAGATGATCTCGACTTTCTGATGATGCATTGCAGAGTAAGCAAGTTGGGTCCACATTAAGACCCCAATTGACCATTCGATCTTTAGTAGGACACCTGTTGAGGATAAAAAGCCAAGTGAGAAACTTATGCTTGGGTATCCCTCCAACAATCCAAACTATCTTCTCCCAAGGTACCACAATAGAGCTTTCTCTCAATTCACTGTACACATGACCCGTAGAGTAGTTTTCTGCAATTTTTCCATTTATTTCCCACTCATATTCATCTTCACCTTCTGACAATTGCAGAGTAGTCAAGTAAGCCTGCAGCAGAACTTGATTCTCTGATCTAGCTGGCGGCAAAACCCATTGACCTTGTTGGAACAGAGTTGATAGAGATGCATTTGCTGGGATGCCTAGACGAGAAGCCCTATTCGTGACCAGGAAAGTAGAGAGATTACCAAATGGAGACCAATTATCCGACCAAAATATGCAAGACCGGCCATTCCCTATCCTTAGTTTAATCTAGGTAAACACGATATCTCTGATCTTTAGTAACTTGTTTGCCAACCACGAGAATTTCTGTTGTGGTTTTACAGTCCAAAATTTACTGAGATTACCTTGCAGGACTTCCTCCTTGAACCATGCTACCCATACTGATCCTGAGCGGAAGAAGAGGAGCCAAATGAGTTTTATTGTGCAAGCCCGGTTCCAAACAGTAAGGTCCCTAATTCCCAATCCTCCTTATTTCTTTGGCTTTACAACACTGTCCCAAGATACCCTTGCAGTATGGTGTCCTTCAGAAGTTCATTTCCACAGAAATGCACTGCATAACGAATTTATTTTTGTAATGCAAGCTTTTGGCAGAACGAATGTTGAACACCAGAAATTAGAGATTCCAGCAATTACTGTATTTATCAGTTGCAATTTCCCAGCAAATGACAGCGACTTTGAACTCCAAGAGGTAACCTTCCCCTTTACTTGTTGTAGTAAGGTGTCACAATTGACAAAGTTTAACTTCGTTGTGCATAGGGGGACACCTAAGTACCGGATAGGCAGACAACCGTTTGGCATACCAGTGGAGAATTTGATAATGTCAATCTCTGATTGGGAAAGACCTGAGGCAAAGAAACAAGATTTCTGAATGCTAACCGCTAGACCAGATCTGAGCTCGAATTCATGAAGCACTTGCAACACATTCTGAACCGAGATTAAAAAGCCATCCAAGAAGATCAGTAGGTCATCAGCAAAGCATAAATGAATGAGCTTGGATTTTTCACAATTATGATGGTAAGCAAACTTCCCTTCCTCTGCTGTTTTATCTAACATTAGGGATAAGCAGTTCATTTCTATGACAAACAGGTATGGAGACAGTGGATCTCCTTGCCTTAAGCCTCTTTTTCCTTTGAAATAACCCTTCACTGTCCCATTGTAACCTACTGTGTAGTGAGGAGTGCATAAACAAGCCTTTAGCCAACCAATATATTTATCTGGAAAAGAAAGACCATGTAGGCAATTAAATAGGAATTCCCAAGAAATAGTATCGAACGTCTTAGCAATATCCACTTTGATTGCTATTCTTTTAGGTCCTTTGTCCTTATGATAACCATTGACTAGTTCTCCAGCCAGCACTGTATTCATTACTAATAATATGTCTTTCACAAAAGCAGTATGGTTTGGCACAATCAGAGAGGGCAAGAGAGGCTTTAATCTAGACACCAGGAGCCTTGATAGCACTTTGTAAAGGGTGTTCAAGCAAGAAATTGGTCGATAATCAGAGACTTTTGACGCTCCAGTGAATTTTGGGACCAGAGTTAAAATAGAAGAGTTTGCAGAGGTTGGCAAGAAACTTGAGGTAAAGAAATGCTTTAAAGATGTTGTTACCTCTTCACCAATGATTCCCCAAATTGACTTATAAAATTAAGAGGTAAGACCATCAGGTCCCGGTGCTTTGAAAGAAACATCTTCCTCTTATAAATGTAGAAAACTATTACTGTATGAGTTTTTTTTTTTAATTTTATAGATCACAAATTTAAGTATCAACAACATTTATTACGGTCTCCTCTTCTAAAACCAGCAAACTCTCGTTTCTCTCGGAGACTCCATTGACTTTTCTTATACCAATAATATTATTCACTCTCTAACTCTTAAACCGGAAATTGCATGTACCTATCTTTTATCCAAACCTACAGAAAACGTACCAACTTTAAAATGGTTTGGACCAGAGAGTACATACATTGGCAGAGTCAATGACGTTTGGGCTCTGTTTAGTCTTGTGGGTTATTTTCTTGTTTTTACTCGTCAGAATCCGATCTTGTCTCTTTCTTCTTCTTCATTTGCTTTGAAAATTTGGGAGAAGTGATAATCGCAAGAACTTTTCTCTGTTTGGAAATGACCCCATTTCTCTGTATCCTATGTACCATTTCTGTTCTTTCTTATTTCACTTTGTTTTTTTTTTCTTTCTTTCTTTCTTTCATAAAGTGTTGTTAGAAGTCTTTATTTTTTTTCGGAAGATAAATACAGTACCTTGGATTGTTACTTACATTTGACCAAAACAAATCATACACAACTTACTATTGATGATTTGACAAGTAGAAAACAAAAAGACTCATGTTGTGGAGCATAAAGACTATAGCCCATTGCTTATATATAATTAGCCAGAACAAACATATTCCTAGAGCTTTGGATTCGAAAGAGTGCAAGTGGACTTACCGGGACTATTCCCATCAACATTGCAAGATCCAAGCATACTTGTAATGAAGAAAAAAACCAAACGAGTATTTCAACTATCTGAAACAAGAAATTAAGGCAGCCTCAAAGAAAATCCAAATTTGGAATTGGAAAACAATGGTCATGGGAAGTTTTCAAAAGTACCCTGATAAAGTAGCTTTAGAGGATGAGATGCCTGCATAACTACGAGTCTCCAATAAAAGAATCTGGTCTCATGTTTCATAGGGTCGGGCAAATTATTCGTTAGATTCGCTTCGATCCGGTATTCGTCTCGATTCGATCTGAAAAATCCGGATATTTGTAAAGATTTGAAGCAAAGCAAATACTAAAATATAGTATCCGTCTAAAACAAATTAAATCACAAATACTAATTTTAAGAAGGTCGGATATCCGTTCCGATCTGTAGATCATATATATATACATAATATATTATAAATTTTATAATGTTTATTTACATTTTCTATATCTCTTTAATAAATAAAAAATGTCGACAGAAAATATGCATGATAAAAATATATAAACTCTATACTAATTAATAAAATATTAATAAAAATGTTTATTGGAGTTTAAGTGAATATATTAATTTTTTGTATGTTTATTTTGTCCATCATTCTTTATATACGGAAAAAACTAGATGATTTTATTTTTTTCCTCTTGTTAGTTCATATTAAATAAAAAATGTACTAAAAACTTTTTTTTTAGTTTTTATTTGTATTGAATGGAGCGTAATAGATATCCACGGATATCCGCAAATATCCGTAAGTTTTCCGGATATCCGGATATCCGTATTTTTCCGGAGCAAAGCAAATCACAAAATTAGATATTCGGTAAAAACGGAGCAAATCACAAATAGTAAAATTTCTCGACATATCCGCTCCGTGCCCACCCCTAAATTGTTTCATACTCCATCCGTTCTTAAATAATTGATATTTTAATAGATTTTTTTTGTTCTTAAATAAGTGATGTTTTGAGTTTTCAATACAAAATTAAATAAATTTTTAATTATTTTTGACTATTTATATTCTGCAGATTGTTTTTTATTGATTGAATTGTGTTTAAATGGATAATAAATAATGTTTTTAGTATTAAAAAAATACAAATTAAATGAATTTTTAATCCGTCTTCAAAAATCTTAAACATCACTTATAAATATAATTTTATAGTCAGGTTTTGGCTCAAGATAAGTTGGCAATGGAACAATAAATAAAACACAACTCTAATATATCCCCTTGGGTTCGACATAGCAAAAATCTTCGAATCGTATTCTTCCACGTGGCGAGATCTCATTGCTGAAAGAATAGCTTTGTCGCGTGCACTCCACACTCCCCATCAAAGCAAATCCCGAGAGAGCAAAGAACAAAAAAAAAAAAAAAACATTCACCGCGACTTTCGTCTTCTCAGCTCCTGCCGGAAACAGCAGATCGCGCCGCCGTGGAGTTTCCGATTGTACCCAGAAGCCATGGGCTCGCTTGTGCAGGTACGCAATCTAGTTGAAGCTAACCTGTTCTCTCAAATTCGACTTTTTTTGAAGCTAATCCGGGTTTCTAATTGATGGGTTTTTTAGGGTTTTACTAAATCACTCGCCATGACTTTCCTCTCCGAGATTGGCGACAAAACGTTTTTCGCTGCTGCTGTAAGTGATCTACCTACTCATCTTCCTCGCAATATTTGATGTTTTTACTCTTTTCTAGCAAGTCAATGACTTTAATGGCGAGATGAGTTTAAGAGAATTTGAAACGAAGCTCAGATCTGTTGACTTGTTTCAAACAAGAACAATTGTTTTAAGTTTTATTGCTAGATGAAACTTTGTGTCACTCGTTTCGTAATTTAACTGTCCACATGAGCTTCTTAGCTATATATCTCCATTAGCAGTTTCTTTAGATGTTTTTTCTTTCGATGAATTTTGTTGTATCGCCTACTCTAGCAGCTGTCTTGTGTTGAAATGATATGTGCTAATTGCTATATGTTACTTTGTAACCAGATTTTGGCCATGCGTTATCCTAGGAGACTTGTATTGGCTGGTTGTCTATCAGCCTTGATTGTAAGTTTCTTCTCTATGTCTTACTTTGGAGACTATTCAGTCCAATGAACTCTTCAAGATTTGGAAAGCTCATGTCTTTGCTATTGTACTTAGGTCATGACTATTCTATCTGCTACCATCGGTTGGGCTGCTCCAAATCTGGTTAGATGTTGTTTAACGCTTGTGCCTGTAATACAGCCTTTACCTCTTTAAACTAGCTACTATATTTGCTGATTCGAACCACACTTGCAGATCTCTCGTAAATGGACCCATCATATAACAACAGTGTTGTTCTTTGTCTTTGGGCTATTGTCTTTGTGGGACGGTTTTAAGGAAGGAGGGTAAGAAAATTTGACGACATGAGGAACGGTATTTGTTTCCAACAATTCAGGTATCGTTGTGAAAACGCTTTGTCATCCAAATCTGTTTTGTATGCAGGGCTTCTGAAGAATTGGCAGAAGTCGAAGCAGAACTGGTTGGTTTTTCTTCTTGTAAACCCTTTTTCATGTTTAAAGACAATGCTTTTTGGTTGACACTTGTTCGATATAATAGGATTCTGATCTGAAGACCAATGATCGAACGAAAAAAGACAGCAGTAAGGTATGGAACTAAAAATCAAGACGTTCATGACTGCTCGAGGGTACTACCCGTACTAAGGTTTTTAAAATGTTTTTGATGTTGTAGATTGAAGATGAACAGAAAAAGCAGAAAAGACCGTTCCTCACTGCTTTCTTCTCTCCCATTTTTCTCAAGGTAATGTATAATTTTCCGCAAAATTTCTCTTAAAAAGAAATGGACCTTTTGCAATTTCTTTTACATTTCCCTCTCTTCTGCAGGCATTTTCAATCAACTTCTTTGGTGAATGGGGTGACAAGAGTCAGGTAGCTTTCCCTCTGCAACATTTTGCTCAATCTGGTTCCACTCTAGCTAGTGCTTCACATACTCACTGTAACTTTAAACTCTATTTCTAGCTTGCGACTATTGGTTTGGCTGCAGATGAAAACCCACTCGGCGTGGTCCTTGGCGGAATTGTGTAAGTCTTTACATAATGATTTGTATCAAACTGGTAGCCCTTTTTTCTATTGCTGACTAATCTCTATTTGCACAGGGCACAAACATTGTGCACCACAGCCGCTGTGATTGGTGGCAAGAGCTTAGCATCTCAAATATCCGAACGAATTGTAATATTTTCGATATCCCTCTCTTCATTGAAGCAATGGTATGTGGGTTTGTGTAAGATTTTTGATCAAATGGGTCTTATGTTGTTTGCAGGTGGCTCTTTCCGGTGGAATGCTTTTCATTATTTTTGGCATCCAATCATTCCTTTCTCCGGTTGATGCTTGATACTCTAATGGTATTTACTCGATTGCTACTACAATCATTTTGGCAATAGCATTCATATATTATACTCCTTTTTGAGTTTTCCCAATGCCTTGAAACTGCAGGTTTCTTGTGTTTGAATGCTTTTTGGTGAGCTGAAGCCAAAACACATCACTCCCTTACAGTTGCTTAGATATTTACATTAGTGATTACAGAATCAGAAAGATTCATCTGTAACACCATCTAACTTCAATAAAATTTTGTTATTTGCATTCTGAAGTTCATATGAAAAGACCAACTCAACAAAATATCTATAAAGGCAAGGTTCATTGCATATAGTAACAGTCTTGTACCAAATTTCTGATATTTATATACATTAAAGGACTTTTTTTTTTGGGGCATTGAGAGTCCTGGAACGCTGAAAATCTATACGAATTTAAATTAGTTTCAGCAGCCTCCACCATCAGGTTCAACGGAACTGAGAAGACCATTACCGCGTAGCTGCATACAGTGTTGCTCTGCATCGGCCTGAGCACAGACGATCACAACAGCCAAACCGTTGATGTGGGCTTCTTGCATAATGTTAACTGCGTTGTCTACAGTCATGCCGGGTATTACCTTCATCAACACCTGAACCACATATTCCCTCTTGTTGAAGTTGTCGTTGTGTAGTATCACTCTGTAAGGTGGAGCCATCTTCTTTGATTTCCTGAACCAGAGCAAAGTAGAAACACAATAAGCATTTTTCTGCAGCTTCTTTTGGACTGTTCAGCCTATTTGGTGATCAAAACTATGTAAAATTGTGTATATTAGCAATAATAGATCAGGCAGATTACAGCACATTCTTGGACAACATTTCCCAAATGAGTGAATACAAATCAGAACCCTTTCTGGGGGAAAGAAGACCAATTTTATTAGAGGAATAACACACATTGTAAGAGTATGAATTTGGCATTTTAGATTGTAGGCATACCTCAAATCAAACTCGGATTCACGACCAGGAGTTGTTTTCTCTATAATTGGTTTGTCCAACACACCACCTCCTTTACCCAATGCGGACGTAGACATGGCCATGAGAAGGCCACGATTCAGACATGGTCCTTTTGAGATAGAATGTTTGTCCCCTGTACACATCAAGTAAGAGATCGAGAGATCCGCTGTTATCACAAGACATCCATGGAAACTAAATGCCAGGAGATGCAAAACATGAGATCATAGACAAAAAGATGAATGAACAGAAAGAAAAAGAAAAACGGTAATGTCGAAGTCGAAGTCTCTGCATAGTGCAATCAGGAACCACATTTTGCAGCATTTATCTAAATAAACTCATTCCATGGGTTTCTCAAGATTCAAGGGTTTTGCTGCAATTATGAACTTCCTTAACACCTTAGAGCTAATAGTCTAGAGCTACCACAAGAATCCAGGAAATTTGGTCGATACAAGCAAATGAGAAACCAAACCACAACTACAAAAAGCCACAGAGAGAAAATGGGTCTGAATCTTAGAGAGAAAATATCTTTGGTTAATCTTTAGAACCAAATCTATCAGATTCACTTGAATGAACCTTAAGTTTATCCGTAGGATCAGAGGAGGCTCTCATAAACATCAAGAAGCCTGTAATTCTGTTATTTTAGGACACGAATATTCAATTCAATTAGCTACGAACAGGAGAGTTTCAGAAGCTAATTTTTCCTTACAGGATGAGATATATGTCAACCCGACAAAACATTGTCTAAAAACCGATAGCAAATCAACATCGACCCAGAAAACATGTAAATACCAATTGGCATGAGCAATTATACAAAGAGAAGTCCGATAATTTATTTCTAATCAAGCTTCAAACTTTCAATCAGCAGATGATAATAGAAAAAGGATGTTGATAGATAGAGAAGAAGAGAAACCTGATTTAGAATCGAAGAGAGTGCTTGGTGCGAGAGCTAATCTCCCACATATCGCAGTCTCCATGTCTCTCCTTGGAGCGAGTGGATGCTTCTCACTTCTCTCAAGTCCCCAACACACAAATACTTAGGACCGAACAATTATAATCAGAAAATTGGTGGTTTAGGAATTTCAGACTTAAAACGCTGCGTTTTCAGTCTTGCAGCGTAGGCATGACCACGGTTACGGTTAATGCGGTTAAGGTTTTTTAACCTTCGGTTACGGTTAGAATTTTTTTATAACATTAACCTTAACCGTTTAATATACGGTTAAAACGGTTACGGTTAATACGATTACGATTAGACACAGTTACGGTTACTTGATGACAATAAACGGTTAATATAACGAGATATAATTAAATAATTATAAATTTTATAAACTAATTTTCATTCCATCTTGTCCATGATTTGTTAAAATATTCTTTATATTTGTTAGAAAAATATTAATTAGTTTAACATATTAAAGTTTTAATTAATATTTCTTGTTTTTTAGATTGGCATTTAAATTGATTATACATAATTTTTCTTTGAATTTTTAATTTTATAAAACTAATTTTAATTATTAGTATATATAATTTTATTTTTAAAATGGTTACGGTTAAAATTTTATGGTTTTAACCTTGCGGTTAACCAACGGTTTTGATACGATTACGGTTAATTAACGGTTATAGTTAATAATTTTTTTAACCATAACCAATATATTTTTACGGTTAACGGTTACGGTTTTTAACCGTCTGGTACGGTTACGATCTGGTTACGGTTTAAAAACGATACAGTTACGGTCCGAAATACGGTTACGGTTCCATTTTGGTCATGCCTATTGCAGCTATTACGGATTAAACTAATTCGCGTAACCGTTCCGGTTTACCAAATCCAAAGCCTATAAGTTATATCCGGTGGTAATGTCCGGTTTAGTAACTCTAGGACGGATACGTTGAAGCTGACACGTGTAGAATTGGGTTCATACTCGGTTTCATTCTATTCGTGTATAAATCGTTTGTGGAATCTTGCGTCTCATTTGTGGTTGAAAGTTGAAAGATTATATTATATTCGGTGCAAGCTTTTGATGATTTCCCTGAAGTTAATTGCCTCGATGATCATTTTTTTTTCCTACTTATTCGCTGTATGTAAGTGATTTGTTTCAGTCTTCATGATCCCTATATCTTCATTTCTTGAGCCTGTGTCAGGTTAAATGCAATGGCCTTCCTCGTTCATGACTATTTTCTTTAGTTTCTTGGATTCAAGGCTTCCTCTTCTTCTTATATCCTTTTGGATTAACCCTCATCTTAGACTTGTTGTCTGTATTAAATTGTGAAAATCTCCAAATAGTTTATGCAATAAGTCTTTTTACTCAAAAAAACAGACAGAGATAGTCTTTTCTATTTATTAGAAAAATTTAATATATTTAAAAATTCCAGATCCGCATATCCATACCTTATAATTTTACTATCCGGATCCGTTTTGACGGAGCCCATATTTTATTATCCGGATCTGAATCCGACCCTTCAGATATCTGGATTTTCGGAACGGATCAGAGCGGATTCCGAATTGGTCTTATATCGGATTCCGAATCGGTCTCAGATCCCGGATAATAGTTCCACCTCTATCTGGATCCATGGTGATAAAGTCGATTGGTTTCATTGTTTGATTGTGACGAAGGAGCTTTTGTGAGGACAGCTCCCGAATGTGCAAGTGTTGGGAATCAGAGATCTTGCCACCATCATCAAACACATAGAAGACTATTAAGAAGACTAATAATGGGTACAGTACATGAGGATACATAGATGTGAAATACCTTTTCCTACATAAACAATTATTATTATGAGCTAATAGTAGATGGAGCCAAGATTAGATGGAGCCAAGCTCGTTTTAATGTTTATATGTCCCACATCTACAAAGTGAGGACCAAGCATGTGTTTGCTTCCTCTGTCGATTAAACTGAGACAGCAAAGTTCTATGCGTGAATTTACATGTTCTTTCTTAAAACAAATTTATTTTTGGATAAAAACATGTTGAGAAATGAATCCGATCTTTGCCTATCAACCTAATTAAGCATTTTTTTTTATCTACAGGACAGGAGACAGTTAATATATGTCATTATAATTTGGCATCATATGGTTTCATATAATTGTCATATGGAGTTAGACCCATTTAAAAAGAGGAATCAATTTTTTTTTTTGACTTGAATGTGAAATGTATTTAATTAAAAACCATTTTTACAATTAATACTTTTCGTTTGAAAGTTAAAATAAACAGAAAACATATAAATTTAAGCTAATTTGTGCTTTTTCTCATCGAGTTTCCAAACCAGACTTGCATTTTTTATTTGTATCGAAGTTAGTTTGTTGCTTACTTGTTTATCAATGTATTTGATCAGCCGACGAGGGAGGGGTGTGATGCTCGTCATGTCGTCTTCAATTTCTCTTTCTCCAAATGGAATGTATCGTTGCATAAAAAATGTATATGACAAGGAAAAATTTGATCGTATCCAGCTCGGTGTCAAGGAGAATAGCAATGACATCTTGCCAGCTTGTCGTGTATTTTCTGCCCATTATTTTTCGAGTTAATCTTGCCCATATCTCATTCGATAATTTGCACCTGAAGAACAAGTAGTCTATGCTCCCCAAATCTTGAATCTACTTTAATTTGGTGCTGAAATTAACTTTGAATTTATTTTCTTTTTATCGCCAAAGAACCACATCAGCAATTTGCAAATTTCCTCGTTGTTTTTGAGTTTGAAACTTATCCTCAATCATATTTATACATGTATGATTGATCATTTTTTCCATAAGAGACTAGTCATTGAGTCACCAAATCTGAAAACCTAAATATATTTTGATGCGTATAGTTTCAAAAAATTTCCAAATCTGAAAACCTAAATATAACAACGAAATCAGTAAAACCCATACTCCTAAACGGGAAAAGCGTAGCAATTAATGAGGAAACAAAAAAAATCTAAAAAGATAACAACGAAACCAAAATGCACATAAAAATAAGACAATAATGACAAAAGCAAATCTGGTTGCATCAAATTGAAAATTACTGGAGAAGATTTTGTCACGTGGGCACGCGCGGACAGAAGCGCGTGAACATTGGTAAGTGAAAAATGGCTCTTGGGGAGAATCAAAGGTCGGAGATAAAAAAAAAAAGAGAGACTAATCTAATCAAATGTGAATCTCACGCTTCCTTAAGATTCTTCTTTCCCATTTTTTCTTTGTTTTCTCGTGATTCTCTTCTTTTTATTTCCCCCAAAGAATATTCCTTTCACCAATTTAGCTCATTCTCCGATTCAATTTTTTTTTTTTTGTTCTCACTAAACTATCACAACAAATTATCGTAATTAACTCAAAACAAACAAAATTATCGTAATTAATTAAACCATCGGAAATTTGGTATATTTAAACATTAGCAAGAATCATTAGATATATCGTTTATTTGTAAAAATATTATAAAAACAAAATAGTAATAAATTAATAAATATTTGATTTATGCGTTATTTAAACAAATGGTATGATATCATGTAAAATAGCCTAGTATTTTATAAAATAACATAATATTTGTTTAAAATATGCATTAAAACCATCTTTACAAATGGGCTAGGTGCCACACCTCTGCTGTTATCTTACGGATGTCGAATTCGATTTCACTTATTTTCTATGTGTAGGAGTATTTGGTTATTGGTTCAGTCTGACCCAAAAATGATGACAAAAAAAAAAAAATCATATTTACAAAAAATAATATTCTTATTTACCAGTTTTCCCCATCGTATCAATTTTTACAAATTTAGTACCCTCGTTAATATGTGAAGATATGTTTTGGTAATAAGGAAATTTGGATTTTGTTGTTTATTAATTTGGGAGAGACATATTATTATATACTTATTGTTGAGTAGTCGTTCTTATCTAAAAACGCTTTAAAGAGATAGAGAATTAGTGACGTCAGTTTTCCAGATGCGACCAAAACCGAATCTGATCCCTCGAATATTCACACAACACCAAAACCCAACACATCCTCAAATTTACCTTTTTACCCTTCTCTTTCGTTTTTTAATTCCACAAAAAAAAATTAAACTCTTTAAAAGATTCGTTTAGGTACGCGACGCCACGACCTCGAACCTCTTCTAAACCATTTCTCTCTTCAAAATTTTATCTGATTCCATTTAGATCCAATATTCCTTCTCCATTTCTCTATAGATCTTATTCATTTCCTTCTTTACTCTAAACCGCCATAGCAGAAGAATGATGATGGAGACTGATCACGCCCAGAAAATGCAGAGATGTCATGAGTACGTTGAAGCTCTTGAAGAAGAACAGAAGAAAATCCAAGTCTTTCAACGCGAGCTTCCTTTATGTTTAGAGCTCGTTACTCAAGGTACCTTTTGTCAAAATCCCATTTTTCCGATCCAAATCACTTCATTTTCCAATGGGTTTTCTTTTTTTTGTTTGGGGCAATTTCTGTAGCGATCGAGGCGTGTCGGAAGGAGTTATCCGGTACGTCGACGACGTCGGAGCAGATTCACGGTCAATCGGAGTGTTCGGAGCAGACGACGAGCGTTTGCGGTGGACCCGTCTTTGAAGAGTTTATTCCGATCAAGAAGAGTTCGTTGAGCGAGGAAGACGGCGAACATGAATCTCCCGAGCCTGAGGAAATTATTGGGATTGATAAGAAGAAATCGGATTGGCTTAGATCTGTCCAGTTATGGAATAATCCGTCACCGGATCTAAACCCGAAAGAGGTGTCCGATTCGGAGCGTGTGGTAGTAGCTAAGAAAGCCAAAGTGGTTGAGGTGAAACCAAACAACGGCGGTGCGTTTCAGCCGTTTCGAAAGGAGAAAAAACGCGAGACTGAGCCGCAACCGGCGGTTAAGGCGGCGATGACGACCAGTTCCACGATGGAAACCGGCGGAGCTAAAACTGATTCGGATAAAGCGAGGGAGGAGCAGATACAGCAGCAGCACCACCACCACCACCAAACGCATAGAAAACAAAGGCGATGCTGGTCGCCGGAGTTACACCGGCGGTTCCTTCACGCGCTTCAGCAGCTCGGAGGATCGCATGGTAAATTGTCTCTTTTCTGATTGGCTCATTAGTAGTAATTCATAATTAGATTGATAAAAGAAATGATTTTTAATGTTGGGTTTATTTTTGTTTTTTAATTTGCCAAATTTTGCAGTTGCTACACCAAAACAGATCAGAGATCATATGAAAGTCGATGGATTAACAAACGACGAAGTTAAAAGCCATTTACAGGTTACTAATCATTTTTATGTTACTAATTGGTAATTAAATGACATATATTTCTTAATGTTTAGATACTATTTGTGGAATTTGCAGAAATATAGACTTCACACAAGAAGGCCAGCAACATCTGTGTCGGCGCAGAGTAACGGAAACTCGCAACAACCACAATTCGTGGTGGTCGGAGGGATATGGGTGCCGTCGCCACAGGATTATCGTCCACCGTTAGATGTAGCCAACAATAACGGTGTATATACTCCGGTGGCGGCGCAACCACTACCACTGCCACCGCAATCTCCTAAGCGTTCGGTGGAGAGAAGTAGTGGCCGTTGCATCTCGCCGGCGGCATCTTCCTCTACGAATACAACCTCAACTTCTTCTCCTGTGTCATAGTAGTCAAATCTTGTGATTTGATTTTGTAGGTTTAATGCAAGTGAATGTGTAAGATTGTAACCAAATAGCTACGAAATTTTGAATAAAAAATAGACAGAATGCTATATAGTATATACAGGGTCTTCTTCTTGGATACCACTTTTCTGAGATTTTAATCTCAAATCTACTCGTTATAACTGTAAAGAGTAAGTTACCAAAAAACCAGACCAAAATAACGATATTTACAGGTTTTACCTAGTGTGATCCGATTTCTCACCCAATTACAGCCGACCGGATAGCACATACGCGGGTTTGATCCGATTTCACACGATTCGGTTTATTTTTTCTTCAAAATTCATAAATTCAAGTTTCTGCAAATCTCATAAATCGATTATTCACCGCATAACTCGGGAAAACTCAGGAATTCTCCCCAAATCCCTTCCCCTCCCCGCATTCACCTCTTTCACTCAGAAAATGGTGGAAACCCGACGGTCGAAGAGAAGTTTTCGAAACCCTAATAGCAGTGCAAAGGAGGCTAAAGTGCCGGAGAATCCGAAGAAGGATGAGAATCCGGCGAAAGCGAAGGTTTATGTGGGGAAGAAGAAGAATCCTGAAAAAAGGGCGGCGAAGAAGATGAAGATCGGCCCAAACGAGGATTTGCATGCGGCGGAGACGGTGGTTCCGACGGCGGAGGAAAGTTCATCTTCGGTTCCGGAGACGGTGGTCGAAGCTTCTACTTCGAAAGTAAAGGTTTATGCGAAGAAGAAGAAGAATCCGGTGGTTCCTCCTGTGGTTCCTCCGGTGGTCGAAGCTTCTACTCCGGTGGTTGCTTCGGTTCCTCCGGTGGTGAATGCTTCATCTTCGCTTCCTCTGGTGGCCGTTACGAGTGGTGGGTGTACGAATCAGGATGAAGAAGAAGAGAAGGAGTCTGAAGAAGAATAAGAAGAAGAAGAAGAAGAAGAGAGCGGTGAAGAAGACGAAGAAGAAGGAGAGGCAGCAGCCAAGGGCAAGGAGATAGCCAATGACTCGAGTGGAGAATCAACTGAAGCAATCGAATCTGAATATGAATCGGAGAGTGAGGTAAGAAGCAACAGGGAAAACTAGTAGAAATAGGGAATAATGTGTAGGGAAAACTAGTAATACTTGGAGCAATAGGACAACTGGGGAATACTTGGTAACTCTATTTGGTATATTCGTGATACTTGTGATAAATATGATAACTGGGGACTACTTAGCAAAACTATATTAGTATAACTTTGGAAAACTTGGTAAAAACGTAGGTGTAGAACTTGGTAAAACTATAGTAGTAACTCTAGGAAAACTTGGTAAAACTGTATGGCATAATTTTTGTATAACTGAGTGAAGTTGATTGTTATTTTGCAGATTGAGCAGAGGTTGATGGCACTAAAACCAAATAGTTTGTACCTCCCTACTAGCAGCTACCAGGATCCTGTGAAGGTAGGGACACGGTGCTATCTCAAAGACGTGTTCAAAACGCTTGACGGCCTGAACCCGCCCTTGACCAAAAGAGAGAGGGAATGGTTTGTCTCGCATCCTCAGTTCAAACACCTGTTCCACATGCCTAAGGACCATAACCACAAGGTTCAGGGCATGTGGATGCTTGTGTTGCGAACAGCCGAGATCCTGAAGACGAAGGAAGTTTGGTTCGTTGTAAATGGAGTTCCTGTGCGTTATGGCCTCAGGAAACACGCCTTGATCTCGGGTTTGAACTGCCGAAACTATCCTCTTGGATTTAAAGAAAGGGATAATATGAATTTCATCACGCGTCATTTCGGTACGGAAACGGTGAGGCAGGAAGACGTGAAAGCAAAGCTTGAAGAAATGGGAGCTGGTAATGACAGATTGAAGATGGATGTGTTGTTCTTCCTTTCGAGTATAGTTTGTGCACAAACGAAGACTGGAGATGGTGCACCCGACGTTCTGGAAGTGTTTAAAAGGGATGTGGATGATCTTGAGTATTGTAGGACATTTCCTTGGGGGAGATTTTCTTACGACTTCATGGTGAAGGAGATCATGCACACGGTGGGATATTTTCAAGCCAAAGGGGGGGGGGGGGGGGTGAAGGCAGGGACACAGTGGCCCATTCCTGGATTCTGTATTCCTTTGGAGGTAAGTACAATGATTATGATAATGTTGATGTTTCTTTAATTTAAAGTAAGTCTTACAACTCATAATTGTTTTGTAGCTACTAGCGTTTGAGGCGATTCCTCAATTGGGAAAACGATTTAGGGAGAGTGTCCCAGAAGCAGACTCGATGTGTCCGAGGATGTGTAAGTCGAAGTTCAAGAAAGGTGATATGAAAGGCTTTCTGATTGAGGCAATCAATGAAGAACTTGGTACTACTAAGGTAAGTTGTACCTTGCATCTAAACATTTATTTAAGTTGGAAACATTTATTTGAGTTGGAAACATTTATTTGAGTTGGAAACATTTATTTGAGTTGGAAAAATTTATTTGATTCCTTCACAGCAGGACATTGACAGCCTCGTTTCAATCAGTTTGAGAGAGGAAAATAATCTATTGGATCAAATTTTGGAGGAAGACGAGGATCGTGATGAAGATGATCTCGTGGTTGATAGTTGGATCAATCGCCTGGCCGGAGGTTACACTATCTTCTTTGAAGACCTGTTTGATCAAGACGTTACTGCGCGTGCCAAAAAGGATAAGGAGATGGAACGAGTAGAGGCCCCACCGGTGCAAACACCTCCAACCGAATTAGCCGAGATTTTGAAGAGCATAAAAGAGATTCAGGAGAAGGTGAATGGATTTGATGCAAGATTGGCTGTCGTGGAAGCATCTATGGAAGAGTAGAGAGCGAGGAATGGATAGATGTTGGTTGTTTCTCTCCCTTTTGGTTGTTTGTAGAACTTATTTCTCGGTTATTTGTTGGACATAGAACTTGGTGTTGGTTTAAACTTTTGTGGTGGTTTGTAGATATATCTTATGTTGATATTCGTAAAACTATGTTGCTTTAAACTTTTGTGGTGGTTTGTAGATCTTATGTTGATATTGGTAATCTCTTGTTGGTAATGCTTGGTAATACTATGTTGGTAATTCTTGGTAATACTATGTTGGTAATACTTCGTAATACTTGGTAAAACAAGATTCTCATAAACAAAGCCATGGAGCAAACATAATATGTCTTATACAAAATAGAAATGAAGTTTTGGGATTACATAATATGTCTTATACAACATTTTAGACAATGGAACAACAACTACTTAAATCTCATTTTGCATTTCTTCAATCTTCTTTTGCATTTCTTTAATCTTCTCGCTCTGCTCTTCAACCTTCCGAATTAGCTTCGAAATCTCTTGCTCGACACAAAAAACCCACGACTGGCGTAAGTGGACTCCATCATCCTAGCAATGAACATTCAAATAGTTTTACCTAGTTTTACTAGTATATTCCCCAGAAAAAACCTAGAAATGAAATTTTACCTTAAATTCGTTGCAGGTGAAGTACCTACTGCCCGGTAAAGTGTCGAAATCATTCCGAAACTTTGGCTGTGTGGAGACATCTTGCGGGACTTTTCCACCACAGGGACATTTCGTTGGAATCTCATATTGGGCGTCGGCGACGAAGCCAAGCATGTCGAAATGCTCCTTCATCCGCTTAATCTCCTTACTGCGCCTCCTCTCCTCCTCGTATGGTTCAACGCAGAAGTTGTCTGTGTGGTGATAGCTACTTCCCATTTCGATTTTAGATTTCGTGAAGGAAGAGAAAAGGAGAGAGAGAGAACAGAGAGAGAGAGAGGGAGAGAGAGAGTTGCGATTTCAATTTTTGGAGACAAAAGAAACCTTGGCAAAAATATTGGTCAAAGTTGAAACCTCGGCAAAAAAATTGAAAAATTGAATTTTTTTTTTGAAATTTTCGAAATTTTAAATTTCGAATTTCCCTCAAAATATTTGGTCATAGTTGTCCAGATGATACTAGTATTTCTAGTTTGGGTCATAATTGTACTTTTGCTAGTTTTATGTTTATCTAGTATTACTTGCCTTTAAGATATGTTTTACTAGTTTTACAGAACATATAAGTGCTTAGACATATAGTTCTGATTGTTTTATGCAGTCATTTGCGTCAAATCAGTATTTAGGTTAGTAGGTCTTCCGAAACTGACTATGACTATGTAAATGCTTATAAAACTACAAGGACATTGTTGTGTAACTGTTTCCACAACAACTCATAAAAAGATTGGAATTTAATATTTTCCTTTTTTAATGCTACTCTCTTGATGTTATAACATTTTATTCGACACCAAAATTATTTCAAGTATTTTATGTCGGTTGAATAATTACGTGCACCTTGTAGATAAAGTATAGTGATACCGAGTTATACCTAATTGTTTCTACCAGAACATAATCTCTGAAGATAAAGTATAGTGATACCGAGTTATACCTAGTTGTTTCTACCAGAACATAATCTCTGAAGATAAAGTATAGTGATACCGAGTTATACCTAGTTGTTTCGAGGACATAAATAGTTTTACATAATGAAATACCAGTTGTACTGAGTTGTTTTACAGAACAAAAGCTAACAAAGATCACAAGTTCTTATCTCCAAATAAAATCCATTGTAGTGTTCTTCGACGCCTTTTATTCGGTGTCCTTCGATGACGCCTTTCTCCTGCTGATGGAAACCTCGTCACTCTCTTCCTACCCTTGTTTATCTTGCGATCCGGAGGTCGGATTTGCTTCTCTTTGATGTAATCGGGGACAATCCATGAAAACATATCCGGGACAACATAAATGGACATGTGATAAGCCAATGCCCACAACTCCGTCCAATAATATTTTGAACACAACTCATGGACATCTATTTGGGTATCACGACAACTAACTCCACCATCATTTTTCCTGAATGAGATGTATGCTGCTAGTGCGTGGAGACAAGTATACTTCTAAATATCGAAGAACCTACAAGAGCAACTCTTCCTTTCCAAGTTCACCAAATAAACCTTAGTATCAATATCAACGACTTCGTATTCGAACTCGTAACTGTTTACCTCCTTCACGGTTAATTTCTTAGCAGTAGCCCAGTTATCATGCAAGAAGTTATCAACCAAAGGCACCAGTTTGTTATCAACATGTCCTGACACGGCCTCTTTCCTATGCTCGTTAAACCAATCAGAAAACTTTGCAATGATAGTATCCAGCATGGGTATTAAGGAGTACTTCCGCGCGTTGTTAAAAGTCTTGTTCAGAGATTCCGCAGAATTGCTCGTGTCTAGGTTGTATCGGGCACCGGGAAAAAAACATCTTGACCATTTTTCCTTCACAGTGCTTTCCTCCACATACTTCGCCGCGGAAGGAAATCTCGTCTTAAACATGTTGTAACGACTGTAGAACTCAGCCTCTGTGTGAGCCCAACCGCACTCCTGGAATCTGAAAGCCGCTACGGATTTGTTTGCATTAGAAGCATTACCTTTCACGTTTTGGGCCAAATGCCATAAACAATACCCATGCCGAGCTTCTGGGAACACGTTTACTATTGCATTGATGAGGCTTGGATTTCTATCACTCACAAATACCAATTCAGAGGAGTCCCCTAGGTTGCCTAAAACGTTTTTCAACATCTCGAAAAACCATGTCCAACTCGCATTGTTCTCACCGTCGAGTACACCGAACGCTATGGGATAAATGTGACGATTAGGATCTTGAGCAACGGCGAAAACTAGTACTCCACCATATCCGTTCTTCAAGAAAGTTGCATCCACAATTACCACTTTCCTCATGCATGCAAACCCTTCAATGCTAGCTCCCAAAGCTACGAATATATACTTGAATTTTCCCGCCTCATCCAGTTCCACACTAGTTATCGTTCCAGGATTGACCTCCTCTAAGACGTACAAATAACTATACAACATCTTGTACCCATCTTCTGGACTACCACGCATATCACAAACCGCTTGATTTTTCCCTCTCAACGCCGTCGAGTATGATATTTCTACACCATATTCTTGCCTAACTAGTTCCCTGATGACTTTAGGCCTAGGAGTTTCGAGTTTCCCGGGATATTTCTCACTCAAATAAGATGAAACTAGCTGTGATGAGCCTCTCCCCTTATCAACGCTTGCACTCTGATCAGCCCGGTTGCATGTGTGCATTTTCGTATACGTTCTAATCGAGAACATATCCGTCTTATCAATCCTTGCTGCTCGTAGACCCCAACTACATCTTTGTATAAAACATTTAACCACCCACCGCATTCTATCAGAATGTTTTATAACATAATCAAAAGAGTTAAGAAATGACAATTTCTGGACCAACTCTACAACCGCCTTCTTATCTCGGAATTCTTGACGCACACTCACACCAAAACCGTCTTCCCATGGAGCTACAAACTGAATACCTTCAACAACGGGTGCTTCCTCATAATATTCATCACGCATACTCGATGTATCTATACTGTTATCCACCAATACATCATCATCATCCTCTCTCACCTCTTCTTCTTCATTTGCTTGTCTGTTCTCTACGTACAACGTCAAGGCATTATGTGCTATTTCATCCTCGTCATAGTTCATACCATACGAGCTTTTCCCCGCTATCGACTGTTGCGAGGGCAACTCCGGTCTAGTCATGACCTCCACATTCAAAACAGGTCTACGGTTATCTTTATCAACGGTCATTACATAACCAGCAAGATCTTCATCATCATCAATACTCAACTGTTCTTCACATCCAACCACCATAGGAAAGTAACTCAATTCCAATCTAACCTTACTTTCATCTAATGCATGCTTCTTGTATAGCCTACCTTCTACCTTCTCCAAACTTATCTCCTCTTTCAACACTACACTATAAATGTGCCCCTGACATTTATAATAGACGCAGACGCTGTTGTTCATTCTATCATGCGAAAACAACACCAAACAACTCAATATATACTTATAGTTGTACCCAGTTTTACACTAGTTGTCCACAGTATTACGAAGTTGTCCTCAGTTATACCACCATTTTTAATTAATATATGATTATTCACAGTGATACCTAGTTGTCCCTAGTTCTCCTCGCGCAGAAACACAAATTTATTCGATTTCGGGTTCCAATCTGCATACAATCCACAACGACTCTACCTCTAAAATGCATTTCTACTCAACTTAAAGTCCCAATCGACCAAGAATTATTGCTAAACAACAATGTGCAAACTCATCAATTGAATCTCAAATCTCCAATGCAATGGAGCTCAATGGGAGTTCAATGGAGCTCAATGGAGATCGAGAGAGAAGCACAAACCTCGCTGGAGATCGACGGACTCGCGACGGAGGCAATGACTGCTGGCCGGAGACGCGACGGCGCCGACGTCGGAGCTGGATTCTTCTCGCGTCGAGTTTTCCGTTTTTTTTTTTTTTTTCTTTTGATCAAACCGAATTTGGCTGGATTTGGATCAAACATGGGTAGGGTTCGCTGGGTTTGGATAGGGCAAATTTGTCATTTTACTTACTCATTAAAAGGAGAGTGGTATGAAAATTAAGTTAGGGTAGTGTTGGTTTTTTTTCTTTCTAATAGTGGTATAGGAGGAGATAATCCGTATATACACGGGATAAGTATATTTTGTTTCTATCTTTGGATATTTGTTACCTGTTTTTTGTGAGTTTTGACATTAAGAATTTAATTATCATATTTTAGAATAATACATCAATAAATATATATGACAATGTGGAAGTTTAGTTGTTAGTGAGCTGTCATTCATTTTTCGTCCTTGTTCTCTCTTAAATATGTTCTTCTCAATTCGTCACTTGTATATTGGGGAAACGTTCTATTTCTCCTTAAAAACGTCCATATAATAACAATCTGAAGTTTAACCCTAGTTTTATTTTTTCACAATTTTAAAGTTTGAATTCTATTTCTCCACAAAATCAAAGTTCGAAACCTATTTTCCCACACAATTAAAATTCGAAACCTATTTCCACATGGACCACGATTTGATTCGGTTTACTCTATATCAATTAAATGTAAACCGAAAATAATCAAAATTAACCTAATTAAGATCTGGTTCAACCCCAAAACCCGATTACAGCCCGAATCAACCCCTAAACCAATTATAAAAACCCCCACCCGAAACTAAAAATTTCTTAATCAAAAAAAAAAAAAAATCTTTCTCACGACAACTCTGCGACCCAGATTCCTCCGGCAATGGGCTCTCTTTCTTCATTCTGATTAAGACTCTCGATAAACCAGAGATTCCCAAAGAATGAAGCCTGCATCAACGGTTGAACGACTAAAAGATACTTATGACCGCAAAATCTGGAAAATGCAGAATTTGGAAACACTGTTAACGCGTTCAAAGGATCCTCGAAATGACGGTGACGACAAATCTTTCTCTGGACATCAATATATACCCGAGAGATCTGCTACGAGGTTTTATGTCTGAAAACGGTGGTGGAAGAAACATATTGCGAAAATGAGAGTGCGATTGAGCTGAATCTGGGTTTGTGTTTAGGAGGTCGATTCGGAGTAGAAAAGACTCTGAGGAAGCTCAAACGATCTTCTTCTGTTATCGGAATTGTGCCGTTTGATGACTCGACGACGATTGTGACCGACACGGAGGTTGAGCCGGAGAATTACACGGTGGGTTTAGCTAGAACAAAGTCGTTACCGGCGGAGATGGAAGATGAATGAAAGAAAAGGAAAGAGATGCAGTCGCTGAGGAGAATGGAAGCTAAGAAGAGGAGATGTGAGAAACAGAATAATTTCTACACAGAATCCAAAAAATAATTTCTACACAGAACCCATAAAATAAGATTGGAGAAGAACCCATAAAATAATTTTTGCATAGGGTGCCAGTTACAATCCCGACAGTTTTTGGAAACAAAAATGTTTGATTTCTAACTTACCAATCGTGCTTCTGAGATTATTTGATTTCAATTTCGTCAGTTTCGATTTCTCCAATTTCAATTTTGTCAGATTATTTTTCTTATGAATGGGGATCAAAAAAATTTGGGTGAAGAAGAAGAAGAATTCGGGTTGTTTTTTTTTTTGTCAACGAAGAAGTCGGATTGTTTACGGGTCGGTTTTTGGGTTCGGGTTTGGTTGGAATCAAGAGTGGTTTAAGGTTTAGGTTACAAACTGCTCAAAACCGATATCAAACTGATATAACCGATATTCGTGGAGAAATAGATTTCGAACTTTGATTTGGTAGGGAAATAGAATTCGAACTTTAAAATTGTAGGGAAAATAGAACGTTTTCTTGTATATTTGATTAAAGTTTGTGTCATATTAAGAGAACCTGCACAACATCTAAAATGCTTTTAGGTGCTCATGTAACGATTATGGACCAACATGTCACAAATAGAAACATTGTTTTACGAAAGATCAGAATATATCGTAAGGTAATTCATTTTCTTTTTCTGAAAATACAGGTTAATACATTCATTTTTGAATGGCAATTTAGTGCAAATGCAATTGCAAATCCTGAAAGATGAATGAGAATCACGTTCATGATGACGATGTAACTATTATGGTGTGACAATTAGATGCATGCTGTATTTATGGTAACGCTTGATTAAAGAAGGGCACATAAAACGTGGCAGCCTGGCAAGCCATGATTCAATTATCCATTGACCAAACCAACCCATATCAAATCAATCTTAAATATATATTTTGCATCGTATTTTATAAAGTCTTCATTCCAATAACCCTTACGTAGTAAACCAAAATCAAATCAATATTATTATTATTTATTTTTGTTCCTTTAAATCTGTATTCACCTTCCTTTAAATGAAATCAATATTATTGTAATATATCATTTTTCTCTTCACATTGTTACGATAATAGACTCGTACCGAGATTTCTTTTAAAAAAGTTTAAAACCGGCTAAGCTTTCTTTAAATTAAATACTATATTAGGATTTAACCCATGTTAATTATACCGCAGAATAATTTTTTTTAAAGAAATTATTTTGAAATTTTAAAAAATTATTTTTATGTGAATTTTACAATATAGCTAACTAATGATTATGATAAAAAAAACTAACTAATGATTATAGATAAAGCTGTAAATTTGTAATAATTTGTCTATTTAACCCGTTTTACAGTGAATTAAAATATTATTCGGGTTAATCCATAAAAACTTATAATCTTGAAAACATAATTCTAATATGCACCGTTAAATGACTCTAGTTTTTGTGGTTAGTCTACGAACTCTTAAAAAAATAGTTTTTTTGTGTCTAACTTTTTATAAAATTAGTAAAATATTTTTTAATTTTTGTTTTGATATATATTAAAATAAAATATAATAAATTATAGTGAAAAATATAGTAGGATTTTGGATAGATTTTTTTCTTTGAATATATATGAATTGATTATTATTATAAAATATATAGTATTAAAATAATTAAGAAATTAAATAATAAATAATATTGTTAATGCAAAATATATATTTTTCATATTTTAATCAATAATTTTAAAAAATTATTATATCATTTCTTATTTTAATTATTTATTATTATTTGTAATGGCATTTCATATAATAACTTACAAAATAAAATTTATTTTTAAAAATGTCTTCTTAAATAATATTATAGAGATTTTCTGTGTGAAAAGTCCACGAGTTCTTAGGTTGACTTTCATCAAACATTTTATTTTTTGGTCAACTTACTTCGTTCTTATGTCGATTTTTTTTTTACGTAACATCGTTCTTATGTTGATTAAACGTTTATAACCAGTGATGCAGCGCATCCTTAACTACTTATCTATAAACTCTATTTACTTATTTCTATCGTATGGGTTTTAAATTAATGTTTGAATTTTGAGTGTACTTGGACTTTAAATTTCTTTTGGGTTATTTCTTTTTCCTAAACTATTAGGGTTTTCCTTTCTTTCACGCTATTATATTTATAGCCTCCGTGATGTAATAAGAACAGCAGTTGTTAAATTGAATTATTTAGAGCTTTTACAAGCATCTATCTCTCTTGTTTCTCACCTATTCATTCGAATCAACGAGTTTCAAGCTTTCTCTTTGTTCGGCTATTCTCTAAAATCAACGAACATTGAGTTGTTACGCTTACGCTACGGCAATCAGCCGACAAAAAAAAAAGTTTATAATCACATATTTGTACACTTCACAATTTTTTTTCTTTCTATTTCACAATTAAGGTTACAGTTTTATAGACTTTTTAAAAATGTACATAAAATGTCTATAATATTTTTCATATTTGATTTATTGGTTTACATAGTTTTGAATAGATTTTTAAAAATACATAACGTTAACTTAAGAATTAAAAACTACATTATATGATGTAAAATAAAATAAAATAAAATTTCACTTATATGATGGGGGCAGTGTATGTTTACCTGGTAAGTAAGACTTAGACAGTGAGGCATATAATTAGGAGATAGTTTAGGGATTCGAATTATCCTAAATGGGTTGTATTTACATGTGACCCTTCGCTTCGTATTAAGGCCAAGTGGCCCTCCTTTTCCACCAATGCATTCAACTACCACCCAAAAACTTATGTTTCTTTTTTCTTTGATTTAGAGATAACCAAAATAGTTTTTGTTTGAAGTCTCATGGTTCGTTTGAAAACAATAATATCTAAGACAAATCTTCAACCTTTCCTTAAATCAACAAAAGAACTGGTTGGAAAAATTAAAATAATCATCTTCAATTTAGTAGACGTTAAATTGACCCAAAAATAGTAGACCCGCGAAACCGGACCCGAACTGACCCAAAAATTCGGGTCAGATCGGTTTCGACTTTGCCCTAAAACCCAAACGGTTCTTCTCTAAATTACTTTCGGTTCTCAGATCGGTTCGGATAAAACCCGAGACCCAATCGGATACCCGATATTTACAATTAATATAGTGTGATTCACATATAATTTATATATATATTCGGGTTATTTCAGATTTTCTCGGATAATTCGGGTTCAAAACCGATCCGATCCGAACCGACCAAAATTTATTTTTGATTCCATATCGGGTTTCATTTAAAATTCTAAAACCGAATTGAACCCGACAAGACCCGAAACAAACCGAACCAAATTTTTGTTGGGTCCTATTCGATTGCTATCTTCTCTAACTTTGGGTACTCAAAAACCGAAAACCCAACCCAAACCCAAACCGTGGATCCGAATGCCCAGCCCTAGTATCGTATATGTGACAAAATTTACCGGAAGATCTTCAACATATCTTGGGCTGCTCATGGGCTCATCATCGAGGTCCGTTTTTAAAATCTAAAGCCCTAGAGGATTGCGAAAAACAATTTTTTTTTTTGGTCGCAAAACAAAAACGTGATTTCTTCCAGAAAAAAAAACAATTAAAAAACGTCGTGAAAAACGAAGAAGAAGAGGAAACCCCTAAAATTGTCTCGCAAATCGGAATTGAAAGGGAAAGGGATCTATTGTCGTCAATGGCGTCGTCAAGCGATCCCTCTAAAACTGTGATGGAGAGGAAGAAGAAAGGAGCGCCGATCAAATTCTTGGTGCCTCTCATATACGCGCCTGCTCTTCCTCTGATTCGTCTGTCTTTGAGGCATAAGCCAGTTCTCAGGGACCGTCTCTTCGGTCTTGTCCTCGCCGGTGCTTTTGCTCATGGCTTCTATCTCGTGTATCCTCTTTTTATTTGCCTCTGCATTAACCAATTCCGTTGCTTTGTTTGGTTTTTCTTGTGTGATCTGAATCATAGTTGGGTTTGCTTTGATTGTTAATTTGCAACTCTTAGCTTCTTAAATTAGTCAACTTGTTGTATCATCTGCTTGTCTTGTCCAGTTTCATCACTCATGTTGAAGGTTTGGTAAGGAAAATGTATGTTAGGTTTTAGAGTTAAGTTCGTGCAATTTCATTTGCAGTGAAGAGTGGTACAAACATTGTAGAGCTAAGGAAGTTTTTGTTATTGAAGTAGGCATCTCTCCGAATCGATACTTTGTAGAGGTTTCTATGGCGATTTCGCTTAGGGTTAAGATATGTGTAAGCAATAGGGACTAAGGCAGTGAATCATGATTTGTATTGTCTAATCACATGAAGTTATATATTTGGTTATGTGCTTAGGAAAGTATCCAATTTTCCTGCATCATGTTCTTTTGTGAATTTTATACAACCTATCTGTGTCTTATACATGTTATTTCTAGAAGTGAGACTATAAAACATCTATACGGAACTGAGGAATTGAAGAAAGTTAAACATGTAGCCCTGATTCAGATATTTAGATTCAAAATAAGCGTAGATATTCTCGTGCAGTGATCATGCTGAGGGTACATTGGAGTAAAATGTAATAATAGTTTGGTATGTTTTCTCTCTTGAGAGCGTAAATAACCCCAGAATCCTGATGGTAGCGAGAGCAAATATCCAAGCTTTTAGTGGTTTTGTGGTCAATTAAAATGTCGACAGAAGTGCTTGATCTTGAGGATAGTTTGAGCTCGCTTCCTAATGTTTAGCATCAGTTGACATTAGGAAGAGTCTATTATGTGGATCTGGAGAGTAGCTCCATGCATTTTCTAATGTTGATAATCTCTTCCAAGTGTTTTTTGTGTTTGATTGTTCCTTATAGATAAAATCACAGAACGGACATATATGATGCAGAGAGCAAATGAAAAAACCGGGAGTTGCAGTCATTCATCAAGATTCTCGATATTTCTCAGATGTCTTTTACTTTTTAGTCTTCTGAACCTGAATTTGGATTTGGCTTTTGAATCCATTAGTCATCTTTTGTTCCCTGAGAACAGTGTATGAGCTTTTACATTTCGAACCCATTCTAGATTTTCCAATGCTTGACGTAAAATCACCAAAACTAGTTTGACATAATATACAAACAGAGTCAATATAGCAACAGATTCTGGAAATAACATCCAAGTGGAGACAGCAGAGAGGTGGCAGGTGTTTAACACCTCTTGTATAATTTATAATTGTTTATTTTCCCCTTCAAGATCCTCACACCACATGTACCAGTAAAAAAGAAAACTAATTAAAACCTTACGTGACTCGGGACCCTTCTTTTACTTTTAGGACTTGTTCACAATTTGGTAATGTTGGAGAAATGTCACGTGGTGAGATCGATCAGCAGATTACGACGCGAGTGAGTGTGTAGAAAACGGAACAAAATTGTACGTAGTTGGGAATGTTTTGGGATCAACTGTTTGGTGAATGTTCTTTTGTGTTTAAAGGTTTGTCGGCGACACCTATTTCTTTTTACCACCGTTTTCCTTGGAAAAACGGTTAATTATATTTCGCCATAAAATATTCGGCTGCTGATTATTTATACACAAAGTATCAAACAATACTAAAACCATCATCAACTACCTATAATTTTGAATTTCTTACATGAAATTTTATATAATTTGACAATTTCTTTTGAAGACTCAAAAAATAAAAAATTAAATTATATAATTTTTTAATTTAAATAATATAATAATTTCTTACAGTTTTGCAAAAAATAAAATAAGTGTGATTAAATTGTAAATTTTATAAATAAAATATATAGCTATGATGTTGTATATATATAGTTATGTGTTTGAGGAATTTGGATTTCGTATATATAGATATAGTTATGTGTTTGAACAATGAGCATCAGTGGTCTAATGGTAGAATATTATCTTACCAAAACTACGTCGTTTTTTGGTCTCAACAATTAATTTTTTTTTTTTGGTTTAATCACAAACCAGGCCAAACCATTAAGCCACGTGTCAGCCACGTCAGATTCCGTTAACGGAAATCAAACACCGTTTACGGTTTTGGTGAAATTGGCCAATTTTCAATATTTCATGTAGGAAATTCAAAATTATAAGTATTTGTTGATGATTTTAACATTGTTTAATACTTCGTGTATGAATAATCAGCAGCTGAATACTTCATCGGGGAATTGACCGTTTTTCCGTTTTTCCTCATTATTTATGTTTTTTTGTTTTTCTAATGAAAATTTGCATTTATGATGGATCTTTTGGATCACAATCTCATACCCGTTCAGAATTCAAATTTCAAATATTAAACATGGCCATGGCCGCTAAATTTTGTTGTTTGCTACGGCTGAATTGCCAATTGTTATATGTACATAACATATTGGTTCGTATAATACCAGTGTGTTGAAATGGTATACCATTTATTTGTGTTTTTATTATTTTATAAAACGTGATATCATTGTTATTATTATTGATAATATTTACCAAAATTTTTTATTTTTAAATGTGACTATGTTCTATATAATTTACGTGTTAATTTTTTTTTTTAAAAAGTCATATTAACAAACCTAGATTATTAGTCAAAAAAAAAAACCTAGATTATAAAACGTTTAGAGATTGTTTAACATAAATTTTCAGTTCAACTGTTTATGTTAATTTATTATCCTCTTATTCCGTCAGTACACTATTAGTTTATATATCAGTAATCACCGGCTATAAATCTGATATCTAATATATGTAAAAAAAATGTTACCTGTTTCACTTAAAAAAACAATTTTTTTTCTTCTTTCTATCTTTTATAATACTGAAAAGACGAAAGGCAATTTTTTGATATTATGATCATATATGATCATATGAAGTGATTTATTTATAATTACCTGGCAAGTGCTTCTATTCGAATTTCAATATTGTGGGTTAATCACGTGATATCTTCTAGTAGTATTATCTAACACGCTAACCAACCTGAAATATTCCACATTTTTCTACCCAAAATATTGGGTCACTTACAATTTATACCATAATTGACCCAATCTATTTCTATTGTCCAAATTGATTTGTAATGTTCGTTTTTTTTTGCTTTGTAAGATTAGCGTGAAGACTCGGTTGATGAAGACATATATTCAGTCATCACAATCTTTGAAGTTCGAAGAATGAGATCTTAGAGACATATATTTCTAGTTTATGAATGTACGCCTTTAATATTTTAATTGTTATTGTGTGACTCCTAGTTTTGTCAAGTTGTATTTCATTAAGTCTGTAGATGTCATGTGATATTAATTAGTATACAAAGCTTTGTCCTTTAAAATTAGGGCTAGACAAATCATTCGTTTCGATCCGGTATTCGTCTCGATTCGATCCGAAAAATCTGGATATCCGTAAAGATTCGAAACAAAGCAAATACTAAAATATAGTATCCGTGTAAAACAAAGCAAATCCTAAATACTAATTTTAAGAATGTCGGATATCCGTTTCGATCCGTAGATCATATATATACATAATATATTATAAATTTATAATGTTTATTTACATTTTTTGTATCTCTTTAATAAATAAAAAATGTCAAAAGAAAATATGCATGATAAAAATATATAAACTCTATACTAATTCATAAAATATTAATAAAAATGTATATATTGGAGTTTAAGTGAATATATTAATTTTTTGTATGTTTATTTTGTCCATTAATTCTTTATATACGAAAAATAGATGATTTCATTTTTTTTTTATTAGTTTATATTAAATAAAAATGCATTGAAAACTTTTTTTTAGTTTTTATTTGTATTGAATGGAGCGCAATAAATATCTGCGGATATCTGGAAATTCGGATATCCGTATTTTTCCAGAGCAAAACAAATCACAAAATTAGATATTCGATAAAAACGGAGCAAATCATAAATAATAAAAAATTGCGATATATCCGCTCCGAACCCACCCTATTTAAAATGCAATATAAGATGTCAAAAGAAAAATAAAACTCAATATGTATGCAACCGATATTTTTAAATTATATTATCAAGCGGTCAAGTCAAACTACAATTTAAAGAGAAAAAGTCAATTAGCCTCCATTAGTATTGAGCTAACAGCTACTTGTCATTAAAAAAAATAAAAAACGTAATACACAAAATTCATTAAGAATCAAATTTATTTATTTATTCTCGTATTACTGTCAATTGATTTATAATTGATTTATGCTTAATTAATGGTTTACTTCACGTCAAAGTCAAAAAGGTCAGATGTCATGTGAGATTGATTACATTAGAAAAACAATATAAGTTGATTATTTCGTATTATCATCGATCTACTGATGACAAAGCGCGTTATTATTATATATATGAAAAAAAAAATACAATTTTGGGTAGTAGCTTATTTGATTTCATTCACTTATGCACATAAATTTATTTCTTTCCTTAAAAAAAAAAAAAAATTAAAACTTCGATTTCTTTGACCGTTGATTTTGAAGTAACATTGAAGCATCCTCAGAAGGACGCTAGGAAAAAAAAAACTTTTTTTTCTTGTTTTGAAGCCATGAAGAAAATTTGATTCAAGAATTGAAATTTGAAACATAGTTTACAAGAGGGAAAGAAGACAAAGTTAGCTGTGTGGTCTAGCCTTTAATGGCTGTAGATAGTAAAGCTTGTCTCTTTTAATATTTTTATTATAACGGAGATTTTTCAGTTATGGTTCTCAAGTGATAGCTCTTACAGATCTGAGGTTATTACATTTTCCATCAAATTTGGGTAATCTCAGTGATCTGGGTTTTATCTAACACGTCGTCGTCGTTGTCTTGAAGCCTGTGTTTTTGAGTAATTTAGGGTTTAATCAAAGAATAGCTGTTTGATCTCGAAAGTTGCTACTTCTTCACGTTAAGTGTTTTTGGTTGGTAAAGTTTGGTGGTTTGAGGATACTGTCATACTCAAAAAGTCTGGGAATTTTAGGTTTCTGATTCCTAATTTTGCTTAGTGATCGATCATCTCAGCTCGTTTCTTGGGAAAATTTCAAATTTTGATGGACCCAGAAGCGTGTCGGTGATAAGAAGTAGATTTGTGGTGGTCGGAGTTTTAGATGGCGACAACACCGGCACAGCCTCCGATTTCAAATTCTCCACCGTCTCCACCGGTGGCTTCACCGCCACTGAACAATTCTCCTCCGAGTAACAATTCTACTTCACCACCGTCTCAGTCCCCTCCTCCGGCCACACCACTACCAGTGACATCGCCGCCACCAAATAGAGCTCCTCCTCCTACTCCGGTTCCGACCTCGCCACCACCACCACCACCAATTGGATCACCTCCTCCTCTGCCAAAACCACCTGAGAGCTCTCCCCCACCGCCACAACCAGTGATCCGTTCACCTCCTCCTGCAATTTCACCACCACCATTGGTGCAGCCACCACCTGCATTAGTCCCACCAGTACCTTCTTCTCCTCCACCTCCTTCATCTGTTCCTCCTCCACGCCCTCCGCCTTCGCCACCTGTCTCACAACGCTCTCCTCCACCGCCTTCAGAGCGTCCCACTCAGTCTCCTCCTCCACCTTCACCGCCTTCAGAGCGTCCCACTCCATCTCCTCCTCCACCTTCACCGCCTTCAGAGCGTCCCACTCAGTCTCCTCCTCCACCTTCACCGCCTTCAGAGCGTCCCACTCAGTCTCCTCCACCACCTTCACCGCCTTCGGAGCGTCCCATCCAGTCTCCTCCTCCTCCTTCGCCGCCTTCAGAGCGTCCCACTCAATCTCCTCCTCCACCAACAGAGGATACTAGTCCACTGCCTTCAGATTCTTCTACACCACCAACATTCTCTTCTCCTCCTCTTTTACCTTTTCCTCCCCAAATACTTGTCCCAGGTTCTAACAATCCACCTCAAAACAACCCTATTCCTAGTGCTCCTGATCTTTCAAATTCTACTAATAGTAGTGGCATTGGTACTGGAGCTGTTGTGGGAATCAGTGTCGCGGTGGCGCTTGTGGTGTTCAGTCTTATTGGACTCGTTGTCTGGTGCGTGAGAAGACGAGAAAAACGGCTTTCAGCTGTTAGTGGTGGCTATGTTACACCATCACCAATGAGTACCTCCTCCCCAAGATCAGGTATTATCTTTTATTAAGATGTTAGACCTTGAATACTTGGCTATGTATACATTGTGCGTTTCTTGATTTTCATTTTGATATTCTTATGTCCAGATTCAGCTTTTTTTAGGACGCAGTCATCTGCACCTGTTGTACCGGGAAAGCGTTCAGGCAGCAATCATCTAACGTATTTCTCACAATCACAATCTGGCGGCTTAGGCAATTCAAAAGCACTGTTTTCATACGAGGAACTTGTGAAGGCAACAAACGGGTTTTCGCAAGAAAATCTTTTGGGTGAAGGTGGATTTGGCTGTGTATATAAAGGGGTATTACCGGATGGGAGAGTAGTTGCTGTGAAACAGCTTAAGATTGGTGGAGGACAAGGTGACCGAGAGTTCAAATCCGAGGTTGAGACTCTTAGCAGAATTCATCACCGGCATTTGGTTTCGATCGTGGGACATTGCATCTCTGGTGACCGCAGATTGCTCATTTATGATTATGTCTCTAACAACGACCTTTACTTCCACCTTCATGGTAAGTAAAGAACATTTTCCGAGATTACAATTTATATACACACACACACACACCACTGGTACTGACACTATCTACTACATCTTCTAAATAGCATCCAAAGAAGTTCTGGACTGGGCAACACGTGTTAAAATCGCTGCTGGGGCGGCTCGTGGACTAGCTTATCTCCATGAAGATTGTAAGTTGTTTCTCAGCCCCACTAGTTTAACCTTTTCAATCATATCTTCTTGCTTTGGATGGTAAACTTCCATATCCTTCTCTTCCATTTTCCTGTGGACCACATTATTCGAGAAGACGTAACCTCTTAACAGTTTGCTATTCTTACTATATTTTCTGGTGTCAGGTCATCCGCGGATCATTCACAGGGACATAAAGTCGTCTAACATTCTTTTAGAAGACAACTTTGATGCTCGGGTACACACTAGTCTGCTATTCTGGATTTTCAAGGTTTCAGCAACATCGTGACTTAACAGTAATTGATCTCTCATTTTGTTGTTGTAGGTTTCTGACTTTGGTCTCGCAAGATTAGCTCTTGATTGTAACACTCATATCACCACACGGGTCATTGGAACATTTGGGTAGGTTCTTTGCCTTGTTTGATTAAAGGGCACAGATATGTTGGCATCTCATTGATATTTTTCTTCGTTCATATATATCAGCTACATGGCTCCTGAATATGCATCAAGTGGAAAATTAACAGAGAAATCGGATGTATACTCCTTCGGAGTTGTTCTGCTCGAGTTAATCACTGGACGTAAACCGGTGGATTCATCCCAACCGCTGGGAGACGAGAGCCTTGTTGAATGGGTACACTTGCTATTTGAACCCTCCATCAACTTTTAAACCTTTTTCATCAAACCCTCATGCTGTTTGAACCTTTGCATTGTTTGTTTTTTTCAGGCCCGGCCTCTGGTAAGTCATGCCATCGAAACCGAACAATTCAATTCTTTAGCAGATCCCAAGCTCGGAGGAAAATATGTGGATTCTGAAATGTTTAGAATGATTGAAGCAGCGGGAGCCTGCGTGCGCCATTCAGCTGCCAAGAGACCTCGAATGGGACAAGTACATGCATTTTATTTTCTTCTCTCCTGGACAAGAGTTTGTTTTGCTTATAAACTTGAAGGAATATTGAAATCTTGTTTGCAGATTGTGAGAGCTTTTGAAAGTGTAGCCGAGGGAGACCTCACCAACGGGATGAGACTAGGGGAAAGCGAGGTCTTTGACTCAGCTCCACAGTCAGCAGAGATCAGATTGTTCAGAAGAATGGCATTTGGTAGCCAAAACTATAGTACAGATTTTTTCACACATAGTAGTTACAACAGCAGAGACGGAAACGTGTAAATATATCATACACAGATTGTTTTTTTTTCACAACCCAGTTTTACCTGAAAAACTTCCCATCTTTCACGCCTTAAACCCGCACATCCTGTTTCCATACTGTAATTACATCTCAAAGCAGAACCTTCTTGAGCTCCCAAAACAGTATGAATCTTCCTCTGGTTTTGTTTTCTCTTGATTTCTGTTCATTTTTTTGGTTCCATGTGGTGAAACTAAAGAGACTACAAAATACAATTTGCAGAAACAGAGGATTTTTAGAGGAGCATATGGTTGAACACGAAGATGAGAAAAAAGGGATAGATTTATGTTCTTGAACAAGAGAGGTTTCGTTTCTTACATGAAATTACTTTTGTATCTATTTTTTTTCCTTGCTTATAGCATCAAGTTTGCACATTCTGTGACGTTACCTCCTCGTCATGTTGTCTCATTCTTATACTTATGATAAATCAACGAGGATCTTTCTTTGTCTCTCATTGTGTGTGTTACTCTAGCTCATTTTCCACAAGCAAAAAGACTGATATGTCCTTGTGAATCACCGTGTGATTTTATATGAGAACAAACAAATACATAACAAACACATGGGTGTGCTTTGCCTTGCATAGTTGATACCAATATTGGAAAAGTAACATATTCCTTTGACACAATCCGATGTAACCTCTTCTAAGCTCTGTTTTTCTCCATCTCCTTCTTCTATATCTTTTGTTGTTACCTTAACAGCTTTTATGCATCAAGAGTAATGGAACAAGATTGTGGTGCTTTTGCAGCGGATTGTGTTATCCTCTGTTGCTGCTGCGAGTGCTTTTTGCTACAAGTTTTTATCTTTGTCTTCTACAAGATGCCTCGTAAACTTGCTCAGAAGATAAGGAAATTTGTGATCAGGAGGCTCCGAGGAAAGAAGAGAAGAGACGCGAAAACCTTCCTACCCACAAAGGAGGAGAATTGCAGAGAGGAGGAGGAGCATTTGTCTGGTAATGGGTCGAGATTTAGTTGCATGGATGATAGTGAGGAGATGTTGCAAGAACTTTCCATGAAGGGAGAGTTTGTGTTTGGGAGTTTCTGGCGACAAGGAGATTCTACAAACTATTTAGATTTCGGAAACTCACAATATGAAATAGCTAAAGACAATGATCATTCCTTGTCATTGCTCATCCCACAAGATGTCTTATAGGAATTCAAGAATCCAAATAATGAAGTGTTACGAGGACCGAAACTAAAGGAGTTGATAAACCGTGTTTTTACCGGTTTCTAACCCTTGTTTTTGTGTTTTTTATCGAGTCAAAATTTGTTTTTAGAGTCTTATAGACTTTTATCGAGTCTTTTGAAGTTTTAGGTGATTTGAGGAAAAAATGAGCCGTTTTGGGTGAAAAATCATGCAAAGACTTTAGAAGTTTGGCATTCGAACTCAAAATTTGATGCAAGATAGAGCATTGGGTTTAGGCCACATTTATACTTATTTTTAAACCACATTTGAGGTTACATTTTATTTTTCTATAGACTTTGTATTTGTTGGGAGTCTGAACATCTTTATCTATCTATTGGATTTCATTATACTTTCTCTCATATATATTTGCTTGTTCTCTACAACTATGTGTGAGTAGATTCATAGTTAGTTTTTAGGGTTTTCAAAGGATTTTCATGATTTACTGAATCGGATTTGTTAAAATAGAGATCTATCTCCCAGTTCTTCATCTATTGTTGATCTTATTGATGAAACTTGACTCTACGTCATTAATCTATCCATCAAAAATGTTTTAGATTTACTGAAAAAATATAGATGAACAAATTGTACTTAGCCAACGAAAACGTATGCTAAAGCGATTTGTGAACTTATCAAACCTGAACATTAAAAAGTGCCTATAATTTTAAGTTCAAATGACAGTTTAGATACTTAGGTTGTTAGGCATAGTACTTAGTGCCACGATAGTGGATTAGCTATAAATTCATGCAATAGTTAATTGTAGGGTTAAACCTGAAGTGTTTCAGGAGTATACAACTTCTCTATGCACTCTTGATTTCTCTAAGAATGACAGTAAAAATGAAAGGACTAATGGCAATCTTGAAAGAGCAAAAGAAGAGAAAAGGTGAGATGACAGCCACTGGCAACAACCGTGTGGCATTGCATACTCTCTTTACTGGAATTCTGATGTATAATCGTCAGCTGTTCCCTAATGCAATTCAGTGACATAATCAGATGTTTCTTAATCAGGCAAGGCCGAAAGAATCAGAGAATGTACAGCAACTGTTTAACAGCCTTCTCCTCCGGTCTGAAGCAAGAAAGCTTCTTGCTTTCATATATATTTACGTCCTGCGAGTCATTTGAATATCAAAATCATCGAGAGAAGCAAATCCAATCGATACTTGGTTATTCCATTGTCATGATTCAGGCTCAGATCTCCTCACTGATCTCTTTTTTGCTTCTAATCTTGCGGTGAACCCAACTGTTGTTGGCCTTATAGATCTTTGCCTCACCATATCACAGTACTCGGGGTCGTTACACTGACCCTCATACCTTAGCCACTGTATCATCCCATGGTACATTGGGAAAAAACTCATCTGAATTGCCGAGTAGATGAAGTATGGTATCAATGTCGAAACAACCACAAAGAGAGTAATGATCCAGTAAGAAAGTGATGGCGCCAGAGCTTCAACAAAGACTCTATATTCATCGGTTGATATTCTTGCTGGAAGTTCTCCGTACACCGTGATGAAAAAGTACCAAACCACGATGGAGCCCCAAATGACAATGTGCTGGATCAGTGTGAAGTAACTGATAGCCAATGCAATTTGCAAATTCACAACCCAGACAATGCATGTGTACATTGTCCCGCCTAAGATCTCTCTTCCCGCGGTCTTTCCATCGTGGTTGAAAGCTTGATATTGGAGAGAGCTTTTGCACAGATAGAAAATGATTACTGCACTGTAGAAGCCGTTGAAAATCCAGCCAAGTATCCTGCGCCAGCTGAACAGAACATTCTGAACACCTTCTTGGTATAACAGCGGAAACTGCAAAACCAAGACGAAGGGAAGAATTTAGCACAAATTGTTTGACCGGTGAGAAGATGAAGCTGTTGTAATGCAATGAAAAAAAGTTTACCTTGAGACAAAACCGTGCAGACACATCTTGGTCGAAGACACCGAGAGCAATAACCGGCAGGGACGAGAAGAAGACATTATACAGAGACAGGAACCAGTCGTTATAGGCAGGTGTCGATGAGAATGTTGTGTATGCTTCATATAAGAAGAGAGTGAAACCGAATGTAATGTTCTTGTAGAGGAAGTAGCAAATCTGTGAATAAAATAAAACTAGTCAGGCCAAAAGTATTGATTATGTTAAGAGACTCATGGCACAAAGGGTTGGTCTCAATCTGAAGATGTAGAAGAATGATATTTACCATTGTCGAGATCCGCCTGTAACACCAGTGTCCATGGACTAGTAACAAACGTTCTAGATATCTGAACTGAGCAATCGCAATGTCGCTGGACATTACAGCCTGAACAATGATCAGGATTAGGCCACAAAAAAACAATACAGACACAGCAACAAAGCAGTAAATGGTATGTTATATAACTCTAAATCGAACCTGCATTCCCTCCACGCCGCTAATCCCCACACCTATATCTGCTTCCTGAAGCATTCCAACATCATTCGCGCCATCACCAATCGCTAACGTCGTTTTACCATTTCCAGATTTTACTAGTCTTGTCACCTATATCGCGATGCAATTCTTGAGCAAATCTTGACAGCAGCAAGAGTATACCAAGAACAAGTAAAAACACTAACCAGAGCTTTCTGTTTTGGTGATGAACGGCAACAAATGACAGACGCGCAACCAACGGCTAGCTCTAAGAAGATGTGCTTTATATCATCATCCAACGCGTAAGCAAGTGATTTTCCATCAATGATTAGAGCAAAAGCATCAGAGTTTCCACCAGAATACTTAAGCTGAGATTTTCCATTAATTATCTGCAACAAGACATTTTCCTTTGATGCCTGCAAGATCAAATCAACCACGTTGTATCATTCATCTACATAATATTCCGCGGAATATCAATATGTCTTGGTTGTTTTTACCTTTGTAATGGCATTTTTTTCTCCGGTTTTTTCCAGTGAATGGATTTCAGGGGTCTCCAAGTTGATTATGATCTGCTTCATGTCTTGTCTGAGCAAACTACAAGCGAAGCTGACAAAGACGTACGTACAAAGGGTTCAAAGAGTGGACAGAATGAAGAAAAACTGTATGCAGGAACTCGAGAGTAGATATTATTAAGGTGTTACCCAGAAAATGATACCCAATATTGATAGCAGTTTCCATTTTGTCACCAGTCAGAACCCAAATCTTTATTCCTGCTTGAGCAAGCTTGTCAATGCAATCAGGGACCTGAAAGAAATCAAGGATAAACTATTTCAGTTCACCTACTAAAAAATTGGTTATGTGAATTTCATCAGCGGCTTTCTTACTCCATTTTGGAGTTTATCTTCAACAGCAGTAGCTCCAAGAAGAATCAGGTCTTTCTCAACTTTCTCCGTGACTTCCTCTATCAGTGATTCTCGATCAGCACTAACCGAACTCTTGGCTTCACTGATTCTCTCATTGAAAACTTTGTATTCTTTCTCATCGAGTTCACGATATGCAAGTATCAAAGTTCTCAGCCCTGCATCAGCATACTCGTTCACATGGTCCCGTGTTTCCTCTTCAAACTCTCTACCATTCTTGGAAAGTATTTCAAACATAACACTGGACAAAGAAACAAGAGTTTGTACAATAAGTTCAAAAGGAAGACATACCTATTTGAAAAGGTTTTCTAAAGTAACAGGTCACTTACTTATCTGCTCCTTTACAAAGTAATAAGAGTTTTCCATCTTCATCCTTCACTATAACTGACATTCTTTTCCTCGTGCTGTTGAACTCAAGAACGTTCAGGACTTTGTACAACCTGCAACACAAAGCCAACTCACACAAGTAAGTCTAAAAAGAGAAATTTTTGTATAGCATAAAAATAAGGAAGAGGAGATGGACCGACCTTTCAACTCGTTTGCCAGTCACCAGTTCAAGCTCTCTTACCGATATGGTAGTTTGAGTTCTGTTAAAAAATTCAAACCCAAGCTCCCTCGCTGCAATAACAAATGCTGCTTCATCGGGCGACTCAGCCTCGTAAGAGATCTTTTCTGTGTCTTCACCCACTTCAGGTATCACTGTATGGCATACTGCGAGTAATCTGAAAAACTTCTGAATGACATCAGCATGAGTTTCGGTGACCCAGTTTCCATTCATTATCCTTTCATCTCTAAAGTTGAATCCTTTCACCATCGACTCTTCAGCAAATGCCTCCTTACTGTATTCCATATCATTCTCATTGCTCTGAAACACCAAAGTAGAACGTTTTCTTCTTCCCATAGCCATCTCCACCTCTGTAACACCACGGCCATAAGCTGTCCCTGCAACAGAACACTTGATGAACTCCATGGAGTTACAAGTCAACGTTCCCGTCTTGTCCGAGAGGATTGTATCCACTTGCCCAAGTTCTTCATTGAGGTTAGAGGTACGCGCACGAGCAGGCTTGTCAGTTTCTTCATAATACATGTGGATATCCTGATTGATGAAGATGCTCTGAAGGACTTTAACAATCTCTATTGAGACATATAAGGATATAGGAATGAAATAACTGTATAGCATAACCGCGGTTAGAAAGTGATAGATGGCAGCCACAGGCGCTCTTTTGGGGTCAAAGAAGATGCTGGAGCTATCTGGTCTCAAATACCACCTTTTCATCACACCATCCTTGAAATCATCTCTTGTTGTAACTCCAAAAATAACCGAACCCATAAATGCCATCGCAACAACCATGAAGAACATGAGGTAGATAATCTTATCCATCTTCTTTTCAATCATGCTTCTCTTAGATGGAGGATCTGTTGAATTCTGAATAACCTTTGTGTCATGGCCCGTGAAGATAACCGCGCCAAAGATGAAATCTGTGTTCCTGAGTTTCGAGTCTCTCAGAAGAAGCTGTTGAGGTGAGAGAGGGTATTTGGCTCCCTTAAGCTCCATGGTTCCAACAAAGGAATACAAGTTAGCGTTTGGATCCTCGCATTTGACAAAAGCCTCAAATCCCTTGAAGTCAAACTCTTCGCGCAAGGACAAAGTTACTTCCAGCCCTTGTTTAACTTTCAGATTGGTTTCACCGTCGAGGTTCATTGTCTCTACATAGCAAATAGCATCTTCATAGCTAGAGGAGAGCAAAACAAGGTCTGCCGGGAAAAACTCGTTCTTATCTACCTTCACTATATCTCCAATGCTAAGAGTCTTCCACTCCTTGGAATCGAAATTCCCATCGCCTCTATGCACTTTAACTTTCCTATTATTCACCTCAATATCCTAAAAACCACATTTTTTCAAAAGTTTTATAATTTCAGACAAATGAAGCTCAACTTAACCTAAACTCTCAGATTCAGAACAAGATCACAACACAAGAATCCTACTAGATCATCTAATCTCAGAGAAAGAAAGAAAGAAAGATAGAATGAAAAGTACCTGCTTTTTGCGGCGCCAATCTTCAACGCCTTCTTTAACCATAGTAGCACCGATGACGAAAAGGAGAGGAACAATGGCGCTCGTAGCGGTATAAGGAGCAAGAGCAGTGAAAGACAAGATCCCAGTGACCAAGAAGTAGAAATTAGCAACTCTCCTGAATTGCTCGAACAGTGATTTGGGTAAGAAAGTGGCGAGAGTGTACTTGGTAGTCCTCACGTAGTTGTCGCTGTAGTTCCTCGAATCAGCTTCAGGTGAATCCGGTTCGTTGCAGAACACGACCCGAGAGAAACCGGGTCCTCCAATTTGTGAATGGTCTTGCTTGAAACATGCTTTTGCGCATGTTAGTGTGTATAGCTTGCTTAATTGTATTCTCCTTCTTCGTCTCTTTGTTTCACTTCCTGCCATTGCAGAGAGATCTGGGAGCCAAAGTTTGAATCTTTACTGAAACAAATTGCAGATTCTTTCGCCTGAAATTATAAAACAATTCAGACACGCAAAACGAGTAAGAAAGGCCAATTTTTTTTGTTGGGTCTTGAGAGAAAAAGATTTTAACAATTTTTGTTGGTTTGTTGAAACTGTGTGACTCAACTGATTTTTCAACACCCGCGAGAACATTTTAAAACGAAGAAATTGAGGAAATAAAAGTTTCGTTTTTTTTGTTTTAAAAAAAGTGGGAGAAAAAGAAAAAGAACAAAAAAAAAAAAGACAATACCGATTTTGGCAGGACCTCAAAACCAACCGAACAGAAAAGCAGAGAAGACCGTGACGGGTCCGACCTCGTTTTCTGCGACTCCGGTTACCTAAACTTTGTTTTCTCGGGAAAATGATAACTTTTTCTCGGGAAATAGAAGAGAAATCAAGTGACTGAGAGCTGAAAGTTTTGTGAATCTTCAAAGATCAAGAAGGGTATTTACGAACGCTTGTGATCTCTGAGAAAGTCGAGATTTAAAAAAAAAAGAAATTGGAAATTTACAGCTATGAGAGCTTGAGTGGAGATCTCATAGTTTTCTGACTTTTTTCGATTTCTCTGGTTTTTTATAGCCAATTTTCTCTTCCCATCCAAACAAATTGGGAAGACGAAGACGAGGAAGAAGAAAACACAAAGAAAGTGCCAAGATTCGGACAAGTCATGGTTTCTCCTACAAAATTATATGTTTTGAATGGAATAAACAGCAAATCAAATGCTGATAATTTTTCCGAAAAGAAAAAAAAATCAAAAGATCGAGAGAGAGAGAATGAAGACAAGGTCTCTTTTATTTTCCGAAAAAATGGGAATCTGGTGATCATCAAAGGTGAAAACCTTTCGCTCTGTGTGAAGAACACAAATGCTGGACTGTGAAAAATAAAAGAAAATGACTAAGATGGATCAGCCAGATTCAAATCTAGGAAACATTTTAGTGTCAGATTTTCAGAAAAAAGAATGTGAGAATTTGGTAACAGAGAAGAATCGATTGGCGGAACATTAGATGCGCCGTCATGGAGGAGAAGGTGACCAAACACAAAATGCGGGTCAAACACTTAAATCAGATGCATCATTGCATGAATTCTCTTATTTAATTTTGAATTACCAAGTGCACCCTTGTTTTCAAACTCTTGCAATAAAGGATTAACCCTTGAGGTAACCATAAATAGAAGTGTAACTATACACGTTTTAATTGGCAAATTGCTGTTTTTACACTAAAATTTCGTTTTTATGACAAAAATACACTGTCATTTTAATCAAATGTTGCGCTACACTTTCAGGGTGGAAAATTACAGTTACCCATTTATAACTAAACAAAAAACGCGAAACCGCTATTACCATTTTAACCTTCACGACATGTCAGACTTCTATAGAGGTCTTCTATAGAGGTCTGACATTTAGACTCTAATAGAAGTCTGATTGATTTCTCTTACCAGACTTCTCTCAAACGTATTCGAGAAGTCTGATACAGATTAAAATAGTAATTTTAATTTAAAAATTAAAAAAAAAATTGTTAAAACTTTTTTCTACAATAACTAAATAGACGATTTTGATGTATAGAAATTAATATTTCATAAAATTGAATCAAATTAAACAAGGTTAGTTAATTATGCATATACCTCAATAAATATCAGACTTCTCGAAGAAGTCAGATACAAATTTAATTAGTAAATTTAAATTTAAAAAATTAAAAAAATTATTTTGTTAAAAATTTCTTATACATAAATTAAATATAGACGATTTCGAAGTATCAAAATTAAATTTCGTAAAATTGAATCAAATTAAAAACATGTAAGGCAAAGTAGGTTGTAAACTTCAAAACATGTTTTGTAATGGAAACATTTACATATAACTTTAGGGTTAGATTCATGGTTTACCAAATTTACATTTGAAATTTGAAATTTGCACATATGTGTTGTAATGTGCATATATTTCACGAATTTGATGCTTCCTAGAAGTTATGTTTTAATATTGTCACTCATAAGTGCTAAATATTAGATTTAGGGTTACTCGGACTTATCGGAGAAGTCTGAGAGAATCAGGATTTCTCATAGATTACCAGACTTCAATTTTAATCTGATTTTTTAAAAGTCAATTGTAAAACTACACTCTCGTTGATCATATGGGTTTCATCAGACTTCTAAAGCAATCTGAGTATACAACTCAGATTCGAAAATTGACGATATGCAAAAACTCGTACCTATATCCGTTTAGAATTTGTTTTCACCTTCGTCGAGCGTCCAGAACGTCTAATATCACCGAAATCCCGCAAGCCCAGTCGTGTTTTGCCGTTTTTATGCCATAATTTCTGATTTCGGTACGTTTGAATCGGAAAATCAGTGGGAAAATGGGAGAAATCGGAGAGAGAAGTCGCGAAAAGTGTTTACGAGCTCTATTCTTGAGCTTTAATGGCGGAAAAACGGGTTAGTTACTGCATTAACTCATCGACGATGGTGGTTGTCGTGGTTTCTCAGACTTCTCAGAGAATCGGGGTTTCTCACACTTCTCAGAGAAGTCTGAAACGTATTTAATTTAAAAATTTAAAAATTTAGTTTTTAGAAATTTTTACTACATAAATTACACATACTCATTGTTCTGTATATAAATTAAAAGTACATAAAATTTAATCAAATTGAATAATTAGAGATGAATTTGGATCTAAACACAAGTTTGCGGTTTCTCAGACTTCTCGGAGAAGTCTGAATTATATTTAATATGAAAGTTTAAATTAAAAAAATAATTAAAATTTTTTTCATACAAATTTTTGATACATAAATTAAACATAATCATTATAGATGTATATAAGTAGTAATTATCAAGTTTAAGGTTTATCAGACTGCCATTTCAGTCTGATCATGCCCATGATTTATCAGACTAACCAGTGAATTAACCTGAAACAAGTTACCATACTTGTGATTTTACCCCACTATATAAAGAAAATAACCCTAATTTTGTAAACATAAAAAATACATGGCCTCTCTCTAAAACGGCGCTGCGCTCCACTCTCTCGCCGTTAACTTCTGCCACCTCTCCATTATTTCCGGTTGCCGTAGTGGTAAGCCGTCGTTCGTCTTCTTTTTCTCCGTTTTCATCTGTTCTAACCCGTCTTTATCTTTCCTCATCTCCTGAAATATCCAAAATCTTCTTTCTTTACTTTTCCAGTGAAAAGAGATGAAGACAAGATCTCACCTCGACTTTCTCTCTCCTCTCTCAGATCTGCGCCACCGGAGCGATACGAGGAGATGGTTGAATTCATGGATGAAACCATCACAGAAACTCTCGATCCAGAAGCCGCTACTCTTAGCAGAGATGCTTTGGCTAAAATCATGTACTCAAGGTTGTTCGACTGGTGAGTTTCTCTGTTCTTCCTTGATGCAGATATTCTCAGTAGCTACATCTCTTCATTTGTAGTAATAAGTTTGAATTGTATTTCAACACAACTGTACTATACTAATTATTTTCTGTCTATGCAGGCTTGTTGAGAAGATTAATAGTTCAATTGGTCAAGATCCGGACTCGAAGTACTTGATTGGTGTTCTTGATATTTATGGATTCGAGAGTTTCAAGACAAACAGGTGCTTAACCGGTATGCCTGTTGTTTTCATATTGAGTAGATGGGGTTCTTTACGATAACAAGTCTACAAAACTGGAAATTCTTGACTTCAACATACGGAATTTGTTGCAAATTTGTTTCCACCATTATCTGACGATTCTAAACAATCCAAATTCTCCTCTATTGGTACCCGTTTCAAGGTGAGTCTGATTCTGGTCTCCACTGTCAACTTAGCATGTTTTAATCTGTTTTTTTTTCTTCTTCTCAAGGTTACAGATTCGATGTTTGTGCTTCTTTGCAGCAACAATTGGTATCATTGCTTGAGATTCTCAATACAATTGGTATCATTGCTTGAGATTCTCAGTTAAATTAATCAAGCTTCTCGTTACAATTATTATTTCCGGAAGAATGATGATTTTTTTGGGTGTTTTTCTTACCTCAGGGAGTGATGGAGCCAATCCGGATTAGTTGTGCTGGCTATCCTACTAGGAAGCACTTTGACGAGTTCTTGAACAGATTTGGTATCCTTGCTCCACAAGTGTTGGACAAGAAGTAAGATGTCTCTTCCTCTCCGGATATTCCTTCTACGCAAGGTTATTATCAATGACTTATCTTATTGACTCCTTTTTTATATATTAGTTCTGACGAACCATCTGCTTGCAAGAAACTACCTGATAAGGCGGGGCTTGAAGGATATCAGGTAATTTCTTTTATCACCAAAATATTATCTATCAGTTTCAGGGAAACCTGTTACTGCATTTACAATATACAAGTGTCTTCTTCATTGGAAGTGCTTTGAATCTGTTACACCAAAATATTTTCTTGAGGAAGGAGCAAGAAACGAGAGAAATGAGACACAAGATCAGAAGTTATGCTCATGCTCTTTTGGTAAATTTATTTTGCCGCTGTTGAATCTTGGTTCAGTGTGATATTGATCTTTTTTACTCATTAGTCTCTTTTGTTTCCTTGTTAGGCTGCAAATCGTTGTGGTCTTCTTTCTCTTCAGAAGGTTTGTGTTTCTTTGTTTCTTCTATCAACTGCCACATAATTTAAACAAAGAATGATCTTCAATGTCGTTCTTTGTCTCAGGCTACTTGTTTGAGGAAGAGTCGGTTTGTTCTGGTTTGTTTGTTGCCACAGAATTAGTTCCAGATAAAGTTGAAGAATCCAAAATGGATGCATCTAAAGAAATATTTTGGATTCTTGTTCTGATTTTGAGGAAGAGTCTGTTTGTTCTGATTTTGTTTCCTTGTTCTGATTTGAAGCAACCTTCTTGACCTTTAATTGCCTGGTAGCTTGGCATATGTTATACACACATATTTGGTGCACGTACATGTTCGAATGAATAATGGGACACGTGTTTGCACGTATTTTTTATTTATTTTTATTCGTAAAATTGGACCTATTTAATGATAGCTATTTTATACTTTATGACATTTAGGGTTCAATCTCATTTGTTTTGTAATCAGTTCTCATCACAAAACATTCCTCTGTAAAGTTAATTTTTGATGCAATATATAAATCTTAGACCAAAAGACAAAGAAGATGCATGAAAATTTCAAATCAGAACTAGCACATGTAATTAATCAAACTACAAAAAAGTAACTAATCTTGTGCCAAATTTCCATCTCTAAGGAAAAAAACACATAAGCTTCTAAACAATGTCATTATGAAGGAGATTTCAGTTGAAGTCTACATAAATGTGCTAAAAGCCTAATCAAACAAACAAATCGAGTTTCCCATCAAACAAGAAAATCGAGTTTTTCCGGTAAAGAATAGGTTAAAACCGCAAATTCAGTCTTGTCCATATCATAATCGCCTTGTACCATCTCAACAAGGTCACAATAAGTAGAACGATCGTCCAAAGTGATAAACCGCCCTCCTTTGAGCGTATCCACCACAAAATGCCAAATCTGGTCTCTCATAACCCATTCACCAAAATTAACAGGTAGATGCACCATTATCTGTAAAAACAATCATGGAAAAACAACATTAGCGATATTAATGGAAATATCAGACTTCTTCGCGAAGTCTGATTCTATTAGCTACATTGCCAGAATTATTAAAAAAATTATTTAAAAATAATTACCGAACATAAGCATGTAAAACTAACGCAGGAGGAACATATACAACTAACACACATATAAAAAATTTAAAATCAACGAAATTCATCACAAATATACAAAAAAAACGGTTTTAAAAAATTTGTCAATCCAGACTGCCACAGAAGTCTGACAAACAGTACGTCAGACCTCTATGGCAGTCTGAAAAGAGGGTATTTTTGCAATTAGAATGTTACAAAGGAGACTGCGGATGCCGTCTGACGAAAAGATATCAAAGTAGAGTTCTATCGCAGTCTGACAAAAAGGGTATTTTTGCAATTGACCCAAACTTTGACTTTTTTGTCAGACTGCATTAGATGTCTGAGAAAAAGAAAAAGGTATTTCTGCAATTGACCAAAATTTTAACTTTTTTGTCAGACTTCACGAAAAAGAGGGTATTTTTGCAATTGACTCAAACTTTGACGTTTGTCAGACTTCTCCTGTAGTCTGAAAAAATTATGGGGTAGTTTTACAATTGACCAAAATTTGACTTTCGTTCCCAGACTTCCAGGGCAGTCTGAAGAAATCCTTCAGACTGCGATAGAAATCTGACATAAATTGATGTATTTTTTGCGTTGACCAAAATCTTTGATATCAGACTTCTTTAGCAGTCTGACGGATTTCATCATTTTCTGACTGCCATAGAAGTCTGAATTTTTTTCCCTCCTATTCAGACTGCCATAGAAGTCTGATACTTTTTCCCCCATTTTGGTCAACTTTTGAAAAAATTCGGTCAATTATTACCAGTACCCTGTTTTTTTTTTCAGACTTCTGATTCCGTCTGAAAAAACAGTCAACTTTCGGTCAAAGTCACTCATTTTTCCGTCATACTGGATATGAAGTCTGAATAAAAAGTCAAGTTTTCGGTCAATTGCAAAACTACCCTATGCCTCGATTAGAGGATTTTTCTTGATTTTTTTGTTTTCATAGGAAATTACCATACTTCAATTTTAATCTGAGTATTTAAAAGTCAATTGCAAAACTACACTCTCGTTGACCATATGGGTTTCATCTGAAATCGCGAAACTGATATGAAAATCTGCGAATCATGTGAAAATCATCTAAATCCGGTTTTGAGCTCGTTTTTACCTTCGTCAAGCGCCCAGAACTTCTAGTTACACCGATACCCAACAAACCCAACCATTTTTATGCAAGAATAACCGAAATCGCAAAAGATCCGAAATTTAACGTTTTTAAAACGTGAATTAGAGAGTTTTTTGGATGAAATTGGAGAGGAAATAGGAGAATAGAAGGTTGTGAATTATAATATAGAGGTTTAATGGCTCTAAATTGGTTGTGTGAGGCATTAGGAGCTCAAATTTGGTTGTTAATGGTGGTTGGGTGAATTGGAGAATATGGCAGTTTCGTAATTAAGTTATATCTTAAAGTTTTTTTTGTCTTTTGAAAAAAACGTTATACTCTAATAGCAGTCTGAGTAATGGCATTTGCGTGAATACCCAGACTCTTAAAGGGCAATTCGTGGGATTCTGAAAAAGATGAGAGGAATGAGGTATTTTTAACTTTGACTTCAAATTGTAGGGTATTTTTGCAAAAATGCCCATTTTAATTAGGTTAAATAATCTCTTTTGAAAAATAAATTTTTTTTTTCATTTTTTCATTAACAAATAATAATTTTGATTTTTTTTTTTTAAAACGTCTTTTATCCCATAACTGAATTTATCTCTCCATGGTGTCGATTGTTTCTTTCCATCCAGATATGATAGAGTGTAGTTTGAAAGACGTAACGAAATAAGAACTTCGTGTGTCTATCGAAAGATGTGACGGTCCAGGAAAATAGTCCTGAAGCCTAGATAGTCGATGGGAACCCTGAATAATAATAAAAAAAAAAAAATATATATATATATATATATAGAAATTCAAACAACTACAAACATACAATCACACATGGCAAATCATGCATGCAAACATGTATGCATACATGTTAAGCCGGTCCGGAATTATATGACGCCTAAAGCACATTAACAAAATAATACCATTTTACCACAACTAATCACTATACGTATCTAATTAGAAACTTATCTAAAATTGATGTCCATAAAATTTGGCACCTAAAACCGTTGCTTTAAATTGAATCCATACACTCTTAATGCTATAATAGATGCTCAAGCATTTCAAAAAAATTGTACCAACATTTCCAGTTGGGACAAGTTAGTTCAACCGCACTCTTCTCTCAGAAATTTCCGACCCTCCGATGGAAATAGCTCTTCATTCCTTAACTTTCTTCGAACACGTACCACCCCCTTTTCAAATACCTGATTGGGTAGATCACCTCTTAACTAAGCCCATAAATAAACATACCCTTTCTTACTCTTTATACTCTTCACATGGCCATTTTCACAAAATTCATTTCTACTTTTTATATTTTATAATATGTGATGTTTCATTGAATCCACATACATTTTAAGAAGGTAAAATGTAAATCCTATTCTATGTTAATAAAACACTTACAAAAGAATGTATCCTTTATTTTAGGGAAAATATGTAAAATAAATAATGAAATAAAATAAATTGACTTAAAAAACACTTAATACAAAACGGATATTTTTGACCCAAAATAAAAAAAGAAGAAAATACGAAACATGTATGAATTTGTTGCATAAACTTTTGATTATTTTGTATTCTATTTCAAGTATTAAGTCAATTAATTACTAACACTAAAATCTTCTGTAAAAATCGATTATTTAGCTAATATACATTAATTATACACTTGTATATAATAATACTTCACATTGTCTCTCCTCGATGTAAATACCATATGAAATTTTTTTTGTTTGTTTTAAATTCAAAATCTCACAAACACTTAAGATATCATATTCAATTAGTCTGATTGCGGTGGAATTTCTTATAGTTATATTTTGCGCATTTTATTTGTTCTCAATGGTAATGGGTTAGGGGGAATGACTTTATATTCTCTAGAATTTGGTATGGTTTATTTAGAGGAACTTTGACTTTAATGCACTAAAACATGCCACCGGCTTTGTATAGTTCGGTATGCATCATTTAATGCATGAATATTGCTTTCAAGTTTCAACTAAATGTTGTAATTCTTCTTTTTTTTGGTTTAAATGATGGAATTCTTAGTTCACTACAAATACCTCGTGGTTAACATGTATATATACTATATTTTAATCAAGAGCTGGTAGTGGGGTGCTTCTTTTTCGTTGGAAGAGTCGTCCTACTGATCCAAGACACTACAAGAAAACAATCGATTTGCAATGGAATTTGCGATGGATAATATCCGTCGCAAATTTGCGACGGATTTGCGAGGGATTTGCGAGGGATTTGCGAGTGCTTGACTAGTCGTCGCAAATCCGTCGCTAATTTGCGAGGGAAAGGGTCGTCGCAAATTGCGACGCCTTTGCAACATATTTGCGACGAAGGTGCGAGGGACCGACTAGAGTCGCAAATTCATCGCAAATTTGCGACGGAAATGCAAGGGATTTGCTAGAGCTTGTATATAGTCGCAAATCCCTCGCAAATTTGCGAGGGACAATAAGTCGTCGCAAATCCGTTGCAAATTTGCAATGGAATTGCTAGGGATTCATTCCTTAATTCCGGCAAGGGAAAAATCGTAACACGTGTCTAACGGTTTTAAAAGTGAATCTCAAAAAATCATATTTCTAAAGTTATTTAATGATGTGCATTCATAAACCGCGAATATTTGGAAATGTCTCCGTATGATAAAACGTCATATATCGGTATATGTTGTTTATGAATATATAAACATTGCTCGTACCATCAAAATTATTATATTTTCGGAAAATATGCTTATGATCATGACTCTTATGAGATTATAAACCATGAAATTATAAACCGTAAACTTTATTATGATAATAAAACGTATACCCTAAACCCTAAACCTTAAAAACTAAATATCATGAATTTGCAACGGATTTGCGATGGATCCGTCGCAAATCCATCGCAAATCAAGGGTCCATCGCAAATCCGTTGCAAATTTGCTATGGATTTGCGATGGATCCGTCCCAAATCCATGGCAAATCAAGGATCCATTGCAAATCCGTTGCAAATTTGCAATGGAATTGCTAGGGATTCATTCCTTAATTCCGGCAAGGGAAAAATCGTAACACGTGTCTAACGGTTTTAAAAGTGAATCTCAAAAAATCATATTTCTAAAGTTATTTAATGATGTGCATTCATAAACCGCGAATATTTGGAAATGTCTCCGTATGATAAAACGTCATATATCGGTATATGTTGTTTATGAATATATAAACATTGCTCGTACCATCAAAATTATTATATTTTCGGAAAATATGCTTATGATCATGACTCTTATGAGATTATAAACGATGAGATTATAAACCGTAAACTTTATTATGATAATAAAACGTATACCCTAAACCCTAAACCTTAAAAACTAAATCTTATGAATTTGCAACGGATTTGCGATGGATCAGTCGCAAATCCATCGCAAATCAAGGATCCATCGCAAATCCGTTGCAAATTTGCTATGGATTTGCGATGGATCCGTCGCAAATCCATCGCAAATGAAGGATTCGTCACAAATCCATTGCAAATTTGCGAGGGATTTGCGACGGACCCGAATTATAATAAAATAAAAACAAATTTGAAATTTGATAATATTATGATTATAATTTGTAATTTATAATATGTAATTTATAATTTAATATTAAAATAAAACGAGAATACAAAATTTAAATAGAAATTTAAAATTTATGATTAAATTAAATATTAGATATTCAAAGAAAACTAAAATACATGATTGTTCTAAAATAAAACAAAAAATAAATTAAAATAGATAATTGTTCTAAAATAATTTTTCCAATTCTCATTCCCGTAGAAGTGTTGATTCGGAATATTTTTTAAACCCTAAAACCTTAATATTTTTTAAACCCTAAACTCTAAAAAAAATTAAACAATATATCCACGATTTGCGAGGGATTTGCGAGGGAGCCGTCGCAAATCCCTCGCAAATCCATCGCAAAATGAATTGTTTTGAATTTTTTGTTTGAAAATTTTCACGAAAATTTGGCCAAAATTAAACCGCCAATTTTTAGTTGGCCTCCCAAATTGCGACGGATTTGCGACGGATCCCTTGCAATTCCGTTGCAAATCCATTGCTTATTTGTCTTTATAGTATCAACTTCCTTTCTTCTCCCCTCACTCAAATGTGCAAAATCTTCACAAAATCCGGTGATGCCTCCTCCTCCTCCGGCGACTTCAGGGATAAACTCCGGCGTTCCCTCCTCCTCCTCCTCCTTCCGTGAGCCCGGCAACTCCTCCTCCTCCTTCCGCGACCACTATGACTCCTCCTCCTCCTCCTTCCGCGACTCATCCTCCTCCTCCTCCTCCTCCGGCGAGCCCTCCTCCTCCTTCAGGGACACGACTCCGGCGACCCCTCCTCCTTCTCCTCCTCTAAATTTTGGTTGATGAATGTAGATGTTGATTATTTTTTTTTTTGTGGTAAAATGTAAAGATTAAAATTAGAGGAGATTAGATTAGATTAGTTGTTTGATTTTATTGTTTGTGTTAGTATTTTAGTGTTTGTGTTTAATTTTAGATTGAATGTAGATTGTGTTAGAATAATTATGTATTTTAATTTTTTTTGTTTTATTTTAGAACAATTATGTATTTTATTTTCTTTGAATATATATATTTTTAATTTAATCATAACATTTAAATTTTGGATTTCATTTTATTTTAAAATTAAATTATAAATTATAATCATATTATTATCAAATTTCATACTTTTTATTTTATTTTATTATAATTAGAATCCATAGCAATTCCCTCACAAAATGGCAATGGAATTGTGAGGATTATAATTATAATCATAAAAGGATCCGTAGCAATTCCCTTGCAAATTTGCGTTGGAAACTGTCCCTTGCAAATTTGCGACGGAAACTGTCCCTTGCAAATTTGCGACGGACACTATCTGTTGCAAATTTGCGACGGAAACTGTCCCTCGCAAATTTGCGACGGAAACTGTCCCTCGCAAATTTGCGACGGAAACTGTCCCTCGCAAAGTTGCGACGGATTTGCGAGGAATTTTGATTTGCGACGAGTGATTTGCGACGGATTGATGGTCCTCGCAAATCCGTCGCAAAACCTGATTTGCGACGGATTTGCAACGGATTTTGCCATCGCAAATCGCGTGTTTTCTTGTAGTGAGACATGTATTGATTTTTCGCTGGAGCGGAATTATCAACACAATTTATTATTTATATGGGGTGTAATTGGACAGTTTCACGCCTATTGGAAAATTAGTCTGAACCCGTTAAAACTTGAGATTACTTCCAAATTCGTAAGGAATCAAATTTTTTTTAACATGTATATAACCGGTGTTACTGGTCTCATTTCATAAAAGAGCTCTTGAACACCATATGGATATCTTAATCGTTTATGCAATTAACTAACATCTGTTTTTGGGCGTCACATATAGATATAGAGGCAGTACAATAGGCGTATTTTAGCTAATGTTTGTAGAATAATTTAACTGATCATATGTGGTTATTATTACACCAAGCGAATTATGTGGTCATTATGACACCGATTTTTTCACATACGGTCATATGATATAAATACATTTTGCATAGTTTTGTTGCAGGACTTATCTCAAATTTTAGAGGTCCACTGATATTTTTATTTTAATATATATGACAAAGACATGATTAAATTTTTTTTAATTGTCTGGCTTATCCAGTACGTAGTTTTGAAAAATTTGAGCGATTATATTTTAATTTTATATAATTCGTGTACCTAATACAAAATTTGGGATTTTCTCTCAAAATATCTGAATTTGGATTCTTAATTTTATTATAACCACCATGACAATATAGTATATTGCATATGTCATTTTATCCATTGCATATGCCATTTTATCCAAACATGACAAAATCAGTTTCTTTTTTTGTTGTTGTTGTTTAAAGTGACAAAATCAGTTTCGGAGTAGTAATTTCCCTTACCAAAACACTGTACTCCTTTCAAAATGCGAAGGACCATTCGAATTGTATTTGTATACTCATCAAGCTATCAGCTAACATATTCCATCGAATTTTATGTAATTATGTGTGTCAGTGTAAGTGGTGTTTGGACCGTAGGTTTGTAGTAATCCTTGACAAATTCAATCTACAATAAGATCTTAGTTTTTATTTAATCATAATAAAGCTGTAGTATGGTATGAATTTGTTTATGCAAACGCAGCGAGATGTCACGCTCTCAATAATGTCACATAGGCATGACCAAAATGGAACCGTAACCGTATTTCGGACCGTAATCGTACCGTTTTTAAACCGTAACCAGACCGTAATCGTGCAAGACGGTTAAAAACCATAACCGTTAACCGTAAAAATATATTAGTTATGGTTAAAAAAATTATTAACCGTAACCTTTAATTAACCGTAACCTTTAATTAACCGTAACCGTATCAAAACCGTTGGTTAACCGCAAAGTTAAACCCTTAACCGTAACCGTTTTAAAATAAAAATTATATATACTAATAATTATAATTAGTTCTGTAAAAATAAAATAAGATTAATGATATTTTTTTCTAACAAATATAACTAATTTTCAAGCAAAACTGTTTTATAATGAAACAAATATATTTTTAAAAAACGTGTCATCGTGGTATAAAACACACAACCTAACCAGTTTGTCAAGCAAGATATATAAACAAATCGTATTTTTTTACGCTAACTATTTTTTAATATTTTGTGAGTCTCTTAATATTATTTCATGTATATAACTATATTTTAATGGCTAAAGATATATATCGACTATAACAAAATTTTGAGACAAACAAAAAATTTGGAGGCAAAATGTTTTTTTCAAATCTAATGTTCACATATATACAAAAAAAAACTTATAGAACTAAATCTCATAATGAAGCCAAATAAAAAAAAATTCAAACGTGTTTTAAAATGATAAAACATAGTGGTCATCATCAAAATACAAAGTTTTATTTTATATTATTATAGTTTATAAGAATATATAATTATTTAATTATAAATTGTGATATTAACCGTTTATTGTTATTAAGTAACCGTAACCGTGTCTAATCGTAACCGTATTAACCGGACACATATTTAACCGTAACCGTTTTAATCGTATATTAAATGGTTAAGGTTACAGTTAAAAAAAATTATAATCGTAACCGGTGGTTAAAAAACTTTAACCGTATTAACCGTAACCGTGGTCATGCCTAATGTCACACATGGAAGAAAAAAAAGAGGAAAACAAGACTTTGGCGAAGAATTAAAAACATACTCCATCTATCTGTTTCACAAAAAATGTCATTTTGACACATTTCACACATATTAAGAAAATTATTAAAAATTCTACATTGTCCTTTATTAATACACTAAACAAATCTTCACTTTCTAATTAATACACTAAAATAATAGGGTTAAATTTGGAATTTTGTTTATTTTTTTGCATTGAAAATACAAAATGACACTTTTTGTGAAACAAAAATAGATTGTTAAAATGACATTTTTTGCGAAACACAGGGAGCATTAGTTAGATTGTCAATCAATTTACATCACATGCCTTAGAATATCACAACATTCCCAATGCAAAACCTAAGTAGCTTCATTAATTATACCATTAGTTATCCCCTTTGTAAACAAATCATGGTTTTTTCCCGGATTACCAGGTTAATCAAAAAAAGAAAATCATGGTTTTTTCTTTAATCAAGCATACATGCATGGACGAGATACATAGAAATCCTATGTAACGAAATAAGAGGATATAGATACGAATAAGCAAAACAATGAAGTTTTTGACTTATTTGAGCTCTGTCTCAAATTCGTTGTGCATCTGTCAAGATGATGATCTATATGCTCTATGTTTTATTGTTTTGAAATTATGTTGTAGTGATATGAGAGAATGCTTAATTTTCTTTCCTTGTATCTTTGAAGTTTAATATAACAAAGAATGTGTTGAAAAAAAAAAAAAACAAAAAACAATACAATGATGCAAATTTTTTTATATTATTAATCGAGTGAACTAGCTACTAGCTAGCTATAGATTTGTGACAAAATAAATATTTCTTCGCCTTTTGAAATCGATCGATGTCGACTTTATGATTAAAGTTTTATTAAAAATTAGGTAATGAGTTTTAGTGTCTTTTACCTTCTCCGTCATTTGAATAGTGTACTGGTTAATTATATTAGTCGGCATATATTTTCGTCGTCGCCTCGTCGGTATGATCCAGCGTTTAAAAACTAAGAGAAGCTTCTAAAAATTCGTACGTATAAACTATAAAATATGAACAGTTTTTTCTTTCTTTCAAATGCATGGTATTGTTTATTTATTCATAAATTGATGTTGACGTGAAAATAAAGAAATACTTGATGTTGACATGAATGAGGAGAGCTTGCCACGAAGATGGTTGAAGACTTGAAGCCGATAGAAGCTAAAGTCTATAACTTTTTTTTGTTTTTGGTTGAAAGATACTAATGAGTAATGAATAAAGACCATAATTTGACATTCATCATTTAATATTGTTTAATTCAAGATTAGAATGCAACCGAGCCCAACTCAAAATAAACCCGAATAACTTACTATAGTTTTGGGCGCAATCATATTCCGAGTTCGATCTATCTGTTGCGCGAAATAAAAATATGTTATTCTTGGACATCCATACGGATATGGGTCCTTGTTTACGACCTATTTAAAACTTTGGAGAGAAGTCTATCCATAAATTGCATTCCCCCATAGATTAGTCTGAACCTCTCCATGAACTTGAGATTTATCCTAAGTTACAAAAAAAAAAAAAAAAAACTTACTATAGCTTTCCCAATTTTCCGTTGGATATATAATACACTTTTCTTCTGAGTAACGATAATGACTTTTTATAAGAAAAACGCATGATCTTGTTGGTTACATGTTTTTTTTTTTTTTTTTTTTTTTTGATAAACCCTATCGGCTTTTCCGGTCAGTTCTGGTAGGAGCGCACCGAGGTACTACAGAGTGGACTTCTCCCGCGAGTTCAACGGTTCAACGGACACCATGAGCTTTGAGCCCCTACTCTTGTCAACGGGCCATGATATCCATGAGACACCATATGGGCCGCCACACTACCTGTCATGAGTTTGAAATGTATTCCGACTAATGCCAAGGGATAGCCAGATCGCCTGTTACTGGACTACCAGGTAAACTGTCTGAGTTTTTGAGGCCCAAACCCAGATTTCCACACACGAATATGTTTTTGTTTCAAGGGAGATTCGAACCCAAATTACGCAGGAAGCAAACATCCAAAGACCTTCCTCTACCACCTGACCACAGACGTGCCGGCAGTTGGTTACATGTTTTTCGTTCATTCTTAAAAAGTTATAAGAGATCAACGTTTGTTTATCTTTTTTTTGTTATTCGTTAATTAATTAGGATATTTATTGGAAGATTTAGATCATACGGCATATATATTTTGTTGTTGTTGTTTTTCGTGTGGTATTTGAAGGAATCAAATAAAGTTGGTAGTCATAAATCTAAAGTTGTGATTGATATTTATGAGACTTTTTCCCTAAAGAAATTATTGACTTTAAGATGTTGACGATGCAATCCACACGGTTTACGGAATCTTCAGTTTTTTTGTTTTTGAACTTTATCTTCAGTTAAGTGAGACAAATATTCCACTAAAATGTGATTTGAGAAAATAATTAACTTTGTTGACCAATTTTTAAAAATTATAAATTAACGTTTTAGACTTCTCTGTCCTTGACATTTTCTTTGTGACGTTAGGCTACATAAAATGTTTTGTGTTGTAAGATCCAATATAAAAATGAAATGCGTATAGTAATGTATATATATTTCTGTACTACAAGAATTCTGCAACATATAGTTACAATATTTGTGGGAAAATTTGTCTCAAATTTGCTAATGGATAGTCTTAACCTCTTATTTGCAAAGAACACATAGATACCATTAATTACCTACGTAAATATTGTAAACTAAATTTTATTTCTGTTAATGAATTTGGTTAGACCAATTATTGTACTACTTTTGTAATCTTTAAATTTATCAAAGTTTTACCACTTAAATTTTAGTGGAAGATTGTCTTCATATGTACGAAATATCATACTTTAGGATGATATTTTTACACATCACATTCGAATCCTCCAAGGACACTTTTTTTTTTCATCTTTCTTTTGACGCAATTATGTATCTTTAGTCGTATCTCGTGTTCTTTTGGCTCCTCTATCTTTTTTTTTTCTTTCCAATTTATTACTACTACTTTTGGAGCTAGACATAACAAACCATTTGTTTTTCCATTTTTTTGTACGGTTTTAATTATTTTCAATGAATCCAAAGCTATTATCAAATAATCAAATGCTTTATTTTTTTTGGTAAATTTCAATTAAATTCAACATGACTATACTTTTTTAATACTGATATAAATTATAAGAACTGCTACTACAAAGACAATTCTACAATGGACAACGCTATCCGTTCCACAAGCATCCACGATCACGATGAACGGTTCCACTTACACCACGCTGAAGATTTCGTTAAAAATTTGCTTCCATTAATCTACAAAAGTTGCATCCTCTGAAAATCAAACCTCATACTTCCTGGTGTAAAAGCATTAATAATTTTTTTTGATTAACCACTGGACCAAGTGGGTTTACACAACAAAACTATACTCTTTTAATTATTTTCAATGATATTTTTTCGTAAATTTCAATTAAGTTCAACATAACTATACTCTTAAACCAGATTTCTATAACTTGAATGATCTTTCAATAATAAAAGGAAACACTTATACAAAACCCAAATTTTGTGGCAGCGCATAATTAAGAAATACAAATTCCAATTTGTGTGTAATTTATACTCCACCCAATGTAAAAGAAAATTAAGTTTCAAAAGACAAGAAAAATGAAAAACAGAAGCAAACAAATGGGAGGGCAAACAGAGCAGCCCAATTGGCTAGTGTCCAACACATGCGATTACCTACTAATCTCACCTGTCCTTAGCTTCTACCTCTAACCAACTTCTTAAGTACTATTATCTATAAATACATACATACACATAAGTCACGTAACAAAACCATCACCAGATTATATCATCACGTCTTTATGAAATTAACAAACATTATTTTAGTCACAATATCCACAACACTATTGGATAAATTAATAAACGGCCCTAAATGATACGAGATATTTTACGTACCAAAATTTTCTTCCTTTTTTGGAATATTTTACGTACTAATCGAATTTTATGTCGATTAATCTATCCGCTATGTGTCGAGGAGCTTATGGGCGGGTGGTATGACACCTTGCTCCTATAGTGTGAGGTTAAATTAGATATTTTAGAAAAATGAACTAACTACCACTTTTTATTTTTCCATCAAAATTTGTCCATAAGAACCTAACCACCTAAACTCACTAATTAAGTACATTGGTCTATTTTAACTTAAACACTTAGATTAAGTCTATTACACAAACTATACTAGTACATATATCTTACAACGAGTCATTTTTGTTGTTGTTCAGATCAACTAGTCATTTATGAACATATTTTTGATGTATAATAACTCAGTTTGTTGATTTTTCTTTGGGGAAGAGAGATTGAGTTCTTGTTCCTGAATCTTGAGTTTGAATATCGGTTTTGGAAAAGATATATAGTTTATGACGTAATATATATTATCAACGTTTAGTTCCAACTGAAAAAGATTATAGGTTAGAAGTAGGGATGTTATATTGGGTAAAATAACTCTATCCGACCCGAATCTGAAATTAGCCCGTCCATTATAAGCCCTAATCGAAAAAACACTGTCGCGTTTTATTACTACACAGTGTAACCCGAAAAAACCCCAATCTTAACATCCCTAGTTAGAGGTTCATAATTTTCTTGGTCAAATTTCAATACTATAACCAGAGCCGGTCCTGAGAAAGTCGAGGCCACAAGCCCAAAAAAAAATATGGGGCCGAAATTCATACCACAAACCCAAAACATATAATTTTTGTAAAAAGTTTTAAAAAATTAGCAACTCTAGGAATCGAATTCATGAACTATAGGTAGGAAGTGTTCACAAATACCACTATACTACAATAGCTTTTAGTCATTTTGCAGCCGAAAAACTACATGTATTATATATTTTTTTTGACCAGGGCCGGCACTGACTATAACATAATTTTCTAGGATCCACAATATTTCATTTTTTGTTTTGTGTGTGTGCATGAGTACAAGACCCAGTTTCAAAATATGGAGTAATAGTGTAATACACAAGAGGTGGTTGGGTTTTTTCTGTTACTTTTTGTTTTGTTTCCCATTTCTAATACCGTTACAATATGGACCTGACTTTTTAAAATGTCAAATAAAGCCCAATGTATAAAATAGGCCCAATACGAAGCTGAAAGAGTTCCGAATTTATCCTCAATCTCGACCGAGTCGGTCAAATTCAATTTCACACTGAGTCGTACCGGACTGTTTCTTTTCTTTCCAATTTTACAATTATCTTTTGCAGCGGTTTGAGTCAGTCTCGCTGACCCAACTCGTCGCCGTGGATCGGAAGCCTGAGCTCCGGGACGATTTCTTCCCTGTTGGTCTGTTCCTTTCGCGTGGTTCCAGATCTGTCTAAGGTTGAGTCGCTGAGGCTCGCCGTGAAATTGGGAATGGCTTCCTTGGAAATGAAATCTCAATAGCTGCTTGCATGCTTCTTCCTCTCTCCACAATATGTTCAATACATACACAAACTCTGTTCTATGGCCGATTAGAAGTAGGAATCACCAAGATCACTGCTCTTTCCTCCCCGAGAGATCTGAAACTTACCGATTTGCGCTAGCATCTACATCACCGAGGTGTTGCTGTGCTAGTTCTCGCTCACGCTGTTGCTGCTATTCAACGCCATCTTCTTCATTTGTTAAGCCTAAGGTATCGATAAACACTGGATTTGCGCTTTATGGGCTCAGACAATCCACACTTATTCAGTGGCCTTCGTTTCGAAGGAGGTTACTCGTTGGTGTGGGTGGGCATTGCTGTGAATCTGAGGTTTATTCTTCTTGTGGTGGCACAAGAAGAAATCGAGGATTTAGGCTTAGGGCTTCGGAAGAATGTGGTAGAAGCTGTCCTGATGATGTAGAGGCTATGATTTCGTTTTTATGTGAGGAACTGATAGATGAGGAGAGAAATTGGAACTCAGTTAGTAGAATTGAAGAGAGGAAGAAAGTGAGGTATGGTGGTGAGTTCCATGGCGGAAATGTGAGAAAGGTTGAAGCTGAAGGAAGAGATACTTCTGGTAATGGGAGATTTACTCGAAAAAACAAGAGGGAGGGGTTAGAGAGACCTGAGGGATTTAGGCGAAATGGGATTACCGAAGATGTGAAATTAGAGGAGAAATATGACTGCCAACATTGTGGTGGGAGGAAGAACAATTCTCAGCAGGAGATTGACACTCGGCGTGGTTCTAAATTGGACTCCATTGGGGAAACTTATAGGAGGAATGAAGAAAGGGAAGCTCGACCAAGAAGGACAAAGAGTTCGAGCTGTTCATCGTATTATTCCCTTGCTTCTTCAGGGGATTTCGAGAGCGATAGTGAAGATCAGGACGAGGATGTGGAATTTCATCGCGAAAACCTGAGAAGTTCGGAGAAGAAGGTTGCTGAAAAGTCAACCAAAGGAATGAAATCTAGAAAGGAAGCCTCTCAGATGCATTTGAGGAGAAAGAGAGAAGAGAGCTCCAATGGAGTGGGTTTAAGCTATCGCAAGCAGGTCTTTGAGGAAGGGGAAAATTCAAATCAGGCAGTGACTTTGAACCAGAGAAGAAGAAGAAGAAAGCAGTTTAGTCAAACTGGTAGTAGAGTGTCTGAATCGACGGGAAATTACGAAGAAGATATGGAAATTCATGAGATCCATGTCAACGATGAGGGGACCAATTCCCAAAATCAAAAGCACTATGGTGGAAGGGAGGACAATAGAGTCCCCTCTATTCAAGATGATTCTGGAAGAGAAAACATTGAGAGTTCTCAGCAGCAACTGAAGGAAAGATTGGGGGCTCGTTATAGCAGTGAGGAAAGAGTGTCTGAAATGCGGAGAAGAGCCAAATATAGCAGTAGCCAGCAGGAAGGTATAAATGTGCTCCAAAATTTTCCAGAGGCGACAAATAATCAGCAACCTCCAGGGGAAGAAAGGATATCTAAGCAAGCTGGTATGAGAATGAGTACTGAACGCTTCTCTGAAAATTCAGAGATTCATGATCTGGACATCAGAAATACATATGTCTCGCAAAGCGAAGATCGGATTAGAAATCAAGAAGTACATATTGGCTTGGTTTCTGGTTCGCAATCAGAAGGGAAGCAGCAAGATTGTCCTGTTGAACAAAATCCCTTGCAAAAGATGCAATCTGACAAAACTTCTGTGTCTGTATCTCATACTAGTGATGCAGCAAGGTATACAGAAATTAAGAGAAAATCTAAGAAGAGGCTAATTGGTCAAGGAAGTACTACGATTTTGCAATTGGACAGCGAAGCAGAAAAAAGCGGTGCTTGGAAAGAGTCTAGGCTAGATCATGCTAACTCGACAAAAAAAGGCCGGAAGGCCTTAGGGTTGCAAAGTTCTCCGGAAAAGCTGTCTGAAGAGCCCTCAAGTTCACAATCGTCTTTAACTTTGTTATCGGGAAATAGAATGCAGCTGGTAGATCTGGTTTCAGAGGAGATGCAAGGATCTGAAACAACACTGATTCCTCCTTCTTCTCAGCTAGTAAGCAGAGGGTCAGGGAAAAGTTATGGAACTGGTGGAGCTTTCATTCAAGAGATTTCCCATGGAACTTCAGAAAGTGTTTATCCCACAACCTTTGAACATCCAAGAGCAGGAGCTTCTGCTGGAGAACTGATGAGATTTACAGCACACGAAGATGCTCTAGGTTCTGCCCATCGGTTAGAACAGTCATCAGAGAAATTTATTGGGGAGTTTGTGAAAAAGGCCAGGCATGAAGTATCAACTCCGGAGACTGAGGAGCGAAGAACTGAAAGCAATCAGTTGAAGAGGCGGGACTCAAAGCGATCATCTGGTGGTTCAGGAGCAAAGGGACCTTCAGATGAAATGTGGGTCACGGATTCTGCTCAGGGAACACCTCAACCAGGAGCCACAGAAGGGAATGCAGCAGAGGGAAATGCAATTTTCAAAAGAAGTGGTAGGTCCTTGTGGAGTGTTATCGCTGATATTGCTCGGCTTAGGTGGGGCTCACGAGCTGGAAGCCCTGACTCGAGTTCAAAGCCCGCTGGAAAGAGTTCACCCAACGAGTCAGTTAGTAGTGCAACATGGTTTTCTGGACGTGAACATGACGGAAGCAGTGATGATAACACAAAAGTGGATAAAATTTTGCCAAAAGAAGCTGCTTCCCCACATCAAGTGGAGGTTAGTCAAACTTCTTCAAAGAGCCAATTTGAATCGTCTGATGCTACGGAGCTGAAGCAGCAATCTGGGAAGCCTGAAGGTGTAGTATCATCGCCATCTTCCACAATATTAGAAGGTGGCTCTGCATCCTATCGCATGCCTTCCACATCTGGTGATCAAATTGTTGGCGTGGATGAAGAAGAAGGCAGAGACTTTGAGTTTCGTCTTTCTGAAACAGCTTCGACAGAGGTGCCAGTGAGACTGCCTAGTCGAAACCTGAATAGATCTCCTGCTATCAAGGATCCATCAGAATCTAGTCCCACCGAGGTATCTAGCGATCGAAATGTTACTGTGGGAGAAGGAAGACGCTACCAGGCTCGTGTTCCTGAAATGGATGCAGTACAAAAGCCGTTACTATTTCCAGGTCGCAACCTAAGGTCTCCTGTTCTGAAGGAACCTTCACAATCCCGCCCCAGCATGATATCTGGCAGTAGCAGCTTAAGAGAGCAGGTGGAACAACAACAACCTCTAAGTGCGAAATCCCAGGAAGAAACAGATTCCATATCAACAGGCTCCCCGTTGATACAAAGGAAACTTCAGAGGAACAAACAGGTTGTGAGGGACAGTTTTGAGGAGTGGGAAGAAGCATACAGAGTAGAAGCTGAAAGGCGAACAGTTGATGAAATATTCATGAGAGAAGCATTAGTAGAAGCTAAGAAAGCTGCTGATATGTGGGAGGTACCTGTCGGGGCTGTGCTTGTGCATGACGGGAAGATTATCGCTCGGGGTTTCAACCTGTAAGTTTTATTTTCTTTGAACTTTTTTGTCGGGTTCAGCTAACCATAGTCTTGTGTTTCAGAGTAGAGGATCTTCGGGATTCAACCGCCCATGCAGAAATGATTTGCATTCGAGAGGGTTCCAAAGTACTTCGTTCATGGAGGCTTGCGGTAATCTTTTCTCTCTCGCTCTCTTAAACACCTCCTCATGGTCATGGTGAAATACACACTTTTGTTACATTGCAATAGCAGGAACAGTATACTAGCATAACAACAGGAGTTTTAGTTTTGGCGTTATGATGCTTGAATTTTTGGGAAAGTTCAAAATAAATGATCTCGGCAATCACTAGTCAGAGTTTGATAACGTGGATCGATAGGGAAACTATTTGCAATAACTTAGTTATTCATTCAACAGGATACAACGCTCTATGTAACACTAGAACCGTGCCCAATGTGTGCGGGAGCAATACTTCAAGCAAGGGTCAACACTCTCGTGTGGGGTGCTCCCAATAAGCTTCTCGGAGCAGATGGCAGCTGGATCAGGTAGCAATAACTTGTGAAACTGAAAAATGTTGTTGTGGAACATTGCAGAGTCAAAATCATTGAACAAGATTATGTTTCAGGTTGTTCCCTGGAGGCGAAGGAAATGGATCAGAAGTTTCAGAGAAGCCAGCGCCTCCAGTTCACCCGTTCCATCCTAAGATGACAATCCGGCGTGGAGTTCTGGAATCAGAATGTGCTCAGACAATGCAGCAGTTTTTCCAGCTGCGGAGAAAGAAGAAAGACAAGAACTCAGATCTACCCGCTCCTACTGATCATCATCATCCGTCCAAACTCCTCAACAAGATGCATCAAATCTTACCCTTTTTCTGTCTGTAGAAGCTTACCTCTCCAACCCTTGTTGTTTAACGAAGAACAAGTTTTTGCATCTGCTCTGTTCAAAACTGTATATTTATGTTAAAATCTAAAAGACCAGGTTGGTTCAATGTAATGCCATTGATTGTAATGTTATCCACAATTTCTATATAATAAACACATGTTTTCTTTTTCTACCCTTATTTAACCAATCTCTCTTGATAGTGACCAGTTTTAGGTCGGAGGGAAGCATCGGTCCCATTTAGTTTTATGATAAACGCGTTATAATAACAAAAGCAGATTATATATTATTTGATTAGTACGTAATAATGGGCTGGAATGACAGCTTTTGCTAAATAGTTAGAAGCAACGTAGCATTCTGATGAAGACTGAATCTCTTAAAACCACCGACTCATCGTCGCACCAAACTTTATTTCATTCATACTTCAAGAAATCTCAATATCCCTAAACCTTTTTTATATGCACAATACTTCACCAATTGTTTCCTGCAGCTTTTCATCTCAACACAATGCCTTCACATTCAACCATTTGGTCTCTTTTCTTACTTTCTTGTCTCATCTCTCCCTTTAGTGTCAATGCACAAGGACCTGCCGCTTCACCGCCAACCTCCACCACCACTGCTCCGCCTCCAACCACCAGTGCTCCTCCTCCAACCACCACTGCTCCGCCTCCAGCAACCATTGTTCCGCCCGTTTCAGCTACTCCGCCACCAGCAGTTACTCCAACTTCATCACCGGCTCCAAAAGTTGCACCATTAAGCAGCCCCACAACTCCGCCTCCACAACCACCACAAAGCCCGCCCATTTCAGCTCCATCCGTTTCCCACCACCAGCTTCACCACCACCTGCACCGGCTTCCCCCCCATCTGCACCAGCTTCACCACCACCTGCCCCAACTTCTCCACCACCCGCACCAGCTTCACCGCCACCAGCACAAGCACCTACACCAATAACACCAATAACACTGCCACCAGCTCCAGCTCCTGCCAAGCACAAGAAAAAGCACAAACACAAAAGGCATCACCATGCTCCAGCTCCAGCACCAACTCCCCCGAGCCCCCCTCCTCCTCCAGTTCTAACAGATTCCCAGGACACGGCTCCAGCGCCATCCCCATCTCAGAACGCGGTAAAAATTTCATACTAAAACAAGAATCTTGAAAGAAATACAGTATCACCCAAGACGATATAAAAGGTTAAACCATCACTGTCATTCTTCTATATAAGCTTTTGAATTATAACCTTCTTCTTTAATTTCTGGTTTACAGAATGGAGGAAATGCCTTAAATCAGCTGGAAGGAAGAGTAGGAATGTGGCTCAATACCGCGCTGGGAATCCTCTTTCTGCTGGCTATGACAGTCTAAAATTTCTAGCTCTCATTATATCACAGATGTATAGAGTCGAACAGCTACATTTTCCCCATGTATAACAACACATTGATTCAAAAATAATACATCTATTCTTTGCGGAAAATAGCTTACTTCCTAAGAACATATCTGAGAAAAAGAACAAAAATTGATTCAACATTCGATGTAAATTATCAAACTTGATCGGTACCCAAATCCTCGGAGGTTTGGCGGAAGTCGTACTCAACAATGAGGCCAAGATTGTCAATCAGTTTGTGATGCCGAAGACATCCTGCACACTGCCAAAGGAAAAACAAAATCAATTGTAAAAAAGCTATCTTTTGTGTCTCTTAACTTCAAGATTCATATAAACACTTAACTTAGAATCTCTCTTTGGCAACTAAGCAAACATGTGGTGTACGCAAGTTGGTCATATCCAAAGGAAACAGACTTACCTGAACAAAGACGAGGCCACGTTCATAGGCCAGGCGATTGATAAGCCGCTTTGTTCTTTCTCCGCATGAATTGCAACTGAATTCCACAAGCAAGCTTCTTCTTGGTAGTTTAATATCTATGGAAGCAACCTGTCCCTGCATAACAACAACAATACCAAAATTTCAGCAGGAAAGAGTAAAAGACAGAGACACAAATAACATTAGGAGTCTAAGACCCAATTTCATTGATCACCTCTGCGGAATCTTTTGATTCTTCTTCTGGGTTTAACCCGGAATCATCAGTGAGAGACCCAAAAACAGTAAATGACCGATTCCTTTGTTTGGGTATCAAACGAGCAGTTCTCGACCTGAAGACAAAAGCAAAAGGATTCATAATTACAGACCCACAAAAGTAGACATGAGGGAGAAAGAGAATTAAGCTTGTGACCTGTGTAGAGTCGATACAGGGTTTTGCTTGTACGAGAGAAGATGCGGTTTGTAGAAATTGATTGGCTTCCGGTTGATCGGATAATAAACTGGAGCCAAAACCGGAGATAATCCGGCCACCGTATTCGCCATGTTTTGCGTCTTTGTCTCAGTGACTGTTGCCTCTATTGGAGCGAGTAAAAACTGGTAAGCTTTAGGACGGAAGATCGTCTACCGTCGATTTCAACGTCTCAGATCCGCCCACGTCAACTAGACAAAAACAAATCACTTATTTAAATGACATAGATTATTTCGCACATGATTATAACAAAATATTATATTTTCGTTTTAATCAAATGCTGAAAAAACCTATAACACTAAGATTTAATCTGTGCTAATTATAGCGCCGAGTAATTTTTTTAAAAGAAATTGTTTTAAAATTTAAGAAAATTACTTTTATTTGAATTTTACAAGATAGCTAACTAATGATTATAAATAAGACTGTCAATTTGTAATAATTTGTCTATTTAACCCATTTTGCAGTGAACTAAAATATTATTCAGTCTAATCCGCAAAAACTTATAATCTTAAAAACATAACTCTAATATGCACCCTTAAATGACTCTAGTTTTTGTGGTTAGTTTACGAACTCTTAAAAAAAATAGATTTCTTGTTTCTAACTTTTTATAAAATTAGTAAAATATTTTTTAACTTTTATTTTGATATATATTCAAATAAAATATAATAAATTATAGTGAAAATATAGCAAGATTTTGAATAGGTTTTTTTCTTTGAATATATATAAATTGATTATTATTTTAAAATATATAGTATTAAAAATAATTACAAAATTAAATAATTAATAACCTCTTTAAAGCAAAATATTCTTATCAATAATTTTAAAAGACTATTATATCCTTTCCTATTTTAATTATTTTTTGTTATTTGTAATGACATTTCATATATTAACTTACAAAACAAAGTTTATTTTTAAAAATGTCTTATTAAATAATATTATAGAGATATTACGGTTTGGTCAACACAATTTTTCTTCCAAATTTAGATTTGCATCTGGTTATCTAACAAATAAACGCTAAATAAAAAGCTCAACCTTTTATGTAGTTGAAGTTGCAAAAGAATTTAACTCGCATTTCTCAAGAAAACAAAGTTTTTTTTTTAACAGCTTAAATACCTAGAACGGTTAAGAGATTCAAGAAACAAAGTTTTAACTCTTTATTTTTTCTTTTTCTTTTTTCAATTTTTTTTGGGTGATGAACAATGAGGAAAAAAGAGGAAAAAAGGGAGTAAGATTCTTTAGTTACATCAATTTTCGGACAAGAATAATAATTTAAAGATTCTTGATCAGATCACAAAATATGGTTCGATCAAGAAAGAACAAATCCTTCACCTCCCTTCTTTTTCTTCTCTTGTTCTTTCAAATCTGACAAAAGTTATAATAATGATATGATCGATCAGATCAGTCTTCTTCATCGACTTCTCTGAAAGGAAGCGGTACTGTCTTCACAGCTCGAAACTTCCCTGCATTATTTAGATGCTCATTCTCCAATCTGCCACAATGTTTTGTTTTTTTTTGCCCGCACAAGCATCAGTACATATATCCTGAATCTGATACCAAAAAGATCCTTAAAGGGAGATTAATTTTACCGGTAAAAGTTCCAATGTCCTCTCCTGATAACTTCAAGAGCAGCCAAGAACAATCCAGTGACTCTGTAATCCACATGCTCAAAACTTGAGTGTAAGACCGTTTGTAGCCATGCCAACCTCAGAACAAGATTTAGAACCTACAAAAAGAAATCAGAACGGCGTTTCTTCAGTTAAAGATGGTTGATAGGTTTATATTTATGTGTGTATTCGGGTGATGAAAGATTTGGATTTTGTACCATAGAGAAGTAGTAAATGGATTTTTGGCGAAGCATGAGTTGGTTCCTAAGCCAAGGGTTGTTGGAATTGTGTTGAAGTAAACCCCAATCTTTTACAAAATCCCAATACAATTGGTAAATTGTGGCTACACTTGACATAGCTACCACAAGGCAGAGCCAGCCAATGCTCCTCTCTTTCTCGTAAGCCAGTTTGGTTCCAGCCGCTAACATTGCTGATACGTATTTCCCTAGGTTCACTAGGTGGCTAGTTTCGCCTTCGTCAAACCACCTCCTTGCACACTGTTGCAGGGACTTTCTCTCAGTATTTTCTAAAGTGGAACCCTAACTTGGCATAAAAGAAATAGAAAAACTTGGGGAAGAAGGAATGATATTTAGCTTAAGTTACCTGCATTGCTCTCCAGTAGTATGGGAGGAAGGAAACTGCATAGGCGAGATCTCTGTAATACTTGACTCTCATACAATATCCATAGTCCTGTGTTGCGTAGCTACCTGTTATATAGTAGCAGGCAATGTATTCCAGGTTCCTTAGCATCGGTACCTGTTAAATATCAGAATTTGATTCAGAATTTGTGGAAAAGATCAGATTTTTAGCTTCGTTTCGGTCCATGGAAATGTGAGTCAAGGCATTACCTGGCTGCAAAGTTGGTCAGCCATGAAGAAATCGAGCATCACGACTTTGTAAAGAGGTGAAAAAACGATGTTTCTGATGACTGATATAAGCCGGTAACGGCTAGATTTGTAGAAAATGTTTAAGGGGCAAATCAGTATTAACACGAAGACCTGCAAAACCGCGAAAAAACAGAAAAACCAAGCAGATTTAGATTACAAATTTACAGAAACAAAACGCATGTTGAAGAGTGACTAGTGTTTGTCAATTACCAGTAATAAAAGGCCAGGGATCACTTGAACTTGTCGAAAGGAGTAACCTTTAGCGAGAAGTGAGAGATGAACAAACATGACACCGGCTATCGCAGACATTGAAGCGGTACATATCAAGAAAACATCTCTGAACTTGAGCTCATTTTCTGACCCAAGTTCGAAGATGAAAATATAGTTTATCCTCGCTTTCCGCCACATAAATATGTTGCAACCGTATAGGAACAAGTGCAGAAACAAGAGTCCAAACATGCTGCAGAACACATGAAAGAAGATCAACTTGACATTAGCTTCTATTGGGTTAATCTCTCCTATGTCATAAAGATTTAGATCACTCGCCTAAGTACAGGATACGCAGTTTCCATGTAGAAAGTGTTCTCAGAATGTTTTCTATACATTCCAGTCAGATGAGCAACAATGATGTAGCCAGAAAGAAGAGCAACAAAGCAACCAGTGAAAAGACCTGAATAGAAATTAAATGTTAGGAAAAGTTTAAACCAAACCCATTCAATCTTAATCTCAAATAAGAAAGGTTATTATAATCTACAAAGATTCTTCAGCAGACAAAATAATGCAATGCAACAAAGAGTATAACAGAACGTGACGCTCTTAGTTGTCCACCCACACAAAACTCAAAAAATTAAAGGTTCCATTGTGGAATCCTAATGTGTATGTGTGTGATGGGGTCCAAAGGCCTTTTTTTCTTTGTTGGTCTAAAAAAGATTGTGTGTTTGCAAGTGCAAATAAAAATGTCACAACATCATCAGGTAAATATTAAAGTAAAAAGTCTCACCAATGAAGAAGGTGACAGAGTGAGACTCTTTACGGTGGTGCGGTTTCAGATATTTCATCGCCTTTCTGCGATTTTCTCCTGCGAAGTGCTTGATGAACCATTCCTCAACTTCGTCTGATAGATTTATCACCTGTCATGTCCAAGATAAAGTGATAAGACAAGAGCGTAGGTATCGATTTTCCGCTTGCACAAACTTGAAAAAAACAAAAAAAATGTCAAGTAGATTTTGCAGTTACCTTGTCTGAACTGTTGAAGTAAGAACTTTCCACCACTTTGAGATAAATCGGAAGGATTTGTTTTCCAGTTACCTGAAACATGAAAGGGATGGTCTTAAAACCGAATCGAAAAAGAAAACAAAAAATCTAGAAACTCTGTTTAAATTGCTCTGATTTGACGCTTACCTTATCGAATTTCTTGAGAATGTTCATGAAGGCTAACATGTTCAAGTTTCTGTAAGTTTTGAGATAATTTAAACCTTTGTAGAGTTCTGTCAAAGCTCCTTTTATCATCTTCTCAGCGTGACTTAGTTTGTTCTTGCTGATTCGCAGCTTACTTACTCCATCTGGACCACATTTCTTCGACGATGACTGGTTTATCAAATCTTCTTTGATCAAGTAACTTATAGCTGAGAATGTACGAGAAGGATTGGTCAATGGAATCTTGATCTTGAGATTCTTCCCCTGACAGCTGAAAATCCGACCTGAAACCGTCCTCGGCTTTGAGTCCTCGTTGTTGATTTTGATCGCTTCTTCTGATCTCGGAGACTCCAATGCTTCTGTTCCATTGTTCTCCAAATCCTCTAAGCAAAATTCTTGAAGTTGCATTTGCTCTGTTCTGCTCCTGACAGAGTCTTCCTCTGTATCCAGAAACAGGGTAAGCAAGCAAAATAAACCAATTCTTGAATCCATACAGTTAAACAATGAAATTTGAGACTGAGTAACTATTTTAAATGCAAGCTCTTGCTTGTTTTATCTTCTTATTACCGCATGAGATGGTGCATGATATTGAATCGTCTTCTTTTGATTCTTGAGTAGACTCTCCATTGGCTTGCTTTTGTGTGAAAGCATCTTTGAGCTCAATGAGTATCTCCATCTGCTTCTTCAAACACTCTCCTCTCTCCAAGAACTCTTTTTCCTTTGTCTTGTAGAACTGATTCACTTTGTTAAGCTGCGTGTCCAGACACACGAAGAACTCTTTCGCAGCATCAGTATCATCAGCAATCTTCTCCAAAAGTTCCGTCTCGTACACGTCACTGTTACTTCCAGAAGAAGCAAGCTTCCTGTGAACCTGTTCAAAAAGCATCAAAATCATTAATACAGAAAACCATGAATAGTTGATAAAAGTCACAAAGGCTGAAGGTTAATTTTAGTACTTTGATGGCACGAAACCGTTCCCTCTCTTTGTTACCGAAAAGGGAAAGCTTTCCGAAAGAGGACTTAATGGTTTGGATGAGAGAAGTTTCTGTGTGCTTTTTTTCAAATCCATTGGTAAACAAATGGATTTTCTTAAGGTCTTTCTTGAGCTCAGAGTAATCGACGAAGGCATCTTTCCATTCGGGCACAAGCTGCCCCTCGAATTGCTTTGTGAACTTCACCATAGATTTTCTCTCTCAAGTCCTTAAACTCGAAACTCAAAGGAAGAAGAATAAGAGAGTGTGTTTGTTTTGTGAGTGTAGGGCAAGAGAGGAGGATGAGATTTGTTTTATAGTGGACAAAAGAAAAGACAGAGAAAGAGAAGAATATATTTGACTGGGCTTGCTTGCTCCTACTGATGATGCCTCACAAAGCACATTCTCAAATATCCTCCTTGAAACACAATTTCATGTACTAATTTTTTTTATCCTATGCTTCTTCCACTTGTGCTCTTTTGGGGAAGTTAACTCCTGTCTCGTGTGGGATGGGACCCTTTGATTCCCGTCGGAATATATCCACCGATCTTCCTCCGGCCGCCGGAGCCTCGTACCACCTCTCTCTCACCACTCAAAATGTTTCATCTATGAGTGAAGAAGCTTGTAACGAATTATATGAACGGTAAGGGTAATTTGGGTATTGTAATTGGGATAACCCGAAATAGTAAGTATATTTTGTAATATTTTGTGTGGAAAAAAGAAGATAGCTGAAATGGACCAAAAGAAATTAGGTGCAGAGACACACAAAAGGTGAACTTGGATTGGACCAGCTCGACTTCCACTACATTTTTTTCGATGGTGATGAGATTTTGAAAACATATAAATCTTAAAGAATCAGAAGAAAAGAAAAGAACAAGAACAAGAAGAGCTACCAATTAAATTCTGATTTCATATAACAATTGCAGATACTGCCAAAACATGTTATAGCAGTCAAGTAGTATAAGTTTTCGCCAATAAGAACATGGATAAATGTTCTTTAAAATCCACTTCCAGAAATACAAAATTACAATGCAATTGAAAATCTGCATCTAGTATTCATTTTCATACCAAGGTTTTTTTTTTTTAACTATTGCAAACTTTTATGTGGCGGCGATATGTCCCAGCATTAATTTGAATTGTAATACCAGAAACCGAATAGTATACAAATTGTCCTACCTTGGCTATTTATCAGAATATGTTCCAAAAAAAAAAAGGCTATTTATCAGAACATCATTATTTGTATATTTTGGTCACTTTATAATGTAATTATTATCATAAATATGTTTTATGTAAATTTAATTTGTAAATATACTTTATTAATAACTATAAACTAATGTAAGATAATGTAATTAATTACTAATGATAGAGAGTGCATATATATAGCCGGGTCTCATGACTTTTCGATTACAAGAGTTTAGACATAAAAATCGGAGGTATTAGTATGGGACTTGAAATGTATTCACTTAACGGAACGTTTACATTTAGTTTTTGTTTCTTTTCATTTTTCGATAACGATGCATTGTAATTTACTCTTTTTATATCATAAGATATGTTTATTTTTTTTGCACACAAATGAAGAAATCATTTATTATCTACCTAAAAACAGTTCAACCAATAATAAAACAAATTTCAGAATATAATTAATCATAAAAATAAATAATAATTAATTTGCATTAAAAATTGAAAATATCATATATAGATGGAAAAAAATAATCTAAAAAACCACTTCATATGATTTTTGACAAATGGTTTGTAATTTTTAGTTATGTATATGTAAGTGAAGTTTGGTTCACTTAATATGATAAGGAGTATAATAAATTAAAGTTTGGTTAAGATGCCATAATTGGCGTAGTATAATCCCTTTTCTCCTTTTTATCGTCGTCAGTTGGCGTAGTATAATCCTATAAACTGTGCAAATCAGAAGACGGTAATAGTTTTTGTAGTAGACTGTTTCGAGCGGGTATCTTCACCCGAAAATTGGTCGGATTTTGTATTACACTTGAAAAAATTCTTGAAAAGTAAGGAGGTGTTTTCTTTTTTTCTCTATCTCACTCATTCCACGTGCAATCAACACAAAGACAGACAAGTTAGCAAGAAATATTCATGTATACCCAGTGGATATTATTCATGTAAACTCGATACCCCAGTTTGGATTTCCGAACTGTTCTAAGTATTTAAGTTGTCGACAAAAAAAAAAAAATCCTATAAATTGTTTTGTATTTGCTGGTTTTATTAAAAAAAAGTTATTAAATTCTCTATCTGATATTTTAGGGAAGAAATTATTACAAAGCACAGGATGCTCATGAAGCTTTATGCACGCGGTTTCTAAGTACGTTTTGAGCAACCATTCCAATGGATGGCATTGAAAGTGGATCATAATGCAACCATTCCTATATATATTCTATTCTCTGTTCTACTACTAATACTAATTGTAAATATTTTTCGGATAAGAAATATAATTTAAAAGTATTGTCTGCTCAAAGATTTTCGGATAATGAATTAATATATTTCACTACTATTGCCTCTCACCTTCTGCCATTTATTTATGTTATTTATTTGTTATATAAGAAACACAAAGGGTCAATAAAAGGAAAAATACAATGAAGGCAACATACGGCGGCCTTCCAATTACAGAAAGTCCATATTTCATGGAACATTGCTTTTTCTAATGAAAAAAGATAACATCTAGTTTAATTTTAACATAATATGTAAACGGGGAAAAATTGAAAATTCCACCAAAGACTCCAAGAAAACACGACAAAAACTCATTAATTTACTCTATTTGTATATCAAATTTCCTAAATTTTTAACCTATTATACTATTATAAATGATGTTTTTCATGTATTATTAGTTAACAAGTTAACAATTTAATCTTAAAATTTAATCTTAGGCTTGCATGAAAAAGGATTTAGGGCCGAAGAAGGATTAGTCTGGGCCTCTTCATGGGTCTAAGGTTATCTCCGGATTTCAAACAAAAAAAATTAAAAAAAAAATACATAATTACACCCCAAAAAAAAACATTTTAATCTTAAAATTATTGAACTAATAATAACAAAATTTGAATCTTTGATTTTGGACCACCTTTCTTAAAATAAGATATTAGTTATGTCTTTTCTCATGTTAAGTTTTTTTCAAAATCTGATCCGACCGATCGAAAAGATAAACCATAACTTATACAATAATTTTGTTCCATTACATGTTAAATACTCATATTTTGTTTTATCCATTTAAACTTGGAAAACCCTCACCAAAATCCACCATCCGATCAGTTTGCAAATCAAATTCTTAATGTTTTATTTTTGTTTGAATGTTTACAACTTAACCAAAAAATCATTTTTCATTTTTTTCTCTCTTTCCTTTGATTTTGCGATTAATCTATTTGTTTGGTCAAGTTCCAACTTTGATTTAAAGCTATATTACATTTAGTTTGTTTTTCGAATTTTTATAAGTTGAGATGCAGTGAGTTTTAGTTGTTTGTGTCAAATTAGTCTTAGAAAATTATGGCTATAATCTGAATATTTTTTTATCTATGTCAATTATATCTTTTGGTTTTCAATTTTATATTCCATAATGTTTGAGAAATTATTAGATTTTAATGTTAGTTTTTTTTTTGTGTGGTCAACTACCCATCTATTACATCACATGTGATTAGGAAGGATGTTCCGAAGATCATCCACAACTGGCTCGGTATGACCTATATGGGAAAATAAACAGCCACGTGTACGAGCCCCTTTTGCAAGAGTATCGGCACGAACGTTTAAAGTACGAGAAATAAAGGATAGGCTAAAATCTTCGAAGGACTCCCTAAGACGATGGAATGAGTCAAGTTCTGACATAAACGCCGGCCAATCCGCCGGATTCTCGATCATGGTTACCAAATCTGAACAATCCGTCTCAAAGTGCATTGAAGAAGACTGTCTTTCTCTAAGGCAAGTCATAGCCCAGATGAGACCATCCATCTCCGCATGAAGGGCTGATAGACTTCTGCGACATCCCCGTTGCCCAAAGACCTCGTAACCCGTGATGTCCTTCAGGCACCATCCTAGTTCACTAACCGGTCCATAATCGATCCAAGAGGCATCTATCTGACAGGTCGGGATTCAAAAGGCCAAAGAGGGGGCCCTCATGTCCATTAGGCCTTGCGGTTCATCAAAAACCTCTTCCTCCTCCACTTTGTTCGCGATCCTCCAACTCTCCGCTTCTAGGGTCGCGTGTTGTAGAGTGTCATCCGGGGGAATGTCTTTTCCGTTGAAAACTTTGTTCTTTCTTGCTTTCCAAATGTACCATAGAATCCAAGGAAATACATCTTTTTGGGGTTCTGGTAGACCTAGCTCTTTTACTTTCCAAAAAGGAAGTTATATTCTGATAAATAGATGTACTCGGGAAGAGGCCCGGAAAGGACGGAAAGTCCGATAACGCCCAGACTTGTAAAGCCGGGGGACATACAAATAAGAGGTGATTTATTGATTCCTCCGGGTCTCCGCACCTAGGACAACACCTGTCGGTACCCAAATGTCTATAAGTAAGGTTCTGGCTGGTTGCAACACACCCGGATAGCGCTTGCCACATGAAATGTTTGATCTTTCCAGCCGTACGAATTTTCCACACCTGGCTCTGGAGCGCGGTAATGCTCGGTTCTCTCACTTCAAGGGTATCTCGGAGGATCTTATCCCTTCTAAGCAGGTCATATCCAGATTTTACTGTGTATAAGCCAGATTTCGAAAGGTTCCAAGCATATCCATCTAGGGTACGGTTACGACTAGGTCTCAACCCAAGTATTAGTGGGATATCCTCCGTTTGGAAAAAATCTCGCAAAAGGGGGATGTTCCACTCTTTCGTCTCTCGGCTAATGAAAGAGTAAATCAGGAGCTGGGGGTTCCTATATCCGACCCGAGCGGAAGCTACCGCCGGCCGTGCCGGGATGTCTAGGATCCAGGGCTCACTCCAGACTCTAGTATTAAGCCCTGACCCGATGGTCTTTCTTAGACCCATTTTCAGAAGAGGCTTCGCGGCTAAGATACTGCGCCATCCATAAGATGGTGTATAGACTTTCCGTTCTTCCAACGGGCACGATTGTCTATAGTATCTTCCTCGAAGGACACGTGCCAACAGGGATGAAGGATATTGAATAAGGCGCCACAACTGTTTTGCAAGTAGGGCCAAATTGAAGTCATGTAAATCTCGGAAACCCAAACCTCCCAAATCCTGGGGAATGCAAATCTTGTCCCATGCTATCCAATGGATCCCTCTACTGTTTTGTTTAGAACTCCACCAAAAATTAGCAATAGCACTCCTCAGCTTATCGGTAATACATTGTGGAAGTAGGTAGCATGACATGACATATGTTGGTAGGGCTTGGGCCACAGATTTGATATGGATTTCTTTTTCACCTTTGGACAGGAGTCTTGCAGACCAGTTGTTGACCCCGTTATTTAGTCGATCCTGAATGAAAGAGAAAACTTTCTTCTTTGAACCACAAATTTGTTCTGGTAGTCCCATGTACATACCCATGCCCCCTTCGTTCATAATTCCAATAGCATTTTTTATCCCTCTTTTTACGTTATCTTTTACTCTGTTTCCAAACATAATGGAAGATTTTGCTAGGTTCAGCTGTTGACCCGAAGCGGTACCATATATATTAATAATCTTGAAGATTTATGCGCTTTGCAGGCTATCCGCTTTGCAGAAGAAAAGATTATCATCTGCAAAAAGAAGATGTGATACCGTGGGACTCGCTCTAGCTATCCTCAGACATGTTATGCGATTTTATTCTTCTGCTCCTTTGAGAAGGGAGATAAGCGCCTCTGTGCACATGATAAAGAGAAAGGGGGATAAAGGATCTCCCTGCCGGAGTCCCCTTGAGGGTATAATCCTTCCTTTGGTTCTCCATTAATTAGGACTTGGTACGAAACCGAGAAAATACAGAACATCAATAGCTTGACCCATTGTTCTGCAAATCCTAGCTTAATCAAGAGGGCTTCTAAGAAATCCTATTCAACCCGGTCATAAGCTTTACTCATATCAGTCTTTATAGGCATAAAGTTCTCTCTACACATGGGGTTTGTGCGAAGGGCATGGAAATTCTCCTGTGCCAAGATGTTATCCGTTATCAAACGTCTAGCCATGAAGGCCGATTGGGTCTCCGATATTATGTTCGGTAATGCTTTCTTTAGTCTTTTGCACATGAGTTTAGAAATAATCTTGTAGCTCACGTTGCAAAGACTAATCGGTCGAAACTCCGCCAGCGCTCTTGGTCTTTCCTTTTTGGGGATAAGGCAAACACTGGTTTGATTTAGTCTTGGGTCAAAGATTCCAGTCAAAAAGGAAGTCTTTAACTAGTTTAACTATGTCTTGGCGAATAAATTGCCAGAATTTATGGTAAAATCTACTTGTCATTCCATCTGGGCCTGGCGCCTTATCTGGATTAATATCAAAAAGAGTTGCTTTGATCTCTTCCTCAGACGGTTCCATGACTAGAAGGCGATTAGTCTCCTCTGAGACTTTCTCGGTAATATACAATATACCGGAGTGAATCACCTAGGTTAGTGGGTTGCGAGGCCGTAAATAAATCCTGAAAGTAACTCATCGCAACTCGTTCTATCCCACTAGTGTTTTCAACCCAGTTCCCATCTTGGTCTTTTAGTGAAATAATACGATTATGAGCACGTCTCTGTTTAGTAATGGCATGATAGAACTTCGTATTTTTATCTCCCTCTTTATGCCATTGATCTCGTCTTTTTTGTTGCCAAAAAGTACCTTCCTCCCGAAAAGCTGTGCACAATTGTCTCCTGATATCCTCTATTTCCTCAAGTGTCGTGTTCTCATCATCTTGGGCTAGGTCTAGTTGGTTCTTAAGGTCTTCAATTAATCTTGCCGTGTTAGTAAGCAAGGTCTTTTTCCACAAGGAAATATTTCTACGGCATGCTGCTATTTTCTGATGAATATCCCGACGTGGTATATCATCAAAAAGGCCCCATCCCGAGATTATTACCTCTTTAAAACCGGGTTTTCCAACCCATCTTTTATCGAATCTAAATGATTTTTTCTTCCTATGAGGATTCACTTGTATCATAGCCAAGACCGGACGGTGGTCTGAACCCCACAGTTTTAGATACTCCACAGAAGTGTGGGAAAATAGTGCTTGCTGATACAAGACTTTTTAGTCTCTAGGAGGTATCAATAACTCCAATACGTGTAGTATGAAGGTTATCATTCCATAAAGGGGTTTATCCTAATAACTAAGAATGCAAGGTGCTTATAGTAAGTTAAGCTAAACAAGGGTTGTTTGTGGTTAATTACCAATTCGAAACAAGTGAATAGCAAGCAAACACTAAATGAGATGTAATTCAAATAACAAAGGCGGAACTAGAGATGAGGTTATTGATATAAGGTGATCCAAGTGTAATTAGTGGTGTTCATTTGCTCAAAGAAGCTAATTCTTAGGTAATAGACCTCTAATCTTGATTAGTTCTCTTTCAAGCAACTAATCATTATGTTAATTATCAAATCCATTAGCAAATCATCATTTGTGGATTAACAACTAGCAAGCTTTAAAAATCATAAAAAGATCAACCAAAGATATACCCTAAACAACTAATGTCTTAGGTTAGGAACATAAGTCTTTTGTCTAGTTCATCAAGGCATTTCATCAAACACTTGGTGTGCATGAAATGCCTTATGATCTAAATCCACTCTTTCAAGCTAGATCTAGCATTAGGGGCACTAGACAAGAAGGAATATAAGATAATCTAACCCCAAGCACCACTAAAAAAGCCTTAGATCACCCTAATCTACCACATCTCAAGATCCTAAGGACTACTCACTAATCATCATGAGTTCAACAAATCCAAGAAATGAAGAGTTAAAACTCATGACCAAGAAGATTGGATGATTAGAAAGTAGAAGATAGATGGATTCAATCAAGAAAACAATACTCAAATTGCATAAATCAAAAGGATCAATCTCTTACAAATCACTCTTAAAGAGGGTTTTTGCTTAAGAAAAGACTTAGCCCATCAAAATTAGGTTTTTGGGCATAAATAGTGAATAGTGACGAACCGGGTCGACCCGGGACAAACCGGGTACCGACCCGGTTTAAATGGATAAAAAGTTCTGATTGGCCAGTACCGAGGTCACTGCTCGGTGCAACACCTCGGTATTGAGCCTGGGTTTGTGTACCGACGAGGAGCACCGAGCAGTGGCGTCGGTATTGAGGTGTTGTTGCTTGGTGATCTTCAATGGATACCGAGGTCACTCCTCGGTATCGTTGCTCGGTATTAAGGGATTTTTCCCCTGGGTTTCCTCCGAGAACAGCACCGAGCAGTTGCACCGAGCAGTGACCTCGGTACAATCCCCTGAGGCTTCGATACCGACATCACTCCTCGGTGTTGCACGTCGGTACTGGGGCTCTCTTCCTCCGTCTTCTATACCGAGCAGTTGCACCGAGCAGTGACCTCGGTGCAACCCTTCTGCCTTCCATACCGAGGACCAGTACCGACCAGTGACGTCGGTACGGTCCCTGTTTTCTCTCCTCGGGTCTCGAATTTCCTCTTTAGCACCTGAAATACGATCCAAAACATGCGAGGATTCTCTAGGACTAAATGTGGACACATTAGACTCCTAAAATGACTAAAATGCTAAAGAGATGACATGAACTATATGCAAATGACTCGAAACCTAAGTGAAACGGATGCTAGAATGATGAAAAATATGGTGATATCACTTGCCACTCTTCATTAGCTACTGCTCTATCCAGACGACATTTAACTTTGCCTGACCGTCGTCTTCCAACCATGAGAAAGAATTTCCTTTATATGGGAGATCGAGCATCCCACAATTATCGAGCATGGTACAGAAGGGGAGAAAAGAGTCTTCAGGTCTTCTGCGGCCACCACGTTTTTCTTGGTTACCTGTTATTTCGTTGAAATCTCCGATCATGAACCAGACATTACTCCTATTCAGACTCATTCGAGTTAGTCTTTCCCAGACACGTTCTCGGTTTCGTACAACCGGATCATCGTATATAAAGGTCATAAAACTTTTTTGGCCCTCTATAAATGTCTTTACATCGATCATTCGGTCGTCCAAATAAGAAATAGAAACTGTAGGATCATTCATATAAAAAGGGCTAGACCACCACTTCGGCCTCTTGGCTCAGCGGTACAAACATGGTCATAGCCAAAATACACTTGCATATCTTGCAGAAAAAGCCGATTGTTCTTTGTTTCCGATAAAAATAAAAAACGAGGCTGAAAGCAGCGATGAAGTTCCTCAAGGTGCTCTTTTGTCAAGTCAGCTCCCGCCCCTTGACAATTCTATCTGATCACATTTATGTCTTACGGTTATTTGGCTTTTGGGCTCCTCCCAAACCAAATGATGAGTCCGAACTTGGCCTTGTAAACTTGGGCTGTTTTTCTTCTTTAGGCCCTTCTTTTTTTCCAATACTTGGGTCTGGCACAGATCCTGAGTTTTCCCCTTTCCTTTTCCTTTTGTTTTCGGCGAGACACATCCCTTGGCTAAATTCCTCTTCTTCAACGATAAACCCACGGCTGCCGGGCTTTTTGGGACATGCTTCTTCTTCGCTGTGATTTTTTCCCCGTTATTACCGATCCAACGACCTCCTCAGTTTCTCTTTCAATCTCCTTTGAGCCTTCAAACTTTTTCGAATATGAGGTTTTTGGATTCTCATCCCTCGGAACAGACCTTTCCGCTTCGATTCTTTTTTGTTCATCGATCATAAAGTCTTCCCCAAATAGGTCATCGTCATTGAGAAGGTCTTCATCTCCTCGTAAAGTTCAGTATCATCCAGGCACTCATCATCTACTTCTAGACCTTAGATTTTTTCCAGATCAAAATCCTTCGTCGTGGCTACATCCTCCTCCTCCTCCATTAGCTCATCCTCGTTGTTCATCCAGTTTTCAACAAATTCAGGGTCGACTGTAATGAATTCTTCCATAAAATCTTCGCATGTGATTACCGGCTCGTGATCCTCCATCATCAGATCAGCGGCGTCTTCTTCATCCTCCTCAAGAGTTTGCTCGTACCAGGTTTTTTGGCTGAAGACCTCATTAACTCTGTTTTCCTCAATTTGGCCTGATGGTTGTTGATATTCGATAACTGCAGGGCTAATGGGATCGAAGTTAAGGCTTTTTTTGCCGAGCTTCCGGCTTCCGAGGACTCACCGGTATCTATGGCTTTGCCTTTACCAAGCTTATTCGACTTGCGAAGCAGATTTAAACGAAAAGGCCGGCTTCACAGATGCTCAGGGGATAGCTTGCCTTGTTTTGCTTTGAACACTTCGCGATGGGGGTCCGAGACAATCCTTTGAGAGTCTGATAGATCTTTAGCTGGAGCTTTTTTTGCTGTCGGAGATTTTCCAGCTCGGGAGTCTCTATGAGATGAGATCTCCTTCTCTTGGTTTCTTTCCACTTTCCACTTGCTGGCCACAAAGGACTCTTCATAACGTCTCTTACGGAAAGCATTTCCTGACTGTTGTGGATGCTCTCTACGACGAGGGTGAGTCTCCTCTCGAGGAACATAGCGCTTTTCAAATCGGCGAGCTTCAGAACGGTAGTCTGATCGTTTTTCAATCATATTCCAGACGCTATCATTCCTCCTAACTTCTGCCTCACGGAGGTCGGTTCTTTCTCTTTGGGGATTCAAATTTTCTTTTTTTTTCCGTCGCAGCTTGAGTCTTCATGCGATCCTCTGGAATCATAAGAGTTAGATTTCTTTCCCGGATGGGAACAGAAATCTGTCCAGCTTGTCTACGGGTATAGAGAATGTCCCTGTCTCTGCTGAACTCATCTCTTGCTGCCTATGCCACCTCTCTTGTAGCTTCTCTTTCTAACATCTTTTCTTTTTCTTGCTCTTCTGTTAGGTGTGGGCAAGTTCTCTCATCGTGGGATATGTGTTTACCAGTAAAACACCATCTATCCAGCTTCTCATACTTTAGATCGACTTTAACAATTTCTCCGGATTGGAGCCGTACTTTTGATTCAAACTTCAGGGGAGCGTCTGCATTTAGAGAAACCTGCATCCTTGCTGCTCTTGCATCAATGGACTTTACTTCCCCAAGTCTGCTTCTGATTGCATTGAAGTTCTCTTCCATCCAGAAGTGAGTTGGAATACCCGAGATTCTTATCCAGAAGATCATATTGTTTGGGAAAGACTCTCCTACGTGGGGGATCCATCTTTCAAGCGAGAAAGACCACTTGTTGAAGTGGCACAGTCTTTTGTTGAGTACTCTCTAGAGACCAGCTTCAGAATCAAAGTCAAACTGGAATCGGGAGTTCCCTAGATCAATGCCATGGACTCGACCTTCAACATCCCATATGTTGTGTCTCGGCATAAAAGCTATGAGAGCTTCCGTGCTTCTGACTTCTTGGTTGAACATACGTCCCACCAGGCTTCGATTGAAGTGTGATATGAGTTGAGAGTTATCCACATGAGGTAGATCTATAATCTCTTCTTCATCTTCTTCAAAAGTACTTTCGGTTGGTTTTGGCTGAGTCATTGTACATATTTAGGTCTTTAAGTGTTTTTCCTTTGGCCAGGAAGACTCTTCGGTTGCGGATGGAGTAGAGATACTTAGCCCTGGGCTAGAAAGAGACCAGACCAAAAAAAACCAGAGGCTTTACACCTCTCAGAAACGAGGTACAAACTTCAGTCTTCAGTCTTAGGAAGTTGTGATATGTTGAGTCGTCTTTGTTTTGAAGTGGAATCGTAGTGAAGCCATAGAGCTTTGAGGGATCTTAGCACAAGGCTAGAGGTTTAAATGACAGCTGATAGTACAGTTGTCTTTTCCGGTGACAGGGGTCTAAGTTTAATCAGGGCTTTTCTTTGTCTTCAAAAAGTCTTCTCAGAAACGAGTTGCAAACTTCAGTCTTGTGAGGATGTGGTGAGTTGAGTCCTCTTTGCTTTGAGGTGGATATGTAGTGGGGCCATAGAGCTTTGAAGAATCTTAGCGCAAGGCTAGAGGTTTAAAGGGGAGCTGAAGATACATTTATCTTTTCCGGTTAGACAGGGGTCTAAGCTTAAGCAGAGCTTTGCTTTGTCTTCAAGGGGATCTCGGGATGAGATTCTGGCGGTGATGGCCAAGTCGAAAGGGGAGGAGAGACCTTACCGGAGAGAGGGGACCCTCCAACATGATGTTGGGGGTGGAACCACGGTGGTGGGCTCTCAGAACTCTTGCCGGGAAGGAGAAAGTTAACGTAAAAGGAAAGGAAAAGTGGGTGAGATTTGGAAATGTAACCAAGAGTTTACTAGAATGGACTATCTCGAGTGTTGGGCCTGGGAGAGAAATTTTCTCAGAAATAGTTTATGATTTAACGTGACACAAAATGTTTTATTTTTATAATTTAAATTAATTATTTACCTGTAATTAATTTAAACTAATCTGGTGATTTAATGACATGAAAGACTTTTCGGTTCGTTATCTAATCTAATTTTTAAAACGTTGCCTAAAAGAGCTGATATTTTTCTAAATTAAGATAAAAATAAATAAGAAGGAGCAAGTGGATCAGTGGTTGCCACTATTGGGCAGTGGTTGCCACACCTCTGCTAATTTTTACCGGTGTCGAGTTCGACTCCACCTGCCTTCCATGTGTGGAGGTATTTGGCTATTGGACCGGTCTGTTGTGGCCCAAAATGATGACAAAAAAAAAAAAAAGATAGAAACAAATATTTTCACGAGAAAAAATGAACAAAACAACTAAAACCCAAAAAGAAAAGAATTTGTAGGCTAATAAAATAAGTTATAAGTGGTTTAATATGATAATTAAATTTTAAAACCAATGAGACAAGAGAAGATGATGGTCTGAATCGGACCGCATTTATTTGTGTCCACCTCGGAGACATCGGTTCCACATTTTTTTGTCCACCTTCACATACTTATTTTAGCTCCCTTTTTTTTACTAAATATATTGTACGATTCTTATTATATAAAAAGTGGTAGATTCTTTTTTTTTTTTTTTGGATGAATGTTAAAACTCAAACCCTTGACATCTATGGCATTGTAAGTAACTTCTTCTTCTTCCACGCTTGATACTGTCGGCTTTGTGGGCATTCACAAAGAGTTTCTTATGCCCATTCCAACTTTATCAAGATGATTGCTAGACTTCTTCACAAGTGAGATTACAGTTTCCTCTAATTGTTGTAATCCCAGCTTTTCTTCACTCACAGTTAGAGTAATCCACTTGGAATTCTTTAAAACGTTGTCCTTAAATCTCATTTCAAATGCCTGCAACATCCAATTATTTCATAAAAAAATTTCATCATATCAGTTTTTCATCTCTTCATGCTTGCAGTTCCTTCAAATTTTCATCTGATCTTCGTATGAGTTGTCCATTCTGTCTTTGATTTGATTACCATGGATCTGTCTTTTTCCTTGAATTTTGGAGCTTTCCGTCCACATTCTATACAATTCTCCAAGCATCCTCATCAATACCCCGTATGGTTGCCATCAGTGGCGGATCTAGAACATATTTTCATCCGGGGCAATGGTACATAAATACATATACCAAGAGGAGCAAAAAAAAAAACTTTAAGCAATTACACCAAAAAAAAAAAAAATCATGGTGGGCAACTGCCCCTGGAGGTCTTCACTTGCCTCCGCCCCTGGTTGCCATCATCTTCACCTTCCAATATTCATAGTTGGTGGTTTCTTCTATCATGAAAAGTTTTTAATCCGCAATAAGTTCTCGGTGGTATATACATCTCTTTTATGCACAAGAAATTATAACAATTTTATGGAAAAGAAATTATAACAATTTTATGCAAAATAAATTATATTTTTTAATAAAAATAAATGACATTTTTCTGTCATCTAAATTATTTATTAAAATACCAAAATATGTTACAAAGTCGGATAAAAAAAGGTAATTATCTAGAAATATTTTATCGTCAATTGTAACCTAAAATATATCATCACTATTTTCTTGCACAATTCTAGTAATTATATCAATTATTTATTGTTTCGTATTAGGAGATGTATTTAATTATTCATATTTTTAGTACAAAAGAACCATTTAAAATGAAAAATTTGATACTGAATAAAAATGATCATTTATTTAGATAAACTAATTACTATATATGCTTTTGATATTACGTTTGACTATAGATATTAAAAATTTGAAAAAATAATTCAACACTTCCTCTGTTTCTAATTGTTGAATGTTTTAGAAAAAACAAATTATTTCAAAAAAATAGCTTTTTAAAAGTTTTTTATGCATTTTTATTAGTTAATAATGATGATGAATTATAAACTTCAAAATAAAAATTAATTTTATTAAATTACTATTGGTTTATATTTATAGAAAATTGTTAATAACAAAAAATGATGCATTTATAATCAAATTTTAATGTGTTTTGTTAATATGTGTGACAAAATTTAAAAATCTATTAATAAAAATCGGAGAGAGTATTATTTGGTAAGTTGTGGTTCCAAAGAGAATGGGACAGAAAATAATTTAATTATGGGTGCATCCATTTAGTGTTTACAGAAATTATACTAACTATAAAATTTTGATTGGCTGTCCACCTTGCCTCAAGTACATCCGCCGCTGCCTAATATACCGCTCCATTTTTTGGGGTATATTTTCGTCTAACTTTAGCAACATAAACTTTTCTTGTATATATACCCATATGTATGAGGCGTGTCACTTTAAAATTAACGTATATACAAAAAAAGGAATATATATTTTTCAAAATCAAAATCTTCAAATAAATCTTCTCCGAAAATATCTTCAACTCTAAATTTATATTTGATACAATTTTGTTAAGCATCTTCCTTATATTTAACCCAACTACATGTGTTACGTCAATATCAATCGATTAATTTCATCCATGTTATAACAAGTCGTTTCTTGTTCCAAAGGCTTATAGTATGTAATTTTAGTAGTATTGAGTTAGAGTGGTCTATGATTCATCTCCTGAGACGTCTAAGCCAAAGCTAGTGATTTAACTTTGTGGTGCGATTTCAGAAAAGATTCCAACTAAAGCTCTAGGTATTGTTTAAAAGAGATATAAGGTATATATGTAGTGGTGACATGTAACTTAGTGAATCTAGGAGTTAGAAATATAGGTTAATCAAATAAAAAAAACACTAATTCATGTGAGAAACTTAATTTAGCTAAACCTAAGAAAATCCATTTTGTAAGAATAAGATACCAACCTTCAATACTACACTCTCTTTTATGTAGTAAGAAAAATATAGGCCCCAACTCTAGAGTATATGGGGAATATCCGTACGTTTAGTCTCTATATATACTATATGCTTCTTGATCTTCATTTTTCTTCTTCTGACGCATTGTACTAGTAAATTTAAGATCATGTTTTTTTTTTTGATAAAAAATATTTTATTTTGTTGATGAGATGTTAACCATTCGTACAATTAAAAAAAAGACGAGCAAGGTGTAATTACCATAAGCATTAGAGCATCTCTAACGTGACAGCAAAACATCAAATAGAGTGTAATTTTTGCACTAAACATTCTAATGAAACTCTAAAATTAACATCAAATATAGTGTTGTGAATAGTATCACACCAAATTTGGTATAATACTAGTCGTAACACCAAACACTATTTACTTATTTCATTAATAAAATGATCAATTAAATAAATATAAAATCAAATAATAAAAAGAAATTTTAAATTAATAGTATAATAATAGAGAATATTTTTTTTGGTGTGAGATTTGGTGTTGTGGTTGGAGATGAAAAATAAAGTGAAACACCAAAACATCAAATTTGGTGTTATTTCAACACCAAATTTGGTGTTAGCCTTGGAGATGCTCTTATAAATAAATTAATATAGATACATGTAAATATATACATATATATATTTTTATTTTATTTTTACAATTTAATTAAAAAAAAATTGTTAACAATATATATCACATTTATTTTAAAAACAAAACTATTTCAAACTATCTGGATATATTGAGCCAAGTCATAAGCACATTTAATATTTTCTTTGAAATTTATTGTAATTTTTAAATATATATATGGTCTTGATTTATAAGGTTATAAATTGAACATCCAACTGTAAGATTTATAACTCCACGGTTGTAGTAGTTGACAAAATAAAAAAACTAAACTGCAAAAACAAAAAATGTAAAAAATGTTTTGGTAAAAAAAAAATGTATATATTGTTAAAGAAAAAACGATGTCTATCGAAGATAATATTTGGAGTCCAGAATTAAATAAGCTAATATTTGGAAATACAATGCCAAAAAGGCGTAGGCATATGTCCTATATATGCTTTGTGCATAGTACTACTGAAGTCTAAAGAATATTATACTTATTTAGCTACCCACCTTTCACGAAAGCACGTGTATGTTGCAAAGTCTTTTTTGTTTTATTTATCTTTTGCCGACGTGCATTTCTACGCTATATATATATATATATTAAAATTGTAATACATACTTACAGTTCAAAAAGAGTAACAACGATGGCTAGCTAATTAACTGAATTAAGTATATGTCTAAGCATATGCTTTCAATTTAGGCAGCGATGGATTAATGAACTCTCCCTTTGCCTGTGTCTGGATTCGTATTCTTACAAGCCGATTTGTTAAGAATCAATTATCTTCGAATCGCTGAGAAGAGAATATATATGTACACACGATCCTCTGACAATCCTCTAGAGAAGAAGGTTCGTTTGGAGGTATTTTGCGATTGTGATGTATTTCTACTTGAACTAATTCCATGTGTTTGGACAATGTTCAAGATTCTATTCATTTATTTTAAAAAGATTTGTTTAGCCAAAAAAAGAAGAAGATCCTATTCATTATGTATTGTATATAATTATAAGTCCCCTATATGTTTTACCTACCAAAGTGTTTTCTATTCATGAAAACAAAAAAAATCACTTACAAGTTGTTAAGTGTAAACGATAACATTCAGTGTAGTTTTGATTGTGTTATTATCCAGTGGATAATTTGGGTAATTAACCCTTGCCCGTCCCAAAATGCACAAGTCTAGTTATATCTTAAGATTGTCAAATTAATATTGCAAGAAAGTTGTGGATCAAAAACTGTAAGGAAGATTGATATTATTCTCTTGATGAAGCATCCCTCCTAATTTACCATTCTCGGAGATTTTTTAGAACTGAGAATTTTCAATCGATCCGGGTTGAATTGTATTATTATATTTTAATGTAGAATCTTAATCAGTTTTACGTCTGTTTCAAACAACTAAGAAAAAGAGGTATATCCATATGAATTATTTTACTTAGCCTTTAAACAAAGCAACACTTGGCTCAACTAAAATTTGATTTAAAGAATCTCTGTGGTACTTTATACTTCTTTTCCAAATGTTATCTAAACAAATTTCCACATCTTGTATACACTATTTTATTAAATTATTCAATATATATATATATATATATATATATATATATAACGACCTGAAAAGTATTTAGTATATAATTTTTAATTTCGAATTAAAAAATTAAAAAAATATTAAAATTTTATATTAGGTCAATAAAATTTAAATGCTATACTTTCAACATTTGTAATCATGATATTACACATTAGATCTATTGTTATTTTATCACATGTTTTTCGAATGTATTACCTTGCTTTTTTCTTGGCCATGGCTTCGAGTATCTTATTTATTTAACAAATTAGTACTATGAAACAAATATGTTTCGTCAGTTTAGGATGAAAGCAAAAACGAATCATGTTGTCTTTCCTCGAATGTTCTTGATTACAAAGACATGTGAATCATTGCCACAGGACAAAAAGAATCAGTTGATGATCATTTTTTAATTTCCTAAACATTTTATAACCAACGTATCACGAATCTGAATATATATACTTTTGTCATCTTATCTTGTATAATTTATTTGGTTTAGAATACTAGCTATGAGAAGGTTATGCCTTATCTTCTTAGTATAATGCTGAGGATAATTCTATTGTAAACCTTTTTGCACATCTATTTCATTCTTATAGTTTTATCATCAAAAATTATACTATTTGTAATACTCTGATATTCGAAATAATGGTTGTGCATAAGAATATAAAAGAATTGATTTTTTTCCATATATCACCAAAATGCACTTATTTTTTTTATAATTCATCCCGACAACATTATAATGTTAAGTGTATTTGAATTGGAATAATTTAAAGATGGGTAAACTTACGAATGAGATGAGAAAAATCTTGTGATGAGACGCAAGGTTAATAAACAAATTTTTCAAACCTTCCAAAATGGTGCACCAACCGTCGGACAAAGGGAGCTTGGAAAGCCACAGACGTGACGGTCGGGGTGTTATACTATCAACATACATGCATTTGCTTACAATCACATACATCATATTAAACATGGAAGAAAAAGCCTTTTACTACTATTATGTCACAAATAGCTAAAATTTTGCCGTAAGTCAAGCGGTGTGATGCATGGAAACATATTGTTGCAATCGTTTGTCGCAGCTTTACTTCCGTCGTAAAACCAATAAACAATTTAAAAGTTATTAATGTTTTAAAAAAAACAATTTAAAAGTTATGGGGTCAAACTAACCCCCTCTCTCTTTAACAAACAAAAAAAAAACTAACCCCCTCTCTTCCTTAACTAGCTCTGCCTCTGACTACATGTAGCGATTGAGTTGCAACAAATAAGTAAGCATCGAACATGTAAAATATATTAAAGATAAAATGCAATGGATTTCATTGTTAACATTAACATTTTTCCGTTGCAGTCTGTTTAAATCTAATCCTGCGGAACTTCTTGATTAACAAAAATAATGTTTGAAAGTAAATACTAAATGAAATTGAGATAGAATTTATTTTACGTCAAAAATTATTATAATTTAATTTTTTTAAACAGTATTGGGACGACCTCTTTCCTAAACCTATTCCAATTTTCTAAATAAAAATTCTCGATTACTTTTAAAAACATATATTATTAAATATTTTTATAACGAAAAATATAATTAGAAATTCTCTAACAATATTTTTCGTTAAAATTCAAATTTATTGATCAACAAAAATTCTATTCAAATAAACTAAAAAACAGAACCAACTTGAAAAAACAGAGAGTGAAGAAGTAATCTACGGAGGCCGAATTGCAAACCAACGACGGAACAATCCTTCAAGTTTGTGCGATCCATGGTAATAAAAGGACACAATCATGTTTTGGATTGCTTTCTCAATGGCTCGAATGAGTGAAGCTTGAGGGTTTCGAGCAGTTTGATGCTTTCAAGCATTTCTTGGAAACACAACTAAATCAAGATAAAATCTAGCCTTATGGTTTAAAACAACTGAAGCTTCAAAAATCGAGGATAAACTTAAAGTGCTTCATCGGATTGAAGTTTATGTTTGCCTCTTATAATGTATGTTTCCTAAATTGATAGTATTTCCTCATTTGTGAAATGTATCTCGCTTATAATCTTTGAAGAAGGCTACAAAGCTCATGTTAAAAAAAAAAAAAGGCTACAAATCTTACATGATATAAATTGTGAGGTAGCAATTCTGAAATTTGGTTTTGGCAATTTTTGTTTTTGTTTTGGTCGTCTGAATTGACGATTCTATGATGAACAATTCTATCTGCCTACAAAGATTCACGATATATGGTTCTACATGCACTATGTTCGTGATGTACAATTTACCTTGACACGTTGGACAACGATGAACGACTCTACTTGTACTATGCTGAAAATCGCATGTAAAATTGTCTCCATTAATTTGCATTCCTCGAGAATCGAACTTCATACCTTATGGTGTAGAAATATTAATGAACTCTTGATCAACCATTAGACTGAGGGGACTTCCACCCTTTTTTATTTTGGCGATTAAAATTAGTGGACTTTGGGGCTGACTCTGGTACACTACCCCTAATATAAAACTTCTTCGATATATACCCTAGATTTTTCACTTTTTTTCTACACACCCCAAACAAATTTATTATTTACTAAACATTACGAACTTTACATTCTCTTATAATTACAACATAACGACTAGAAATTGTGATTGAGTTTAATAAACCGGTAATCACATGTAAAAAACAACGATTAAAATAATCCGATCTGATTTCAACTGAAAATGTAGTCGAAATGAGAGCTAAATGCTTTATTGGGTTTTGCTAGAACAACAAACTTACTCTAGTCAATGTTTGGAATAATCATTTATGTTATCTTTTGCCAATGGGTCGGATTATCTTTCGATATATATATGATATATCGAACGATTTTGTGATGATTTTACTTTGACGTATAAAAAAAAAATTACTCTAGTCAAGTGTCAACAAATTTACTTTGACGTAAAATCATCACAAAATCGTTCGATATATATATCGTTCGACATTTATGATCATACAATTATTCAATAATATGCGATGAATGTACTATGGATTTTATTTAGTCGCAGGCTTGTCTCTTCTTTTTTTCTAAATTTTTTATGTTCTCGTGAAATCACTTTTTGTTTTGTTTGGGTGCTGTAATGAAAAACCATTATATTTTCAGTTAATTTATCACATTCAAGTGATTTTGGGCATGTCGGTGTCGGTCGAAGCTAAAAATTAATTTCTTCGGGATGCATTAATTTGACCATTGAGAATATATTCACATAACTTCTAGTCTTCTACAAACACTGAAAATTCATTTGATGTTCTCTACAAATATCAAGTGAGAAAACTGATACTTTTTTTCAAAGGGATACAACTAACCAACAAAATAGGGTTCAATATTTCAACTTATTTTCAACTGAAGTTTTTTTTAATATAATGTTCATCTTTTCTAGATTAATATTTTTACTTTAAGAAAATATTTCGCCAACTCCTTTCTTTATATATACATATATATATATATATATATATATATATATATATATATCCACTTCTAATATATTCAATAAATAGTAAATAGGAGCAATATTAAAAAATAATATGAATAAGAGTTTTTTTTTTGTTGACAAAGTGAATAAGAGTTTATGATAAAATAAAGTGTGTTTGTATATTTATGCACATTATTTCCTTTTTTAAAAACTTGATGCGTGTGCGGTCATCTACAATCTTAATATTGATGATGAAATTGAATTGAATACAATGTTTGAATATAATTTTTGAACTTTTATTGTATTACCTTGCTTTTAATTAAAAAGAAGATTTCTCCTTTGTTAGATTGCCAAATTTAATGCTGAAATTGGCATAATCTGCAATGGTAAAACCTAGTCACTGGTGTGTTTTTAATATGTGAATTAAATAAATATCATGTTATTCTATCAAATAACGTGCTATCGGATCAAATATATATATAATACTCCTTCTGTTTCACAAAGAGTGTCGTTTTAAAGTTTTAATTTTGTTTTATAAAGAGTGTCGTTTTACATTTTCAATGCATAATTTTGAATAAAATTTCAGTTTTAACCATGTTATTTTAATGTATTAAATAGAGAGAGAAAAATTGTTTAGTGTATTACTATTAATAAAAGGTAATATGGATTTTTTTTTATAGTTTTCTTAATATGTGTGAAATGTGTCAAAATGACACTCGTTATGAAACATATGGAGTATATGTTAAAAAATAAGTGTGAAATCTATTTAAACAAAATACGTGTGGTAAATTGACCAATTTATTTATGATTTTGTTATTCATATTTTTGTAAATAAAAAGGTAAAATTTAGCTGTCTAGTTGCATATATTTTTATAAAATGTCATTAGAAATGTATAGTAAGAGTATAATTTCTTAATAATTTGGATATATAATTTGCATACTCTTTTATCGCATAAAACTGCAATTTGTCGAGAAGATGTATAGGGTTGTGGACCTTGTGGTTGCAGAACAAACAAAAACTGCAATTTGACTAAAAGTGATAAAAAGGCAAAGTGAATTCAATCATTTGGGGGCATTAATTATCATCTGCACAATATGTGTTCGTGCATCAGTTAATGCTTAATTAACTCACTATTATCTACTATTAGTATTTGCTCTTTCTCCATTTTGGTACTTAATTTCAGCTTCTGCTAACTGATTTCTGTAAAATATAATGAATACAAAAAGGAAATCAGATGTAAATAATGAACAGGAAACGAATAACAACGTATAGTAAAACTTTTATAAATTAATATCGGAACTTTAAAAATTTATTATTTTATAGATATATTAATTAATGGATAAATTATTATTTATTAATTTATGGAGAGAATTTTTTTAGTACATAATTTTGAACTTTTTCTTCAAATAATGCTATATTAAAGAATTTAGATTAATTTATTTGTTAAAAAGATATGCAAAAACTAAGATAATGATTAAGATATCGCAATAAAATATATGTTAATAGCCTATTAGACTCTCTATATAAAAATGATACATGTTAAAAGTTCAAAAATTAGAAGAAATTGTGATTATTAATATTGATGATGAAATTGAATTGAATACAATATTATGATAATTTTGAAAAAATATCATTAAGTCTAGAACTTTTGAAAAAATATGGATGCATATAAAAAAAAACAGGACTATGAATTTTTTATGTAATAAAGAAAAATAGAGATAAATTTTAAGGAAAAAACCAAATAACACTAGATTCATACTTTATGACATTATCTTATGTATATATGCATAATTTTATATAATTATTAATTTATGATATGTTTGGGACTATATATTTACATAGGAGTTTCTCAAAAAATTATTATCTTATTATTTTATCGAATTTTGTTAATTTTTACATTGGTTAGACTTTGGATCGAAAAAAATTATTATTTTATCGTCATTATTAATTTACCGAGTATTAATTTATAGAGATTATACTATAGTTTAAATCTATATTATCTTAATTATACAAGTATTATCATTTATCAAGTGATATATTACATTGGATCCAAATAAACACGAGAAATGCTCAAAACTTGTATGTTATAAAAAATAAATCAATATGATGTATGAAGATAAAGTTTATACCTACACCTGAACTTTTGCAGCTTATTTAATTCTTAACATAACATTATTGGCTCTGTCCATTAACATTTTTGCAATTTGATTTGTTACATAATGTCTTTTATATGGTTTATTTTTTAAAAATTGACTATCAATGCTTTGGGGAAATCTTTATAATAAACTAAACCTTTGTAAGAACATCTCCAATCCACCTCTACTTTCCATTCTAAACTCTATTTTAGAGTAAAATTTTTTCCAACCCATCTTTATTTCTTACTCTAAAATAGAGAAATGCTATTTTTCTCTCTATATTTAGAGGAATGCTATATCTTACTCTACTATAGAGTTGATTTTTTTATATATAAAATAGCCCTTCAAATTTTAAATATTTGTATTTATGAGTGAAACAAATTTAATTTTTTTTTTCTTTTTGTTAATTACAAACAATAAAACTCTAAATTTCAGTTTCAAGTGACTAACAACCAAACTTTGTGTTTTAACACATCATCAAAATTATTGCTTTTTTATTTTACTTACAAAAATTTATAATTGTTTTTTTTGTTTAGCAAACTTTTTCAGAATTATTTTGTTTGTATTATTTGATTTGCTATATTTTTATTAGAAAATTACTATTTAAAAATATCTAGGATACATAATCTTATGATTTTCTTAAAATTTTCCAAAGTATAAAATAATTGGAGTTAAATTGTTAATTTTATTATTAAAATATATTAGTAATAAAATAGAAAATATAATATATTTAGAATATTTGTTTTTGAACAAATAAAAAAATAATATATTGGAGAGAAACATATCTCTATCCTAGATTCAAAAATAGAAAAATACATTAGAGATGTTCTAATGTATCACACAATCGATGACAAACAAAAAAAGATGTACCACACAATCAAATAATATTCTAAAGGAATATGCTCTCTCGGGACTCATGCGATATTCATGGCTGCTATTAATCTTTTTTAATTTCAGATGTGTAAAAGGCTACCACTCAGACGAAAAAAATAGTAAAAAGCAAATGAAACTAGAGATAGAATTATAGAAGACTAAAGTTACTTTAAACCCAGATTTTTATCTATCAAGCTTGGACCACAAGTTGGTAATGGATTTAAGTCATGAAAAGGTCACATTGTCCTCAAGAACTACGAGTCTAGAGTAGTTTTTTGTTTTTTTTTTGTTTTTGTTTTTGATAATCAAGTAATTTGGATTTTTATCCAACTAATTTTTTTAGGATGAATATAGTTGTAGAGTAGTCCATTCATTAGATTTTTTTTAATGGGTATAAAACATAACAATATTTTGACTGACCACATAGAGTGGTCATATCATTTTGCGTTTGAGATAAATTGATCTCTGACTAAACTAATAAGACAATTTCTCAACAAGTAAGAACCACCGGTCCATTACTACTTGGTTCGAGTAGTTATATTTTAAATAGGGGTATCAATTAGGGCCAAAGTCCGAGGGCCAGACCTGAAAAACAGCGGGTTCAGACTTAGAAATAAAAACCCAAAAAAAATTGGACCTTTCGGGTTAGTGTGTTTTTCGGGCTTAATCCGATCGGGTTCGGACTAGGTCGAAAAGCCTGAAACTATTTAATTACATATGTCTTATTAAATTTGGGTTCACTTATCATATGATTTCAAATCGTATGAAAAACGTATCATTATAGAAGAAGAAAAGTCTAAATTGACTCTATACTTAGAAGACGATATGTTGGAACTGACTTTTATGAAGACATATATGTTTTATAATGGTGGAAGTGTCAGTCACAACATTATGGTGAGTTAGCTCGTATGACATGTGATGTTCTAACCATTCCGGTAACTACATTGGCATGAGAGTCTACATTTAGTATTGGTGCGCATGTCTTGGATAAATATAGAAATCATCTTTTACCAAAAAACGTTGAATCATTGATTTGTACATGCACTTGGTTGGATGAGTTTACATTTCGTGATCCATGTACCATTATCATTCATCCATGTTTATTTCATATTTATCTATAGATTTTCAATGACATTTCTATATAATTTATACATCTAAAAACTTAATATTATTTTTCTTTTTTTATCAGTACCTCTTGATGGGGATGAGGATTTAGAAGACGATGAAGGAGATTCTAATCTAATTTTACTACCTAGATTTGAAGTGTTTTGATTTTATGTTTTATTTGGTAATATAATTTATTTGAATTTTATTTGTTTTTTTGTCAAACTTTTGCTTTTAAATTTAATTAGATTTGATATAATACATTTCAATTTATATTTATTTTGATAAATATTTTATTTTAATTATTTTTCACTTGAGAATTGTAAATTTTTGTGTTTATAAGAAAAGTTCGAAAAAGCTCAAAAAGTTCTAGAACCCTGTCTGGATCGGACCGGACTTTAGAATATAGGCCCAATTTTTTTCAGACTAAGCCGAACCAGACTCAAATATATGCGGATTTTACGGGTTTCGGACCGGACTAGACCGGACCAACCCGATTGACATCCTAATTTTAAAACATCTATATGGGGACGAGAGTTGACAAAAAAAAAAAATTCTGTACTGTATGGAGAAGATTTACGTTATGCCTTGTTTAGTTGTTTTATTACGTCCCTTTCATGAATTTCATTATCACATGACAATGCACACATGACAATGAAATCTCTGAATATAATTAATAGTAAAAGAAAATATTAATGATTATAAATAATATGTATAAAACTAAATAAAAATTATTTTAAGAATTAGAAAATTAATTTAGAAATCGTAAATCAAAAAGTATTCATTTATGTTTTTGTTTAAACTTGGATCAACACAATATACTATGTTTTATTCCTATTAATTATTTTTTTCAATTTTGTCTTACACATTTTAAACATGTTTAAAACATGATTTCAGTTATGTTGATCCATTTGGCCCAAAAGTTTACATCTTTTAAACTGTTGAATATGCCCAGCGAGAAATTAAACACCTGCCGTTTTCATCTGTAAGACCGCCCGTGTTGTTCAACAAATCGAAGCCCAAACAGCACATCGGTGTTACGTATGCTAATTGTTGCTTAAGCGACTTAATTTTTTATTTTTTTTCAATTGAATATAATTTTTTATTTTATAAAAAAAATCGTTTTTACATCTAGTACTTTATCTTTTCGAACTCAATAACTTTAGAAAAAAACTTCTTCCTAGCTTCTTGATGCAAACCAAATCTCGAGAGCTTCTCGTATTTGTGGTCCTCTTGGTGACCTTCGTGGTTCTTTTGGATGTGTTCTCTGTACCAATCGATTGAAAGCAATTTTCTTATCACAGAACCAGCAGCTCTTAAATCCTTCACCGTCTCAAAAAGTGGAACCACTCGCAGCCTATTAAAGCGATATCGAACAACACGAAATAGAATGATTGAAAACATTAAGTAGTAGTTGCTATAAATAGTATGAAAATTTTGTAATTATTTGGGCTGGAGATTTAGCTCACGTTCCACCAGGACATGGCTTTCCATGTTCGCTAGTGACAGCAAGTCGAGTATCTTTATGCAGAAGCTCCACAGCGAGGACATCACTTGCCTACAAGTTACCAACAAATCAATGTCATTTTTTTTTCTTCTCACATAGCTACATTTTACTCTAGAGAAATCAAAGCAAACATACATTTGAAGCCATTGAAATCACATAAGCTCCAAGTGATTCACTTCCAAACTCAGCAGCAATTCGGAATGTGTCCAATACTTCTTTAACTTCAGGAACAACCTACAAAAATTCGAGACCACAATTAATATACATATATTTTATAGTAATTTTTGTATAAGCCAGGCCTAGACATGCATGCTGACCTCAATAGTCGGAGGAACAAGTGGTCGTTTCCCTTTAAGTTCTTTTGTCAAAAAATCTAGTTTCTTCTCTTCATCCCATTCACTATAAGTACCAAGATCCAAGTATGTTGTAAATGCATTCAAAGCTTCAGAATGCCTTTCAGATTCCTGGTAGATGAATCATACATACATTAATTATAAGAGTAAAATCACTATACAAGAAAACCGAAAACAGTAGGATAGGAGATAATTTCACCTGACGTAAATCGAGTTTCACCAAAACCATGCCAAAGGTAAAAACTCTACGGATCAGATCAGCAAGTCTACCATCAGCCAGTACACCAGCACCAGATGATTGCTGAGAAAAAGAATGATGTTAAAGATAATTGATTTTGATGGGAAGTAATGCAATTTTCACATGGAATTAAGATTGTTACCAGAGATTCGTAGCAGAGGAGCAGTGGTTCCAGAAGTTGTTCTGATGTTTCATAAGATACCAAAGGGTCATATTCACAAGGAAGACTCTCAAGTAGAAGTTCAAGAAGTTTTCTTGTCTTCACAAGCTATGATCACAAAAATGTTTAAATTTAAGAATCAGTATGAATCTTTATATTATCTTGACTAAAAGGCTTAGGATATGCACCTTTTACTTTACTTCTCCAAGAACAATGCGGTACGGAGCCATTCCGGCTCGTTTAAGTGGAGGTGGTTCTAGTAGCTTTTGAAAACTGGCCCTCCCAATTTGAGATTCCTCAAATAATTTCCTTTGGAAGAGAAGTTGAGAGGTTGATGAGAAAGAACCTCGTGAAGTAAGATCTGGCTGAGTACCATCAGCGGTTTGCTTCGAATCGATCTTCGGAGAGCCTTCTCTATTCTGCTTCTATAATAAAAAAGACAAATATCGAAGTCAAGAATCAAGAAACTCAACCAAAATATGTTTCATGCATATGTCTACATGTTCAAAGGCTTTGTTTTACCTGAAGATTGGGTGGCATAAAATCTGTCGTCGTATTTATCTCAAATTTAGGATGTTCCGAATCACCATATTCTGCAATGGAATGAGATATAAAAAAAAAACATGAATGCATGAAAAATTGTGGATGTTGGTAATATTTACCAATGCAAAATATAATAATTTTTCTTTCTTTTTTACCAATGCAAGAAGGAAGGTGAGCTCTAGCCGGAAGCTTTGTTGGCAGGGATGAATTTTGTTGGTTTAAGAAATTTGATTGGCATCTGTCAGAATCTTTTTCAAAACTTTCTGAGGGGAGCAAACATCATATTTTTAAAGGTTTTAGAGAAAGATATGAATGGAAAAAAAAAGAGTAAAGATTCAATAGAAAATTATAGAACCATACCTTTTTCAAGAATTTCATCTGCTAATCTTGAAAACCTGTCACTGCATCGATCTGTAGACAACTCAAATCTTAAGCTATCAACCTCTCTTATGTACAGATCAATAGCCATCCACCTAGACAGGAGAGATACTTCTTTCGTGACCTGGAAAAAGGATCATGACATTCAAGTGTGTGTAATCTAAGGGACTATATGGCAACTAAATTTTGTGATTGCAACGTTAAAGTAAACTAATTAAATTCGGTTTTATCCATGGAAAAGTAAGTTTTATAGAAACCTCATATTGAAAATGATATGTGACCTAGAGTAATATATAAGAAACATGAGCTAATCTGTTGTTCGGTTTTGAGTTTGACCCATACAAATTAAAAATTAAGAAAAGTATATGAAGAAGGCTAACCTTTGCTGTGACATTTGGGTTTCCATCTCTATCACCTCCCATCCAGGAACCAAACATTATAGGAGTGCATGTTAATGGAAGTGGCTTCCCTGTGAACTAAACAAAAATAATAATACAAAATAACTTGATTATTATTATTCAGATTTTCCCTAATATGTGTGTTTTTCTTAAAAGGATTTTCCCTAATATATGTTAGAAATCTAAGTAAAATAATACCTTCTTCAAGGAATTGCTGACACGACGCAAGTAATGTGGTACAGCTTTCCAAAGAGATTGCTCAACAATGTTCAGACCTGATGAATCAAAGGGACAAAAAAATAATATGGTATTTTCAACTGAAAAAATCCAGAAATTTACAAATCCGATTTAGCATACCAGCTCTAGCTTCATCGACTGGTGTAGGTTTTTGACGTCTAAGCTCATCAGTCTGCCATAGTGAAGTTATCTCCCTTACCTTTAAGAAATAATTAGTTTATTAGTTTTTCTTGCTTTAACAAAAAAAAAAAATCATAAAGAAGATACACTGAGGTGGAAGATTATTACCAAATCTTCAATGAGTGTTTCTCGATCTTCATGGCCGAGATCTGATCTGCTGTTATATTCTAGAAGATGCTGCAAGGCGTGTATGATTTAAATCTCTAAAGTATAATTGAAGATACCATTACAAAAAAAAAAATGGCTCATTCCTACGAAAATTTTGGTAGGAAAGATTTTCTACCAATTTCCTACGAAATTACGAGTGTATATAGTAATATATGTCAACATCAATAGAAACTTTTTTTTTTTTTAAAACATCAATAGAAACTTACAGCAAGTCTGACATGCTTGTATTGTAAGGTTCGCCGGTTAATTTGGGTAGGATGAGCAGTAAGAACAATTTCGACCTCCTAAAGGTGATAAAACAAATAGTAAGCAATCAAGAATCAAAACTGAGGAAATTTGACACTCAACTCATCATGCTTGTTGTTAGAAACATTTGAATCGTTTTTAAAAGTGATATAATATATGAAGTCGACCTGCTTGCAAACCGTTTTGTAAAGCTCATCAGGAGAAATTCCGCTTTGCAATAGCTGAGTGAATATATCATCACAGGATCTTGAAAGCTGTGTAACGTTTATAAGTTTATGCATTCTGGAAAAGGGGAAAAAAAAAAAAAAGAGAAGTTTTATTTTTGTATTACCAAATCTGAAATAACATTTGAGAATCTATAATGCATGTAAATATTTGTGTTGTAATGTGTTAAAAGATCGTGACCTGTGATGAGTGTCTGCAATGCCCATCAAGTTAAGAGAATGAGTGAATGCACGAGCAAGCGTCAAGGCTTCCTCTAGTGGCATTTTGGATATTTCGCTAGTCAGTTGCTTCTCCAAAAGGTTTGCGGTATCCTCGATACCAGCCAAACGCAAATTTAACGCACTCTGAAACGTTTAAAACCACCTAAAAACTTCTTTATATATATTCCAAAAGCTGTGAAAAAATGAACTTACTATATATCTAAAATCCCAAGTGAACTTTTCGTGAAGTGGTTGCAACTAGCAATTCAAAATTTTTCTTTTCCTTTTCAAACCTAAATATAAACAAATGGTAAGCCATAAATCGCAATGTGATCATGCACAGCACCGGCCATGCCTAAGGGCATCTCCAACCCTATTTCATTTTCTATTTCAAATGTCATTTTGCAGTAAAATCATCTCCAACCCTACTCCATTTTTAACTGCAAAATGGGGAAATGCTATTTTTCTTCCAAATATGGAGTAACTCCATTTTCAACTCCAAAATGGAGTAACTCCATTTTCAAATCCAAAATGGAGTTGAACTTTTTTATTTATAATTTAGTTCTTCATATTTTATAATTTTTTTAAAATTGTACCTTTCATTTTAACAAATATTACGAGACAACGATTTTATGGTTTCATTATTTTCCAAAAAGTTTTAAGTAATAATCTTGTCACATATGCACAACAGCACAACAAAATATGACTCGTCAAATATTCTTGTAATAATTTCACTTCTTATTTAATATATTTGGACTCGATTAAAATTTATAGATATGATGATGGGATTTTATTATAATAGCATAACTAATATTAAATTTAAAAATACTGAAATTAGAAATAACATAAAGTAAACTTAATGCAAATTCAAATAATATCACAATTTGTGAAAGTTTTGAAAGAAAAAAAATAATGAGTTAATTTGTAAATTTTATAGATAAAGTGTATTTTTAGCAATTAATAATAAAATAGAAAATGAAAAATATACTAAGAATATTCTTTTTGGAGTAAAAAATGGAGGAATACATTGGAGAGAAATCCAAAAAATGAGGGAATACATTGGAGATACTCTAAAAGAGGCCCTACTCCATAATTTTCTAAGAGCATGAAAACGTAAAAATTTAATGAATGATGTTAATAACAAAAACGATTATTAACACATTTGATTGTAAAAAAGATTTTTTTGAGCCTGGATATAATTTAACATTCAATAAAAAAAAATAGCGTAATTATATTTTTAAAACATGAAAATATGAACAGACAATGTGACAAGTGATCGGCCGGGCAAGAGATGCATTCGTTATCGCTTATCAGAAACAAAGAATCGAGTAGATCAATATTAAAGAGAGAAAATGGAAACATAAACAAACTTGAGCGAGGATCCGAATGAGTTCGATTTTCTCCATGAAAGAGCTTCCGACTTGCCTTTGTAACACATCATGGAAGAGACTGCCGAGCAACTCGCAGTCATCTTCGAAGCTTTGGAACGAAATTTTCTCTGTGATATCGTCCGTTGTGTCCGTCATTGTATATGAAACGAGGAATGTGAGTGTAGGAGTGCATCCAAGTTATAATATTACAACGACTCATTTATGTTTTTTTTAAGCTACATTGATGCAATCATACGCTGACACGTGGTGGTCAACGCAGTAAATTATGGCGCAGTTAAATTTGTGGTGCTACTTCTCTTTCCCGTAATAACCTGAAGACTATTCTTCTTCCTTTCCAAACTTTGGTTTTTTTTTGTTCTCAACAATGTTCAGACCTGATGACACCTTTGGGCCTTATCCATAAGGCCCATAACTATATCCAAAACAGGATACGACACCTTTTGGATCCAATTAGTCAATTACGTAAAATTCGCTACGAGACACGAGGAGGCGTTTCACTGTGACGACACCATCCGATTGGAGACGGAAGAAAATGGAGACAGGAGGAGCGATGCCGAGAGTCGCCGTGGTGGTTTTCCTTCTCAAGGGCAATTCGGTGTTGTTAGGGCGGCGCCGCTCCTCAATCGGCGACTCCACTTTCGCTCTTCCCGGCGGACACCTCGAATTCGGTCTCTCTCTCTCTATTTCTCCCAAATCCAGTCGAAAATTTGAGCTAATCTTTGTGGGATGTTGAGCAGGCGAGAGCTTCGAGGGATGCGCGGCGAGAGAAGTGATGGAGGAAACGGGGATAGAGATAGAGAAGATGAAGCTCTTGACTGTAACAAACAACGTCTTCAAGGAAGCACCGAAGCCGTCTCACTACGTCACTGTGTTCATGCGTGCGACGGTGGTGGATCCGAGCCAGGCGCCGCGGAATCTGGAGCCGGAGAAGTGCCAAGGGTGGGATTGGTACGATTGGTTGAATCTCCCGACGCCTTTGTTCTGGCCGCTCGAGAAAATGGTGAAAAGCGGATTCAATCCCTTTTCTGATTAAAACGAATCTAATGCTGCAAATAGGGCATTTGGTCTAGTGGTATGATTCTCGCTTAGGGTGCGAGAGGTCCCGAGTTCAATTCTCGGAATGCCCCTCTCTTCTCCTTTTTATTTTATTTGTTGTTGGACTCTATCACTTTTGTCATTATGTTAGAGATTAATTTCAAAGCTTTATATTTAGCCCCTCCCACAATTCCTTAACACTTGTATCCGTAGTCTTAATACTTTATTTTGATATACTATTAAAATAAAGTATATCAAAATGATCATGGCTATGTTGTGGCTAACTTGCTAGGAAATATTAGTAGCCGATCCATGGCAAATAGTCAAAACCTGTTCGAAGCTAAATCGTGGCGAATATTCACCCATAAAAGCCACGCAATTTTCGTTGCAAAATAGCGAGGGATAATTCTCTAGCCTTTCTGTGGCAAGTGGCAACGTTGCCAAAGAATGACCACGACTATAATCCGTGGCTATGGCATCGCACCGTGCCACGAACGGCCACGTTTTGAACTATAACAACGATCGAATACCAACAAAAAATATATGTGGCCATCCGTGGCGATTTGCAGAATAGCCACAAATAGCCTTATGGCCACAGTATTTTCTCTGGCTATTCGACATATTTCTTGTAGTGAGCAAGCAGTTATAATTATATTAGTGAACATAGTAAAGCCACATATTGTGTAAAATATAAACAAATAGGAGTACATCTTATCTTGTTAAAACTAATAGCCTTGAGTTTGGTTTGGTGATTATAAACATACATAAATTATATATATCTCATAGTCTCTATTTTCATGATATTGTTGTCTAGTTATTTGCTCAAGCTAGAAATATTGGTAAATTTTAAAAATTGTAAGGTTAACTCATTTTAATAGAACTCACTAAAATCCATAATGTTCAAATGATTTTCTTTATAAAATTCATATAAATATATTTTTCCTTATAAAAATTATCTTAATTCGCAATCTAAATATATATGTGAAGAATTTGCGGAACTATGTTGCTCTTTTTGGGTTGAAGATTAACTTAATTGAATAAAAAGACTCTAGAGTCTCACTCAACACTCAGAATTTACCACTAACTTCTCCGACATGATAGATGACATTAATTAGAAAACCCAAACTTGACAAACTAAAAAGATAATTAAGACATATCAAAACAAAGATTTGTTACTGAAAACATTTGTCAAAGGATAACATAACATTGATGGCATTTGCGTCCACCGCGTCGATAAAGATGCTTTAGAATTTGTGGTGATTGTAATGATTGTTCTCTTAGCTTACTTCTAAGGAAAATATGTCTACTCAGAATGATTTATCATCTCCTCAACAAACCAATCTTGCTGATTCTGGTTTTGATTTTGATTTGGATAGTAAACTTCATCCTGAAACATAATTGAATAACAACAATATAGATGTTGGTATTGATTATATATGACTTAAGATACATGGATGTTGATCACAAACACAAACCTGATGAGTATAAACTTTTTGGTCGCTAATGGGTCTTGCAAGAGAATCAACATTCTTTGATCCCTGGTTCAAAGAGATTATGGGATGTATCTCGTTGGTTAGTTGAGGAGAGTTGAAGAAGATTGGGACACTCCGAAAGGAGAAGGAATCCGTATCAGCCATAGTGGTTGGTGCCATATCCGCAGCCATAGCCATTGAAGAAGATTCACCAATTTCAAAATGCGGATTGTTTAGGGTTACGTTTTTATGATGAAGAAGATTCTTGAGATATTGATCAATAAACTCACACAAGTTACGACGAGTATAATTGTTCATACTCAAATCTCCCATCTTCCCACCAAGACAAGCGAACATGAGCTCCTTCATGAATTTCTCCTTGTTATCTTCAGTCAAATTTGTATTATGATTCTCGACTTTTGCGATGCTCTGATCTAGAAATTCTTTGTGGTTAACCGATCTACATGTCTTCTCCGTCTCTGTCAACATCTCGAACTTCTGCATAACGTTATACACCTCCGAGTTTGATGGCCATACCTCCGGATTTGAGTTGGATGGATTGTCGATGACCGCACACGCATCAACATCGCAGAGAATCTTAAGCTCGTCGAGTTTCTTCATAATTCCTATCTTCCTATGCTTGAATGTTGCTTTCCTCACCGTGTCATCGAAAATGTAAGCTAGATTTAACTTCTTCCTTGCCATGACTAAAATATAGGGTGATTTTTTGTTTTATATAGTTTATGTGTATTATGTTTTGTTTATGGTAAAACAAAGCATACTTTATATAGTGGTGAATGGGTCCACATGATGTGTTGTCTCTTTGCTGGCTAATTTAACTTGAAATGTTAAGCATTAAATTAGTGTAAATATTGAATTAATTATATTAATTAGCTATTGCTTACTCATGCAGTCATCAGCGTACATGATAACTATTAATTTTTTTGGTGAGATGACAAGTGTTATTGGTGATTTTGTTTTTTGTTTTATTTGTGAAGTTTATCCTCACAATATAAAGCTACACTCACATTATCTGTGAAAGCGCCACTTTGCAACTAATATGTGCGAAAATATCACTCTTTTTTTTAATGATGTAGAATTATCTTTTAATATTTCGGTTTCAATCCATATAAACTTCTCATATGTCATTGTTTTGTTTGAATAGCCAATTTCAGAATGTTTATATCGTTATGGTTCTTACATATTTTTAGAGTGTAATTTACGTATACTTGGTGTTACGAGAACTATGGACGTGCATAAACATGAATTACAGATATATAAAAAATACATATATACGGCAAAAAAAAAACCATTATCAATTTATTGATTTTTTTTACGACCAATTTTTTTATTGATTGTTGCTATGGATTTGGATAATCGGTTCTTCTTATTAGTATCGTCGACCAAACCTAGGTCGACGATACTAATAATTCCGACATTGTTCGTCACGTCGACACTGTTCATCACGTCGATACTGTTCATCAATGTACAATTGAAGACACTATTCATCACCAAATATTGAGTGGATAACTATTTGGTTAACTTGATAATATGTTATCGTGTTAACCCAATTAATATATAATATGTTATCGTGTTAACCCAATTAACATATAAATATGTTAACGTGCTAATAATAATATCTGAAACTTGTAACGTGTTAATATTCGATAATTTATAACGTGTTAACCCAATTAACATATAACATGTAACGTGTTAACACAATATGATAGCGTGCTAACGATAATATATGAGAGTTGTTAACGTGTTAACACAAATATCCGATACTTGTTACATTTATCATATATTATTGTCAGTACGTTAACATACTATGTTAGCGGGTTACAAGTTTCAGATATTATTGTTATTCCGATGATGAATAGTATCATCGACTTTGGATGAACAGTGTCGGCGGATTATTAGTTGCTAAATAGTGTCGACGGGATGTTGGATGAATAGTGTCGACAAATTGAACAATGTCGGAATTATTAGTATCGTCGACTTGGGATGAACAATGTCGCGCGAGATGAACAATGTCAACAAGATGGTAGATGAACAGTGTTGACACGACGGCATGATTATTAGTATCGTCGACTTTGGATGAACAGTGTCGCGTGAAATGAACAGTGTCGCACGTGATGTATAGTGTCACCAGGCTGGTGGATGAACAGTGTCGACGGTTTTATTAGTTGCTAACACAGTTTTCAGCAGTTTTCAAGTCAAATAGTATTGTTGTAATTATTTGAAATAGAGAAGGATATTTATAGTGTAATTTTATTTTTCTTAATACTTACCTAATTTTACAATTATCTTTTTCCAAAAACTAATTTCCTTATTATTAAATACCATTTACTCATATTACCCTTCATTTTTTTGTGATATGATGTTTCTGATCCCTTTGAATTTATTATTGGATTTTTTCTTTATTATATATATATATATATATATCATGTCTTCATAGATCTATCAACACAAAATTTTTTTTGATGCAGTTAACTCTCTAAGAAAACCTAAAAGTAATGATTTCGTCCCTTCTCTCTAAGTTTGGAATCATTGGTTTTGTTCAGTAGAAATTTCATTTTGTTATGGTATTTGATCTTATTTTTTTTGTTTTTTTTTGGTTCCATAGGAGCTACTCCCATGGCAATGATTGCGGGCTGTTAAGTGTGGTGGCAGTCGGTTCCTTTAACATTCCACAACGATAATTTAAGGTGGAAGCCATGACAGTTGAATAAAACGCCAATCGAAACTCCTTTATTCCATTTGAGAGCGAGAGCTGAAACTTCTTGGTGGCAGTCAGTTTGAGTCAATATCTTTGCAAGTAAGAATTAATTTGGGTCGGAGAGAGAACCTCAACTCCCATCCCATGGCCATGCAAGTAAGTAAGAGTTGAGGTTCTCTCTTCGACCCAAATTAATTCTTACTTGCAAAGATATCGACTCAAACCGAATGCCACCACGAAGTTTCAACTCTCGCTCTCAAATGGAATAAAGGAGCTTCGATTGGCGTTTTATTCAATTGTCATGGCTTCCACCTTAAATTATCTTTGTGGATTGTTAAAGGAACGGACTGCCACCACACTTATCAGCCCGCAATCATTGCCATGGGAGTAGCTCCTATGGAGCAAAAAAAACAAAAAAATAAGATCAAACACCATAACAAAATGAAATTTCTACTGAACAAAACCAATGATTCCAAACTTAGAGAGAAGGGACGAAATCATTACTTTTAGGTACTCTAAGAGAGCTAACTGCATCAAAATTTTTTTTATGTTGATAGATCTATGAGGACATGATATATATATATAATAAAGAAAAAATCCAATAATAAATTTAAAGGGATCAGAAACATCATATCACAAAAAAATGCAAGTAAGTAAGAGTTGAGGTTCTCTCTCCGACCCAAATTAATTCTTACTTGCAAAGATATCGACTCAAACCGACTGCCACCACGAAGTTTCAGCTCTCGAATGGAATAAATGAGCTTCGATTGGCGTTTTATTCAACTGTCATGGCTTTCACCTTAAATTATCTTTGTTTATTGTTAAAGGAACAAGAGAATCTTTTGGGATTCTTTATATGAAATATGGACCTTTTATTTATATCATAAAATATAACATAATTTTAAAGATTAATGATTATGCGCGGATTGTATTCGTATACGTTTTTAGTATCACTATTCATTCGTGCAAGTTTTGAGTATGGCGTTTTAGACATATTTTTATTTCAAGATCAATTTCAAGCATGTGATTTACATTTCTACATTTTATTACCCAAGTTAGAAACTTCAAAGCTCTCATAATTAATAACTCCTTACACAAACCAAAACATTTCAATGACAAACACTTTATCGTCATAAATATTAACTACAAGTTCATACTACAAACAAAATATTGATACATGCTTTGGATTTTTACATTGGACGATAGTTTTTTCTCATGTTTGATAGATTCATTATGGAGAAGCAACTCATGAGACATTGGGAACCATCTGGAGAAGAACTTGTGTGCTTTTTCTTTTCTGCAAAACTGCAATTAAAGAATCAATCAACATATTTAAGCTTAGAAGAGAAAGATTGATTATACATTATTTTGTTCATAGTCAATTACACATATATAAGATAATATTATATTTTGCACATAATTCATTTTGAGAAAATCTCAATCTTTCTCTTAAAAAGTAAAAATCTAAAAAATTTCGAGAACATAGTCTACAACAAAACTAAAGACGAAGTGATCATTTTTGTATTTTTTTCTTCCATAAAAACTCATACGTTTGATCAAAACTACCGACTCCATAGTGAAATTAGAGACGAATTGGATATATTTGGTTATGCAAAACACTTTGTATTTGTAAAAATTTCAAATGCCCAAGTTTTCCAATTTTAAAACGATTTATTTAAGATGAGAGAAAAATATTTGAGCAACAACAAAATGAAGCTACTAGATAAGAGAAGTAAAAAGTAACAATATATATACTAAATTGGAAGCCTCTTCAAAATTATGTGTTATGTCTCTTTCTAAAATTTACAAGATGAAGTTTATGTAGTCAGAAGCGGTATTCGGGACTCTAGGAGGCAATATATTTTTAGAAAAATAAAAATTTAAAGTGCATACATTACTGGTGCTAATAGAGTGTAGATAAAAAATTAATACGAATGAAAGACATAAATAGTTTTTGTGAACAGAAAAATATTAGCTTGTCAACATATTGTGTGGAAAGTAATGACATTGTAAAAAGGAAGTTGATGTTTATTAATGTTTTATTTTTACCGATTTTTCATATTTAATATTTTTGATGATATGTTATTTTTAAGAGCATAAAAATCTAATAAATCGTAAATATGATATTTTAGAATGCAAAATACGTTTAGATTATGAGCCATTTTTGTTAATCACATAGATATAGATATGAACCTTACTTATTTATATAGATAATAATAGATCAAGGTTTTGCTGTAAAAAAAAAAGCATAATATAGATCATGGGCTTTATTGATAAAATTTATTAAAAAAAAAAAACTTGGGTTTTGATCTAGGGCGGTCGCCCCACTCGCCATGGATAAAAGCCGGAACTGATTGTGACCTTGTCATTGTGACTGGTAACATGGTTCAATTTTAAGAAACCATTCTTCAGCTGTCCTTTTTCTGCTCTGGTTATATAAAGAATACTATATGGATGTTTTTTGTTTCGATTATGATCATCTTTTTCTGATCTGGTTATATAAAGAATACTATATGGATGTTTAAAGAATACCCTTCTTAGCCTCTTTGATTACTTGTAACACCTCAGTAACTTGGCCAGTTATGATAATCCCATATTTTACATCTTTTAGCATGCATATTATTTGGTGTTTTGTGTCTCATGCATGTGTCTTGCATAGTTTTAATAGCATTTTGGTCTTTATTAGAGTATTAGGTGTTTGCATTAGGTCCTAGTGAGTTTTGCATGCATTTGGAGTGTTTTTAGGTGATTTAGAGACAATTGATGATATTTGGAGAAATGGGCCAACGTAGAATGCAAAGTCAATCCTAGGCGCCGGAAAGATGTGGCTGGACGGAGATATTCCGATCCGAATCGGCTTGGATGACCTTCATCAAAGTTGTAGAGGAGTGAGTTAGCTATTCACAGAAGCTGGAATCAAGTCATTCGGATGTCAGGTTCATGAGTTACGGGTGAATGTTTGAAGATATGTTACTGTCGGAAAATACAGAGGCAGTCCAAAGCAGCTGAAAGATCATATCGGATGGAAGCCTTTTCATGCCCAGTTTAATCTGAGCTTCTGACGACAGTCATGCGAAATTGAGTTAGATTTCTAACGCGAGAAGATTCATCTCATTCCGAGTAATATTCCAGGAGTTATCGCCGATTTAGTGCACACATATCAACTTTGCCCAGTCCAAGATCCGACCCGATTTGATTCGGGTCGACCCGGTTCGAACACTTTGTGTATTTATGCAAATTTTAGACATTTCTAAACCTAAGTCTTCTTCTCCCATGAGTTGGGCACGACCCAAACTCCTTTTTGAGCTTTTTGAGGGATTTTGATTGCTCTTCATAACAAATGCCACTCTAGAGAAGATTTCTTCAACTCTATCTTTTATTTATGCAATTTATTTATCTTTATGTATTTTTCTCTTTTGTTCTTCATGTTCTTTAGACCTTAGAACCTTTTGTTGGATTTTGGATTTTGTTTGATTTGGGTGGTTTGATGGTTGATTGTTGATGCTTATGACTAGATAAACAGTTGTTCTCATGTTAGGAAGGATCTTAATGCTAGGATTGAATTGAAAACTCATTTCTAGAACTTAGACATTTCATGCACACAAGGTGTTCGATGAAATTTCTAGAAGATTTCTAAGCATGCTTTTAATTCTAAGTGATCGGTGGATGCTGACTTTAGGATGAATTGTTGACTAAAATGGACTTGTGATAAATTATGGACTATCTAAGTGATCGGTAGATGCTGACTTTAGATGATTCGTACAATGATTAGTGTCACGAAAGTGAACTAATCTACTTGAAAGTGTTCCATGTCATAAGAATAAATGTACATTGAATGTTTAGGCATCGTTAGTCAATTGTCTTGATGGTTAGACGATGATGATTTAGGTTGATTCTTGTTAGGTCATTCACTTAGGTTGATCTTAAAGGTAGTTTTGGATTGAGAGATCAAAGCTAGAGCTTAAGCATTTCACGCCCGATAGGTGTTCGATGAAATGTTTGAACCAAACCTTTTGTGAGCTTTTCACATCCTTGCCAATGAGAGTTGATGTCAAGGGCGATTAGTGAACTAATTGGGATTGAAGTTTAAAGCTTGTTAATCATCTTATCACAAACGAGAGTTTGATCTTGATTTGGTGATTAACAAAGTGATTAGTGCTACGAGAGTGGATTAGTCATAATTGTGAATCTCATATTCTAGGATAGTTTTAATGCAATCTTTATCATCATTGTTTGTTCATTAATCATCTTCTTGATAGTTAATTTATTTTCCAACACTTCTATATTTTGTTTTCTTTCTTGCATTTGTTTCTTTTCCCTAAAATATAAAACCCAAAAACATTTGCTCTAGCTTAGGAAGATTCATGTATTCTTGGTGCATTGATCTTAACCTCTTTGGTTCGATACCTCTTATACTACTTAGTATTTAGAGTAATTGATATGAGCCTAATAACAAACCATTGCTTTTAAGGCTTTGTACTTGAACATATTTTGTGAATGGTTCAGCACTAGATCCACATGTCTAATCCATTTAAGCAGTTAAGACCAATTTGTTGGACTACCGTCAAGTGGGTCTCTAAAAGGACAATTGAGATGTACTGGTCCACAAGCAGAACCTGTTGCCCAATGTAGAGCAGAGTCTACAGTGGTAAGGACCATCCGGACTGGAATAAGATCAGTTGGAGGAGGAAGATTGAAGAAAAATCTGACAAACGAACCGAAGTGGTTTATCTGTGACACAGGAAAAAGAAACAAAAGAAATTTTAGGATATAGAACCAGAACACGCCAACAAATCCAACTGGGACGCAATAAGTGTATAGTTTCGAAGAAAGGTCTTATCTTGACCTTACTTGATTTATTGCTTGATTTGCGCCAACTCCCTGAAGTTCAGGAGGACGATCTGCAATAACTAGTAGCAGTGGTAAAAAATCTTCACACTGGCTTCAACCACTTGTACTTGTCAAAAATCATAAAACAAATACCATGTAAGAGAACACAAATGTATTCGGCAAAGTATGTGGCTTGCAACAATGTAATAAAATATCCATCTGGTCTGTTCCGCATCCGACATTTTTATTTTTTGGATCGCAGCGGGCCGGCCCGCTAGAACTGTAGTTTTTATAACTATGTTCAGACCCACTTCGCTAAGTCAAGTAGGTTTAGCGGGTCGGGCCGCGGGCCAACATGTATTGATATTATTTTCAATTTTTTCATATAATACGCGTTTTGTTTCATTGAGAAAAATTTATAAGATGAGAATATATGTATATTTATTGAGATGATAAATGATTTGACCTATATTAGTTCAAGGAAAGAATAAATTTTTATTTTGTATATGTTATTTAATTTTATGAGAATTTTAGAGTATGAAAGACGTTGGCCCGAAGGCCGTACCGCTAAACCCGCTGATCCGCGTCCATCTGGCCCACCCTGTGACGAACAGTTTTTGTTTAAAACTCAACGGGCCGGTCCGCTAGTACCGCGATCCGTGTAACTATGTCCAAACCCACCCCGCAACAGATATAATTGGGCATGACCGACGGGTCTTCGCCTGTTTGGCATCTCTAGGTCGAAGAAATGTTAGTATTTGCGGCGGTTTTGGCCTTTTGGCTATCAAATTATCTCTCGTTTCCATTCAACCAAAATACTAACAAAACAAATTATTGTGTAAGATATGTCGGATTTATGGACTTTACGTAAGGCACATGTGTGGGACAGCATTTCTCGATTTGACATTCTAATTTCGGATAAGATTAGTTGTCAATTTTATAATATGATGTATATACCCTCTAATTAACATAAATTCTACATGATTTTTTTTTGTAGTGAACATAAAAGCATATTTATTAATTAGAGAAATTTAAATCTATTGAGTTAAAAAATAACGCATATCTGGGGAGACCACATATCAAACGAACAAATGACATACAATAAAAACTATAATCATTCTGAGAGTAAAGTAAAACCACAACCATAATAAAAACAACAACAAGACAATAAATTGCAATCCAAGTGTATAACAACAACAACAACAACAACAAAAAGCACTTGAGAATGTATATATTTTTTTGCTTATCAGAATGTGAACGTCCACTCTCAAAACTCTAACAGAACCATATATTATTGGTAAAATTTGAACCGGTAACGGGGACGATATTGCTTAAGCTGACGGTGGTCGGAGCGATGGAGGAATCGCCAAAGATTTGCTATTGCTACTGTTGTTGGTGGTGGTGGTAGTTGCGGTTGTGGTGGTTATCATCCATGAACGGAAAATCCATATGCTCAGCCGCATAACTCATTTGCTCAGGATGGTTCATCATCTCAATAAACCATTGTTGTTGGTTATGATTATGATTTTGATTCAGATTCAGATTCCGACTTTGCTCATACAATCCAACATGTGGAGCTGCATGATGACAAAATTGTTGTTGATGCTGGTGATAATGATGTTGCTGAATAGGATTAAAGAAAGTCGTGGCAGCGGTGGATGAGGAGGCAGAACCCACCTCATAAATCGTAGCGGCTGGAGCGGATGTAGCCGTCGCTACCGCCAACGATCCAATCCCTTTAGAAGAAGGAGCCGCATCAGCATTGGAAGATTCACCGATCTTCATACCAGCATTCCCCGAAATCTCGATCTTACGATTAATATCCTTAAGATATTGTTCAATCCAATAACCTAAATCATTAAGATCCATTATATTGGTCGGAAACATCCCCATGTTTCCGACCAAACATTGGAACATGACTTCAGTCATCTCTCCATGTTGTCCTTCCTCTGTCTCTTCAAATGCTCGAACGCTTTGGCGATCCTTTGTTTGAGAAATGTCTCTTGGTCTACCATTTTCTTGTGTTGGTCCATCTCCGGCAACATCCGAAAATCTGAAACTACCTTTTGCACACCGGAATTCGATAGCCACACCTCGGAATTGGAGTCGTAGGGACTGTAGATAATGGCACATGTAGTGATACCGCATAAAGTCGAGAGCTCGTTCACTTTTTTCATCAAACCTTTCTTTCTTTTCTTAAATGTTGTTTTCCTCGACGAGTCATTTGCAATGAAAGCAAACTTCACCTTCTTCCTCGTCATGATGCATTTTTTTTTCTTTTCTCTCCGTTGTTTTTGTTTGTTTTGTGTTTGTTGTGTATTAAGTTTGTGGGTGAGTTCTGTTATATAGTGATGGAGGGGTACGAAGATTTGTATCTTTTAATTAGAGATATTATTATTTTATTTATAACTAGTCAAAAAAAATATAAATATTAATTATAGTCAATAAAGTTGTGAATCTATTTAATTATTTTTTAGATCTTACTCACTTAGGCTATAAGGCTAAATAAACCGGATCGCATTATTAAAAATGCTACACTTATTTTAAAATAAATAATTGCGAATATTTGAGATAATTTATAAGATTTGGTTTAATAAGTAGATCAAAGTTTATTTTCAATACATTTATGTGATTATTTTTCCTTATCGGAGACTTTGAACGTGAGCTATTTTAACTTGTAAAGTTACCACGAACTAAAGAATTGTAGAAGTAATTTCCTAAAAGTCATAGTTATAAATCTCGTCCTTTTGTATCTAAATATTATACTTAGGTTAGAAACTTACAATACCCACTGTGAAGTGAAATATTGTTATTTATCTTTAATTTTCAAACGCAAACACTATATCTGAAACAATCAAACTTTTAGTCATTAAATCTAAAACAATTAAACTTTTAGTATCTCATAAAATGTCAATATAGATAAAACAATACTGTATTAAGGAGTAACTAACAGTCTAATAAGATTTACGCAAAGAAACATATTATGGATGTTTTGAATTTTGTCAGAGAGTTTATGGTTCGAAATTCTCACAATGATGTATTATTTGATTCACTATTTAATTAATCCAAAGATGATCTTAATAAATAATTTATCGTGGTATGTGAAAATATAAAGATGTAAATTTGTTGTCAATACTCAATATCGGTCAGTTTGTATTTTTTATTTTAAAAAATGGTTGTATTCACGTTTACATGGTTAAAATCATCTTACTAGTTGGTATAATGGGCGTTTTGTAAAAATAAAGATAATGTTTCAATATTGGAAGCATACATAAGGTTATGTATCTATGTTTGTATAATACGTGCATGTATGACATGTTGTTAAAGACATCCATTACCTTTGAAGAATTGATAATGTATAAATCTTTTAAAGTATTTTCCCCTTTTATTTAACATTAGCATTTTCAAGTATATAATGTATAAATCTTTTATAGTAAGATTTTATTTTTCATTTTTCTATGATAAGATTTGTTTCTGATAAGAACATAGTTTTTTTTCTAAATATAGTGACGTATTTTTTGGGGAAACAAATCTATATATATGGTGATGTATTTAGGACAATATGCATCTATGACATGTTCTTAAGACATTCATTACCTTTGAATAATTGATAATATGTAAATCTTTTCAAAATATACTTCCTTTTGGACTTGCATTTGATATGCATGTCTTTAAAATAAAATACTATTCTATTTTGTATTTTATAAAATAAGATTCTTTTTTTAATAAGAATATTTTTTTCTAAATAAATTTAAAATCTGTAATCACTGCATAAAGTGGCTAAACATGAATCGAATGAACACTATATCAAAATTTTCTCAGTTTGATATGGAATTCAAGACTGAGTTGTGATGTATATATGTTCGATATAGTTCTAGTTAGAGGACCTCATAAACCAAAAAGAAAAAAATGTTCTCTTTAAACCTCTATTTTGATTTTTTTTATAAATAATTTATATTAAACAACTCACTAATGTAATAGTTTTGTGATAACAGAAATCAAATGCATTTGTTCAAGGTGTTGTAGAGCTAGACCGCTTATGCATAATCTTAACTATTTTAAAAGTTACATGATGATATCATATATTTTAAAAATAATCACATAAAACTATACACAGAAACCAATGAAAACATAATTGATATAAGATATCGAGAGAAAATTTAATATCTACACACAATAGAATCGAACCATGTAAAACTCCGAAATTATGAACGGATCACAATGATTGTCGATTACAACACAATCATTTTTTGTTTTTGTTTTGGCCTCTATATTATGACTTATTTCTAATCATATATAGAGTAAAAGACTGTGTTGCATACTATGTTTGTTATATGTGGATTTGGCCTCTATAGTGATTTGAATCTAATAATCAAGTCCAATAAGCTATAATGAATCAATTATCAATCACTTTAAGGAAATTTAATAGTGTGCTTAAGCAACTCAATGGTCTAATTTTTGTAAGTATGTTTGATTAAATTCCATTTTAAGCACATCTGCATCTCTTAGTGTTATCACTTCTCTTATATAAGAAGCATAACATCAAAGTATTTACTATTCTTTTACAAGCAAATAACATTCAGCAAATAATTGCAAAACCTAATACATTTTCTGATAAGATCCTAGTCAACAATCTTATGAATCAAAATAATACTTCAATGCTTAATTATGTCAGTGCTAAATTTTTAATTTCTACCATAGATCAACAATATGGTAAAGACTACATTTAAAACTCGAAGTAATTCATTTAATGTAAAAATTAGGATTTTTTTCATTCCAAATATGATGCATAATTGCTTTCATGAAGATCCTTACTTAAGAAAAAAGACATCTATTTTGAAGAACGAAACATGTCATCAACTTTTCAATGTCTTTCTTTTTCTTTTTTGGATGAAAATTTTAAAATATCAATATTTTGACCCAAAGTATTAATATTTTGACCCCCAAAAAAAGGTGAAAAGGTAACATATGTTAAGGCCTATAGACCGATTAACTCCAATGGATTCCATTTTTTATATACGATGACGTTTGATTTGCTACTTTTTAGGTTATTTTAACTATACATAAGGTTTTCTAAAAAAAGTATGTGGTCATTACGGCCGCATCTTTTACATCAAAAAAATTATAAATTTTTTTATTATATTTTATGAAAATTTTAGTAAGATTTCAGTCGTATAAATCAGAGATCTCAAATTTTGAAAACAAAATATGTATCAATAAAAAGAACAATATACATTTTTATATTAATTTCATTAATTTTTTTTTTTTTAAAAAAAATCATATATTTAACTCTTGTTTCTGTTATTATTGGATTTTCTCCGATTAACAGTAATTTCGTTTTCTATTTTCACATTCTTTTATTCTAATTTATTATCTTGTTATTTGATTATTAGATATGTTTTTATTTAGATCCATAAATATTTTATATAAAAAGAAGAATAAGATTTGGCACACTCCAAAAAATTTCCGCGGATTTTGATATTGGATGTGATAATCGATAATTGTATTGATACATAGTATTAAGGTTATATACAGGAGTAGAGGGATCTCTATACAACGGTAAGAATATCTAGTATTAACTAAGGGAGCAATTAGAGGAGGTGACTTGATATGGGAGATATTGTTTCCATATTCTATCACACCCCCTCAAGATGGACGGCCCGAAGAGAGTCCGATCTTGACTGATAGTGTCTGGAAGCGAGCTCGGGAGAGTGGCTTTGTGAGAGCATCGGCCAACTGATCCGCAGATGTGACATGAGATATCCGCAGCTGACCGGATTGAACAAACTGGCGGACGAAGTGGTAATCCAGAGCTATATGCTTCATTCGAGAATGGAAGACCGGATTTGCTGCCAAGTATGTAGCTCCGATGTTATCACAATAGATGACAGGTTTTTGTGTGACTTTGATGCCGAGTTCTGATAAGAGGGATGAAATCCAGCATATTTCAGATGTAGTTGAGGCTAAAGCGCGATATTCAGCCTCGGTAGAGGAACGGGCGACGCCCGTCTGTTTCTTGGAAGACCACGCAATGGGATGGCTGCCGAGATAGACAATGTATGCACTTGTGGATGTGTAGTCGTCTCTATTGCCCGCCCAATCAGCATCCGTGAATCCATGAAGATCTGGTTTGTTGCGTGCGCGAAGATAGATGCCGGTGGTCATCGTGCCGGAGAGGTAGCGAAGGATACGCTTAACGGCGGACCAATGTTCTGTGGTTGGATGGTGCATGAATTGAGATAGCTTATTGACGGAGAAGGAGATATCTGGTCTGGTGAGAGAGAGGTATTGAAGACTTCCCACGATTGTCCGGTATTCTGTTGCATCATCCAAGGCGATCCCCGAGAGAAGTGTGAGCGAGGAGTTCCCCTCCATTGGCGTGGAAACCTGTTTTGCATCCGTCATGTTTGCCTTGTGTAGTAAATCTGCAATATAGCGACGTTGTGTTAGATGGACTCCAGATTTCGTACGAGTTACTTCAATTCCTAAAAAATAAGATAAATCACCCAAATCTTTAAGAGAAAAATGTTGAGAAAGAGAAGCGATAAACCGGGAGATGTGAGATGGACTATTGCCCGTGACGATTATGTCGTCGACATAAACCAGCATGTAGAGAAGGATATCGTTTTTCTTGTAGATGAACAGGGAGGCATCAGCCACGGAGTTCGTGAACCCAGATTGAAGAAGAAACGTCCGCAATTCGTTGTACCAAGCTCTAGGAGCCTGTTTGAGGCCGTAGATAGCTTTGTGAAGTTTGCAGATCGCGTGCGGGTTGTCATTGTCATGAAAACCAGGTGGTTGTGTCATATAGACCTCATCGCCAAGGTGACCTTGAAGAAAGGCATTGTTGACATCAAGTTGTCGCATAGGCCATGCATGAGACACGGCGGTGCTGAGCACGATACGAATCGTTGCTGGCTTGACAACCGGACTGAAGGTGTCTTGGTAGTCTACTCCAGGGCGTTGATTGTAACCTTTCGCAACGAGGCGGGCCTTATATCTCTCTATGGTCCCATCGGGCAATCGTTTGATCGTAAAGACCCACCTGCAACCAACAACATTATGAGCGTGAGTGGATCTTACAAGACTCCATGTATGGTTGTTGATATGCGAATTGATTTCGTCACTCATGGCTTTACGCCAAGGAGGACTCGTTAAAGCTTCAGCAACTGTTCGCGGAATGGATTCAGACGCCTGGGAAATGGTGGTGTGAAGATTCAGTTTTTGAACTGGTTTCCTTGTACGATTGCTCGTCCGTGTCGGAGCTAGCGGAGGAGATGGAGCTGGTGCCTGTACTTCTGGCTGGGGAGATGGAGGAGGCGCGGGAACATCCGGTTCTGGGATTGACATATGAGAACCTGCAGATTCGGAACCTGAAACAGAAGAAATTGAATGCGATGGCGTTAAAACAGGGGCACTCTCGTCTGGGGAGGTCGCGGTGGCGACAGGAGGTGTCCGAAGAAGTGTTTGAGGGATAATAGTGACTAGGGGATATGACGAAGACACAGGCTCGGGATTAGTAGGTTCGGCAGCGAGTTCAATCGGAAATTTAACAGAGAATGGAAACACTGTTTCGTGAAAAACAACATGACGAGACGTATAAAGTCGCGAAGTGGTTCTATCAAGACAAAAGTAGGCGCTTTGTGAAATGGAATACCCTAGAAAGATACAAGGTGTCGATCGAGCATCTAATTTATGAGATGTATAGGGTCTTAACCATGGAAAGCACAAACACCCAAAAACACGTAATTTTTGATAATTCGGATCATGACCATATAAGTTTTGAAAAGGGTTTTTAAAATCAAGCGTTGGTGTTGGCATACGATTAATAAGGTAAACAGCAGCACCAAATGCATAAGTCCAATAAGACTTTGGCATCGAAGCTTGAGACATAAGTGCTAAGCCCGTCTCAACAATGTGTCGATGACGTCTTTCGGCAATACCATTATGCTCTGGCGTATGCGGTGGGCTGGTCATATGTGATATACCGTGAGTAGAGAGGAATGGCCGGAGGCCAATATATTCACCCCCATTGTCGGTATATAGAGTTCTTAACTTGGATTGAAATCTATTTTCAACCAAATTTTTGAACGTTATAAAAACTTTGTAAACTTGCGATTTTTGTTTCAACGGATACAACCAGGTGTATCTCGTGAAGTGATCAACAAAAATAACGTAGTACTTAAATCCATCTATCGAAATAAGAGGTGATGTCCAAACATCCGAAAAGACAATATCAAGAGGTTTTGAAGAAATTAGAGTAGATTTTGTAAAAGGCAACTTGTGCATTTTATTACTAGAGCAAGCATAGCATGGCTGAGCCATTAAAACATTTGAAGAAATAGGTAAATGAAATTGAGACACTAATTTTTGAAGAATCGATAAAGCGGGATGTCCTAAACGGGAATGCCAGTCGGATAAGCTAGTTTTAACGGTGGAGGCAAAAGCAAGAGATGGGGGTTTTGAGGGTGATGATTTTGGCCACGCATAAGTACCATCCTCAGGCTTGCCTTCCAGACGAAGAGCCCCCGTTTGTAAATCCCTGACCTGAAAATAAGTCGGTGTAAATGTAACCGCAACACCATTAGTGTTACAGAGTTGAAAGACCGAGATGAGGTTTTTATCAAGCGATGGTACGCATAAAACATTATTTAGATGAAAAGGGCGTGTATAAGAGGGAAATGAGAAAGAACCAGAGTGCGTGATTGGTAATGCCGAACCATCACCAAGAAGCACATCATCACCACCTCCATACGGATTGTGAGCGGAGAGATTTCCCAAGTCCGACGTCATGTGGTGCGAGGCCCCTGAATCAACAAGCCAGGTGGAAGAATCGGAGAGCATAGCGGCATTAGCTCGAGGCTGCCAAGGCTGGAACTGCGATTGTTGTTGCCACGGCTGAAAATTTGAGGATTGTTGCGGGGACTGTTGCTGCCACGGCGGAGCAGAGGAGGAGCCTCTGATCATGCGAAAGTCGGGGCAGAATTTGGCACTATGGCCGTGCATCCCACAGGCCTGACACTTGCCGAGATATGGCTTTGAAAAGCGATTCTGATTGGTGTTGTTGAGACCGATGGCGCGAGCAGGGGAGGAGGAGGTGTTTGTGTACCGATTCTGATTGTAATTGGTTGATCGATGTTGCTGTCGAGACCGAGTATCAGCCGCATTAGCCACAATAGGGGCAGTAGAGGGAGATTCGTTGCAGAGAATCATAGCTTCTCTGTTCACCAGGCGCTCATACAACTCGGTGTAGGAGATCGCGTTTTCTCGTCCATGAATGGCATCAATTTCAGGTTTGTAGTCTTCACTGAGCCCAGCAAGGATATGTTCCGTGAGATCTTCGGAGTCCATAGGTTTGCCAAGAAGTGCGAGATCATCATATTTGGCTTTCATCATGCGCAGGTACTCACTGATCGATTTCGTACCTTTAACGCATGTCGTGATATGATATTTGAGCTGACGGATGTGTCCACGAGTGGGATTCGCAAATGCTGCAGCAAGATTGTCCCAAACGTCCTTTGTCGTAATCGCTGTGGAGACTAAGGATTGGACAGAGTGAGAGATTGTCCCAATGATTGCGCTATACAGAAGACGGTCTTGACGTCTCCAAGGAGCGTAAAGTGGATTGGGAGTGGAGACATTATTGACGACCAGCGTAGGGGCTGGAGCATCGGTAGAGCCATCAATAAACTGATGAAGTTCATGACCCTCTAGTAAAGCCCTCACTTGACGACACCACATGAGGTAATTCTGATTCGTGAGCTTGAGAACACTTGACATGTTCACAGACAATAGCGTACTATGTGGATCTTGTGTGTTGAACACAGATGTGCGTTCCGCAGTGGAATCGGAGGCCATGAGTAAGACAGAGAAATAACTTAGAGAGAGAGAGCAGCGATTAAGAGAAGAGAAGAAAAGAGCAAAAGGAGGACGCAGGAAGAAGCGGCGGAAGAAGAAAGGAGGAGAGAGGGGAAAGAAAAGAAAAAAAATTGATAGGTTAAAACCTATTAGGCTCTGATACCATATTGGATGTGATAATCGATAATTGTATTGATACAGAGTATTAAGGTTATATACAGGAGTAGAGGGATCTCTATACAACGGTAAGAATATCTAGTATTAACTAAGGGAGCAATTAGAGGAGGTGACTTGATATGGGAGATATTGTTTCCATATTCTATCATTTGATATAGGTAGTGAAATTGAGAATCCTTCTAAAACTCCATCCAGATATGCATCTCGGATTATATATATATATATATATAATAAATCTTCAGTAGAATACTTATGAAAATGAATTTAAATTTTGTATTAATTTTTTAAACCTGAATTATAAATGTATTATTGTCATGAAAAATTATTCAAAGCCTTATTCTTACAAATCTACTCTCCCAATTTCCACAAACTAAAAATTATTAAATTTTTTTTTTGATGTTATCTAACAAAATACTTAATTATATAAAATTAAATCTCAGAAGCTAATGATATTTAAAAGTTCTATATAAAAGCATGGAATGAGCATTTTGCAACTTCAAAAATGCTCTCGTCTATGTTTTATTGACAAAATTCGATTGAATGATTAAAAGCTTAATGACTATTATGCTTACGCATAATCACACATCCACTATAAACACTAGCCAAACATAGGTTTTTTAAATTTTAAATTTTTTTTTTTTGACGTCAGGTATTTTTAATTAAAATGTTTTTTTAAATAGTTTCCTCACTATAAAGAAAAGTACTCATAGTAAATGACAAATCATTTTCATTTTGAGTAATTAACTAAATGACAAAAGTGTAATTAAAATATAGTTTAAAATAGTTTTTTGCATATCATAAATCATGTAAAAAATTTCGGACAAACACAAAAAAAAAAAAAGATCATGTCAATTTATTAAATAATGTGTTACCGTTAATGGTAATTGACATGTTTATTTGATAAATTGACATGATTTGTGATATGAAAAAATGACTACCTTTGAATTACACTTTTATCATTTATTTATTAACTTAAACTGAAAATGTATTTTCATTTACTACAAATATTTTTTTCTATTTTCAGTTTAGTTAAAATAGACCTAATATTTGCTAACGTTTATTATTGTCTTAACACTGATATTTTCTATGCTTTCTTATATAAGACGTTTTAAAAAAAATTGTTTCATTTTATATGATTTTATGCAATTTTCATAATTATTTAATATGCCATGATCAATTATACTCTGCAGTAAAAACAATTATTGGTTGAATTTGTTTATTTAAATATTAAAAAAATATTTTCAATTAAAAATAAAAACATTTATGTTTTTTTATTTCCGGCGATTTTAACCAAAATAAATTTATAAAAAAAGGAGATGACATAGTTTCTAGTAGATGCATTTTTGTTTTTGCATTTTATCTCACTACCTGGGTGAAAATCTGATAGTATGCATATTTTTGATAAATATATATATATATATATATTTTTTGGAATGTTTTGGAGTAATTATTTATCGATATCTTATTGTTTACAATTAAAAAAATTCTTCGACTCAGTGGTGTAGTGGGCTAGACTGAGGTAATATGGGTGTCATTCGTTCTAATTGTGTGTAGCGAACTTTACAATAAGAATTAAAAAAAAAAAATATATATATATATATATATATATATATATATATATATATATATATATACTTTTATAGCCCAAACTCATTTTAAGTAATAATAATTTGATTGGTTTATAATGATTATTCATCCCTAAATTTGCTCTGACATGTATGAATTTTTAACTTTAGTTTTTCTATGTCTCCTCAATTAATATACGAAGGATCAACCTCATAACGGTAATGCATTATTTGCTAAAATAATGATGTAATTTACTATATGCAAAAATTGAATATCTTTTCATTTTACTTGTCATTTAGTTATTTCAAAGGACTTGTGCATTCTTGAGCGTAGTTCCGCTTGTAATTGATCTACAAGCTACATGGAAAATGACGTATTGGCTGCGATCGCACACTTCAACTCTTGATCGCCTTCTATTTTTTGCCATTTTTTTAAGGGAAGTAAAGTGCTTTGTTATATATTGTGAGATTTTTCAGACGGCCAAAAAGAAACCTAACAATGTAGGGCTTTATACTTGCTACTACCGTTCCCCATATAATAAGCATGGATGTACATAAACATGAACTTTGTCCTTATATATTGTACACGACACAATAAGTCATTATTCGATATTAGTGGTCGTCAATTATGTTTTTGAAAATGATTCATTTTATTGAGGATATATGTAAATATATGTATTTAAAGGACTACTGTGTAATTAGAGTTACCTTAATCTCTCTTGTATCACTATAAATACTTGTAAAGTCATTCTAATAAGATTATCACATTCTATAATCTATATGGTATCAGAGCATATACGACAAAAGACTTAAACATTATTTTCTTTTAAAAAAATTTCTTTCCCAGCCGCCATTGTCATCATGTCGACAACCTCCAACGACACCATCTCTGTCAACAACAGCAACAACACTCTTCTTCACATCAACATGTCCAACGTTACTAAACTCACCAGCACCAACTACTTGATGTGGAGTTTACAGATCCATGCCTTGCTTGATGGCTACGCTCTTGCCGGTTATCTTGATGGATCCACAAAGATCCCACCAGCAACACTTACTATAGGAGATCTCGTCTCTGAAAACGCGGCGTTCGTTCACTGGAAACGCCAAGACAAGTTGATTTACAATGCTCTCATTGGTGCTATTTCAACTTCGATTCAGCCAATGCTCTCTCGCACCAAAGTCTCTTCTGAGATTTGGGAAAAATTGGCATCCACCTACGCTAAACCAACTCGTGGTCACATCCAGCAACTGAAGACTCAAACTAGAAGCTCAACCAAAGGGAACAAAACAATCGATGACTACATTCAAGGCATCACCACCAAACTCGATCAAGTTTCAATCCTTGGTAAGCCTTTCGACCTTGAAGATCAAGTGGAGTTTATTCTTGCGGGTCTACCTGAAGAGTACAGACGTGTTGTGGATCAGATTGAAGGCAAGGATACTGTTCCAAGTATCACTGAAATCCATGAGCGCTTGCTCAATCATGAAGCCAAACTACTTGCGGTAAAAGACGTGCATCCCGCGGTCATTCCTGTCTCTGCAAATGCAATCCAACAACGCTACCAGCCCACCTACAACAACAAATACAACAATCAAAAGAAGAATAACAACAACTCTTACAACAATGAGACCATCTATCAACCCCCGCAAGCTGTTAACCGATCTGATGGACGTCCATTCAAGCCTTATTTAGGCAAATGTCAGCTGTGCAACACACAAGGACACAGTGCTAGACGCTGCCCACAGTTTCAGTTGATTCAATCGACGATGAATCAACCTCAAGTCAGCCCATTTCGTCCTTGGCAACCTCGGGCTAATCTCGATTTTGGGTCACCTTACACGACGACAAATTGGCTCCTTGATTCGGGAGCTACTCACCACATCACTTCCGACCTGAATAACCTCTCCTTACACCAGCCCTACAACGGTGGTGATGATGTTCTCATTGCCGATGGATCGAGTCTCTCGATCTTTCATACGGGTTCATCTACTCTTCCTTCTCCAACTCGTCACTTAACTTTGAATAAAATCTTATGTGTGCCGAATATTGACAAGAGCCTTATCTCTGTTTACCGTCTGTGCAACACTAATCAAGTTTCGGTTGAATTTTTCCCGGCTTCTTTTCAGGTGAAGGATCTTAGCACGGGGGTCCCATTACTCTAAGGCAAGACTAAGAATAGGCTATATGAATGGCTTGTATCGATGTCTCAAGCATCAGCCTTTGTTATCTCGTCCAGTCCAAAAACCTTTATATTTTCATGGCACTCTCGGCTCGGCCACCCTTCTTTATCTACCTTAAACACTCTTGTTTCAAAGTTTTCTCTTCCTGTTTCTTCCTCTATTCATAAACACTTGTCCTGTTCTGAATGTTTCATTAATAAGAGCCATAAATTACCATTTTCACAATCTTCCATTGTCTCTTCTCAGCCTCTCGAATACGTTTATTCAGACGTTTGGTCATCTCCAATTACTTCCTTTGATAATTTCAAGTATTATTTGGTGCTTGTGGATCATTACTCACGGTATACTTGGCTCTACCCAATCAAGCAGAAATCCCAAGTCAAAGAAGTGTTCATCGCATATAAAGCACTGGTGGAAAACAAATTTCAGACCAAAATCGACACACTCTTTTCGGATAATATGGAGGAGAGTATATTGCTTTACGTGGGTATCTTGCAACCCATGGTATCACCCATCTCATGTCTCCTCCTCACACACCAGAACATAATGGCCTATCGGAGAGGAAACACCGACACATTGTCGAGACGGGTCTTACGCTTCTCTCCACGGCTTCTATACCGAAACAATATTGGAGCTTTGCATTTTCAACAGCGGTCTATCTCATCAATAGACTTCTGACACCAGTTCTCTTAGTGCAATCTCCGTTTTAGGTTCTATTTGGCAACACGCCCAATTATGAAAAATTGCGAGTATTTGGTTGCTTATGCTTTCCATGGTTGCGACCATATACTCATCACAAGCTCGATGATCGGTCACAACGGTGTGTGTTCATGGGTTATTCTCCAACTCAGAGCGCCTACTACTGCCTTGATCCCTCCACAAATCGAATCTACACGTCTCGCCACATACAATTTGATGAAACTGTGTTTCCGTTCAAAGAGGTTACCTCTGACAGTGTTTCTAACAACAACACCGAAACTCGTTCTATGTCTGCTCCAGTGGTTACTCCGATTCAACTGACTTCAATGGGATCCCCGAGCACGAGCCTTCACCCACCGCCATCTCCGCCGCAACTGCCATCACCGAATCAGGTATCGTCTTCTTCCTCTGAAATTAATCATTCTGCTTCTTCTCTTGAGCCCACTGCTCATTCTGAAAATGGGCCATCTACCTCGGCCCAGCCAACCTTAACTCTTCCAGAGCCCGCTGCTCAACCTCAAAATGAGCTGCAACCAACAGCTCAGATCCAACAACCACCACCAAATCAAACCACTACCCAATCGAACCCCCTTCTTCAACCTACGATACCAAAAAATCCACAATCTGAGCCACCGCAAAATGTCCACAAAATGCGAACTCGAGCCAAAAAAAATATTTCTAAACCCAACCAAAAGTTTACTCTTATTGTTGCAGGCTCCAAATCAACGACACAGGAACCAACAACGGTTTCCCAAGCTCTAAAATTTGAACATTGGAGGCGTGAACTCTCCACAAAGTATGATGCTCACACGGTTAATCACACGTGGGATCTTGAGCCACCAAGCACATCATACAATGTAATCGGCTGCAAATGGGTATTCACCACAAAGTATCTCGTGAATGGTGATATTGATCGCTACAAAGCACGCCTGGTTGCCAAAGGCTTTACACAACAATACGGGATCGATTATGCTGAAACGTTCAGTCCAGTTATTAAATCAACAACGATTCGGCTCGTCCTTGATGTAGCGATTAATAAGTCATGGCCAGTTAAACAATTAGATGTCAACAACGCATTCCTCCAAGGGGAACTAACTGAGGTGGTTTATTGATAACACCATATTTTACATGTTTTTAAGGTTTAGTTTCATAGGTTTTTAGTTCCAATTTGTATAGTTTTTGGATATTTTCATGCATTTAGGTCCAACTTGAGTCTCATTGCATTTTAGATGTCCTAGGTTGTCTTTGCATTCTTTTTGGCTTGCTTGAGCCATTTTCAGGTGTTCTTGGAGTCATAGGAGTTGGAGGAGTGAAGATAGCCATCAAAAAGTTCATTTCGGAATACAAAGATGCAGGATCAGGTTGAGACGTCATAAGTTTGGCATTGGATGAAGGACTTTCCACCGATGGATTGAGCTCAAATTTTAACACGAGATATATCAATGGATTAGCTTTCATTTGGAAGTGGTTTGAGGCAATTCCAACGGTGCGATCAGAAGTTATGCCAATTTCCGTTACGACGGTCCAGTCTGGCGCGCGAAGGAACTCAGTGGAGCTCGCAGCGGTGTACCGCAGCGGTCTACAGTGACCGCTGCGGGTTCATCCGTCGAAAAAAAACAGAGAATCACAGCGGTCATGCAGCGGTATGAGCTGACCGCTGTGGATCATCTGAAACTCAAAAATTCGACCCAAACTCTATTAAAAGCCAAAAAACCTAATTTTATTGAAAAGTTTTCTTCTTCTAAGAGTGGGGCTCGTCCCCAACTCTCTCTTCTTGATGTTTAGGGATTGTTCTTCATACAAATGCCATTCTAGAGAAGATTTCTTCACTCTATCTTTATATTATGCTTATTTGATTCTTGTTCTTCATTTCTATGTCTTTTTCTCTTGTGTTCTTCATGTTCTTGTGAGTTGACTTTTTGTTGGATTTTGGATTTTGTTTGATTTGGATGGTTTGATGGTTGATTATTGATGTTTAGGCTTAGATAATCATTTGTTCTCATGTTAGGAGGGATCTTAATGCTAGAATCGAATTGACAACTCATTTCTAGAACTCAAGACATTTCTCGCCCGGAAGGTGTTCGATGAAATGTCTAGAAAAATTCTAAGCATGCAATTCAATTCTTAGCCAATGGAAATTGATGATTAAGGTGAATTGTTGACTTGTATGGACTAATGCTTAATGATTATGGATCATTTAGTTGTGAACGGAAGTTCTTGATAACTAGATGATATGTAAATGGATTAGTATCATGGAAGTGAACTAATCTACTTGTGTGATCCATGTCATAAGAATGAATGTGCATTGAATGTTTAGGCATCATTAGTCAATGGTTGATTGACGGTTAGATGATGGTGATTTAGGATGATCTTGGATGAGTCTTTCACTTAGGTTGGTTCGTAATGCTAGATTTGACATGATAAACCGAAACCTAGTACTACACCTTAGATTAGTTAGATTTTTGGTCTCATCCCATGCATTAGGGATAGATTCGAGTAAGCGGTGTTAGTACTAGATTAGGTATGTTCATTCGTTTCTAGATCTTAGGCATTTCACTCATGACCCGAATTTAAATGAATTGCTTGATCCGAACCTTTTGTGAGCTATGCATATCCTAGCCAACGGAAGTTGATGTTTAGGGTGTTTAGTGAACTAATTGGAATTGTTTCTTAATGCTTGTTAATTATTTAATCACAAATGGAAATTTGTTCTTGATTAGATAATTAACAAGGTGATTAGTGCCATGGAAATGGATTAGTCATATTTGAGAATTCCATGTTCTAAGATAGTGATTAATGCTTCTAAATGATTTATTGTTTGATTGTTACCCATCTCATTGATAGCTTAGTTCATAATCCAACATTTTAGTCTTGTGTTTTGTTTTCTTTCTTGCATTTGTTTTCTTTTTCCATAAACTTATAAAAACAAAAAACAATGTTTGCTCTAGCTTAAAAAGTTTCTTGCATTCTTAGTGCCTCAATCTTAACCCCTTATGGATTGACATCTCAAGTACTACAATGACATGAGTACACTTGGGATAATTGACACGAAAATATCCCGTATCAATTTGGCGCCGTTGCCGGGGAAATTAGCAATAGCCATTAGGATTTGGATACTATTTGAGACTAAGTTCTTGACTTCTACTAACATTTTATTTTCTTCTTTTTTGCTTCTTAGAGTCGATGGCCATGGATTACAATGATTGGCCGCAAGAAGAGGATGCCACATTTGATGAAAGCATTGATGATGAGCCATATGTGGAGCCACCATTTGATGAAAGTGTAGTCACATCAGAACAAAAAGTAGAGTTGGATGAGCTTTGCAAAGAAAACCCAGCATTGACAAGGAGTAATCTCGCGATTATGATCCGTTTGAACCTCATGTCACGTCGGGCAGCGCTTGAGGGAAGGGAGCTCACATATATTGAGATAAAGATAGCTCATGCACTCGAAGAGGTAATTTATTGGGTTCCACCATGCCAACTAGAAGGTATTTTTGACACAACCTTTGAAATCGTTGATTATGAGGATAGTCATTTGCCTTGCATTGAAGATGTAGCTTCTAGTTCACATGCTCTCAAGCTCATTAATGAATGCTGTGATTTAATATGTGAGTCTCAAATACTAGAAACCTTAAGAGTAGAAAAGCTTGCTAGTGATTATCATGAAGTATGTTTTGATATTAATTATCTATGTGCTTTGAATGATCATGATATCGAGTTTAAGCTTTCAATGCCTGAGGAATCTAGTTCTCTTCTTGAAAAATCTTACCTAGGGGATGTGCTTGATGTAGATAAGATCTTGAATGAGATAGATGACCCTAAGGTTGAGATGAAATCTAGGAAAGAGGATGTGTTTTACATGATTGATGGAGATGAAGTTGACTATTTTGTGATTAACTCGTTTAAACATGAAATCGACTTCATTTTTCCATCAAATGCATTTGGTCCTCGTGAACATCTCATCATCAAGGAAAATTCCAAGATGTATGCTATATTTTTAGTAACCTTTCTTGATGTGAGTTATGCCTCTTTGCCATGGATAGTCGTGTGCCATGTTGCATATTTTGTTTCTTGTCTTGACAAGAGAAGGACCAAAGGTGCATTGGCTCAACCTTTTGATTCTCATGATTAACAGTTGAAACGTCAAGCTTAGCGACGTAAAACAAGCGCTCTTGGGAGGCATTCCCATGACTATCTTTGTATATATTTTCGTTCGTTCTTGTTCCTTTTGATGTTTTTGTTTAATGTTTATAGTTTTCTTGGGTCCAAGGTCGTGGTGCTTAATGCATGAATGGGTAGAGCTACAGCACGTCACACTCCTCTCCAATCCAAAGGTATGATCCAAACTCCATTTCATTGTACATATTTTTGCATATTTTTACCTTCTCTTTGATTTGTGTTGCACCGAGACGTTGCAATTCAAGTTCGGGGGAAGGATTTGTGTCTTTTGATCTTGTGTTTTGTGATCTTATTTTTATTTTTCCATCTTTGAGTCTCATTCATTCATATAAGTGCATATAAAAACCATAAAAAAAATATTTAGTTGCATTTTGCATGTTTAAGATTGAGTCTAGATGCATATAGGTTTGCATTCACTTGCATTGGGAGAATTATCCATGTAGAATATAAACTTAAGAGCTTGAATTAATGCCCTCGTTAGGAGTTCTTTGATGCATTTGAGCGATCACGAAGTTAAGGATGATCCATGCTTTGATCTTGCGGTTTGAATGTTTTTGTCTTGGTTGAAGCATGCTTTGAATTGAATCTAACTCTATCTACATGAACTTTAATCTTGACTTGAAATTATCATGCTTGTACATTGAAAAGTTGAACTCATGGATGTCATATACATATTTGAGCTATCTTACCCTTTTTTACCACTCTCTTGTTAGCTCAAATAGCTGATTCCCATATTTGGAACGGTTAACCACACCCTTAACTAAACCTTTCCTTCAAGCCTTCATCTCTTGTGTGTGTCGTGAGGCCTAATTTTGAATGAACTTAGCAAAAAGTGTTGAGTTTGGAACGACAAGGAGTTGATAGATAGGTTGGTGATTTGGGTGTTGATGTAAAGAAAAGAAAGTGTGGAGAAAATAAAAGATTGGGAAAAAGGATAGGGGAAAGTAAAAAGTTTGGATTGGTTGGCATGAAAGTGTGGAATAGCTCTAGGTGTTGAAAGTATAAGTCTCTATGTGTGTAAAAAAAAAAAAAAAAAAAAAAAAAAAAAAAAAAAAATATATATATATATATATATATATATATATATATATATGGCTAAGGCATCTAAATGATGATTGAGAGACTAGTTATGAAAGTGAAAAAGAGCTAAAAGAAAAAGATGAAGAGCCAATCCATTTGTTGAAAAATAAGAAGAAAAGAATCCCCTAAGTTAGAAAAGAAATGTGGTCTAAGAAGGCAAAATGCCTTGTGATATGGGTAGTTTAGAATGGATCTTGATGGGTTTAGAAATAGGAGTGGAGTTCATATTGGGGCATTGGGTAGACGGAAGTCATCCTTGTATGAATCAATTGTTCTTTACTCTTAGCATTTTGCCAAAGTTCATTCTTTCGTGAGAGATCCCATTGCATTGGAATACCCACATGATTGAGATCAATTTTATCTCAAAACCTTTTCCCTAAGCCAAATGAGTTCACTTGATTTTTATTAAGCATGATTCACCATTGTACTTAATGAATGTTAAAGAGTTAGAGGATATGATTACTTGTAGATGCTAAGGCTTAGACCAAATTCGTGTAGCGACGAGTATGGCTAAATCTTTTGAAGTAGAGGTTGTTAGTGCATCACATAACCACTACCAAGGGCATTGAATTGAATTCTTTTGTTAATATTCTTGGATATGATATCCCGCATTCCAACCTCTTCTTCGATTTGTTCTTGTTTGTTTGCTTGCGGACAAGCAAAAGGCAAGTTCGGGGGAGTTGATAGTTGCATAATTTAGCCCATTTTAGCATACATTTTGGTTAGCATTTTGTGACTTATTGCATTCATTTCTTTGTTTTTGGTATAGTTTGCATCCATTTTAGAGTTAGTGAGTCTTAGGTTAGTTTTTGCATATGTTTGTGTGCTATGGAGTCTTTTAGGTGCTTTTTGGAGCTTGGGGAAGATCATGGACTAGGAGGAACGTACCCGCAGCGAACAGAGATGATCAAGTGATGAAGGAGAAAACCGGACGTTTGCAGCGGTCAGCATGCAGCGGTCTAGGGAGACCGCTGCACTTTCAAGTCTCGCAGCGGTCAGGTGCAGCGGTTAGAGCAGACCGCTGCGGATCCATCCGGAGCAAAAACCAGGCGTTTCACAGCGGTCATGCAGCGGTTAGAGCAGACCGCTGCGGATCCATCCGGAGCAAAAACCAGACATTTCACAGCGGTCATGCAGCGGTATGAGCTGACCGCTGTGAACCTTCTCGGACACAAAAATTGTCGGGTCAAACCCGGTTTGTCCCGGGTTGACCCGACCCGATCTGTATCTACTTAAGCAAATTAAGCCTAATTAGACAGAGAGTTTTTTTTGGGGGCTGCTTCTTTTTAGGGTTCTAAGCCACTTATTTCTTTCTTCTTCTTTTCTTGTTTTTGTTTTGTATGAAGGATTCAAGATCCAAACCATTTTAGTGAAGATTTTCTTAAACTCTTTTTACCAATCTTTTTATTTTGCTTATGGCTTTCATTTGTATGGTTGATATTTGTGATTTAGCTATGTGTGAGTAGTTCTTTTAGGATTCTTGGGTGAAGTAGATTAGGGTGATTCCAGGTTTGTTCTTGATGTTTAAGAGTTAGATTACTTAAAACCCTTTCTCATTGAGTGTTATTAATGCTGGATTAGCCTTGACAAAGTTGATTTAGATCATAGGGAATTTCTCGCCCGGAAGGTGTTCGATGAAATTCCCCAACCAATTCAATGAGTGCTTTTCATATCTTAGCCAACGGGAGTTGATGTCTAAGGTGAATTGTGGCTAAGTGGAATTGTTTCTTAATGCTTGTTAGTCATAGAATCGCGAACGGAAGTTTATGACGATTGATGACTAAGAAATGGGTTAATACCATGGAAGTGGATTAATCTTTAGTAGTGTTCTAAGGCCTAAGGAGATATTTAGTCGAATGTTTGAGCATCTTGAGTAGATTAAAGAATCACCCGAGTCGATTGCTTTACCCGAGAATTCGTTTGTTTAAATTTGATATTAATCGTTTTCTTGTTTGCTTTGCTACTCGTTTATTTCTCTATTTTGCACGTTTCAAATTGTCCAATAAATAAACCAAAACCCGATATTTGCTTAGATTAGATAGCGTCCTGTATTCTTAGTGCGTCGTTCTTATTTCCCTGTGGATTCGATCCCAAAGTGCTACAATGACATACCATTAGATTGTGGTATTGTGCACAATGGGTTAATTGTGCGAACCGTAAAAAGTTCACTATCATTTATATGAATCAGCCTCCAGATTTTGTAGACAAAGATCGGCCAACTCATGTATGTCGTCTCCGAAAACTAATTTATGGGCTAAAACAGGCTCCGCGATCGTGGTATTTGTCTCTCAAACAGCATCTTCTCCGAACTGGGTTCGTTAACTCCATGGCGGATGCATCTAGCTTTGTTCATTCCTACAGATCAACAATTACGTACGTACTGGTCTATGTTGATGATATACTCATCACATGCAATAATCAGGACGTCATCAATACGGCTCTTCAAGCATTTGCTGAAAGATTCTCCATTAAAGACCCATTGATCTTCATTATTTCCTCGGCATTAAAGCAAATCGCACCGCAAATGGTCTTCACTTGATGGAACGCAAATATATCACGGATCTACTTCAGCGAAACAACATGTTGGACGCCAAACCAGTCGTAACTCCGTTACCGACGACTCCTAAACTTACTCTTGCTAGTGGTTCTACGCTTGAAGATGGCTCTCAATACCGTTCGGCTGTTGGTAGTCTACAATACTTAGCTTTCACTAGGCCTGATATATATAGCATATGCAGTCACCCGTCTCTCGCAGTTTATGCATAGGCCTACAACGGAACATTGGCACGCTGCCAAGAGGGTTCTTCGCTACCTTGCCGGAACACTTGATCATGGTATCTTCCTGCACAAAGGTTCTCCTTTTACACTTCACGCATTTTCTGATGCAGATTGGGCTGGTGATACGGATGACTATGTTTCAACAAATGCATATGTCATATATCTTGGACGAAATCCCATCTCTTGGTCTTCAAAGAAGCAAAAAGGCGTTGCTCAATCTTCCACTGAAGCAGAATATCGTTATGTTGCCAACACCGCCTCGGAAGTACTATGGTTAAAATCGTTGCTCACTGAACTTCATCTTCCGTTGTCTTCTCCTCCGGTTATCTACTGTGATAATATCGGTGCTACCTACCTTTGTGCTAACCCAATCTTTCACTCACGAATGAAACACCTTGCTCTTGACTATCACTTCATTCGGAATTTGATCTAGGCTGGCCAACTTCGTGTCTCACATGTCTCAACGCACGACCAACTAGCAGACGCACTCACCAAACCTCTTCCGCGATCTCACTTTCAGAATGCATGCTCCAAGATTGGAGTGTCAAGAGCCCCTCCATCTTGAGGGGGCATATTGAGGATATATGTAAATATATGTATTTAAGGGACTATTATGTAATTAGAGTTATCCTAATCTCTCTTGTATCACTATAAATACTTGTAAAGTCATTCTAATAATATTATCACATTCTATAATCTATACATTTTGTGTCGTGTAGAAAAACAACGAATGCAGTTCAAGTGGTGGTTTTGTTCTTCCAAAACATCAACATCTATAAGCTCCACGAACTACCACTTTCCATATCATCGGACCATGCCTCCATAATTTTTAGTCATTTCTAGAGGTTCATGTGGCGTCTTTTGCTTACTAAATTTGGATATGAACTCACTATATCACCTTCAAACAGATGGTCAGATAAAAGTGACCAATATGGCGGTAGGTGCGTTGCTTGGTGGACGATAACAATTTGTCATATGATATGTATCTAATGCATGTCAAGCATTAGGTTCTTTTCTTGGCCGAGGATCTGACTAGGTCTAGTTGTGATACCTTATACTATCAAGTGCAATGTTAACTACGTAACAAAAAGGGTTGAACAAAAATGAATTAACTAATAAAACATGTTGATTAATTGGAATCAAATGCTTCAAAAAGAGAATTTGGTCTAGTGGTATGATTCTTGCTTAGGGTGCGAGAGGTCCTGAGTTCAATTCTCGGAATGCCCCTCTCTTCTTTGTTTTTTTTTTGGTTAGTCTATATATTTCCTTATTAAACCTTACCTCTAATAATCTATAGAGTAGGAACACACACAACATGTGTTATATGTATTGTGGATTTTATTTATCTATAGTTGTATCCCCTCAAAACTTTTGCACATGCATGCTTGGTGTGTATTTATTAAGTATATATTCTTAATAGGGAGACAAATGTTATAAGATGTACTTATTAAGTATAGCTTAACAACTTTTAGCAGTTTGACGGCTCGTCTAAATGTCTAAAACCACCATTTTTTTAGATTTTGATAAAAAGAAACAAGAAAATAACAAAAATTGTACGGTGACTAATTGAACATGAAGTTGTTATCTTCATGAGCTTATGACATATATATAATTAAAGAACATGACAAGATGGATTCTAACATGTGTTTGATTAAGCGGCTAAGTACGTATATATATATTAGAAACAAGGCCAACAGCTAATTGTCATCATGAATTTCTTGATATTTATATTGTCATCATGACCTTAAACATATGTTACTCCATAAACATTTAAAAAAAAAAAAAATCAATAGTATATATAGACGTATTCAAGTATATATATATATACAAAGAGTATACCCTAAGTTGATTCGATCTACAAAAAAACCCAAACAAATACAAAAAATGAAAAATCAATGAGGAAGAGAATCAACCAGAGAGTTGTGTCTCTTAGAAGGAGCAGAAGGAGGAATGGGAACGCCTTTGGGCAAGTAACCAAAAATATGGCTGTATTTATACCCTAAGCTCTTCCTATTCTTCGTCATCTTCATCATCTCCATCGTGGCTCCATTAATTCTTGCGGCAGCCGCACAAGAACTATTTGCCGCCAGAAACAGAACAAGACAGAGCAGAACCATCGTACGACACAGAGCCATTTGGTAGTAAATATTTTCTCTTCTTTTTTTAATCTCACTTGCTTTTCTTTAATAAAGTAATGAATGAAATGAATAATGTGCAAGTGTATGTGTATATATAACATATGAGTGTGTGTGGATATGATGGGAAATAAGTGTGGCGGAAATGAGGGGGAAATCGGAAAAAGAGTCGAATGGTAAGAGAGGAGTGACTCCTACGCTAATGAGACTTTGAATGTTCCTTTATTATTTAAAATCGAAACTCTTAATTAAAGGTTGAGTTTTTTCTTCTTTTTGTGTGTTTTCACTTCAGTTTTAGTCACCGCCTGAGACTTTTTCTTTTCTATTTTATACGTAATTAACAGTGATTATTTTTTAATGAAAATAAGTCCATTTTATACGTAAGAAATGGGAATAAATGGGAATCTGGTTAAAGGGACCGTCGCTTTTTTCAAAATTTTTATATTTATTATGTACAACTTCGTTGACTAGAATATTTAATGGTTTTATGGACACAATCACTGTTAGCTAGTTTTTATTTTTTTTGTTTGTTTGTGTAATTTTCAACTTTCAACAATAATTATCATAAGACAGGAATACTGGAATAGTAAAGCAAGATTAGCTTTTCGATTTCGTCAATTTCATTCTTAAGCTTTCTTGAATACAAAATATATTTCGGGCACAAAAGAAGACTAAATATCATCCTCAGATAATACTTTAATTACAACACAGTATAGCATATAAAACTAAAATCATTACAGCTAAAAATAAAACTATCAATAATAAGGAAGTATGCAGTTTCCAACGATTTTCCGAGAAAGCTACTTCGTCGGAATGTTTTGTTCATTTTCCGATCATAATTCCGACAAAATTTTGAAAACAACTTTTCTCAGAAATTTCAACGAAAAATTTTTCGATAAGATTCCGAAAAAAAAATTTTGTCGGAAATTTCGGACGAAATATCACAAATTTCATATTTCTTTAAAATTTTATAGGTTTCTTCTCGTCGGGAAATTTCTTACCACGGATTTCATCGGAAATTTTCTGTATATATTTTCTTGTAGTGATATGATACACACGTGTATATATAGTATATATCGTACATATAAGATACTGAAAGTTCATGCATAAAACACGTAAAAACAATGTATACCAACTTAATCTTTTGCGTGAGAAGGTATTTTAAGAAATTTAAAGAAAAAATTAGTTTAGATGGTTGACTCCCTTACTTGACAACTTGACAGTTGGCTTTCATGATTCACATATTTCATTCATTTACTCCATTTTTGATTTGGATGTCCACCTGATTTCTTCATCTAATTCGGACTTCTTCACCAATTAGTTTTTTTCTTTTGAATAGACTTTTTCTGTATTTTATAAAATGCCAAAAAAAAAAAAAAATTCAAACATATATATTTCCCACGTTTAGACATGCATGTCGCAAAAAGTCATGCACTTCTGCTTTGGTTTTTTTGAATGAAATACACATCTTTATATACTAAAAGATATACGTACAATAAAATTTTTTCGCATTATTTAAAGAGTCTCTTGTTTAATTTTTGTTATACATGTTTTTAGTATAGGAGTAATTTTTGGAATGAGGAATATAATAATATCTATACTGTTAAAAAGGATGCAAACTTTGTGTCCAAATAGGGAAAAATCCAAATAAAGCTATAATTATACTAGTTGCCAAACAGATATATTTAGTGCAATATTAATAAAAAATGCATTTTATTTTATATTTATATTTAATTTCAAAATTTTATATATTAATTTAGATTACTTTGGATTTACTTAAATATAGATTATATTACTTACCAAAAATCACAAAAATCAATTGTTATTGTATTTTTAAAAAAATAATAGTCGGATATTAATTTAGATTTAATTTAAATATTTAAATTTAAATAATAACCCATATTAACATCCGCCCAACAGTATATGTGGATAAAAAGAGCATAAATACACACACTTTTCAACCTTTTGACGAGATCAGAGCAATAAAAACATACCAACATATTATCGTCCACAAAGTTGCATTTTTAAAATTCATAATTCAAAAATCTAATTTTGAAAAAATAAGAGAAAGACCAATCAATAGATTTGATGGTACAAACAGACATATTCCTTAAAGACGAGCCAAGTACTGAGAAATTAAAAACACGAGCAAACTTAAGGAATCAGTCAACGGAACCGAAAAAACATTGTGACCATTGCTACTTACTTAATTTTTCATTATCTTGTGTTTTCAGGTACTGAGAGAGTTTGGAGATATATGTGGCAAAAGATGATTTGGTTGTCTGGTCGAAAATTCTAATTATGTTGAAGCAATTTGTATCATGTCATTGTGTACTAGTCAGACATAAATTAAGGAATTGCCTTTGCTTTTGTTCAAATACGATAGATGTTGAAGCTTTGTATCATGTCATTGTGTACCAGTCAGAATAATGACATGTTAATGTTATGTTGAAGCTTTGTATCATATCATTGTGTACTAGTCCTCATCTTGTATCATGTCATTGTGTACTAGTCAGACATAAATTAAGGAATTGCCTTTGCTTTTGTTCAAATACGATAGATGTTGAAGCTTTGTATCATGTCATTGTGTACCAGTCAGAATAATGACATGATAATGTTATGTTGAAGCTTTGTATCATGTCATTGTGTACTAGTCCTCATCTTGTATCATGTCATTGTGTACTAGTCAGACATAAATTAAGGAATTGCCTTTGCTTTTGTTCAAATACGATATATGTGTGTTGTGTTGATTTACACATGATTTGCAACTGCTGTGGCAGAAGTATGAGAGGAAACCGAAAACTGATGTTACTTGCATTTCCGACAACGCTGTGGCTGAATTCAGTTTCGCTCTATCCAGTTTCTCATTTTGAAAGTTCATTATTCTGGTAAAGCAGCTGGATCAAGCTCATACCAACCCTGGGTTAAGCCTCTCCCTTGTGTTCCATTTAATCTGATTGACGGAATGCTATTTGAGAAACTTGCATTGCCATAGATGGGGAATATGTACCATTACAGAAGAAGAAGACACTAGAAATGGCAAGGCATAAGAACATGTTGGGTGATTTTTGTGGTGGATGAAGAGAGAGTGAGGTATGAAGTAAAAATTCTTTAACATTGATCCCTGATTCTAAAGTAAATTGGTATTGAGAGATTATCTAATCATGAACACAACAATTCAGCAAAAAAAAATGATGATGATGAAAAATGATAAAGTTTTCTTTGCCCAGTAAAATTGATTAAACCGTACGGCTGAGTAAACTTGGATGATTTTTTCATCAATAATACTTGGCAAGCAGCAACTTCTAAATCGTGATTATTACAAAGTATTCTTACACACCAAAGTTGCTTGAACTAGAAACAAAAGAAACTGCAAATCCCAGAAATATAAATGAAAAAAAAGAAGAGCAATTGCAACATCACACCCATAGAAGATTATTTTACACAAAATTTTCCTCTTCGTTTATGGGATTTCGTATCCTTAAGCAACCTGGGAAAAAACACAAATGTAATTCTAGTTTAGATTGGGTTTTTTTTTTTTGGTAGTCCAGAAAACAAAGTAAAAATAAAAGAAGACAATTCATACTTGACCAGGATTTCAAGCTTTTGCTGGGCTTTATTGAACTTGTATAGTTCTGAGGCATGAAAAAAATAAGAGCAATCACCAATAAATTTCATTCAGAACATCAACTCAGAACATCAAGTGAGACAATTCATACTTGACCAGGATTTCAAGCCTTCGATGCCGTTGAGATATCTCGGTGGACCATCAATAGAACAGAGGACCAACGATCAAGATTTGCTCGTGAGGGTTGGACGCAGCAACCAAGTGGTTCAAACCAGAAATATCTGCCGTCAAACTCAATCAAAGAGGTCATTAACGGTCTACGGAGGTACAATTGAGATTTTTTCCGGAACCTACTAACCCATAAATCCATGACGGTTCTACAGACACAAGATTTCGTAGATAATGTTTGCTAAAATATAAGCTTTAAGTGTGAAACATGATCTCAAATCATGAACATAAAGAGCCCAGAGAGGATAAACTCTATGGCTACAATGATCGCCGCATCTTTGGCTACAAAAGAAAGATTTTGTAGCATCATCCATAGTTATTTCCATGGCCGTTGTTTACAAAACTAAATATGCTTGTTGCATTTTGAAAAATTCAATTCTATTATATATATGATTCTAAAAAAAAACCAAAAGATATAAAATTTTCAATACACTACTATTTCTCTCGTTTGCTTTTTCAGATTCTTTTATTTTTACGATTAAGATGCGGTTGTCTTAATTTTTTAAACTGTTGGTGATAATCGAATTCGAAGATACTAGGTGGAAACACCAAAACATCGATCATATTACTTGCTGTCGTTTTTTAAGTAATATAATTATATAATTTAAAATCTGTTTCAACGAATTAAAATAAATGATTAGGCTTAACATCATTATTGGCTAAGAAATATGAATTATTGGCCGATTTCTCTTAAATCTCGATTAAATCATTAAAAGGGAAAAACATATGTTTCTTTATAGGCTATAAACATTTTAATAAGTACTAAGAATATGTGAAAATATTTAGGATTCCTACTAACACAGCACCGTTTTTATTTGTTAAATTATATATCTTTTTTAAGGGGTTTTAAACTGATAATGATCCATATTGTCTTTAGCCGTAATTTCTAGGAAACATCCTTATTCTAAAACACATAAAGCGATTGTTTAGTAGTGTAGGGTATTTTATCCTTTCTTTTTCTTGATTATCCAAATTTTAACATAAACTTGATTAAATATTTAGAAAAAGGTAAAAAAAAAAAAAATTTATAAATAACTATCGATACCTTTCATTTTGCACAGTATAAAGGATTACTTTTGGATACTTTAAAAAAATGCGGTTTCATTTTTTTGCATTTTTTAATAACTTGATTTGTCTCGTGAAAGTAATAGTTTTCATGAAAGAGAAGAGAATTGAAAGAGAAGAGAATTTACAGCCAAAACAATTTAATAACTTTGGTCAAATATAAAAGAATAAGAAGGAATCTTTAACCAATATACGTAGAGATCATGACAAAAATAATGTTCAAATATGGAGATCATCTTCTTCTTGTCTTATGTCTTCTATCTACTGTCTTCTGAATCGTGACTGACATGCTCCGTTTTTCCTAGAGAATAAAAAACAAACCACCAAATAAAACTTTGTATCATTCATTCTGTGTGAACATAACAACAAAAAGCACGTTACACACACCAAAAAAAGGAGAAATCTTTTCTCCTTTAGATCTTGTTTTTTCGTTTCCCTTATAAGCTTGATTTTCCTATCGTTTTAGTATAGTTACAACGGTTGAAATCAGCATAACTCGATCCCTCGATATTTAGCAACCATGATTCCAAACTCCCTGGGATATTAGTGCTTAGATTGCATGTGCACATTATAAACACATTTTCAATCAGCTGTACAACACGAAACCAAAAAGTTTAGAAAATATATCGAAGGATTTTTATGTTATCAGTCTACAGAACAAAATTTAACCTCAGAAATACCTATAGATAACCACATCAAACACAGCATCCAGATCGATGGTCACACATATGCACAACGTCAACAGAAAAACGAAATTACTTATGGATGGATATATTAAATCTGAAAAATCTTCTAGACAAAGAAAGAGAGTACAAACCATTAAAAAGGGAGAAGAAAAATATACCATCGAAGACTTATCAGAGAAAACAAAAATCCAAACCCTAAATGACACATGAGTTCATTTCCCACAACCCCACATAGTTCCATGTCTACGATACTCGAAGAACCATAAATTGTCATGAATAATTTATCGAGCTTATTATAAGAAGCTAAAACTTGAAAACTACTCACCTCATCTTGAGACTAAACGTGGAGCAGATAGGGAAACATCGCCTTGGCCGCAAACACTAAGGAATAAATTTAAAATTATAGAGAAAATACACTCATACCGTAGAAAAAGATGAATTAGAGACAATGAAGATGAATCTCGTCGATTAGTTCGATACAAACTTATATTGCGTTTAGTTGAGAGCCTGATGTGAAGGAGAAACATATCAAAATAAACAAAAAATAACGATACTAAAAACAAAACAAAAATTGAGGATCATTCAAACATTATCCAAGATCAATATGTTTATGATGAATCAAATCACGTTGCTATGGAACCTTCAACGATGATTCATTACTGAAGTAACATCTAAATGTTTAATTAAAAAAAACATCTAAATGATTAGGTTTATCAGATCCGATGAAAATAGACAGGAAAAATAAAAATCAAAAAGGTAATTTAAATAACCTCTTTTTGTAAGACTCCTCTAATCTCTTGATTTTCTCTGTTTAGTTTACTCAACCCGATAACCTATCCCATGGGGGCCTGAAAAAAGCGTTTTAGATCACAAATTATTCTTTAGAACCGGATTCACGCGAAAACAACAATACACTAAACAAAAGCAAAAACATATAAAAGAAAGCAACATGAACCTTAGAGATTAAACCTAAAGCTAAACAAAAAGTAAAGGGCATACAAAACGAAAGAGACCGGTATCATGAAACAAAAATAAGATCCTAGGAATTGATATATATAGTTTTTAACATAGGATAGGGTTCCCTATTCTATTTGATTTTCCATTTATAAAATATGTCGATAATACTAAATAACTTTATTTATTCCATTTTAACGGTAATTACTATTTCCGATAAGATAAATATCTAACTGTGAATCTATTAACTTATTCCATTTCAACGGTAATTACTATTTCTGATCAGATAAATATCTAACTGTCAATCTATAAACTTATATACGACTTTATCGATTTACTTTTTTATGAATAAGAAAATTTCCTTTTTAATATAATTGATAAAAAAAAGAAGGTATATTGTCGACGTGGGCTATAGCCCTACCGAAAAAAAAAAAAAACTCGATCCATTAGTTAATCAAATTCATTAATGGCATATCTGTCTTTTATAGTCGAAATCTTTGGCATATCGGTATGGTATATTATGAATTCTAAAAAAAATTAATTTGAACCAAAAAAGAATAATAACTGAACTTTACGGTTTAGGGTGAATGAGAGAGCTTCATTCTGAAAATTCACTTCGCTTTTACTGATGATTTGTAAACTTTATTTCTTATCAAAATAATATGAATCTATATATAAAAACATCTGGTCATACGACATTAAGCGAGAGTTTTTACCTAGTTAACTCAACCAGGCCTACTTGCTCCTACTTTTTCTTTTTCTTTTTGATTATGTTATGAATTTCTTGAATTGAAAGTATCAAATATATTTCTTTATTTTTAAAGAATCGGGCTTAGGCCCAACAGTATATGTGGAGATAAAAGGAGCATAAACACACACACTTTTCAACCTTTTGATGAGATCAGAGACAAAAGAAGAAGAGCGAACCCTAGTTTCATATCATGCCGCCGAATCTGAGATCTGTCGTTGCGCAGGGCTGGAGATCGATTGGCTACGAGGTGATGAAGAGAAATTGCGGCGAGACCCAATCGATCTCCAGCCCTGCGCAACGCCAGATCTCAGATTCGGCGGCATGATCTGAAACTAGGGTTTGCTTTTCTTCTTTTGTCTCTGATCTCGTCAAAAGGTTGAAAAGTGTGTGTGTTTATGCTCCTTTTATCTCCACATATACTGTTGGGTCTAAGCCCGATTCTTTAAAAATAAAGAAATATATTTGATACTTTCAATTCAAGAAATTCATAACATAATCAAAAAAGTTCTATATAAAAGCATGGAATGAGCATTTTGATGTTATCTAACAAAATACTTAATTATATAAAATCAAATCTTAGAAGCTAATGATATATAAAAGCATGGAATGAGCATTTTGCAACTTCAAAAATGCTCTCGTCTATGTTTTATTGACAAAATTCGATTGAATGATTAATTTCTTAATGACTATTATGCTTACGCATAATCACACATCCACTATAAACTATTATTGTTAAGACTATAATAACCATTAGCCAAACATAGGTTTTTTAAAATTTAATTGTTTTTTTTGACGTCAGGTCTTTTTAATTAAAATGTTTTTTTTAAATAGTTTCCTCACTAAAGAAAAGTACTCATAGTAAATGACAAATCATTTTCATTTTGAGTAATTAACTAAATGACAAAAGTGTAATTAAAATATAGTTTAAAATATTTTTTTGCATATCATAAATCATGTAAATTTTTTCGGACAACACACAAAAAAGAAAAGATCATGTCAATTTATTAAATAACGTGTTACCGTTAATGGTAATTGACATGTTTATTTGATAAATTGACATGATTTGTGATATGAAAAAATGACTACCTTTGAATTACACTTTTGTCATTTATTTATTAACTTAAACTGAAAATGTATTTTCATTTACTACAATTTTGTTTTTTCGTTGTTGAGCAAACTTTTTCTATTTTCAGTTTAGTTAAAATAGACCTATGTTTTGCTAACGTTTATTATTGTCTTAACGCTGATATTTTCTATGCTTTCTTATATAAGACGTTTTTTAAAAAAAAATTGTTTCATTTTATATGATTTTTATGCAATATTTATAATTATTTAGTATGCCATGATCAATTATACTCTACAGTAAAAACAATTATTGGTTGAATTTGTTTATTTAAATATTAAAAAAATATTTTTCAATTAAAAATAAAAACATTTATGGCTTTTTATTTCCAGCAGTTTTAACCAAAAAATCTTATTAAAAAAAGGAGATGAAATAGTTTCTAGATGCATATTTTTTTTTTGCATTTTATCTCACTACCTCGGTAAAAATCTGATAGTATGCATATTTTTGATATAAAAAAAATAGTTTTGGAGTAATTATTTATCGATATCTTATTGTTTACAATTAAAAAATTTCTTCGACTCAGTGGTGTAGTGGGCTAGACTGAGGTAATATGGGTGTGTCATTCGTTCTAATTGTGTGTAGCGAGCTTTACAATAAGAATTAAAAAAATATATATATATACTTTTATAGCCCAAACTCATTTTAAGTAATAATAATTTAATTGGTTTATAATGATTATTCATCCCTAAATTTGCTCTGACATGTATGAATTTTTAACTTTAGTTTTTCTATGTCTCCTCAATTAATATACGAAGGATCAACCTCATAACGGTAATGCATTATTTGCTAAAATAATGATGTAATTTACTATATGAAAAAATTGACTATCTTTTCATTTTACTTGTCATTTAGTTATTTCAAAGGACTCGTGCATTCTTGAGCGTAGTTCCGCTTGTAATTGATCTACAAGCTACATGGAAAATGACGTATTGGCTGCGATCGCACACTTCAACTTTTGATCGCCTTCTATTTTTTGCCATTTTTTTAAGGGAAGTAAAGTGCTTCGTTATATATTGTGAGATTTTTCAGACGGCCAAAGAGAAACCTAACAATGTAGGGCTTTACTTGCTACTACCGTTCCCCATATAATAAGCATGGATGAACATAAACATGAACTTTGTCCTTAGTCTCCCACGTACACGACACAATAAGTCATTATTCGATATTAGTGGTCGTCAATTATTTTTTTGAAAATGATTTATTTTGTGTCGTGTAGAAAAACAACGAATGCAGTTCAAGTGGTGGTTTTGTTCTTCCAAAACATCAACATCTATTAGCTCCACGAACTACCACTTTCCATATCACCGGACCATGCCTCCATAATTTTTAGTCATTTCTAGAGGTTCATGTGGCGTCTTTTGCGTACTAAATTTGGATATGAACTCACTATATCATCTTCAAACAGATGGTCAGATAAAAGTGACCAATATGGGGGTAGGTGCGCTGCTTGGTTGACGATAACAATTTGTCATAGAATCCAGTTTTTGTTGTTGTAAACTCGTTGAATGTATATAATGTCAAGCATTAGGTTCTTTTCTTGGCCGAGGATCTGACTAGGTCTAGTTTTGATTCCTTATACTATCAAGTGCAATGTTAACTACGTACCAAAAAGGGTTGAACAAAAATGAATTAACTAATAAAACATGTTGATTAATTGGAATCAAATGCTGCAAAAAGAGCATTTGGTATAGTGGTATGATTCTTGCTTAGGGTGCGAGAGGTCCCGAGTTCAATTCTCGGAATGCCCCTCTCTTTTTTTTTTTTTTTGGGTTAGTCTATATATTTCCTTAGTAAACCTTACCTCTAATAATCTATAGAGTAGGAACACACACAACATGTGTTATATGTATTGTGGATTTTATTTATCTACAGTTGTATCCCCTCAAAACTTTGCACATGCATGCTTGGTGTGTATTTATTAAGTATATATTCTTAATAGGGAGACAAATGTTATAAGTATGTTTGACGGCTCGTCTAAATGTCTAAAACCACCATTTTTTGTAGATTTTGATAAAAAGAAACAAGAAAATAACAAAAATTGTACGGTGACTAATTGAACATGAAGTTGTTATCTTCATGAGCTTATGACATATAGTTATATAATTAAAGAACATGACAAGATGGATTCTAACATGTGTTTGATTAAGCGACTAAGTACGTATATATAAATTAGAAACAAGGCTAACAGCAAATTGTCGTCATGAATTTCTTGATCTTTATATTGTCATCATGACCTTAAACATATGTTACTCCATAAACATCAAGACGTATTCAAGTATATATATATATATATACAAAGAGTATACCCTAGTTGACTCCGGATAAACATATGTTACTCCATAAACATATGAATCTTCTTTTCCACATCCGCCTAATGGAAAGTACTATCTAGTTGACTCCGGATATTCCACCAGGACAGGGTATCTTGGTCCGCATCGTAAGATGCGATATCATCTTGAGCAATTTTCTAGAGGAGGACCATCTACAAACACACGAGAGTTGTTCAACCGAAAGCATTCGAGTTTGCGATCATTTATTGAACGAACATTTGGAGTATGGAAAACAAAATGGAGGATTTTGGATCGTAAGCATCCAAAGTATGGTTTGACTAAGTGGATTAAGCTTGTAACAGCGACGATGGCACTACACAACTTCATACGTGATACAGATCGGGAAGATTATGATTTTGTACGTTGGCAAAATAGAGAAGATTATCATGTTCATGGTGATGAAGAAGGAGCAGGAGAAGAAGAAGTTGATGATAGTAGCAGTGATGATGATCATGGTGGACATATTCCATATGAGCTGACCGGTGATAGAGCGATGGAAGCTTTGCGTGACACCATCACAAATGAATATGGTATAGGACGTCGATTACCTTATTATATATTATAGTTTATGACTTTTTTTTTAAGTTTATTTAAGACTTGGTGTATTACTTTTGTTTTGTTATACTTTATGATCTGGTGTATTACTTTTGTTTTGTTTTATGTTAGTTATATAAAAATTATAATGTTTTAATTATATTTAATTATAAAATTATTAATATGATTGTTAACTAATAAAAAATTATTATGGATGTACAAAATTTAAACTATATTGTTTATCAAAAATATAAATGTATAAAATTCATAAAAAATAATTTGAATTAAGTGAAAAATTATGGCTCATATATCAAAAACAAAAAAAAAACTATCGCTAGACAAACGAACAGACCTGCGGCCAGACGCTGCGTCCAAACGCACGGCTATCAAACAATCAAACCTACAACCAGTCGCAGAGATCAGATGCGTGGCTGCCAAAAGAACAACAGCCGCTGCGTTTGGTCGCAGCGTCTGGCCGCAGACGCCAGCGGCTGCAAAACGAACAGACCCCAAGTCATACTTTTTCGCAGCTGCGTCGTTCAAAACTCCAGAGACAACCAACACGATTTGGTACGGAATTTTAAGCTGCATACAGAGGAATCATCCTACAATTGGCTAATTAGAACACAAGGTTGCTTAGCTTTTAAATATCGAAATTACGTACCGATTGGTAAAAATCTTCCGAGTTCTTCAACATCTCTTCGAGCATTGCCCACGAATCATTAGGATTGGTGATGCCAAACTGTTCAACTTTATCAAACTGGTGAACACGGAAAATGCCAAGCGTATCTCTTCCATGGGAACCAGCTTCTTTTCTAAAGCAGGTCGAGTAACCCGCATATCTGGATCAAACAATTATGATGTCAATCATTTTTTCTTTCTTTAAATATACGTTACAAAACAATCGTCTACGTCAAAACGCTGCGATTATATATTACTATACCTTATGGGAAGCTCGGTCGGATGGATCCATTCATCTTGATGGTATGCACAAAGAGGTTGCTCAGCAGTTGCAATAAGGTATTTGTCATCTCCTTCACCAGTTAGCTGGTACAAAAACAACAATATCTTCTCAGTATCAAAGCTCAAGATAAGTCTATATAGCCAACATAGTTAAACAAATGTTTGCGGTAACGTTTTAAGACCTTGTAAAGTTCTTCATCAAACTGTGCCACTTGTGCGCACTTGGCCATGACATCATTCGTCATGAAAAAAGGAGGATGCATTTCTGTGAATCTTCTCTCTTCTAAGAAGTTTAACGCATAGTTGACAAGAGCTCGTTTAAGGTGTGCACCATGTCCTTTTAGTACAAAGCCTCTTGCTCCAGCAATTGTTGCACCAGAGGCCAAAATAGCATTTTAATGAAAACCCAAAAGCACACAAATACGTATTGAGGAGGTGGCCAAAGTGGGTTACCTCTCTTGGTATCTACAAAATTGAGAAGCTCAACGAGATCCACATGGTTTTTCAGCTCCTCACCAGGTGAAGCAACCCGCCTTTCACCCCAAACTTTATGCAAGATATTATTTGCCTTCATATATATATACATTTATAAATCTCTCTCCTTTTCCGGTCACCACCATGAAAGAAAGAGATGGAACTAACCTCATCACGACTAACTGGAACCGAGTCATGGACGAGATTTCCAACTGTCGCCAATTTGGCATTCAAAGCAGCGAAAGCTTCACCAACTGCCGCCTCTTTCTCGGTGGATTGTTGTTTGATAATCGATAATTGCTGAATCTGCTCGGTTGCCTCGGCACCAGACTATATTACAAAGAAACATCCATAAGTTTTTAGTCAAACTCAAATCTAAGCTTAACTTTAAAAAAATAAACAAAATAAAATTTGAACTAATTACTAACAATTTTGAGCTTGCTAACTTCCTTGTTCAGCTTGTTGAACTCTTTTCGGACACAATCAAATTCATATCGACCTGAAACATACAAAGATTTGATGGCTCAGTTTGTAAAGAAGAGAAACGATGCGAAGCAAATTAGGTATATCGTACGTACGCTGACGCCATACTATGTCGAGCATGATTATCTCGTCAACAACTTCAACACTGGCAAACCTCCGGCGCTGAGATTCTCGGATGATCTCCGGATTTTCTCGAAATAGATTGGTATCCAACACTATCGTGCCCTTAGAAGGTGCAGGAGCAGCTACAATTGCTTCATCGGGAGCAGCTACAATTTTGAGGTTGTCCAGTACCTTGTTGAACTCTTCCATGACAGAGATGCACTAACCGTGGAGAAGAAGATGGGAGCGGCTTCCTTATCAAGAGAAACTGCGGTTAGGGTTTGTGTGATCTGTGAGATCATCGTTGTTTTCTATATATAGGTCAAAGGCTTATCCGATCGGGCTCTAGCCCTTGAGTGTTTTTTTACTAAACTTTCAGAAGTAGGTTAGGGATCCGTGCTGTGCACGGTTTTATTGTTTACCTTTCAAGTGTAATTTTATTTTTTATTTTATTTTTATACATCTTTTTATAGCACAGACAACACACACAAAAAAGAGAGAGAATCAAACAAGAGATTTATATAATTTTTTTATTTTAAGATTTGATGTGAAGTTGCATAATTGTTATTACCAAACCCTTTGATTCAAATTGAGGTGTCTGCTGATATTCGTCTTAAGTCAAAGTCACCGCCTTGATTCTCTTGCATTGGTTCACTCCAAAAGGAACATGATCACGAAGGTTCTTGATTTCATCTCCATGGTAACAGAGATTAGGGTTTCCCCAAACACCAAGTCTCCTTCCCATCCTCTCATAGAACATTCTAGAGAACCCAAGCTCCCCACTGATGTTATTTCCATTTACGTAGAGCGCACTGAGACAAGGCATTTCGGTTTCCAGTTCTCGAATGAGTTTGCCTTTGAGATTGTTGTTGCTCAGACCCAAGAACCTGAGTTTCTTGAGCTCCAAGATTGACCAAGGAATCTCCCCTTTTAGCCCTGTGTTGGAGAGATCCAAGACCACCAAATTCTTCAGATTTCTCCACTCTATTCCTGTTAAGTCCTCGCCGAGATGGTTATTGGACAAAACTAGTTCTACCAAAGAGCTCATCTCTTGGATCTCTTTAGTCAATCCACCTGAGAATCTGTTGTTCCTAAGGTCCAAAAGAGTCAGATTCTTTAAGGACTGTAGCTCTTTAGGTAACTTTCCTTCCAAGTTATTGTTACTAACATCGAGTTTCAGCAGTGAATTTAATCCTCCAACGCTCAAAGGCAACGATCCAGAGAAGAAGTTCCTGCTTAGATCCAATATCAATAATCCGGTTAACCCGTAGACCTCTGGTATTCTCCCTGTGAACTGATTTCCAGACAGTACTAAGCGTCTCAGTCTGGTTAACTTGGCTAAATTCTCTGGCAATGAACCTGTTAACCGGTTTTCTAGTACCACAAGCGATTGAAGGTTGGTGATGTTAGTGATGAAAGAAGGTAGTTCGCCGATCAGTCCCGGGTTTGATCTGATCTCAAGCGTCTCCAAGTTCTTAGAGAGATCCAGCCACTTCTCATCTGAAACTGAAGCTAGATATTGGTTTGGTGATGTGAAGCAGTGGAAAAGAGAGAGAGACTTGAGGTGCTTGAGCTCAAATAGTTGTGGTCTGATCACTGGAATCTCAGCACAAGCAAGAGAGTTGTCTCGCATAGTCCCAAAGCTTAAAGCAGTCACATACCAAAGATCATCATACACATCACAACTCACACCCTGCAGAGTTAAACAACAAAAAGAATTGGAAATTTCAAATGTTATGTTACAACAAATAGGAAGTGACTGCAGCTAATTATTAATTATTATCCACCGGCGAAGTCATACACACCAAAATGGAACAGAGGAATTTTTATTACTAAATTGCTAATAAAAGTAAGTAAAGGAATCTATTTTTCTATCTTCTGGCTTGAGATCAAAATTAGTTGCCACTAGCAAAGATAGTTTTTTTTTCATAATTGGTAATTTTTTGTTATTCTTGAAAAGACCCAAATGAGATCAAAGAAGAATGATGAGAGAAAAGGACCTGTATCGGAGTCCAACCACAAGGGTCAGGAAAAAGATAAGAGCCATTCCAAGAGTCACCAACAAATCCTTGAATGGTAGAGTAAAGAGCAGCTTGCTCTGTTTTCTCCATGGGACCTCCTTCACTCTCCTCTGTTTCTGCCTTGCTCCAATCCACCACAAAACACCACACACATAGTAAAAAGACCAAGTATTGCTTCTTTGTGAATCTAAGCATCTTCATTGAGGCTATAATGAGAAGGTGATGAAAAAAGTGCTTGTGTGGATCTTATCTGTATTGGAATTATTCCACTTGTAGTATCTGTTTCTATCAAGGAAAAGTTATTTTAAAAAGAAAAAAAAATCAAAGAGAATGAAGAATTTGGGTTGGTGTTTGAAGCAAATGTTGGAAGATGAAAACAAAGCTATCAACACAATGGGTTATGGGACCCTAATGAAAACCATGAATGTTGGTTGATATGTATACAAGATTTGTTCAAGAAAACAACCCTTAAAGTCTTTTTTTTCTCTTAGAGAGATTAGTTTGAGACAAGAAAATGTCATGAGAAAAAGGAGAAATCTTTAGAGGTTTCTCTGTTTTCTATCTCTGTTTCTCTAGAGGAAATGCCCAGAAGAAGACCAAAGAAAGAACAAGGGAGGAAAAGCCAATTCTGTTTCTCTAGCTTATGGTTACATATAGCGCAGCTGTAAGTGTGTTTATACACATATATAAGCACCTTACCAGTCTACAATATGACAAAAATGAAATTTTGGATTAAATCCAAATATTTGACAAAGACTAAAAGAAAATGTTATAAAGTTGCAATTTTTTATCATGTTCATGGCAGGTTTAGGGTTGCCTTAATCCATAGAATATGAGCAAATCGGAGTAAGTTATAGAGTTATAGGGGTATATAGCCAGAGATTTAGACAACGACTAAGCATTAGCAATTAAATTTATAAAACAAAATCTTTAAAAGCAAGACACAGTTATCAAAGCAGAGAAAAAAATAAGAAACAATAATGGTAATGAAAATGATAACAAGACTGAAAGCGAAAGGCAGAGAAGATCGAGTCTTTTTTAAAAGGACTGTTAATTCTTCAGCCTCCATATTTTTTGTATTTTCTTTATAGGTTTCTCAAAGAAAAAAAAAATTATTAAGTGTCCTTTTCTTGAAAAACAGTTATATTATTTCTTGAAAAAGAATTATATATATATCGATGGTTAAAACTTAAAACTCAAAAGGAAGAAGCTTGATTGGTGGTTTAGTTGATTTGAAATGTAGTTAAATTAAGAGAATGGATTCATGGCTAATCCAGTGTCGTAGAAGTTTGCAATTGAGAATTAATGTGGGGATATTTTTTTAATGAAGACTGAGAGATGCTCTTGCATGGCCTGGTTTCTTTTGGACCACACTCTTTTGTCTTAACATTGAAAGGTGAGGCATATCTACTATCTACTTACTCACTATAAATCTATGTATTAGAAATTGAAATCTTGGTAAGATCCTACATATAAGCCGTGTGTAGTCCTTTTCTTGTTTTTACCATTTTGTGTTTTGGACTTACATATTTCTTTTTTGTTTGGTGATTTTCAGGCAAACATAACCAAAAAAAAGAAGATGTCAGACCCATGCAATGGACTTGTGTAACTTTGTTTCTTACCTCTGAATCTTGTTTGGTTTCCTTGAACACCAGCACTATTACCTATGGAAGAGCATATTAGAATCAAATGTTTCATTTCCTACAATGCACCTAGCTTCCAAGATTTCACTTCCTTTTGTTTCAGTTGCTTAAAAAAGAAAGTAAAGTTTTAAAATAACCGACACATACAAAGATGTTTTTCTCTGGAAAATCCTACTTGTTGGATAGTTTTTGTCTTTTAGAGAAAGAGAGAGAGAGAGAGAGGGAGAAAATGATTATTAGGTTGTGAAAAAGACCCAAATCTTCTTTCCTATGGAAGCCTCGCCTTGGCGCTCTGTTTCTTCTTCTTCTTCTCCTTCGTTCTCCTCTTCCATCATGCTGACATTCCCATCATCATCTTTTCTTTCACCGCTGCCTCCTGCTTCAAACTGTGGATCTTCGACTGGCCTCTTTCCCGTATTGTTATCCTTGAACTCGGTTTCTGCTTCAACCTGTATAAAATCCATGGCTCAGAATAAATATCTTGTAAGGTTAACATGCCCACATGTTCCCCTCAGACACAAAGAAAGACCATCTGAACATGATAGAAAAATATTTAAGTAATGGAGATGATCTAATTCGATGTTTCAGGAAAATCATACCTTAACAATCTCCTCATGTGTTACCGCCTCCACTAATATTTCAGCTTTTCCATTTTCCCTATTCTCACCTTGCGGTGGAGTAAGATTATCCTTCAGACTTGGCACTGTTCTAATATCATCATTGACACTCTCTTGTTTTTCCATGGCACCTGTTGATGCTTGAGCTTTATCTTCTTCTGTTCCTACACTGAAAGGATTTTCCATACAGATATAAGTTTCAAACGTATTGGATTCCAGATTTTTCCTATTAAAAAGAAGCAGGAGCTTACTTTCTATGTCTTCTGAGATGATATCGGCTTTGCCCAGATGTCAGAGAGACTGGAATAGCTGTCTGTCTCTTCTTCCTACGTCCACCAGTTGTCATACTGTCTACACCCTCATCGCTATCACCAGCTGCGAGTTCACCATCTGTGATTCTAGAAACATGTTCGCGTTGTCGCTTCCTTGGAATTTCCCCATCTGATGGTTTTGAATCTCTAGACGCAGCTTTTGTTGCTTGCGGTCTTCCTCTAACAGACTTACTCCTACCTCTACCACGTCTAGGTTTATCAGTCTTTAACTCTGATTGCAGGGAAACTTCAGGACCTTCTTGTATTTTACTTTCTGCGAAACTCTGTTCAGTACCAGATGCTTCATGATCATTGCCTGCCATTGTATCCAGAGTATCATCAGGTTGTGAAGATTCTGGAAGCTTAATCGCAGCAAGTGTCCCAATCAAAGATGCATTTTTGCTATTTTCGGGAAGTTTTTCCCCATTTTCAACATCAGGTGCTCGATTAGACTGAACAAAATTGTGAAATTTTTCTCCACAGGAATAGCAGAACATCATATCTTTCAGAAATAGTACGAATTGCTCCTTTTCACAGCATACTCGTTCTCGTTGCTCTTTCAAATAGATTATAAGTGCATCTATCTGATTGACGTCCGTATATATCTCAACAGATTGTTTATACAACGTCTTCCTTTTGACATAATTTTTTTTTCTTTCCCTCTTCAGAGCAAGCTTCTCGTATTGCACTTCTTCCATCTCTCTTTGAGCCAGCTTCTTTATGTAACTAATGTTGTCATTAAGCTCTTCTTGGCCTCTCTTCTCATATGTTCTCGCCCTTTCATTAAAATCTTTCCCACCCTCTTCATCGTGCCTCTGCAACTCCATGTCAAGATTCCTTCTTTGCGTCTCAAGATCTTCAACCAACTGACTGGTCTTATTTTTGGCATTTTCATGCAAAGCTAGTTTCTTTATCTCTGATTGCAGGGAAACTTCAGGACCTTCTTGTATTTTACTTTCTGCGAAACTCTGTTCAGTACCAGATGCTTCATGTTCATTGCCTGCCACTGTATCCAGAGTATCATCAGGTTGCGAAGATTCTGGAAGCTTAATCCCAATCAAAGATGCATTTTTGATATTTTCGAGATGTTTGAGCTCATTTTCAACATCATGTGCTCGATAAAACTGAGCAAAGTTGTGAAATTTTTCTCCACAGGAATTGCAGAGCTTAATTTCTTTCAGAAATAGTCCGAAACGCTCCAGAGCACACCATAATTGTTCTCGTTGCTCTTTCAAAGAGATTCTAAGGGCATCTACCTCATCGACGTCCTTATATAACTCAACATATTGTTGATACAACGTTTTCCTTTTGACAGAAATTCCTCGTCTTTCCCTCTTCAGAGCAAGCTTCTCGTAATGCACTTCTTCCATCTCTCTCTGAGCCAGCTTCTTTATCCAACTAATGTTGTCATTAAGCTCTTCTTGGCCTCTCTTCTCATATGTTCTCGCCCTTTCATTAAAATCTTTCCCACCCTCTTCATTGTGCCTCTGCAACTCCATGTCAAGATTCCTTCTTTGCGTCTCAAGATCTTCAACCAACTGACTGGTCTTATTTTTGGCATTTTCATGCAAAGCTAGTTTCTTAATCTCCATGCCAGCTTCAAATGATTCTTTCTGCATCTTGACATCATCCACCTCCCTTTTCAGATTATCCCTTAAAATAATCTCTTCTCTCTTCAGCCTATGCTTTTCTGATATTTGCAAACTTCTCAATTTCTCCTTTTCTTCAGTAACTTCCTTTTGCTCTCTAGTTTTGTCAGCCTTCTTCTCATCCAAGGCTTCCCACTCTTTCTCAAATCTTCCCTTATCTTTTTTCAGTTCTTCACGTTCCTTCCAGAGCAACTCCTCCTCTTGCTTAACTCTATCTATCTGCTGCTTCAGTTCAATTTGCAGCCTCAGAAACTCGAGTCTCTCTTCTTTTGTAATCCTGAGACTTTCATGTTCTTCGCGAATCCTTGACTCCTGCTTTGTTGTCTTAGCCCCGATCTCTTCAATCTCATCTTTTAGTTTACACAGACTTTCCTTATCTTCGAGCAATTGCTTTTTTTCAATATGCAGCTTTTTCTCTTCGGGTTTAAGAGCTTTTTCATTTTCCTTCACGACTTCCTGCCTTGATTCAAGATCCTTTTCTTTCTCCTTCACTCTCTCATCCATTTTTTCCGAAGCTGCCTCTTTCTTCGCCAATTTCTCTCCCTTGTGGCTGATCTCAACTTCCAGCTGCTCAACTTCACTTTTCTTTCTCTCAAGTTCTTCATCAAGGGATATCCTCATCTGTTCAAGCTCCATTTCAAACTCATGCTTTCTGGAATCTAAAACAGCCTTCTGATCATCAAGGAGCTTCCCAATCTCCATCTGTTAAATTTTAATCACCGTGTCACTTCTCTTTGAAGTATATATATTTTAGCACTTAGCAGATAGAAAGGAAAAAATATATTAACCTATAAAGGTGAAAACATGCAAGTTGTTCCAGTCAGGTAATAATTTCACTATCACTGACATGGTATTCCCAAGAAATGTCAACATAGTTTTAAAAATTTTCTCTTGGTTACATCAACCCAACCTCTGTATACACACTCTGATTTTGTTGATTAGTGGAAGATAACATTTCACAACAAAAAGACATGGTATCCCCAAAAACTAGGAGACTAGTGATTGTGAATGCGTATATGCCTCACCGTAAATGACAGTAAAATTCATGGGACTAATAGAGGTGGGTATGCGTGTGTTATACAATATAAAAAACACAAAAGCACATCTCCCCTTTCCATTCTACCCCTTTATTAAAGATTAACTAAGAGAGAAAAGGCAAGATATGTTTAACAAATAGAATAAAGTTTCAGGCAAGTAGAGGCTGACCTGCTCCCTCACAATAAGCTTTTCCTCAAGCTCATGGAGCTCATTTTCCTTCATATCAACCTTAGTCTTCATGGCCTCGAAGGCCTAAAACAACAACCAATTTATATATAAACCATACAGTACAGGAAGCGGGAAAACAATTGCAGCTAGAAAACTCACTTTTTCCTTCATAGAAATGTCATTCAGCATACTGTTTATAGATTCTTCTCTCTCTTTTAATTCTGACTTAGCAATATCAATCTTTTGCTGCGTCTCTTCAAGGATCTTCTCTTTCTTCTTGATAATTTTTTCACTTTCAATAGTTTTTTCCTCTATATGGTTAATGCTTCTTTTAGCTTCAGACAACCTATCTTCTTCTACCGTTAGCTTCTTCTCCCATTCCTGTATGTCTTCTCTCTGCTTGTAGAACACTGCCTCATGTGCTTCTCGTCTAAGAAACGTAAGCAAAAGAGAAGGTGTGAGGTCAAATATCCATACCAAGAAATAAGGAACATAACGGTCGAGTAAAAATGATATTTCATACTCTGTAACAAGCGAAAGATGCTCCCTTTGGAGCACCTTTTCGCGAGTCTCCACCTCTTTTAGTTTCCTTTCCAACTCTGAACTCTTTCTATTAATCACTGAAAGCTTTTCTTCAGCAATGGCCCTCTTTCTATCCACCTCTAAAGAATTATCCTTGATACCCATAACCAAAGCATTTGCTTCAGCTAACTTTGCCTCCAAAGTAGACTTCACCTCATAATGTTCTTGTTGCAAATATTTCAAATCTCTTACAAGCTGAAAAAAATAAGAACAGTAGAAACGTCTAATAAACACCACCACACAAAAGAAAGCCAAAACAGGCAGCATTAAAAGAAAATGAGATACCTCAGCTGCAAACTGCTTCTCTGAGATCAAAGCTTTCCTAAGATTCTCCTCTCTTTTCTCAGCCTCGTTTAAAGCGATTAAATTTGACATCCTTTCACGTTTAATAATCTCGTTGGATTCATCAAATGCTTGCTGAAGTTCTTCATTTGTCAAAGTCCACTTCTTCTTCTCAATGAGCAGAAGCCCCATAGTATGCTGGTAATCAAACAGCTGCCACAATGGAACAACTTCTCAATACAAAGAGATTCATAATTATTTTTGTTTGCAGTAACCGAATCAGTAAAACATATGTGCTTTATTTGGTAAATCTACAGGTATCTAATTAGCAATTTCCAAAATAGAGTAAATCGGAACTTTGTTTACCTCTTTTTCAAGCTTCAGGATCGTCTCTAAAAGCGCATCACGGTCTTTCCTTTCTAGGGAGGTCTCATCGAGTAAACCAATCTCTTTGAACTTCCTCCAATCATCCACCGCAGAACCTATGGCGGCTCCGAATCGGCCATCGTCCTCACGGCGGAGACCCTTTGGCGGAGAAGGCGTCGTGATTTCGTCGGCAAAAGCCACAGCCTTTCCCTTCCGGTCGGTCGCCGGGAACGGCGTCATCTGTGGAGTGAACATTTCCGTCGAACCCTAGAGACCCAGATGCATCAATAGAAGAGGGGATCACAATTTGACACTTTGCCTTCGAACGGAGTGCTGAAATAAAGAAAATTTACACGCGAATCGAGGAATTGAAGAAGCAAACCGCACAACCCAAGAAGCTAATTTGAACGCTGTTTTTGAGTCAGCACACGCGAGGAAGATGTGTGTCTTCGTGGATTGTTTCACGCGCCGTCGTGTAAACAGCTAACAAACAGTTAGAGAAGATGTCTCCTCCGCTCTAAATCACTCTGTAATCTTCATCTCCAACTTTAAAACTCTTCGGTGCTTCCACTTGCAATTTGGAAGCGACGAATGGCTCCTGAAATTTTCTATTGGGCCACTTTGGGCTTTTGTTTCTTTCTTTTCCATTTAAATTGATTTGTAACTCAATTGGCCCATGTTTGCTTTTGCAAGTTTAATTCCATTATGATTTTTTGTGGTTCAAAACAAATATATTTATTCTCTACGTTAACTATATGAAAATTCCTATTAAAAAACCATTATATTTTCAAAATTGATTGTAATATAGTTTGATGACATGAGTTATTTTATTGAAGAGTGTTTACATACATTATAGATATACTTATCCTTTATCTACTAAACTTGTGGAATTAAAAGTTGACATGTGGCAAATCATCTAAATCACAAAATAATTTAACTTAAAAAGTAAAACTAAATTTGTGGAATTAAAAGTTGACATGTGGCAAATCATCTAAATCACAAAATAATTTAACTTAAAAAGTAAAATAAAGTCACAAAAATCAAAAGTAACGAAAACTTGAATAAGGTTGTAAATGAATCAATTAGTATGTTAATTTAGTACATTTAATTTCTATATTATGTGTCTTCTATGAAAAAATATTTTAAAATATATAACAATTGGTGTAGCGTAAGCTTGATAGATTTGGATGGTTTTGATTCCAAAAAATATTTATTCAAAAAAAAATTCGATAATTATTGATTCTAAAAAAATGACCGTTTAAACAAGAGTTTTTGATAATTGTTGATTCACGACTCAAAATATAATAACAAAGAATTTATTAATCAAAATTTTTATATTTATTTTATTCATCAAATGTTTAAGAAACAACTCCCAAAACATAAACGTAAATGAACCAAGAGGTTGTAGTGGGGTGATTCTCATTCGGGGTGAGTTTCAGCTCTGTTGGTCTAGGCCAGAGATAGAATCTCTTTGGATGTGAAATTATCAAACTAACTATTGGCCAAATGAAGTATTATAATTGGATTGTGTCGCTCTCGCTCAGGAGATTAATCTTGGTCCGTTAAAAGTCTGAAATTACTTCTAAGTCTAATTAAGAAAAAAAAAACGTAAACATAAATGTAAATCGAACACGGAAACACCGGAGACGTGGTTCAGCTTCCAGATGCGCTGACATCAACAACAATACCACACAAACCTAATACTATTTGAAAGTGGGACACATTAAGAATGGGTACACAACACTAGCTAGACTATTGTGAAGGGCAACTTTTTATCTTTTTGTCTAATAAAAAGGAGTATTATGAAAAATATCATCAAAATTTCATAAATCGATCATTTTATTAATATGCTAGAATAGAAGACGATATTGGTTACTCAATTTTCTTTTTCTTTAAACGTGTATTGCTTCCCTTTAAATGTGTATTCATACTCAAAAATATTAATTCAGTCGCTTACCATTTGCACTGGATTCTTCGTCCCTTTTTGCATTTACCTAATGTTTTTTTTTTGTCAACTATGTTTATGTAATTATTTAGATATAGATCTTAATCTTATCGATGACACAAAACCGTGAATGATATTAGAATAGTTTTAAGAGGCAAAAAGTAACGGTATAAAAATGAAAAAGGGTTTTTGCATGGTTGTCAATTATTTTAATTTTTATTAGCATAATATGTTTTGAAAGTATAGTAAAAAGTAACATTTTTTGCTATTGTTCAATCCACAAGTGTTACTGAACAATACGGTATGTATGATAATGGACGGTATACGATGTAGTAATAAGAGGCGTGTACGATAATGGACATAACACAATTTTTTAGAAAGTGTTATTTTCTAATACACTTTAAAAAAATTGTAATATGTTAATGGAAATTAAAATAAGTGATATCCAATGTAAATATCTCAAATGAAAATACAGTTTTGGTATCGCTAGTTTTTAACGTTTTGTGATTAAGCTACCAATTAAACACATTAAAAATGAAAAAATTAGTTGGTGTAGAAAGAAACCAAATAGAAAGAAAGAAAAAGTCGGCACATCCTGAGATTGAAAGACAATGAAACCTGTGGAAAATGAAATAATTAAAAAAAAAACTTATGGAAAATGACAATTTCCTTATTCGTATCGCAAAGACAGCAAGACATTACACGCGCCAAAGTCATGTCCAGACTTACCAAATAAATGTCTTTAACGTTTTAAACCTATTCTCTTTACCAAATAAATAACTTTACAAAATTACAAACCTTTTCTTCAAAAATTCGGCTGATTTTCTGCGATATGCTTATAAAAAACTCAATACTGAAGTCTTGACTCTTGATACATGTATTTTCTATTATTTTTATGAGATTGACGATCTATATAAATTGTTTGCGTACTGTATAAGCGTGAAAAATAGGACATTATAAAAGTTGTATTCCATATATACTTAAACAAAAATTAGTATTTTTCCTTGTCATTTGTTTATAACTTCTTTTGATATTACACCATTTATTTTGAAATTAGTATCTTATCTTTGGTATAATAACGCACATCTAGAATATCTCTGAGTTGTGACGTGCCGTTGCAGCTACTGGTTGGCTAATCCCAAAGTCAAAGCAATTATTAAAGATCCACCATTTGTAATCAACGACCAATTTGTCTAACTTAATTTTAAGTAATAATCAATATACATAACAGTCACCACAAAGGTAACAAAACAAAACAAACCAAAACAAAAATCGAGTTGTCAATTTCTTTGGTAAATCAACATATTCACGAATACAATCGACAAAATCATAAGGAAAAAAATGTATTAACACCAAATTGTAGGAACGTATTTTTGTTTTGAAAAAAAGCTCTAATCTATAATCTTTAATCAACATATAAAAAAATGAAAACTAGGTAAGGTCTGATCTTTGTCTTAAATGTTACAGCTTAAATCAAAACAGGTGTCACAACCATCAATGGTGCAACGGATTGGGTCCGGAGGGAACACGGCGTTTCTCCACTCCATAACGAGGATCGATCTCATCGCCGCCGTGCTTCTCGCCGGAATAATGGTGATGGCGGTTGTTCCCTCGGCTTTGGAAAGGCGTGAATTCGAATCTGTGGGAGAGAGCTTTTCTGCTGACTAATCTAATGGTGTAGAGACGGTGGTGGTGCTTCGACATCGATGCCTCCTCCGCGTTTAGACCGTAGAGACGGCGAAAGTTGAGGGGGTACAAGTGGTGGAGGAGGAGAAAGAAGAGAGAGAGCCAGAGAACTATGAAGAGAATTTGAGAGAACTTCAAAGCCATGGAAGATTAGAGGAAGTAGAAGAAGATGATGAAGGAAATTTTAGCATAAGAAGAGGCCAATTTTTTTTTTTTTTTATAATAATAACCTGCCAAGAAATTATAAATCAATAAGAAAAGGCCAAAAATATATACTAGTTTTTATGTTTGTGTATGTATTTGGGTAAAAAACAAAAGAAAGTTTTCTTGGACGGTTTGGAAGACAATATGGTAAGAGCTCATCTATATTTATATATATTATATAGTTGACAAAATGTAAAGCTTAAGAGATGTGAGGCAGTGGGATTTTGTCTTTTCAACGCACGACGCTTTATCATGTGAGCTCTGTTACCAATCTATTGAGAAATATTTCAGATTGCTAGATTTCAGTATAATATTGGTTTGTATTTACTTCGCTGTTAGAAAGTAGTTTGGTAGCTTCAAGAATGGATTTGTTTTCTCTCTCTATTTATGTAATATATGTGCCATATAGCCGATTTGTATTAGTTTTGGTGGTAGTCAACAGAATTTACCATGTAAGAAATTTCTTTCTCTTATAATAAGTATAATTAGAATATCATTGACCAAAATTAATTAGAAAATAATTATATTGACAAAATATTTAGACATAATTACATCATAGGAGTAGTAGTTTTGATAGTTTAGTTTGAAACACAACTATTTGTGTTTTTCTGCAACAAATATTATATTCACATTTATTAAAATAAGCACTCTTTGAAAATGTAAACCAACAAAAATATCATTCTTTTGTTTGAGAAAGATCAAAAAATATGAAGTCAAGAAACATAAAATATCAGAAAAAAAAATCATGAGAATGATTATTGTATTCATCACGATGATAATACGTACATAAACACAATATATAATGATGAATTATTGATATACAAAAGAAAAAAATGATTATGGAGTATTAAACCGTGTAAAGAAAAGAAAAGAAAACTAGTGCATCGATCGAGGTTTCTTAGAATTCAAGGAATGAAAAAAGAGGCATGATTGCAACTTAGCAATTATGAAAAAAATATATTTGGAAATGTGAATAAAATAACAAAATCTTTGATTATATTACCAAAAAAAAAAATCAAAAAAATCTTTGATTACAAGTTTGTGTAATCAATGGTATTATACTATTATTATGTTTGCAGGAGACGATTGCAATTATTGATTTTGTATCTATAGGTTTAATTATAGTCGACGTGTGAACATATTAATTAATGAACTATCGATCCCTTGCCTTTACATGTGCTCTGGAATAGATTGCGTCGTGGACTTTTAATGAAAGCAGTTCCATATTATGACTTTCCTTAATATTTGTTCCGATAATTGTTTGTTTTTTTAGCGAACATATAATAAAATAAATTTGTTTCTATCATAAACCGTTGACTTTCATATATTCAAGGTGTTAGATTTTTTTTTCTTCTCGCACATAATATATCATATTAATTTGCATTACAGATATGCTATGAATAGTTTTTATGGAGTTCTCATTCCTATAGTTTATATTGATGTTTCAGGATACCTAATCTCAAATGATTTTTTTTTCTTTACAAGTTTAGATTTTTCTAGAAGACTATATTTGTTTGTGAAGTTTAATTTTACTTAATGGTTAAATATTTTGCAACTAATTTAAAATTTACAGTAGAGTTTTTGTGTTTGAGGCTCGGTTACAAATTAAATGAGATATACTAGTTGTAAAACAATATAGAGCAAATGTGAAATCAGTTCAGGCTTATTTAGTTGAAAGTTGAAATTAATACCCGACACCAAGTTGAGAAAATAGACCAAGTGGATTTTGGGCGAATTTTCGGACCTCCTAATTAAGGTTGTGTGACTTTGTGGCTTGAGCCCTCTAGTTCAATATGGTTCTTGATTGGGATGATGACGGGAAGATGTATAGATTTCATCTCAGAACTTCTTGATTAATCTTTTTTTTGTTTTTTTATAAACTATTTCCATTTCATCTTTCCCATTCTTTGGGATATCCTTTAAAGATACATAAGATAAGCCAAAGCCAGAGATATAAGCAGTAGATTACAACAAATTAGATAGCTTACAAAGTTGAAGATGAATCGCTACGAGCCAGTAATCGGAGGTGTGATGGAGAACTGGACAAACTCGAACCAAATCATGAGGAAGGAGTCTCGACGGTCGTTGTTTGTCGTGATTGAAGCACCAGAACCAGTTGCACGATCAAGCGTAAGAAGCTTGGCTCGTATGGACTGTCTAGTTTGCTTGATTATGATAGAAGATGGAATGGAGATACCTTGATGTAGCCTGAGATTCCTTTCTCTCCAGAGAGCATAAACAACAGGTTGGAGTATCAGTTTACAGATGATGTTGAGATTTCTGGATGAGGAGGCTGACCTTGATTAATCTTGAACAAAAGAAAGCTGAGAAAATAATATATGTTACTCCCGTCGAGGTCCAAAACAGAAGTTGCTTAAGCTTTTCTAGAAGTTGCTTACATATTAATTAGTATGTGCTAAATAAGTTGTGTACCCATTATTAAATATTAAGGTTTAATATACCTATAAAATTTAAAAACATCTATACAACCATTTATGGTGGTTATGTGGTTGAAGATCGTCATAAAGTTTTAGGAAATGATTTCAATTTTTTTCATTGTGATTTCAGTTATACATGGTTGTTAATTCTGAACGTCTTATGTAGTTACATAAGAAAATGTGAAAATAATCTGAAATGGTACAAAATGACAAACTAATTAGAAACGGGATACAGCGTTAGAATTTAGGGTTTAGATCACAAAACGGGGTACAAAATGACATTTTAACAAATGTCCCAAAAAAAATTATGTATATGAAATAAAGAACTTACAGTGCATGCACATGCATTAGAAATTAGCATGTGGAAAATATCCTAGAGAAGGAAAAGCTCACATTTGTGCAACCCATAACTCTAAAAAACGAAAACAAAAAATGTCGATAATGTTACCATGCATATATATATAATAGAGGGTTCTAAACTTGAATCTAAACTAATCCTTATAATCTATGAAGAGTTTGATATTTTTTTTGTTTTATAGTAGCTGTTGGGTTATGCTAAGCTTGCATCCATGATTCGACAGATCGAATTGCTTAGTTAACCGGTAGTTTTGAGAAATTAATTTGCATAACCCTACAAAAGTCATTTGTGCCTTTTTTATTTTTATTTTATTTTTATAAACCAGAGTGATCATATGCTTTCTAGGCCCAAGTTAATCTCTGGCGGTCTAACACCGGGGTTCACGACAGCAATGTGTTGATTCAAACGTGGATGGGTTGCCAAGGGGATTCAAAACCAGAGGGTGGAGTACATACCCACACCAGCAAATTCGCTCTTAACACTGGCCCACGAACCCTTGATTGTCATTTGTGCCTTTTAATAACATATCTCTTATCTATATATAAAGGATATTGTAGGGAGAAATTACGAATACGAGCGACAATAAGTGACTGTTAACGTAAAGAGAAAATTATAGAGAGAGAATAAAATGTTTGAGAGAGAGAAATCAATCAAAATGGTACTTTGAACGTCCATTTTATAGTATGTGATTTCTTTTCTAGATCTGTGCGTCCATTTTCATATTAGATTTGTTGTACCATATCTATCGTTAAACCGGACTAAGGTATGTCGGTTAAACGCTTCTAAATAAATCTCTTACAGTAGCCAACCATGCATATTTTAAAAAACAATTATTCTTGTTAATTTGATTTAAATTAAAAAAATTAGACAATATATATAAAAAACAAGGCAATATATGTATAATGATTTTTTTTTTAACTTGGATTGTGAATCTCTCATAGTGAAGAAGAAAGATGATGAGATTATAAATTTGATTAAAGGTCTTCCAATGCACGAAAGAGGTTCTCGAGTGGATTGTAGAACTGGTGGGCAATAGGCAATTCAGAACCAGCCTTTTTAACTGTTCATATTTTCTATTGCACTAATGTTGAGTGCTCAAAATATGATTGCACTAGTAAAAAAAGGAACATCAAAATCTTTTCTTATATTGGAGAAATCAAATGCAAACAATAAATAAGAAATCCTTAACAAAAAATTATAAAAAAAAAAAAAAATATATATATATATATATATATATAGTCATATGCCACGAACCTATCTTAATTCGTGCATGGAAAATGGTCAAATCAACTGCTCCCTTCTAAAATATGTATATAGAAATATAAAAAAAAACTAAAAATGTAAATTCTAAAAAACTATCTTTTTTTGTTAAAGAAACAAAATATTTTTAGAAATTTAAAACTAAAAAGTATGTGTTATATGTTTCATTCTTTTAAACTGTAAACATTAAATTTCCAAAAAAAACAAAAATTGTGGTTCATTTCACCAATTTGTTGTTCGTCAATAATGTTACGTATACTAGGATTTAACCCGCGCTAATTATAGCGCGAAGTAATATTTTTAAAAGAAATTATTTTTAAATTTAAAAAAAAATATTTTATCTGAATTTTACAATATATATAACTAATGATTATAGATAAAAATATCAATTTGTAATAATTTGTCTATGTAACTCGTTTTGCATTGTCTATTTAACCCGTTTTGCATTGAACTAAAATATTATTCGGGTTAACCCGCAATAACTATAATATGCACCGTTAAATGACTCTATTTTTTGTGGTTAGTCTACGAACTCTTAAAAAAAATAGTTTTCTTGTGTTTAACTTTTTATAAAATTAGTAAAATATTTTTTAAATTTTCTTTTGATATATATTTAAATAAAATATAATAAATTATAGTGAAAAATATAGCAAGATTTTGAATATAATTTTTTTTTTTGAATATATATGAATTGATTATTGTTTTAAAATATATAGTATTAAAAATAATTAAGAAATGAAATAATAAATAATTTGTTTAATGCAAAATATATACTTTCCATATTTTAATCAATAATTTTAAATGACTATTATATCATTTCATATTTCAATTATTCTTTGTTATTTGTAATGGCATTTCATGTAATAACTTACAAAACAAAGTTCATTTTTAAAAATATCTTCTTAAATAATATTATAGATATATATATATATATATATATATATATATATATATATATTTTTTTTAAATCTGTTGTATTCACCTTCTTGACACCCTTCAAAATGGGCATCGTTTGGAGCATACAAATGAGTTTGATTACATTAGACAAATAATTAGAGTAAGGAGGAAAAACAATTATATAGAGCTAATAATGAAACACACGTGAGAGAAATTTTCGAATAGTTGTTGAAGTTTTAGACCATCTCTAATGTATATTTTCATTTTTTTACTCTAAAATGGAGTTGTGTTTTGCTCCAATGTATAACTCTATTTTTTACTCCAAAAAAGAATATTTTAAATAGATATTTTTTGTATTTTATTAATAATGTATTTTATTTCTAAAAGTTACAAATTAACCAATTTTTTTGCAAAACTTTTATAAATTATGAATTTAATAAAATTTAATATTTATTAAATAAAAAATTTTACATAATATCATTAAACATCACCAACACTAAAGTTTTCCCACAAATGATAAATTAGTGCATTTGGAAGTGAAAAATGAGCTTAGTGGCGAATCTCCCTCTCTTCACGACCAAGTGAGATCAAGAAATCCAAAATGAAAAGAAAACTTATTGATCAAACAACATCATTTATCAAAAAATTTGATTTTCTGAGTTACCTTTTGTTCTCTGCTGAAAATTTTCAATTTTTTTTATTGGGCCTACATGGTCCACATTTTAACCCTCAAGCGGTCGAACCTCTGATGCCATGTAGGCCAAAGTGAACTATGCCACTACTGGTTGATTAAACAAGATACTTTTGAGGTTAAACCAATGACTGAATCTTTGTTCTCGAACTAAGATTACATTCATATCAAATGAGTTTATACCTCTATTCGGAAAGCATACACAAGACTACCAAGAACCGAACAAACCAAGTCATCGACCAACATATTGGTCGACCAAATGGTAAGACTAAAACAACAACAATAACTCAAATATAGACATAGGGATGAAAGGGAACTCACAGGCTCAACCAAAGTAGTATCTAAACAAAGGCAGCGGAAAAGAAAACTTTTTTTTTGCTTGGTCGTCATGATCGAAACCATAAAGAGGATGGATAAAAGCCTCCAAGGTCGTTAAACTCCAAAAATGAGAAAGCATGATTATGAAAATCCAAACGAACCAGATTCGCTGAAAGATGCAATTAACACGAGCTTTCTCTCCCATTGCCACAAAGACATTAACTGATTAAAAACAAAAAAATGTCTTAAATCATAAAATAATTATGAAAATAGGTTGAGTAATACCGGAATATCAAGTTCAAAGAGTGATAAGGGATGGTAAATATAATTGAGAAAAATAATAAGGATAAAAGCCAATGAAACCGTATATAATGATAAAAATATTAATAATATGATTATTAATTTTACGTGGGATTCATCATATTGATATAATATCATCAATATGGTTGTGTGATGTAAGAGTTTTGGGGCATTAAAAATTGCTAAGCTCCGTAAGAGCTGCAGTGAAAGTCTATGTGTCTATAAAGATCTAGAAGCAGCTACACTTTGCCAAAAGATCTACTTCTCAACATCCATATCCCATTTTTCCGTTCTTAATTTCCAAAGAAACAAATGAAATAAATAAATAAACAGCAGTTCCTGTTCTGGTTTCTACTTCTTTAATTAGTTACTTTATTGCCTGTTAAAGAAAAATTGCAGACAAAGTTTAAATTTTGCAATATAATAATAATACCAAAAAAGAAGGTGAAACCACCTAACTAACTACAATTTCGGTTGTTAAAAATAATTTTGCAATATAGGAATTTTGTGAAACAATGCCCGATTCTTCCACATATCACATATATTATGCAATTTATGAGTTTTGTATCATGATCCCCATGTTATATTAAAAAAAATTAAAAATCCAATGACTGATCCAAAATCTGATTTGACCTATAGCTCAAAAAAATAACTTTGGGTCTGCAAAACCGATAGACTCTCTTTTATTTATTTATGATTCAGAAATGGTAAAATCTTAGGCTTCGTCCTTGATGGACACTCCTACACCGGATGAAATGGTCGGTGTCTAAGACCTAGACTCCTACTTTTATGTCTTTATTTATTTCCTCTCTCTTGCTCCATATTTTTTTAAGAAGTTTAAAGCAGAGAGTGAGGTTTTTGGCCTTTAAACGTACCTTTGTGTTTCTTTATTTGCTCTCTAGCTTGCTCAATATTTTTAAAAAAGGCTTCACTCCTTGTCAGATCGTAATTATTTTCCTACTCTGCTTATATACAACACTCTACATAATTTATGGTTTTGCATAGTTATAGATACACCAATGAGCAAGGTTTGGTGGTCCTGAGAGAAAGGAAAAGCAAGGAGGCTACATTTACAGGTTAGTATTCTCCTCTGTTTCTTGTAGCCAGATCTGAGAAAAGTGCCTCTTCTGTTTTTTCTCCTTGAATATTTAAACTTCTAAAGTATGAAAATAAGTATATAACCTGAAACATATGCTTTTCTTAATTTATGGTAGAAAAGGAGGGCATATGTATGCAAATTTTTACTATATATGCGTACAAACTCTACATGTAATGTATTTTCAGTTGTTAAATATTGTTACAATATATTATTTTAATTTTATTAAAAAACGAACGAGTTTTTTACATATTGGCTTCTAAAAATTACGCAAAATATTATTAGGATAAGAGCGATTTCAGAAGAAAAAGAAGCAACATTAAGAAAAAGAAAAAAAAATGTAAAGAGAGGACCTAAAGAGAAGATGGCCAACCAAAGTGGGGGTCTCTCAGTGGCCTGATAACAGGTCTGGGTGTGCCCTTTTTAAGTGGCAAAAAAACATAGAGCACCCACGGACTTCGTGGAATTAGTTTTTAAATTTAGCAAACCTTTGGGATTCTACGGTTATAAAAAAAAAAAAAAAAAAGAGAGAAGATGGCCAAGTGCTAAGCAGCTTTTTAAAATAAATAAATTAAACCAAATGGTTCATTAAAAGATTATGGTTCAGCTTCGGTTTAGAAGCTTGGTTTAGTTCAGCTTCGGTTTAAAAGCTTGGTTTGATTCAGTTTTAGTATGGGTGTTCTTAAAGTGTTTGTTTAGTAAACCCATTGATTAAAACGAAACTTGATGTCTTTAATGGGCCTAAGGCCCCTATTGTATACATTGGTTTCGCTAGCGTTAGGGCATGTTGCTTTCCGTAGCAGCGGAGGTCATGAAGTTCAATTGACAATCCTACAACACAATGTCCTTTAATTTCATCTCAAAATAAAGACATTGTGTTGTAGGATTGTCAATCGCACTTCATCTCAAAATAAGAGAGAAATTAAATAGAGTTCTTTTTGCAGGTGATGGACTAAATAGTTTGGTCTCACAAAAAAAACAAAGCTGATAAGCTACCTGCTAAGAATATGAGGCACTAATCACCATTTTTCATATAGAGATATATTGAGCTGCTCATGCTGATATATAGTTGTTAAATGTTTATATGCAAATGTAGATATACATTGATCAACTGATTAGCTACATATTTTCGAACAAAATTCTTCATAAAGTTCCAGCATAAAAAAGTTTCACTTACAACCGAATGCGTAGTACCAAATTACCAATATTCAAGAAAAGGAAATTAAGCATTAGCCGGATAATGATCCCACATTTAACACCTAGAGCGCTCAATTTCATAAATGTATAATAGAATTCAAATTGAAAAAAAAAAATTAAGTTAATACCAAAATTATCACATCAATTTTCTCAATTCAGTCCTAAAACATGTCATCTAGAGATGTATATAGATAGAAAAATCACCTAAGTTGTATGGTATCTAAATGCCACCTAAGTTGTGTTACGAAAAATTAATAGCTAATATTCTTAGTTAAAAAAAAAAAAACCTAATATTCTTACATATATAGATATATGATTAATTGGAATGTTTTACACATCTTGGAATGTGGTAATTAAAACTTCTTTACTTAAGAGTAACGATTTTTGCCCATCAATAAAAACACTAAATCAATGTATAAGTTACCATCAGAATCTTATAAGTTATAAGTTTGCTACGTGTTTATTTGTGTGCTTGTGACATAGCTTTTAGTTTCCAATATATATACCAACATATATAAAGAAAGACAACCAACTACAGAAGGTAAACAACAATAAAATCAACGCCAGAGTAGAGAGACTTGCTAAATAGTTAATTATTTGAAACCACAAAAATAGAATTTATATTTATCCATCAACAAGCAGTCCAACCTCGAACAAATGAGCAGACCAAACCCAACACACACAGATGTCTACATTTATATATATGCGAAAGATTTGGCTCTTATATATGTTGATGCATTAAGAAAATCCGAATACCTCATAAGAATGGAGCCTCATGATCATCAGTAGCAGAGATAATCGTATAGAGAAAAAGATGAAATAGGGTTTCTCTCCTCATCTACTGATGCTGTTGAAATTGTGGTATCTTCCATTGGTGTCACCATTCCTGGAATTAGCAGAGAGCCAACATTAATCAGTTTTTTATTTACACATTTTTGTTACCTGTTGTTGAAGTAGTACCTCTTACTGAGCTAAGATTTGTGTAAGATTCCTCAGAGTCTCCAAAAATGGAAGAGGAGCTAGAGTCACTGGTTAGTCCAAGAAATTTCTCTATGATGCTCACAGAATCCATTTGATACCCTACCATGTTCACATTAGTATTACTCCATTCTTGTTCTTGATTTCCCCCTTCTAGTTCTTGTCCACCACCGGTTATCTTGATCTTTCTCGTTTCTTGATGAGGATCTGAAAATGTTTTCGAGGAGTCAATTAGTCCTGATAATCTCATTTTCATCTTCGTCATTGTTCTCTCTCGTGCTCTTTCTCTAGCTTTTTCTCTCGACTCTTTCTTCTTACAAGATCTCTCCACCATCTTTGTTCTTCTCTTTGAGACTTTCAATGTCTCATCCTTTGCCTTTTCATTAACCTGAAGACGTTCATAGTTTCCTCCTCCTCCTCTTCCTGATGCAGCTACACTTACTTTAACTTGGTTGATGGAGGCCTTTGATTTGGAGATAAGCCATTCGATCGTCTTGCTCGCCTTGTCGAAACCCAGCATGTCTTGAAGATCGAAGAACTTGCGAGCAATCTGAAGAGACAGCCTCATCCTCCGGTCTCTAGGACCTTGAGCGGTGCAGATCTTACTATGCCTGTCCCTTTTCTTGCCCGTACTTCTCCGTTGAACCTCGTCTGAGGTGGTTGCATCAACGCACCTTTCATTCTTCTTCTTTTGCTCAAGCTTCTTGCAAACTTTTCTTGGAGATTCAACAACATTTGTTGCTGCATCTTGCTGTTGTAACAAGAATTGGCTTATCAAGAAAGATTCATCAAGAAAATCTGAAGAGAAAGGAAAATAAGGCAAAGGGTGGTGGTGATGGTGAGAACTAGGGCTTTGGATGTGAGTAGTGAAAGAAGGAAGCATCGTTGTTTGATGAGGATTGAAGGGATCAAAGAGGTCATAGCCATTGGTGTCTATAGAAGGAAACATTAGATTGAAGAGAGAGATAGGTGACTATACACAATTTATTTTCCCCTTCTTCAGTCAAGTCATTTGGTTCATTAGTGGGTGTGTTGTGCTATAAAGGTTGAATGGTAGAGGAAGAAGGGCAAAAAGCGATTTTGGAAAGTAAAAACTCTTAAGCACAACAGGTTTTTGTTTTACCATTGATAGGGAAGGTCGCAGAAGAGGACATTTAACCTTTTAAAATTAATAACACAATAAATTAATAGATTACCAAATTGGTTTATCGATACAATTAATATCTTTATAAATTAATCTTTATTAAATTAATAATATATCATAATCTTAATGTTTCTACACCAAAATATATGAGTTTTGAATCATATAAAGAGTGATTTATTATCATTTATGGAGATTAATGAAGACAAGTTTACAGAAAATCTTCTGCGTGATGGATGTAGAACAGTTTAGCGTAGATGCGTATAAGACGGTAAGATTGTTCGTTGTAAAATCGTCGATGTAACAATTCTCATAATTTATAATAGAATAATAAACCAGTGTTAAAAATATATATATCATAATCTTGACATTATTAATTTATAGATGTGAGCACTTCTCCACTATTTTAAATTGAATTTTTCAATTTTTATCCAATTTTAATTTACTTATTCATATATTTTAATGAAAATTAACGATATAATCTTTGAATATTTGTGGTATGTATCTTTTAAAAAATATCCCTTCCTGATGATAATTATTTGTGTGGAATATAATGCACATATTCGTTTTAAATAACACTTACCGATATAATACACAAATTTATAGAAATGAAATTTGCTGAAACTAGTTATACTTTAAAAATTAACTATGTAAATTTCAAGTTATTATATATAATTATTTATTAAAATGTTCATTTTAAACTTTCGTAGTTATTGTACTTTGATATATATAGTAGGATTTATTATCTAAATATTAATTAATTCACGTTAGAAGCATCAAAAGAAATAGCCTAGCTTAATAAGTTGGTTTGGGCGATGAAGTGACTTAGGCACAGACAATTTTGTTTTTACTTCGTTTGTATGATTGACCGACATGAGGACTGGCCAATCTTTGCAGGCATCGGTATTCGGTTCGGTTCTAAGTCTTTCGGGTAGAAGGATTTTGGACCCATATAGGAACCGATAAGGTTTCGGTTCGGTTCGGTTCCGGGTCTTAATTTTGAGAACCGATGAATACCCGATTTTTTTTGGATATGGTTCGGTTCATGTATTTTTTACCCGAAATTTCCAAAATATACCTGAAAACCCAAAAATATACATGCAAACCCAAAAATATACCAAAAAACCCGAAAACCTAAAAAAACAATATCCGTAAAAACAAAAATATACACTAAATATCCAAAAATTAACTAATATTTATGGGTATATAATTATACTTCGGATATTTTGGATACCCGATCGGTTCTCGATTCCGTTCCGGTTATTCGGGTATAAGAGTTTAGGATCCATCGGATATTTTTATAGATTTCGGTTTGGGTTCGATTCCTCTTAATCGATTTGGTTCCGGTTTGGTTCCCGATATTTTGCCCAGACCTAAATCTTTGCATCGGAGCTTAGTGAAGTTGAAGCATTGAAAGCTCATTATATGGAGCTTAACTTCCTCACTCTTAAAACTTGTAGTCGAATTTTTTGTTTGTTTGTTAGCACTTGTGTATCTTATTGGGTAGCTACTCATATTACAAACCCCTCTATTTAAGGAATAAAGAAGTGCTTTTACTGAAAAAAGAAAAGGCTTAATAAGTGTGGTGTGGATGGGCTAAGGTTAAGGAGGAGGTTGTGGGAGTGATATAGTGATTAACGGTAATGAAAAAAAGTGGTGATAGCTAAGAGAAGAAAAGTGGGAGGAGAAAACGAAAGGGACCAAGTCTAAGGCCTATTTGGTTACCCCTTCACGTGGGCGTTGCTTTGTTGTTTGATAGCAACCCCATCTCCTTCATTTCTCGATTGTGCTTTATTGGAAGATAATATTGGCATCTACATCTTGTATAAAGATGGACAATATATACATATATTTTTTCTTGCTTAGATATTTGGAGACATTCATTGTTTAATAGGATACAAATCGAACTTTATATTGAAGTTCAAAGGAGAAAATTGTAATATTGAGCATTGCCGTTTGTTCACTATTATAATTGTGTTACTTTGTCGAATTCCACGACAGGATTCTTTATATTTTATCTTTTAGATATAGATAGATTTGCATGTACGCGTTACAAGAATCTGGTAGGTAACCGAAATAATGAGCTTTCAATGCTTCAACTTTCTTTTGAGTTTTTATTTATTTCTGTTTTGTTTCGGTTAATGAATTTGCTTATGAGTTACTTGGGATGTAACCATATAGTGATCCTCGCATATAATGTCTTTTAGGATTTGGATTTCGATTCCGTTCTTGAAAAAAAAACTAATTGAGTAAGAAAATACAACCAAGATGCATAATTTATAGTGACTCATCTTAAATTTGAGAGTTGATGCAGATTTTACTACTCATCAAAAAACTCAGAAGTTATATTCATCAATAGGAAAGAAAACAACAAATAAATAAGGTATAAAACCTAAGGCAAACGAGCACATTATCAAATACACTTAATGAACACTTCCAATTATAATTGTTATCGGAGGTTTACCAGCCCTTTCCAACTCTTTCCCCCTTCTCACATGCATTGACCTAACCGATGATCAGGTCGATCAATATATTTGAACAACAATTATTTAGTTTAAAAAAAAATCAGTGACCCTAAAAGAAAATAAAAATATTGGTGGCATAGATCCTTTGCTTAGCCTGCTTTTCCTCCAGACCGGACTTTGTTATAGCGTTTTATATATATGGTTGATTCAGTTTATTTCAGTTGAATATGTTAAATTTGTGTGCAAAAGTATATCATTCTTCTTGTTTTACAACAACTTTATTGGATGGATTCTGCTAAATTTGAAATAGAGGGTTAGGGCCGTATAGTAATACTGTTAGTTCAATAAAATAATCTTGAATCTTGAAGCTAAGTTGTTAGAGGAAGGAGTCTGAACAAGAAGATCCGCAAATACAAAATATGCGTGGTTAAATTTGTTTTGTTTATTTGTTTATAATTTCGCTGTCTTTATTAATTATTATTTTTGTTATAACAAGTATTCATTACTAAAATCTTTTTTTTTTTGTTTCTAGATCGATGATTCGTGATCGGCTGAAAAACCAATCGACTATCTTTCATTTGATGTACTTAAGTTCTTAAGCTTTATATATCCGAAATTTGTTTAATCTATCTATTTGATTCTTCATGTATGGAGGAAAAAGAGAAGGGAGATGTGATTGGTGGAGTGAGATATTGGTAGGGAGTTAGGTTTTAGGACTTAGAAGAGACAGACACAAACTGAGCCTACAAAACCCATAGACTTCTATTTTATTAGTGCCTACTCTCTCATTGCTTTTCTTTTGACTCGCTTGACCACTACTTCTCACCCCATATATATACATTTCAATATTTCATAGAAACAATTTATTTAGCATTTTTAATATTTTAACTTGTTGAAATAACATATACACGTCTTTACTTTTAAATTGACCAAAACTTATTAACAATTTTTTTTTACTTTTGAGTTGATATAAATTTATAGAGGAAATTTGATTTAATATTCTAAATTTTTTATATATTTTGAAAACAAATCTTTGATTTAAAAAGTTTGAATACTAACGTTTTTATTAGGTAAAAGACAATAATACCATCATGAATTTTGAGAATTTACAATTACAAAAATTATTTATTTTGGTTTTTTAATTTTCAGAATAAAATATTTCTCGTAAAATAAAAACTTAATATAAATTTTAATTTTAGATATATTTTATAGAACAAAAATAAATTTATTTTAATTATAGAACAAAATAAATTTTTAGATATATCAGAGAAGTAACCTGTTTTTACATTACATTTGGAAGAATTCATGAAGAGTAATGAGACGTTTACTTTTTCTCAATCTCACATATTCTCATCACAAACAACACAAAATGCGTATAAGCTAGCATGGAATACTCGAATCTACATGTATGATACTGTTTATGTAAACTCGGTATCTCGAATTTGGATTTCTAAACTATTTTAAATATTATGATGTGGACAAAAAAATATACATCACCAAAATTATGTATATTACAATTCTATAAGGAATAAATTTTGTTAATAATCGATATTTGACAATCTAATGTAAGTTGTATTTGACATATTTTTTTGGATTCTATGTACGGTTGAATAATTATATTTGACAATATCTTTATATAGTATTTGTTGCAAGATCACTTCAAGAGATCTATATAGTGACGAACGAATATATTTGAATTTGTATATTATGAAATTAAACAACATAATTAGATTTAATTAATAAATTCGAAATAATATTTTTTATTTTATTTTTTTAATTAATCAAAAATAAAAATTGGATTTAAAAATAATATTTATGTTTGATTTATCTAAGATATTTAAAAAAAAAATAAATGCAAAAAGTTAGTTTTCAAAAAATCTAAAACATGGGTTAGTTTTCAAAATATATAAAATTTTAGGAATATTAAACCAAATGTCCCAAATTTATATGTATTATCACAGCTTCACTTCTGAGCTAACAGAAACTTATATGTATTAGCATTGTTAGCTGGCTAAAATTTGGAAACTTCCACAACTTTTAAAAAAATTTACCAGTTTTTGTAAATTTTCATATTTTTCGTAAATTTACAAATATTTTCAAAACTTTAGAAAACATCATATTTGTCATAACAAGAATATTTTATAAAAATATAAATATTTTTTCAATATTATAAATTTATAACCAAATTTTAATAAATTATTGAAAATATTGACAATTATTTTTGAGAATTTCACAAGTTCTTTAGAAAATTTCACCTATTTTCTGTAAAAATATTGTTCATCTTCTTCATTAACAATGAATAATTTGATTTTTTTTATATAAGCCCTAAATCATGAAAATCGGAAAACCACAAAATTCTAAAAACCGTCACAACCATCTTAAGCATTGTCCAATTTTATATCGTGATGAACGCTGCAATCAACCGATGTCCGTCGTATTTCGAATGAATTAATTCCATTAAAAAAAAATAAAAATAGAAAGAGTGTGATAAATAGAAAATAATAGAGAACAGAGAAACTCAGTTACAAGTAGAACTGGAGTATTTGTTAAAAGGAAAATGATAACGTGTTATTAGGACAAGTTAAAAAAAAATCTGCAATTCATCTATCCATAGTTATGTCCATAGTTTTTTTGTTCTCACTTATAATTTGGTGTCAAAATATATCCCACCAGCGTGGAGTAATTTTAATAAATTGTTTTGAAATTTAAAAAAAATTACTTTTATTTGAATTTTATAATATGCATAACTCATGATTATAGATATAATTGTCAAACGGAACAATTAGTCTATTTAACCCATTTTGCAGTACACTAAAATATTATCCGGGCTAACCCGTAAAACATATAATCTTGAAAACATAACTATATTAATTATTATGCACCGTTTAATGACTATAGTTTTGTGGTTAGTTCAAAAATTATTTTAAAATTTTTTATCGTGTCTAACTTTTTATAAAATTAGTAAAATATTTTTCAAATTTTATTTTGATATAAATTCAAGTAAAATATAATAAGCTATAGTGAAAAATATATTAAGATTTTGAATATATTTTTTTCTTTGAATATAATATATAGATTGATTATTATTTAAAAATATATAGTAGATAACATATTTAATGCAAAATAAATATTTTCCATATTTTTACCACTAATTGTAAAAGACAATTATATAATTTCCTATTTCAATTATTCTTTGTTATTTGTAATGTCATTTTATGTAATAACTTACAAAACAAAATTTATTTTCAAAAATGTCTTCTTAAATAATATTATAGAGATAACAAATTATCTTCCAGCATTTTAGACAATATTACTATTAATACGAATATCTTGTGCTAAAATTCTAAATATATATGAAGAAATAACACTTGGAACAGCAACAAAAAAAATCTCCATCAAATACTTTGGATGGCGAAAAGATATATTTTTGGGTTAAAATGATGAAAATATATTTTGGGTTGTTAAAATAAAAGATGAAAAGATATTTTGGTGGGGGAAATATCTCGTGTCATCTATATGTACCACTATGATTAACCACGTATCTTTTGAAAAACGTTTATCATATTAGGATTTAACCCGCGCTATAATGCGTGGAATAATTTTTAAAAAAAATTGTTCTGAAATTTAAGAAAATTACTTTATCTAAATTTTATAATATAGATAACTAATGATTATAGATAAAGCTGTCAATTTGTAATAATTTATCTATTTAACCCGTTTTGCAGTGAACTAAAATATTATTCGGACTAACCCATAATCTTAAAAACATAACTCTAATATGCAGAGTTAAATGACTATAGTTTTTGTGATTAGTCTATGAACTCTTAAAAAAATATAGTTTCTTATGTCTAACTTTTTATAAAATTAGTAAAATATTTTTCAACTTTTTGTTTGATATATAGTCAAATAAAATATAATAAATTATAGTGAAAAACATAGCAAGATTTTAAATATATTGTTTTCTTTGAATATATATGAATTGATTATTATTTTAAAATATATAGTATTAAAAATAATTAAAAAATTAAATAATAAATAACTTCTTTAATGCAAAATATATATTTTCCATATTTTAATCAATAATTTTAAAATACTATTATATCATCTCTTATTTCAATTATTTTTTGTTATTTGTAATAGCATTTCATGTAATAACTTATAATTCAAATTTCATGTTTAAAAATGTCATCTTAAATAATATTATAGAGATTACGGTTTGATACTGTTAGGGAATAAAAAAAGCAAATATTAGATTTTTTTTTCATGGGCAAAAGTTGCAAATTAGCTTTAGCTTATACCATATACATATTATTTTTTTTATGAAAAAGGATACCATATATCTCTATAATATTATTTAAGAAGACATTTTTGAAAATAAACTTTGTTTTGTAAGTTATTTTGCCATTACAAATAACAAAAAATAATAAAATAGGAAAATGTATAAATGTCTTTTACAATTAGTAATAAGAATATGAAAAGTATTTATTTTGCATTAAAGATGTAATCTATTATATATTTTAAAATAATAATCAATTCATATATATTCAAAGAAACAAAATTTATTCAAAATCTTAATATAATTTTCACTATAGTTTTATTATATTTTATTTGAATTTATATCAAAATAAAAGTTGTAAAATATTTTATTAATTTTATAAAAATTTAGACACAAGAAAATTATTTGTTTTAAGTGTTCATGAACTAATCACAAAATTAGAGTTATTAAACGGTGCATAATAATTAATAGAGTTATGTTTTTAAGATTAAATGTTTTACGGGTTAGCCCGAATAATATTTTAGTCCACTGCAAAACGTGTTAAATAGATAAATTATTTCGTTTGACAATTCTATCTATAATCATGAGTTATGCATATTATAAAATTTAAATAAAAACAATTTTTCTTAAATTTCAAAATAATTTCTTCAAAAAAAATTAATCCGCGTTAATTATAGCGCGGGTTAAACCCTAGTTTGTTTGTATCATCGTCTACCACTTTTGGAGAGTTAAACCCTTATACAGAATACTTTTGTTTAAAAACAAGAAAACAAAAAAAATAACTCAAGAGAAATATGTGTACATCACAGTTTTACGTGTAGGACCAAAAATTCGCACAATAGACAGGATTGGATTTAATAACGAATACATAAATAAACGGTAAGGAAACAAAAGATTAATAAAACGATGACATATAAATAAATCAATGGAGGCGAGATGAATCTTTTTCCTTAACTCAAAGAATATTCCGTAGTGCGACGGTTTATAATAGATCCATGAGTCCCAGGATACAACCAAAGGAATTTGTTATCGCAGACACTCGATAACAGATCTGTCGAACATTATAACTACGATACTCTCGAATAAAGACTTACTCTAAGCAGTAGGGAATTGAAGGAACTTTTGCTAAAACTTTTAGGATGTGTTTTTTTGTTTCAGAGGATGATTTTTCTGGTGAAAATCGGGTTGAATATATAGGAGAGAGACTAGGGTTTTTCGTAGACTTGATTAGCAAGTACAAAATATTCCGCAAAATATTCTAGACGGCTGCGGCCCAAAAATTCAATTGCTCGAATTAAAGCTCAATGTCCGTCGAGCATCGATCGATACCAAGGGGTATCGATCGACACCCATACGAGCACACAGCCACTCCATATATACCAGAGAAAACATTTCTCAACTAGCAATGTGGGACTTTTGCTCTTCCCACAAATAGTTATAGCCAATGAAAACATTTCATTTGAATGGGCTAAACGAAAACATTTCATTTGAATGGGCTAAACTCATTTCTTTTCACACAAACACAATTTTATCAAGCCCGCAAGCTTTGATAAAAAATTTGTTCCAACAATCCCCCACATGAATAGAAATGACTCTAAACATATGAAAATTGTACATACTAGACTTTACTAGACATACTTGACTAGACTCGACTAGACGTAGACAGACTTTCGAGAGTATACGAAAATGTAACTGTATATGAGAGGTAGCATTTTTCAGCTTTGAACCAATCATTTTTAATACCTGTCGGGTTTACTCGGCCAGGAGGTGAACATGATGTCTTGAACCACCCGGACTTTGATGTAAACCGAGACAACAGATATCGCGCAGCGACATTTTCTCGTAGAACTTTGTTCTCTATTGTGTTCATTTTGGCCTTGAACATTCATGGTTTTTCATGAGTGAACTTGGAGAATATAGCCTTCTCTTTCATTCTCCTAGAAACGACCCTCATTTCACACTCACTAGGTGATCGGTTATCAGCTTGTTTTCAGAAGTATCCTGTCACACTCCACTATTACAAAGCTATGCAATCATTAAAAGCCAACGCTTATCCTCAATATTCACAGGTAGAACTGTTTTATCATCCTAGGAACTGGGCAGAGACATAGTCTCACAATGCTCAATTTCTAATCAGTTCAACTTTGTTTTCCCTTTGAACCTAGATCTTGGGATCTCCAGTCACATAGGTGGGGTATCTGTCAAACGTCATCTTTGTCTATAGGCTTTAAACCCATTCCTTTTGATGATTTAACAAACTCGATCTCGAGTCTAACTATTGGGAAACTGATCCGCTAAGTTATCAGCCGTTTTGAGATCAGTTGTCTAATGGTCTTATGTCATTCTCGAGATTTGCCATTTTATAACTTACTCAGTGCCCGAGAGATAGCTCACTAACTATCGCAGTGTACACATTTTTAGCACTGATTTTTATCCACATCGGGATATATTCCAAAAAAATTCGAAGCCATTCTGCTTCCTCTGCAGCTTTGTCTAAAGGTATAAACTCTGACTCAATGGTTGATCTGGCCAAGAGTGTTTGTTTGGAAGATTTCCAGGATATTGCTGCACCAGCAAGAGTAAAGACATATCCTGTAACATCCCAATTTCTTGTATATGCGGAGAGGCTTATAAGAATTGATTTGGCTACCTATGTCACCAAAGTGCACTTACCTTTTCCGATCACTTGCCCGAAAGAACTCCAGAGTTAAGCGTGCTTGAGCTGGAGTAGTCTAAGGATGGGTGACCTTCCGGGAAGTGATTCGCGGTATCGTGTGAGTGAGGACAAAACACAGGGAAAGGTCACGTGGTGATTGCAGGGTCAGTAAACAAGTATTACAAGCCTCCCGGACTAATGCACCGGCCGTCGGACAAGGGTGGGGCCCACGGGCCGAGAGAGGGCATGGGGCCCACAGGTAGGGGCGGTCGGGCCGTTATAAGTGGTATCAGAGACGAACCCAAACACGTGTGTGGAGTCAGGTGGGCCCACACCGTCTAGGGTGACGATCCTGGTGCGCAACGAGGACGTTGCGCTCTGTGAGTGGGGGTGATGGTAACATCCCAATTTCTTGTATATGCGGAGAGGCTTATAATAATTGATTTGGCTACCTATGTCACCAAAGTGCACTTACCTTTTCCGATCGCTTGCCCGAAAGAACTCCAGAGTTAAGCGTGCTTGAGCTGGAGTAGTCTAAGGATGGGTGACCTTCCGGGAAGTGATTCGCGGTATCGTGTGAGTGAGGACAAAACACGGGGAAAGGTCACGTGGTGATTGCAGGGTCAGTAAACAAGTATTACAAGCCTCCCGGACTAATGCACCGGCCGTCGGACAAGGGTGGGGCCCACGGGCCGAGAGAGGTCATGGGGCCCACAGGTAGGGGCGGTCGGGGCGTTATATATCCACTCGTGGATTTGGAGTTTCTGGAATCTGAAATCCAATTGGTATCACTATACCCTTCCAGAACTGCTGGTTCTTTACCGAAATGCAGCCCATAACTTTTAGTGTATCGTAGATAATTTAATACCCTAGTTATGGCCTTCCAATGAGTATGTCCTGGATTACTCGTGTAACGACTTAGTACATTTACTGAGTGCGCTAAATCGGGTCTAGTACAATTTGTCAAGTACATAAGACTTCTGATGACTCTTGCATACTCCACTTGTGACACTGCTTCACCTGAATTCTTTGTCAGATGAAGTTGAGGATCAAGCGGAGTTTTTGCAGTCCCATTTGAGTAGGTCTTAAACCTCTCTAGGATTTTTGTAGCGTAATGGTCTTGAGACAAAATTATTCCTTTTGAATTTCGAATAATCTTAATCCCTAAAATTACATCTGCTAAGCACATTCTCAGTGTGCTGGATTATGTCTTTGTTGCTTCCCATGATGAGCATGTCATCAACATACAACAAAAAAGTATCCATGCGGAGTACTTTTCATGTATATGCATTTATCACTTTTTGTGATTCAGAAGCCATTTGACATCATTGTATTGTCAAACTTTTCAAGCTATTGCTAGCTTAAGCTCGTATAAAGACTTTACAAGTCTTCTTATTTTCTTTCCTTGTCCAGGAATGACATAACCCTCGGGTTGTTTCATGTAAATCTCCTCTTCTAAATGGTCGTTTAGAAAGTCAGATTTCACATCCATTTGATTGATTACAAGAACTCGTATTGCTGTGATTCCAATCAGCATACGAAACGAAGTTATTCTCTAAAAGAAAAACTATCATGAAATCAAAAACCAAAAGATTTCTCTGTATAATCTCTTTGGCTATGACTAATTTCAACTTCAGCCTCTTCTGCTTCTTTTACAGAAGTACCAAAAATGCTCGCCTCAATTCATGAGGTACTAGAGCTTATCCTTTACACGGAAACACATGTTCAAAGGAAGACACATTCCTTGGTTACCGTGTTCACTTGGATGTCTGGTATATCTAATTTATACACCAGAAGACTATCAGCACTACATTGTGTGCATATTCAATGAGTATACAATCCACCATTTTTTGGTCTGATTGTCACCTTCTTAGGTGGTTGCTAGGCACCTCCACACTTTCATGTATTTGTATCAAAACACTTTACCTTTCCAAAGTTCACATGAAGCATTTCCAGTGACTTTGTGCGGTATTTAGTTCAGGATATAACTTGCGGTAAGCAATGCTTCCCCCTACTTTTCTGGACTAACCCAGATTCCATGTTCATATCCTCTATCACTTCAAACTAAGTTGATAGTTCTCTCGATTTGGTATTCAACCTCGAGTTTATACTCCTTGAGTTTTCCAAGGTCTCGTATTTGCTTCTTAACAACTAGACATAACTATATTTCATACAATCCTCAATGAAAGTCACGAAATATTTCTCACCGCCTCTTGCATGAATCAAACCAAGAAGTTTGTTCGATGATGGCGTTTTAGTGAGTTTGGTTTGAACGCAAGCCTCACACTTATCTTTGCTTATTTTGTATTTCGGGATCTCATTCAATCTACTCATAGATTCGAATATAACATGACAGAAACGTTAAGAGATTCAGCAACATAAGCAACTGGTTATTTCTCATTAATCTCAATAGCATTGGTTACATTAATTTTAAGTAAGACTGTTTCAAAGTTAATTTGGACCAGTCCGTCCTTAACAAAACATTTGCCTACATAGACACCATTCTTTGTCAATACAAGCTAATCAGCCTCGAAATTGACGGTGAATCCGTGCCTAGTTAGCATTGTGCCATAAATCAGATTTTTCTGCATCTCTGCCACATGCTTTACATTGGTGAGAGTGAGCTTCTTTCGAGAAGTCAACTTCAGCACCACTTATCCACAACTTGCAACCTTTGAAAGTGCATTGTTGTCTCTGAATAACTTCTTGTCATTCTCACATATATGAACCGTCACACCGGTATCATACCACCACTTATGTGAGTTATACTCAACCACATTGACTCCGAGGATGACATTACACATGTCTATCTCGACTAAATTGGCTTGAGCCATTCCATTGTCTTTTACACCACCAAATCTAATAATTATCACATCAGTGTTGTTAGTCATATTGAAATTTGAGAACTCGATCTTTGAATATTGAAATTTGCAATTGACCATTGACAATATGATAAAATTGATTTCGACACAATATTCAAAACTCATTCATCTCGCAATAAGTCTGTGTAATTGGATTAGTCCACTTGATTTTACCCATATCCAATCCAAATTACCCAAACTTTTCGAATAAAAGTAACTATAATAAAAAAAAATTGGATCATGATAATTTATTATAAATATATATGGGTCGAGTAAATTAACCATGGTATCCGAATTACCCATTTGGGTAGTTAATTGTTTTTTAATTATCTAATATAATCCAAATATTCTTGTAACTACTACTCAAAAATTCTTCTGAAAATAAAATAAGAATTTGAAGTATCAACGTTACCTCTGTCATAATGTTATCAGTCAAGATTGTGAACTAAATTTTCATTGTGTTATTGTTTTTTAATCGAAGAATAGTTGAGAAATAAGAGACTATCAAAATTAGGACTTTTGTAACCCACACATGCAAATAAACGGGCATTTCGTTTTTTAAACGGACGGATCTTTCTCTTTTTTTTCACTCGGCTCACGTTAACAAAGGAAAAATCCCATTTTAACATTCAAAATATAATTTACTAATATTTTAAATTTTAAAAGAATTGCATTCTCACTTTAAACCATCAAATTAAAAAATTATCACTTAAAACTATAGCTTCCGGTTTTGTGCCGCCAAAAAAATTAAAAGAATTGTTGTCTTTGCTAACGGAATAGCAATTTTTTTATCATAAAATAATGACGTGTATTTTTTTGTTATCTTTTTCAAAAATGCGATTTTCCGGTTAAACACAATGATTAATGAAATTTCGACCAGAAAACGAAAAAAAGGTAAAACGAAAGTTAGGGCCATTTGTCATTTTTTGCACTGGAAAATGGGCTTTACCTTCTTATTGGGTAACAGGCTTTTAGTAATACCATATAATTGGAAACAATGGCCAAGAAAATTAATGGGCTTTCGACATATATTATTAGGGCAACAATAAGCGTACTGCTCTTTCTGAGGTGAAACAACTTTCCTTACGACAATGGTAGAGCCAAAGTCCTTATCTTAATAACTGGAACATTTTTTTATTAAATGTAAATCCAGTCAACATGTTTTTTTCTTTCAAATCTACCAATTTATTGGAAATAACTATGGAAAAAAATGAGGTCAAAATTTTACTCCAGAAAAAAAAAGGTATGGACCGAAGCAATGATGCAAATGCATGTGGTATGAGAATGAGACGTCGACTTGAAGCAACGGCGAAGTTTCGAGTATATTATATATGAGATGTACGATCTGTCTCTCACGCACACACACACTTTGTGTATATATAATTACGCACACGATGTAAACACTCGAGACACATGTGACATATACATGTACATGCAAATTAATTATAAAGCACATGCATGTTAACAAATACAGTAACAATTAACATTCGTGTGGTACCAAAACAAAGGGACTGACAAATTCTTGATGTTCCTTTTTTGTCATAGAGATACAATGTATCATGTATTTCACAATAGCTTCGCATGCCGCCTAGCGGAAGAACCGCATAGTCGAGAAAACATCAATTTTGACTAATCTCGAGTTTGGGTGCTAAACTTCTAGCACACAACATACCTAGCTCATCCGAGTAAGGTCAAATTTTTATCCACACACACTAATATATAAAAGATATGTGTTTTCGAGTTATAATTAATTGATTTTGAATTGAAAATCCAAAAAATTGTGTATGTGAGAATAGGATTGTAATATATACTAGAGTCACAATGATGATTTTTTTCTCTTGGTGTCAAGACAATTTTGCCCATTTTAGTATATTTTCATTCAAAAGCGCACTGTACATAGTAGGATTCATTTTCACTTTCGACTCAACTTCTTTCTTTATATGCATACTTGTACGTAACTTCTATGATTTAATACAAATATTTAGTTTTAAAGTGAAATAAGTAAATGGCAATAAAAAAGACTTATTAAGAAGATGACAAAGTGAAAAGTTGTTATTAAGTACTAACAAAAAGATATCCGTAAAATTTTGGGATGATATATTTAGGACGGTACTTTATTAAATATACATATTCATTTGGTATTCTTTTGGATGGATATGCTAATATTTAACGTGTTAAATGATAATATATAACATAATATTATAGATCATATACTTATATTAATTAAGGAAAATAAATTGCATTTGGTAAATTAGTTTTTTCACTTTTAAAAATAATATGATACAGAAAAAAATCATATGCTCCATAACACTTAAATAACATGAGTAAACTTTCCTCAAATTTTCATTTGATAAATTAGATGTTTACGTAAAAAATAACATGTTTAAAAAAAACCAAATATTTCACAAGAACTAAATGACAGGAGTACAATTTTCAAAATTCACTCTTCTTTGTTGAGGTAAAAATAGCTTTATTATTTTCATTGTCATAGAATGCAAATACTCTTATGTTAGGTGATTTTTGATACATTAGTTTCTCGGTCAACTTGAAAGTGTCGGTACTAAACAATAAAGTCACGATAGGTTAATATTTTGATAAGATTCTCACTATTTCTTCGTCTGAAATATTTGAAACCAATATGTAGTAATTTCTTATGAAAATATGGTGATAATGGTTCAAACGCAACTTGAATAAGGTGCTCAATGAGACGGCAACCCATGACCGAATTGCTAATGTAGTATGGTAATTATGAAATAATTAATTAAGGAAACACTATTACCTACTTTTCATATTTTTTGTTGTTGTCTTTTTGTATAAAATTAGTTGGGTGCATAGAAGTCAAGAGTGTCACCAATGCTTTGTGAGAATGATTGCAAATAGATCGTTTGAAGTGTTTATCTTACCTCGGGGGAGACATTATTTGTTCTGTTTTGGGGAATATGGATTATATTTGACTATCCCCAAAAGATAATTTAGATTAGGTTAATTACGCATTATGAAACATACTTGTTTTTTTATCAGACCAGAGAGACAAAACTCATAATGTTTGATCTATGACTCAAACCACATAAGTTTCTTGCACTACGCTTACTCTTCAAATTTTTATTATATTATTATCCCCTTTATAAAGAAAAATATACTGGTAAGATTACGATTATAGTGCTGTAAGATATTTGACTCGTGAGCCATTAATTGATTTTACTAATCATTTTTGTTAAAATATTTTACTAATCATTTTTGTATTATTCTTATAGTATACGTGTGAACAGATTCCAATATCGTTCCATATATTAGCTAGGTTTTTGTGTAGACCAGAAATTTGTGGATATTGCATTTTAGAAATTAGAGCTCCACTTCAATTAACATTGCGAGTGTACAATTTATATGGCATAGATACAAATATCTAAAATGTCTTTAAAAAGTAACACATATATATATATACGTTCTCCAGATGTTTCGAGACGTTAATTTGTCATCGATCGTTCCACACATTACATTTATGATATATGTTTTTTTTTACTTACGCTTATTACAGAACCATTCTATTATATATCATCTTACGCCTTTTTTTTTGTTTCACCTCTCTTTTTTTGTTTCGTTCCATCCATTATTAAAATGTAAAAAATATCTCGTAAAAATTACCAACTAGTTTAAGAATTATATATTATTTTTGTTTTTAGAAAAATACCTGAAAAACATTTACCTCAATTTAAAACTCATATTCATCACATGTTTGTATTTTATGCATTCAATTTCACAAACATTAACAAAACTACAAATTAAATATCGATCTGTTAATAAAAAACAAGAAACAAACAATGTAGTTTTTTTTGATGTAATTTATCGAAGGTCCGTACATCCCACCAGGGCGAGGTCCAAACCATGTAATTTAATTCTCTTTTGGAGAGCAGACCCCTCCCAACGTAAATCGAATCCGTGACCTTCAAGGTCTCTACGTTATCGGTAACCCAGAGGCTTAACCACTAGGCCAACTCATCGTTGGTCAAACAATGTAGTTTATCTAAGAGTTAGTGAAAGATGAACAATTTCTTACTATTATATAAAAATTCAATGTTATTTAAAAAGTTTTTCACTACAAGAAAACAATCGATTTGCAATGAAATTTGCGATGGATAATATCCGTCGCAAATTTGCGAGGGATTTGCGAGTGACTAACTAGTCGTCGCAAATCCGTCGCTATTTTGCGAGCGAAAGAGTCGTCGCAAATTGCGACGATTTTGCAACATATTTGCGACGAAAGTGCAAGGGACCGTCTAGAGTCGCAAATTCGTTGCAAATTTGCGAGGAATCTGCGAGGGATTAGCGAGGACTATAGTGGTCGCCGCAAATCCGTCGTAATTTTGCGACGGCAAGTTTCCCTCGCAAAATTGCGACGGATTTGCTACGGCAATTTGCAAGGGATTTGCGATGGATCTAGTTAGGTGGAGTTAGGTGAGGTAGGTGGACCACATTTAAAAGAAAAATTAATTTCCATCGCAAAGTTGTTGCAAATCCCTTGCAAATTCCTTTTCCGTAGCAAATCCGTTGCAAATTGCCGTAGCAAATCCGTCGCAAATCCATCGCAAGTTTTTTTGAAATCCTATAAATACAGATCACGTTGAGAGCTCTCATAACACAACAATTTCGAAAACAAAAAAAAAAGAATTTTTTTTTTTTTTTGAGAAATAGATTTTGAGTGGTGGGTGTTTAAAAAATATCTTCGGGGCACGAAATATACGCATTAGGATCATGGATGTATAATCAAAGAGATCCAGGGACGGGTGAAGTGACGAAAGAGTATCGGGACGGGTTGCGAGCATTCATGTACCAGGCGACAAGCCAACCATGTGCGACTCGTGACGGTAAAATTTTCTGTCCATGTAGAAAGTGCAAGAACACCCAATATGTGGATATTGATACTGTGAAGAGGCATCTATATAATAGAGGATTTAAACCAAACTATTATATCTGGTTTTCGCATGGGGAAGGGGAAGGTTTTAGTGTTGATGCTGGAAGTAGTAGTACGAGTCATGGCGTTGATCAACCTAGTTATAATTATGGGCATGATCATTTATTCAGAAATATTGATGAAGGGTATCAACATGGAAATAGGTTTCATGATATGGTTACAGATGCATTTCATGAAAGTACAACTGCATTTGCTGATGATAATACTAGGGAAGGACCCAACATAGAAGCAAAGCGTTTTTATGATATGTTAGACGCTGCGAAGCAGCCCATCTACGATGGATGTAGAGAAGGGCAATATAAACTATCATTGGCATCTAGGATGATGACAATTAAAAGTGATAATAACTTAAATGAGATTTGCATGGATTCATGGGCTGAGCTAATTAAAGAGTATTTGCCACAAGATAATATTTTCGCTGAGAGTTACTATGAAATACAGAGGTTGGTTGCGAGTCTTGGGTTACCATAAAAAATGATTGACGTATGCATTGACAATTGCATGATTTTCTGGAAAGATGATGATAAGTTGCAGGAATGTAGATTTTGTGGGAAGCCGAGATATCAACCAACTACTGGAAGGACCCGCGTTGCATACCAACGTATGTGGTACTTGCCAATCACCGATATATTGAAACAGTTATACCAATCAGAAAGGACATCGGCGGCAATGAGATGGCATGCACAACATACCACAGAGGATGGGGAGGTTACGCATCCGTCAGATGCAAAGGCGTGGAAACACTTTCAGACTATACATTCGGACTTTGCTAACGAGAGCATGAATGTCTATCTTGGCTTATGCATCGGTGGATTTAGTCTAGTTGGTATGTCCGGGAGACAATATTCAGTATGGCCTGTCATATTGACGCCATACAATCTTCCTCCGAAAATGTGCATGCAACGGGAATTTTTGTTCATGAGTATTCTAGTACCCGATCCTAAGCATCCGAAGCGATCCCTTGATGTATTCCTCCAACCTTAGATTCATGAGTTGAAACAGTTGTGGTATACAGGTGTTCGCACATTCGATTATTCGCAGCAGAGGAACTTCAAGATGCGTGTTGTGCTATTGTGGACCATTAGTGACTTCCCGGCGTATGGAATGTTATCGGGGTGGACTACGCATGGAATGTTATCTTGTCCATATTGCCTTGATCGGTCAGAGGCCTTCCAGTTGAAGCATGGAAGGAAACCATGTTGGTTTGACTGTCATCGTCGGTTTCTTCCCATGCATCATCCGCATCGTAAGAACAAGAAGTTGTTTAGGAAGAACAAGGTCGTGCGTGTTCCCCCCCCCCCCCCGTCTATCTTTAGGGAATGATTTGTTTGAGCAGATTGATTATTACGGTGCTCAAGAAACATGTAAATGTGGGGGCAATTGGCACACTAAGGCAAACATGCCTGACGGATATAACGTTTCTCACAATTGGCACAAACAAAGTATTTTTTGGGAACTGACATATTGGAAGGATCTTCTATTACGGCATAACCTTGATGTGATGCACATCGGAAAAAAAAATTTCGATAACATCATGAATACGATTTTGAATGTCAAGGGAAAGACTAAAGACAAAATGAAATCAAGGTTGGACATGGCCAAAATATGTGTAAGAAGCGAGTTGCATATTACACAAAACGGAAAAATGCCGATTCCAACTTTTCGATTGTCTACGGATGCGAAACGAGCGTTGTTTGACTGGGTTGGTTCAGAAGTAAAGTTCCCTGATGGATATGTGTCCAAATTCTCAATTAGATGCATAGAGCAAGGCAATAAATTTTCTGGTATGAAGAACCACGATTGCCATGTATTCATGCAGCGATTACTACCATTTGCATTACTCGAGCTCTTACCGACAGCTGTTCACGAAGCAATTGCGGGTAAACAAGTATTTAAATATGTATTTATAATATAATTTTCTTATTTAATTACTGATATATATTATTGGTAGGCACTGGAGCATTTTTCAGGGATCTATGCACTCGAACACTGACTGAGGATGGCATAACACAATTACTCAATAATATACCTGTTTTGCTGTGTAATTTAGAAATAAATATTTCCACCTTCATTTTTTGACGTCATGGAACATCTCCCAATCCACCTACCACATGAAGCAGCTCTTGGGGGGCCCGTGTAATTCTGATGGATGTACCCGTTCGAGCGATTCATGGGACATTTGAATGAAAAGGCCAAAAATCTTGCAAGAGTGGAGGGTTCCATAGTTGCAGGTAGTTTGACCGAGGAAACATCTCACTTCACGTCATACTACTTTAGCCCAACCGTCAGAACGAAAAAAACGCTCCTAGAAGATATGACGATGGTGGGGTTGCACCTACGTATAACGTTGATGTCCCGGATATCTTCGCCCAAATAGGGAGACTTGCTGGAAAGTTGAAAGAAATTTGGTGGGAAGACCATGAACATTATCGTGCAGCTCACAATTATATATTGCGAAATTGTGATTTTGTTCAACCTTTTGAGAGGTATTAATTAATTAGCTGCACTTAGATTACTTACATTTATATATCTCACTCGTTGTTTAATTAGTTTTATAAAAAAATATTGCAGCGTTTTCGACATCCAGATCCGAGAAACCTATCCCGGTTTACTTGAAAAAGATTATGAGAAGTACAAAGAACGTGACTTTGCTGGATGGTTAAAATACTATGTACGTAAGATATATATATACATATATATATATATAAGTTATCTATCATTTCACGAATATTTTTAATATAATTTGTTAAAATAAATTAATTGTTATTCAAATTATATATATGTAGGTAATGAATGGATGTGTAAACCAGCCCTTGCCACTATGGTTGCACGAGGTTGTTCAAGAACCAATTGCGAAGATCACTACTGCCCCAATGTACTTCACTCGCGGATACACATTTCATACATATAAGCATGGCTCTCGAAGGTCAACCGCAAATTATGGAATCCATGTGCCAGGTGAAAACGACTACTACGGCGTCTTGCAAGAAATTATAGAAGTCACATATCCTGGAATTATCGGTTTGAAATGCATTTTATTCAAATGTGATTGGTACGATCCAACAGTCGGTCGAGGGGTCCGCACAAACAACTTAGGGGCGATCGATGTCAATGCAAACTGACGTTTTTCCAAGTTCGAACCCTTCATCCTAGCATTGCAAGCAGAACAAGTGTGTTTCATTCCATATCCTCGGATTAAGTAAAGACGTGAGACATGGTTATCGGTGATAAAAGTGAACCCAAGAGGCCGTATAATTGGGTTAGGCATCGATGATGCTATGCAAAATGAAAGAGTCGGAGAAGTCTCCATCGCAGTCGAATCAACAGAAGATATCATACATATCGATCCACAAAACAGAGAAGTTGAATACATCATGGATGATTCAAGCGAAGATGCAGCCGCATCTGACGAGTTCGAGGAGAACGATAGCGGAGAAGATAATGATGAGCATAGTGAACACTCCAATATGTCTGAAAATGAATCTGAAAACGATTCTGAATAATGTGTTATATGTACTATAATGAATTTTTAAAATAAAAATATGTATATGTTGTAAATCCGTAAAAAAATAAAAACTTTATTATGATAATAAAACGTATACCATAAACAATAAACCTTAAAAAATAAAACTCATGAATTTGCATCGGATTTGTGATGGATCCGTTGCAAATCCGTCGCAAATAAAGGACCCATCGCAAATCCGTTACAAATTTGCGATGGATTTGCGATGGATCCGTCGCAAATCCGTTGCAAATAAAGTATTCATCGCAAATCCATTGCAAATTTGCAATGGAATTGCTAGGGATTCATTCCTTATTTCCGGCGAGGATAAAATCGTGACAAGTGTCTAATGGTTTTAAAAGTGAATCTCAAAAATCATATTTCTAAAGTTATTTAATGATGTGCATTCATTAACCGCGAATATTTGGAAATGTCTACGTATGATATATAAAACGTCATATATCCGTATATGTTGTTTATGAATATATATATATATATATATATATATATATATATATATATAGAAGTTCAACATTCCTCGTACCATCAAATTCATTATATTTTTGAACAAATATGCTTATGATCATGATTCTTATGAGATTATAAACCATGAGATTATAAACCGTAAACTTTATTCTGATAATTAAACGTATACCCTAAACCCTAAACCTTAAAAAATAAAACTCATGAATTTGCAACGGATTTGCGATGGATCCATCGCAAATCCGTCGCAAATAAAGGACTCATCGCAAATTCGTTGCAAATTTGCGATGGATTTGCGATGGATCCGTCGCAAATCCGTTGCAAATAAAGGTTCCATCGTAAATCCGTTGCAAATTTGCAATGGAATTGCTAAGGATTCATTCCTTATTTCCGGCGAGGATAAAATCGTGACAAGTGTCTAACGGTTTTAAAAGTGAATCTCAAAAAATCATATTTCTAAAGTTATGTAATGATGTGCATTCATAAACCGCGAATATTTGGAAATGTCTCCGTATGATATATAAAACGTCATATATCCGTATATGTTTTTTATGAATCAATATAGAAGTTTAAGATTGCTCGTACCATCAAATTCATTATATTTTCGGAAAATATGCTTATGATCATGACTCTTATGAGATTATAAACCGTAAACTTTATTACGATAATAAAACGTATACCCTAAACCCTAAACCTTAAAAAATAAAACTCATGAATTTGCAACGGATTTGCGATGGATCCGTCGCAAATCCGTCACAAATAAAGGATCCATCGCAAATCCGTTGCAAATTTGCGATGGATTTGCGATGGATCCGTCGAAAATCCATTGCAAAATGATTTTTTTTTGAAATTTGGTACGAACATTGAATTTTTTCATCACATTTTGGGCCAAATTAAACCGCGAATTGGTAGTGGACCACACATTTTGCGATGGATTTGCGATGGATCCTTTATTTGCGATGGATTTTAGATGGATCCGTCAAAAATCCGTTGCAAATTTTGGGTCCATCGCAAATCCATCGCTTATTAGTTTATAAACCGACTGTTTCTCTTCTTCTTCCTTTCTCCCTTCTCAATCTCCAGTCGATCTCAATCCAGTCAATCTCAAATTGATCCTTCTCCAGCCCACTGTGCATTTCCGGCGACCCCACTCCTCCTCCTCCTCCGGCGATCGGTTCCTCTTCCTCCGGCGATCGGTTCCTCTTTCCTTCCTCTCTCCTCTCCTCCGCGACCTCCTCGCGACCTCTTCTTCTCCTCCTCCGCCGGCGAGCCCTCCTCTCCCTCCGGCGACCTCCTCTCCCTCCGGCGACGTCCTCTCCCTCCGGCGAGCCCCCTCCTCTCCCCTCTCCCTCCGGCGACCTCTTCCTCTCCTCGGTGAAGGTTGGTTTTTTTTTTTAATTTCATTTTTTCTTTCTAAAATATATGTTGTTATATTAAAAAAAAAAATGGATTTGTTAGATTTGCTAGATTTGTGAAATTTGTTAGATTTGTGAAATTTTTTTTATATTTGTTAGATTTGGATTTGTATTTAAATTAGATTTTTAGATTTTTAGATTTTTAGAATTGTTAGATTTTGTTAGATTATTTAGTTTTTTAGATTTGTTAAAAAATTATATTTGTTAGATTTGTATTTAAATTAGGATGAATTTAGATCGTTAGACTTAGATTTGTTATTTATTAGTTTGTTAAATTTGTATTTCAATTAGGCTGAATTTAGATTAGATAATTTTATAATTAGTATGATTTTATATAATACATTATATAAAATGATTAGTTTGATTGTAATTTTTTTTGTATTTTCTAAATTATAATATAATTATATGAATTAATTATTAAAATTTGTTTTTAGATGTCGGGATTTCGAGGTAACGACTACACTCGATTTCTTTCGATGGGTTCCGCAAGTACTCCTCCTGTTATTCAGATGGATTTCGCGACTTCTGCTGTCCCTGAGACCGTGGAGCCTGCCCCAGCACCGGCGGATCCCGCACCGTCGAACCTCGCGGCTGACTCCATCCCCATTGATATTGCGATACAGCAGATTCTCGAGAGTCCTGGTCATGATAGTCTACCACGACTCGATCCAAGCCGTCCTCTAGGAATGTTATGGTATAATTTATATTTTCTAAGTTATTTATGTTTTTGTTTACAATTATAATAATTTCATTTTTAATTTACTATATTTTCTAATTTCAGGTTTGATGATGACGGAGCTGTGGCTGCTCAGATCCGTTCGATATTTGAAACAGATTTCAAAGAACCGCATGCCAATTACTCGCAAACACCGGAATATATCATTGAACGTTGGTATAAAACGTTTGCTGTAAGTTTTCTAAATTTTATTAAATTTATTTTTATTATTATTAATAATATTTTTATGCATTTAACTTCTTATTTTTTTTGTTATAGCAATCGTTTCATTGGGATTTTGCAATTAACGGCGAGGTCCAAAAAAAATTTGAAAAGAAGTTAAAGGCTCGCATGTGCAGTCAGGTTGGGCGTTGGAAAGAAAAGTGGAAGATTAAAGGCATTGAGTCGAAGCCTAAGTGGATGGATCCGCTTGTTTGGAGCGGTCTTGTTCGATATTGGATGGATCCGAAGAGCGAGAAGAAGAGTGCCGATAGTCGCAAGGCCCGATACTCTGATCCTGATGGTTACGGGCCTTCTAAGCATCGTTCTGGACAAACCTCGTTTAAAGCACGGGGCCGAAACATAGTAAGTTTTTTTTTAAAATCTTACATTCGTAATTTAATTTAATCTTATGAATTTATGAAATTTTTTTTAGGCCGCAAAGACCGGATCATCAGTTCCGGATTTGTTAGCGGTTCTCGAGGAGACAAAACGGAAACCTGATGGCTCTTTTATCGATGGACGCTCAGAGAAGATCTACCACGATGTCACTTCGCGGTTCGAACTGTTATCTCAAACAGTCGATAGTGATGATCCAGAGAGCACAGCATCTGGCGGACTTACTCCTTTCGTGAAGAACCAAATTTTTACCGAGGTACGTATTTAAAAATTAAATTGTTGTATTGTATTTAAATATATTTAGAAATATTTATAATGTTTGTTTTTTTGTCTTTCATAGGTTGTTCCCCGCAAAAAAGAAAGAATTTACGGAGTCGGTTCGCTTCAACCGCAAATTGAAGCTTCTTCTACATCGGCTTCACGTCCATCCCATGAAGATTTACACCGGATCATAACGAGTCAGGCCGAGATGATATCGAGTCAGGCCGTGATGCTAACGAATCAGGCCGAGAAGAATAATTCCTATGATGCTTTCATGGACTACTTTGCTGAGAAGGATCCGGCTTTTGCAAAACTTCGTGCATCACGTAACCTTTCGGGATCGGGATCGGGATCCGGAACCGGAACCGGAACCGGAACCGGTACCGAAACCGGAACCGGTACCGAAACCGGAACCGGTACCGAAACCGGAACCGGTACCGAAACCGGAACCGGTACCGAAACCGGAACCGGTACCGAAACCGGAACCGGTACCGAAACCGGAACCGGTACCGAAACCGGAACTAGTTCCGGAACCGGTCCTTTGTAAACATTTTAATTTGTTTTTTTTAAAACAATTTATGCACATTTTGTAATAAATAAATAAATTATATAATTATGTTTTTTAAATGTTAATTATTTTAATTATTATTTAATTTTTAAATTAAATTTTTAATTTTTTTAATTATAAAATTCAACTTTCTTCGCAAATCCATTGCAATTTTGCGATGGCTTTGTGACGACACAAAATTTGCAGTCGCAGATCCATCGCAATTCCATCGCAAATATGCGACGACTTTCGCGTTGGTATAAAGCCCTCGCAAATGTGCGACGATGCGTGCCCTCGCAAATCCGTCGCAAATTTGCAACTGCAAATATTCCCTCGCAAATTTGCGACGGCTATTTTCCGTTGCAAATTTGCGAGGGAATATTTTTCGTCGCAAATTTGCGACGGATTTGCGAGGAAAATTTGCCTTGTAAATTTGAAGGGAATAATTTTCATCGCAAATTTGCGACGGATTAGCGAGGGAAATTTGCCGTTGCAAATTTGGGAGGAAATATTTTTCGTCGCAAATTTGCGACGGATTTGCGAGGAAAATTTGCCGTTGCAAATTTGCGAGTGAATATTTCTAGTCGCAAATTTGCGACGGATTTGCGAGGGAAACTGTTTTGCGACGACTGATTTGCGACGGAAGTAGTGTCGTCGCAATTCCGTCGCAAAGCGTGATTTGCGACGGATTTGCTATGAATTTGTCCATCGCAAATCGATTGTTTTCTTGTAGTGTTTCTTTGTTGTTAATAAAATTATCGACGTTTGTAGTTACTAACGTCTGTTAATTTGAGGGTGTGAAACACAAGCAATATGATGAATATGAGTATTAAAAACTGAGCTAAATGCTTTTTATGTGTTTTTTTATAAAACCACAAAATATATTTTGTTTTTGAAATATTATTATATAAAGCTGATTCGTTCAATGTGAGTGTGATACGTAGGATAATTATAACTCATGAGATCGTGACATGTGTCATTATTAATTTAGATTGTGACATGTGTCAATGTAATAATATAAACTTTCCAAGGAAAAATAAATTATGTTTAAAAAAATAAAAACTAATAAAATCGAAAAGAGTAAAATACGATAAAAAAATAAAAAATAAAAAATGTAAATTATTAAATATATATAAGACTTATAATATATCAAATTATGAAATATTGATTTTATTAATTAGATTTAGTTTTAAGTTATATAAGATTTCAAATTTGGTTATTGAATTGTCTCATTCATTTAGAGAAATTGTTTATAGGTAATCTGGATCAATTTTGAATTTGTTTAATTATGAATTATAAAACGTAATTTCTGGATAAGTAAACAAGTGTTTGATTTTAAAATCAAATTATATGGATCATAATCAATTTTAGAATTTAAATATTTTTTATTTCATCTGTGTATTATGCGGAACCTAATTTAGTAACTATATAAACGGTGATCTTGTATAGAATAGTTGTTTTAATGTTTATAAATGGTATATATATACACACACATGAGACCTACGTAATCATAGGGTAAACGTGACGCAATATTCTTGGGGGATAATCGTCGATTAGTGGTGATTGATGTGCTAAGTTTGTGGTAGTGCAACGATCTAATTTTCCTAGAATTTAATAATTAATCTATATAATATATATGAAAGAAGAAAGAAAAAAAGTGTAAATAGACTATATATCGAGGAGGTACGAAAGAAGAAAAAGACGTAGGGGACCAATAGACCCATGCGTGTGACCCTTTGTTCTTTAGTTTCTTAGTGGAAGAAAACTAATTGATGCACCAAAACATAGTAAAAGTAAATGAGTCAACGTCCTTTGTATCAACGGTTCATCTTTGAGATGTTGTGGAGGCTACCAACAAACCGGTCGATGAAAAAATAGTTTGATCAGACATGAAAGAATCTTGGGATTCTTGTGTCTACTCCATCATTTCATAGAAGTTGATCATCACATCCCTTATATATTAACTTAGAAGCATTATTACAATCTAACCTTACATTGACATATTATTTACTAAAATATGTCATATTGATGTGTCCACCAGAGAGTTTCTAAACTAATAATATAAAAATAGATTTAAATTACTAAAATATTTACATTTTATGTCACTCATATTAAATTGTTTGGAAATCAATTTTATATCTCATTAAACTAATTATGAAATAAATCAATTATATTCTCTCTCTCTCTATCTCTCTCTCTCTTTATATTTTACCATATTATTTGTTTTAATCATTATTTGTTTTCAATTAAATCAATTATATCATCTTTGTTTGATTCATTTTTGTAAAAAAATGAATCATCACACCATCAACATAATTAAAAAAAAAAGCCAGATTTTTTTCTGCATATAAATTTTTTAAAACCAACATAAATTACCCACTTTATAAAAATAATATGTGTTAAAAGTTTCATATCGGCTATAAATATGAGTAGAGACCACATAAATATATGATAAAAATGACCAAAATGATAAAAGTAAGAAAGTTAAGATGTTAAGTATTTTTATTTTTTTTTGTAAAACTATAAAAAGGTTAAGTTGTTAAGTACTTCAAAAAGTTTTAATAATCGCTAATTCGAATATATAAAGTAATCGTAAATTTAAAAATAGTTAAAACTAATCATTATGATGATAAAAATTATTACATGTTTTAATATATACAAACGGATTTCGGATACCGGGTAAATTTTTTATCAATAACTATAATAAATTTATATCTAAAATTATATAAAATTTTCTTAATAATTATTTTACCTCTCGCATGGGTGCGGGTATCACCTAGTATACATTAAAACAAAAATCTTCAAATATATAGATGAGCATGTCACATATTCAATGGGTCGCTTTTCAACGTATAATTAGATAAACAAATTCAGTCTCAAAGCATAATGGACAAGATTAAAACATCTGTTTTTTTGTTAAACTTAAAAAGTGTGTTTTTATTTAAATAATTTATCTACAAAACTTAAGAATAATATATATGTGGACTTTGTTTTTCGAGTTTCCATTTTATTTTCTAATTTATATGTCATCTTGTTATTTTAATAAAATTCAGATAACAAAAACAACGAGAAGAAATCATGTATCTCTTTTAAGATTGGCCACGAATCTGCCCTTTAAAATCGCAATTTTTTATTATTTGAGATTGACCATGAATTTGCCCTTTAAAATCGCAAATTTTTCTAATAGCTGGTATTATTTACAAATTTATTCGAAATAGAATTGGTAAATTAACCCAATTGCAACAACCTAACAAGTCCAGTTTACTCTCAAACGCAATACGGTTCTCTGTCAAATCGTCTGATTCAGAACCAGTTGTCAAATTAATCTTAACCGAACTCAATCGAGTACAAAAGGTAATAAGTTAAAACAAAGCATGTCTTGATGGATCAATGTTTTGCTTTTGTTTTTGTTTTTTTTTCTGCATATCTGCATTTTTTAAAAAATGTTGTAAGTTATAAATGGAGAATCTAGTAAAGTGGAATATACTACGAAACAAAATCTTGGAATTTAGTCATTCCCAAGATGTGTCGAAAAAGAAATGACCAAAACTAATGAAGGTGCCAAAAGCTATAGAGGAGCCACTTGATTTACTAGCCACAATGCCATGATGCCCTATTGCCAAAAATGTGAATAAATTGCTGGAATGTCAAAATTGGAAAATAAAAAATCTAGCGTGCCAAAAAATAGTCTATTACCATAATTAAATGTGTAAACCCCATTTTGCTTTTAATGAAGAAATTGATGAATTTTGATTTTTTTGGTTAAATAATTAAAATATTATTTGTGTTTTAAATAAAAAAATAACAAATATTTATTAAAAAAAAAACAAATCATATTTGTGTTTCCCCCCTGATCACCTCTCTCGAATCCCAGCTCTATTTCACCTTAGAAATTGAAACTTTCCTCTTGAGTCTCTCCTTCTATTCGCTCGAATCTCGCTCGAGTCGCGAAGTTTAGCGGTAATCCAGTCAACCCAGGTCGCCGGCGGACCCTAGCCAGCACCGCGTACGCCGCGCTCCTTCGCCTTTGCTGAGTGAAGCTTGGAAAAAAATTGAGGTATGGTGTCGGAATTCCCCAATTAGGGAGTCGATTTGCAATTAGTATGATAATTTATGGGACGATTAAGTCATTGCTTTGATAATTTATCCATTGTTGTTGTTGAATCATAGTTTTTAGAGAAAACTGACAATTTATGTAATTGTAAATGAGTAAATATTTGTTTTCCAATCTTCAGGAGGGAATGAGCAGGCTAAACATACATTTTGATTATGGAGGATCTTATTCAGAGATCGGAGAGGGGTTTAAATGGATTTCAAGAAATCTCATCTATGCTATATCATTTAAAATCGTATCTTTAGATGGGTTAACCTATTCGGCGATTGTAGACGGTATATGCAAGAAGATTGGGGTAAACGACTATACGAGGAAGCTGAAATTGAGCTACATTCCGTTGGTAGCTAAGCATGAGAGGGAGTCATGTATTGTAGATGATGATGATGTTTATGTTTATCTAACGACATTGGATAAAGATGGACTTAGATCTGTTTTGAATGTGGAGGCAATGGAAGATGTGGAAATAGACAAGGGAGGCGAGGACTGTGGTGGTATGATGACTATTTACAGACCGGACGAAGCAGAAAACAACATCACGAGGCTGCTGATTATTTATATGTTGATGAGCCTGATATTGAGGACCGTATGGAGAATGATGATAATGTTTCACGTGGCGAAATGGAAGCAGTGGATGAGAATGGGTTGGATGGTATGCATGAAGATGAGTATGAAGATGCATATGAACATGAACATGTTGAGCTGCCTCGGCCTATGGAAGAAACTCAGTTTGTTCTAAAATGGGATGATGGTGCGGGTTTTGAAAAAGGGCAAGAGTTTTGTTCGAAGGAGGCATTACGAGTTTTGGTTGACAGAGCTGCACATAATGGATGTTTTGTGGTAACAAATGTGAAGTCGGATCAGGGGCGACTCATATTAAGATGCCTTCATTCTAAACAAGGGTGTTCATGGTATTTATATGCTGTTAGAAGGAAGGAATCAACTTATTTCACTGTGAGAGTGTATAGGAATATGCATACATGCTCCAGGGTCGAGATGAGCACAATTCGGAATAAAAGGAGAGGCACACCACAAGTAGTAGCAGATGTTTTGCGTACTGCTTTTCCATGTATAATCGATACCCCAGCAGCAACGAGTATAGTAAATGTTGTTCAAAATCAAGCTCACGTGACTGTGTCATACTCTACTGTCTTGAGAGGTAAAAAACTAGCTGTTAGTCAAGTGAGGGGCAGTCCTGAAGAAAGTTTTGAAAAATTGTAATCTTATCTATACATGTTAGAGAAGGTTAATCCTGGTACAATAACAAGGGTGAAAGTGGATGGTGAAAAAAAGTTCAAGTATCTATTTCTTGCTTTGGGCGCTAGTATTGAAGGGTTTACCGCAATGAGGAAAGTCATAGTTGTAGATGCAACTTTTATGAAGAATATTTATGGTGTTATGCTTGTATTTGCCACAGCTCAGGATCCTAATTACCACCATTACCCATTGCACTTGGTGTAATTGATAGTGAGAAACATGGGAGTTGGAAGTGGTTTTTTGAAACGCTCAAAACTGTTATACCGGATGATCCTCAACTGGTTTTTATGAGTGACAGACATCGGAGCATCATCAAGGCAGTCCAGGAAGTGTACCCTTCGTCTCAGCATGGACATTGTGTTTGGCATTTGTCATAAAATGTGAGAGTTAAAGCTCAGGTTGGATTGAAAGATTTGTGTGCAATGAAATTCATTGAATGCGCTCACATGTACACCGAAAGTGAGTTCATCAGAGCATACTCTGATTTTACGAAGTGGTTTCCAAAAGCTGGCGAGTATGGATGGTGTGCCTCTTGAAAAATGGGCAAGGTGCTATTTTAAAGGAGACAAGTACAACTTGGACACTAGCAATGCCTGTGAATCTATGAACAGTGTGTTAAAGAAGGCAAGGAAATATGCCATGTTACCTTTGATTGATGCGTATGTGGAGAAACTGTCTGAATGGTTCAACAAGCATAGGAAAGACAGTGTTCGGGCATCAGACACGAATAAATTGGTGCCCATAGTGGAGAACGACATGTATATGCGATGTAAAGATGTATCGGCCCTAACTGTCACGGAGCTAAACGCCAATGAGCTTGAATACAGCGTTATTGGACCAGATGAAAAAACGTATCTGGTCAATTTGAGAATGAAAAGTTGTACTTGCAGGTGTTTTGATGTAGATAAGATTCCTTGTATTCATGCAATAGGCGCGAACATGGCACAGATGTGGAAAAATGAGAGAACAACGTAAATACACGTCCATGAGTTGTGCTCGAAATACTACTTGATTGAGAACTAAGGATTGGCTTATTATAAAACTATTTATATGGTGCCGCATTAGTCTGCTTGGATGATCCATGAAGAAGTACAAAGTTTGGTCTTGAAGCCGCCAGAGTACACAAAAAAGAATAAAGGAAGATATGTAGATAAGCGTCATCCGTCGATCGGAGAAGCTCGCCGGAAACCGAGTAACAAATCTAACCCAGCTGTAAATCTCGGAAAATGGTTTCTCCCAGTTAACACGAGTGAAGCTTAGCTTTGCATCTTTACATTTCTATGTATTTGTATTATAATGTTTTGGGACAACCATGTTAAACTAGGTGCAACTAAGAACTATTTCGTATTTGTATTACAATCTTTTCGGGACAACCATATGGGACAACTATATGTATCAATACTTATCGTATGAAGACGTCTCATACGATAAAATGAATTTAGAAAATGTATCATATAACATATTCAAACTGAGGTTATCATATAAAATATTGAAATGTATCATATAACATCTAGAAATAGAGATTATAAAGAAAATAAAAGGTTCTCAATAGTTATGATTGGTTTCACATCAAACACCCTTGTTAAACTAGGAAGACTTTAAGAATGTTACCATTTAATGATGGAGAAGTTGCGAGATAAATGATTATGGGACACTTGTTACGGAATTACTTTGTAAATGCTCTAAACTAGACGAAAACCATGGGGACAACCACAAAATCGTACTTCATATAGAGGTCCAACTACAAAAACAGGAAAACTGCAAATGTACAACTATTAGGCTATTTGTACAACCGGACACTTCGGCACAACTATGTCCAAACATGACGGCTTAAAGACGGTGCAAAGACGGCGCAATGACGGGACACGTGTGTTAAACACCCTTTTATTTTTTAATATATGTAACTGACACACTTTTATTTTTTAATATATTTAACTGACACTATTTTATTTGGAGCGAGAATTTTGAAATTCAAAATTAAAAACGCCCACATTTTTAGTTTTCCTCCATTTCACCCCAATTAACCCATTTATTTTAATTTCCCTGTAAACCCTAAATTATTTTTATTTCCTCCCTTGCTCTCAGTTTCCTCTTTTCCCCATTTTTCTTCGTTTTTCATTCTTCCTTTCGTCCCTTTTCCACAGAAGATAACGAGAATGGACAATTCACGATGGAAGCGGGATTATGGCATGACCACTCGATGGGGTCCCGAAGTGAATGGAGTGCGAAACGCTGTGGAATGCCCCAAGCAAATGGGAATTCCGAAGGTTTGCTACTGCGGAGTTACTCCCCTTCCGTTTCTGACCGACAACTCCCCGCAAGACAGGGGCCGGAAGTACTATGGTTGTCCGTACAGTTCTGGTGGAATTACCTGGGCAGATGTAAGTTGTGGTCCGAATTACATTGTCTTTTCATTAAATACATTTAGATCTGATTTTCGTGTGGTTAGGTTCATTAAAAAGTGTTATTTTTAAGTTGCAGGTCGAAACGGGTCGAAATCAGGTGAAATCGGACCGAAACAGGGAAAATCGGGCCAGATCTGCGAATTTCAGGGGCTGGATCGATCGATCCAGTGGTGGGATCGATCGATCCCGGGCATGACGAGCGATCGATCTGGCCTTCTGGTCGGTCTGGATGAAGGCGTCTCGAGGGATCGATCGATCCAGCCTTTAATTTCTGGGATTTCTGCCTTTTTCCGCTTCATGGTCCAAACTTCATCCTGAAATGACTCGAAATAGACTAAAACGACTCGATAGAGACTCAAAAACGATTCAAAATGAGAGTTAGAATGCGTTAAAAACGCAACACATCACAATACTTTGAATAAGAAAAACAGGAGTGCAATCTTCTTCCGGTCTATAGAGCTCTCCTTCATTGAGGTTAGCTGAGCTTCCACATCTGAGACTTTTATGAGTTTGGTCCTTCCAAACATCCTTTCCACAAACATCAAACTCTCCAAATTCTTATAATCATTCGGGTAATCATGGCAGTCAAGTCCACTTAAAAGCGCATGCTCTCTCAAAGTATACCGAATAGGTACTCCGTTAACCACAAACCAACACTCGCTTTGCTTTTCAGTAGAAGCTGTGTGAAGGAGAAGCATCCACAAACCTTGATTCATGTGGTTTGGCACCTTAGCCATGTGAAAGATGTACTTAAACTGAGGATGCGATCTGAACCAATTAACCTCTTCTGAAAGTGTCTCTATCACTTCGACAACATGCAAAACAGAACACCTTGATCCTATCTTACAAGTCTTCCCGTATTCGGTTGGACCGAAGTAAAGTTTCACATGTCGCATTGGTTGGCTGTCATCAACTGAATCCTGAAAAGACAATAATATCTTCTACGTTATCTAACCTGGAATGCTCCATAACCCGTAATAAAGCTATTGGGATCTCAATTATACATACCTCCACTTCTTGCGCTTCTTCCCCGTCATTTGAGTTTTCTTCTTCTTCTCCGTCACCATCATTTGCCGGGCCTGTTGAATCTTCTCTCTTTTCAACATCTTCCTCTGGTTCTTTGTCGGCTTCTTCACGAGGTTCGGGTCTCGTCGCTTCGTCTTCCGCTCTTCGATTAGAGGTTTCTTCTCCGTCACCATCATTTGTCGGGCCTGTTGAATCTTCTCTCATTTCAACATCTTCCTTTGGTTCATTGTCGGCTTCTTCACGAGGTTCGGGTCCCGTCGCTTCGTCTTCCGCTCTTCGATTGGAGGTTTTTTCTCTGCTTCTGGCTACATTGGACTCATACTCGACGCTGGCATTTCTCACCTTCGTCATATCAACAACGATGGTGGGTCGCCAGAATTTTTGAATCGGGAATTTAGATTTACGAAGAAATGAGAGGGAAGAGGAGAGATTTCTTTTTATCGATAAATCGATTTTGAAAGAATTTCCGAATAAATCGATATATCGATTAAAACATGGTTGGGCTCAGGTTATTGGGTGGGCTTCAAATCGGGTGAATATGACCCTGGTTTTATTGTGATTAATGAGCCAAGTGAGGAGATCAAAAGAATTTTCACGGTTTTCCTTATTAAAAACAAAACAAAAAAAAATTGTTTATTAAACTTATGGCATATGAACATAATTTTTTCCAGTTTCTGACATTTCAGCCTCGCGCTTCAAAAATTTCCATTTTATTATTTTTAGCTTTTCCAGCTATATAATACTATTAAGAAAAAAAATCTTGTTTCATCAATGTTTACTATTTCAATGGTTAATGTTTTTTCAGTTTTTAATATACGATGTGTATAGTTTGCTCTCAACAAAGAATTACAATAAGATTTTGTTTAAATCAAATTGTGGTATTCCATCAGAAGATGCACTGATGATGTTTTTGATATATTTATTTCGATTGATCATTCCCATCTAACGCTTAAGAAATAGTAGTGTCATGATTTATGGCAAAATCATTTGTACATGATTTAAAATACTTGGAATACGTGTCAAAACATATATATATATACATTAACATGCATCTATATTTATATTTGTTGTAACAAAATAAGAAATAATCACTTAGGCCACTTTTATCGAAGATTTCTCTATTAATTTGTGAATGAAACAATCTTTCTTCAGAAACGATCACTCTAGGGAGCAGTTCACTTTGTAATATTTCGGTGCGTTTCTATCGGAGCTGATCGGATCAGTCGATAGGATATATCAAAAAAAAAAAACACATCTGTCCGCAGAAGTGAAGTGCTCGACAGTTCTCGATCACTATGATTATACCCAATTCGTCACAAAAATAAAGCTTTAAAAAAATTTCAGATTTTTCTTAGATTTAAGTCATGCATCAATACATGATAGATTTTTTAAATTTAGCTATAAAGCAAAAAAAAAAAAATCCTTAAAATCGTGAAAAAAACCATGGAGGTGACAACAAAATCGAAAAAATGTCATTTTATCTATACCTCATTCTTGCAACTTAACCACTAGACCACAATGTTTTATTGATATAATTCTCAAAATTTAATAGATAAACGTATATATAGGTTAAAATTACATAAACTAATCTTTCATAAATTTCTGATATGTTTGTTAGGTATTAGGCCCAATCTAAACGTCCGATTAACACCTAACAAATTTTTGAAAAAGAAAAACAATATTAACTCTTAAATCCGTTTATATAAATCTCAAAATTCAATACCATTATAAAGGTGAAAATATGATTTTAATAATTCAATACCATTAGGCCAAGAATTCAATACCATTAGGAAAACTTCATTTTTCAGGTACGCGACATTCCTATACTAATTCTAATAAACTCTTCAAAATCATTAAGATTTTTAAGTCACTTTGTTAACAACATCATTCTTATAGATAGAGAATATTATATATTGATATCAAAGGCGTACACAACGTATATATACAAGACACAAACCCTAGAAGCTATACAAACAGTCATAATAAGGCCCAATACTAATTGTTTAGCATCAACTCCATAATATTGTTAGAACTGCGAATTCATGAAACTTCTGCAATCGCTGCATTTGCTGCACATTTGCTGCACCTGCTGCATTTGTTGCACCTGCTGCATTTGTTACACATGCACTTGCTGCATTTGCTGCACATGCTGCATTTGCTGAAACTCAACTCCCTAATACTATACAATTTATAACAAGTATCCTTTATAATTCTAAGGGTGAAAATATGAGTGGAATACGCCGATACCCACTAGATAATAAGATACGTATTGTTTGATTTTGTTATACTCCAATAAATATATGGAGTAAAACTGAACAAACGTCACCAAAATGTTTATACCAAAATGGTAAAAAAAATGGAGCCTGCGGAAAATGAAATGGTGAAAGTAAGAGAGGCAGAAATGAAAGTGTGATTTTCTTCTTGTTTTTTTTTTGTGTGCGAAAGTGTGATTTTCTTCTTGTTAATAAACAAAAATAAAAAGTTAAGTTGGGTCTTACGATTTGGCCACTTTTTACTTTTTGATTAGATATTTTATACAAATATTTAATATATATATATATATATATATATATATATATATATATATATGTACTATTTAAACACCTTCATTGGGAAATTTTCCCATATCTTCGATTATTTTTAATATAGGCTTCTTATTTTGGAAACAACCTAACTTTTATAAGGATCCGTGTTTTCTTGTATTTTTGTATATCTGAAAAGTGTGTAATGATAAAATTTATAAAAATTTGGATAGAGATCCGCGCAAGATAGTTAAGTTAGCGGAAAGTGAGGCTATAATCTATAAGGTATAGCACATGTTTGAGATCAGAGAAGCGATCCAATTGTGCATGTTTCTTCTTTGTCACCTTCCCAATTACCTCCTGAATTTGTTGGACACATATGTTATATAGATGGTTCGTGAAAGGAGCCTAATATACTCTCATGTTTAGATTATTTTTGCTTGCAAAATGAAGTGTTGGGACTGCTCATGGAGGCCAAGAATTTACCCAAAAGCCTTTCCCACTACACTTAGAACTAGAAACACTTATTTGAAAATGACTTGTATGATAGATATTCATAGAATGAGAGTAGCTTTTTCAATAGACAGTTCCAAACTAGTGAAGATGAGTTCGTGAGGATGAAGAACGTGTTTTCTTTCTTCTCTATTTTTTATATTTCACGTTCAATCTAGCATCAATCACAATCCTAGTAAAATAGAATTAACAATTCACCCATAATCAATATAATCTAATCATCATTCATGCTTGATCCTATCATAATCCCCAAGAGCCAACAAGTATTCTACTCACACATAACTAAACAAACAAAAACAATGGAAAGTGAAAGCAAAAAGGTCATTATAGAGAAACAAATGAGAGATTAAGATATTCCTCCCTATTCAAAAGATGATCCTCATAAAAACTTAAGAATAAGATTTAATGTCTCAAAAATAACTTTTTAAGAAAAGCGAAAAATGGATTTTTCTTGGCTTATAAAATATTAAAATGTTTAAATAGTGAGTGAAATTGGATTGAATCGATCATGGTTGAATCGGGTCTGATTTTCAAAATTTAGACTTGGTTCAGTTTTGGAAAGTGGTCGATTGACCACATTTTTGCCAAGTGGTCGACTAACTTTGGTTTAACTTTTACCTTGTGCCATGTGCTTCTCATGGTTGGTCTACCATCAATTGGAGGAGTGGTCGCGCGACCACTTCACTTCTTCCTTAGTTTTCGAAGGACACGACTCATCTCTTCCTCTTGCTAGCCGATCGTTTTTTTTAAGATGGTTTGGGGCTTTTAATTTCAAGATAAGCGGTTGGTCATGTTTTGGGAGAGTGGTCGACCGCCACTAGTTTAGGAACTTAAGCTCAGATCGTTGAGCCTAGCTAGAAGGGATGGTGGTCGGTTGACCATGTTTTGAGAGACTGGTTGATCATCACAAAGTAAGACTGGTTGATCATCACACAATAACGAGCTTATTATTTTCTGCACCTCTTGAATTTTTCCTAATTCCATTGTTCCTTCCAACTTACAAAGTACAACTAATGACAAAAAATAATAATAATCAAAACACTACATTCTAGTCTAAGAGTTCTAAAAACACTTAATACACAATAAAACACTCGAATGCAAGGAAATACACCTAGACAAATTCAAAAATGAATCCAAACATGAGAAAACGAAGTCTAAAACAACCTATATGATTAATTAATAACCCAACTTACAAAAATGAATCAAGCAAAATAATCATATAAGTTGTTTTAGACTTCGTTTTCTCATGGAAAACAACTTACAAATTTTTGCTTGATTAATGATATATATTTTTTGCTGATAGAAAATTAGTGGTCGGTGTAAAAACCAATCGATAGCTCGTTAAATCTCTTGTGTTATTTATTATTTTCTATTATAACGTTTATGCACTTAAATTCATATACATAACCAAGCCTCCTGCTTTTTCTTTCAAGTTTATCCCTAGGATCTCGAATGTAATTGCTGATTCTATAGCAAAAAAACTCACTGTACGCTGCTGATGCAGTTTCGGTATGATTTAATGAAAAGTTACAAGTTGTCCCAAAAAAAAAAAAAAAAACCAAGCCTCCTGGCTCTAAGAATGTTTTTTGTCGACAACTTCTATTATGTCAAAACTTGGTTACAATTTGTAACTGACAAATGTGCATAAAGCCATGTAAGCATTGGCTTTCATATATATATTTATATATATATATATATATAGAGAGAGAGAGAGAGAGGAGTACGTTCCAAGACAAAATGATGAAAATGTCTTGGGGAAGCCATAAAGGATTAGCGTGGGAAATGAAGCTCAAGAGAAAGAGCACTGGTTTTTTTTTCATGAACAACATTTGACTCCCTACTTTCTTTCCACTGCTGTGCTCAATTATTCTGTTCTTTTCGACTCTCATTGGTATATTTGGCCTCAGAATATGGTAGTCTCTGATCCTTATACCATAGTCGGTCAAACTTTAATTAAACCCTATACCTCCTTAGTCTACTACCAATATACAAACAGATTTGCCAAGATTTTTAGCTATCTTCCTTTCTTTATTGTTAAGTAATTCATTACAATATAAAAACCGCAGGACTTTCTTACAAAAGAAAACAACAAAAATCTGAATTAATTCTAGTATTTCTAGCGAACTTATACATGAAATAAAGGTCCTATCTGAAATCAATGCGAACCGTGTCTTTTCTATTGATTGTCTTGGTCATGTGTTACATTCTAAAGATAGAGAGAAATTAACATCCATCAAATTAAGAAACAGGTTTTAAAAAAAACTTTTTATCGTAAATAAAAATCTGAAAATATATATTTATAAATACGCACACGTGCATGTATATTTGTGAGTATACTTGTCAATTTGCCAACAGAGACTCGGTATTGTATATTAGACCAATTTTATATAAATAAAAATAAAATTCGGTAATAATAATGACATTTTATAACTTGACAGGAATAACATAATTTTCTTAAAGAGCTTTTATAATGAAATGAAAGTGTGAAGGAAAGCAAAAGGGCTTTTTGATTGCAAGCTTGAGACTCAGGTCATGATGATTCGGCCAGCCTTTTTTTAGTCTTTGGTCGGTCCGACAATCTGTGTTTTGTGTTCACTCTGTGTTTTTTCTTCATTTTCTCTCTTGTTTTTTTTTTTTATAAAATTTATATTTCGGTTATAGTGTTTCTCAAACTCTCCTATATATGCCCTATAAGGGGATGTAATCTAAAGTAAACTTTGGACCGATCACTATGAAATAAGAAAATATTAGTTTTGTTTGCTTCTCCTCTGATAGCTACACTCCTTAGTTGAGCTTTCCGTAAGTTAAAAGCAAATACGACTTGCCGAGTGACTTTCCAAGTTGCACACTATCCATCCATACATTCACATACATCATAAAAATAATTTAAGTAGGAAAACCTAGAATTTGTAAAGGGTTTAGTATAAAATATATTTTATATGCATCTCTAGATTTATACATCCATGTATATAAAACCCATAAAACTTCACATAGTATAAAAACTCAGTTTATATTTGGTTCTAAAGTGTATTTGACATAGATCGATAAGAGTTATAACCTCAACCGAACGTGTTATGATCCCATATCAGAAAAATTAGAAAAACTATAAATATAAAGGAAAAAGATAATTCCACTCTTTACTAATTATTTGAATTGAAATTTAACAAAAATTCATAGTAAATATGTTATAAGTTATGTCATGTAAGAACTTCTATATTGTTGTTACGGTCACCCCGTCGAGACTAGGGTTTCTTATTTAATTAACATCCGTAATACGGTGGATTTAGATTAACATCGAGGAGTTTTGGACAGAAACTAATATGTCTCCCCGTCGAGACTTCGTGAGGCCCCTCTCAAGTGGAAATCAAACTGGAGGTCCATGGCCAACCATTTTTGGAGAGACACACCAAAACGCCACTAGACCAAGATCCTAAGCTCAGCCAAATTGCACCTCCACCTGTAGACGTCTCTCGGATCCCGTATCTCATGAATCCCCAAACTCAAGCTCAGCACATCACAAGCTTCTTCGTGATTAAATTTAAACATAGAATAACAAGCACATAGATTTTTTTTGTGAGTGAAAGACTCTGAAATTCTCAGATTATACAATCAGTATAGTAGATTCGTATTTTGCCTAGGATTGATTTTGTACTAACTACTAAGCAATTGTACATACACATTTATGTCATAATTTCGAATCAATGAAAAGAAAGGAAAAAAAAACATGTTAGCTAGACGTTTAGTGTTTTCTACTATAGTAATTAAATTTTGATGCTCATAAACTCTCCTAGTTTGATTTAAGCGTAAATTTCTCTCTTTTCGCTCTTGTACTCTACTTAAATAAAGAGAACAAACCATAAGGCAAACGAGCAGGCCTATCCAAATATATACTACTTTTGATGAGCTATCTTAATAAAATAAAAAAAATTATAGGATTCCCTCGAACCTTGAGGAGTGAAGTTTATAATTACCACCCCGTTCCAATCTCCATGTTAACCTAACTACCTAGATCGGACAACGTGAAGCTTAGTCATCAAATCACGTAGCGGATCTAAAAGGTTCCACAACTCAACACTGTGAATTTGTGATAATCGTGAGATCCCCTATATTGCTATAACACCGATTTTTCGCGATATGAAATTAAATAAGTTCGTTAAAGAGTATGATCATGTGGTACGTGGAAGGTTAGACATTCTAAAAATTATATACGTTCTTAGTTAGAGAAAACTAGCTTGCGTATAATCCTAATAAAAGCCTCACTTCAAAACGGTATTCTCAATATCAAATGTAGACGAACATTTAATCTTGAAAAATGTCATATTTGTATCCCATCTTGGAGGAGAATATCAAATTTAATTAATGATCTAGTTTGCTTAAATCAATTTTGGTTTATTATGTAGTCTAAATGACGTCGATTAAAGTTTATTTTAATAGTAAAAGGATTGGTTATAACTAAGAGCATCATTATTGGGAGAAATCCATTTGGGTTTCTTAAATAATATTTAATTATAAATTTGAAGTTAAGAAAATCTGTTAAACCCATTTGGGTTTCTTAAGTAATATTTAATTATAAATTTGAAGTTAAGAAAATATGTTAAGAAACTTATGTTTTTGCTGTTTAATTAGTAGAATCCTATTAGGGGTTCTTTAAAAAAACAAATTTAATAATTTTGTTTTATTTTAAATAGAGTTTATTTTTTTAATTAAACATAGTTGACATAAAAATATAACATTTTAAACATAGATTTTGAAAAAAAAAATGCAAAAACGCTCAATTTGGGTTTTGTCTGATATTGTCTATGAATCGCTTCCTGTTCACCCACTGAACGATTCTAATTCATTAATATGTAAAAAAAGTTTAATATGTAAAGATTCCAATTCATTAATATGTAAAAAAAAATTTAGAATTTTAAAGTTGAAGTTAAGAAAAAGTTTTTTAAAAAAAAAGGTAAGAAATTTTTTTTTAAGTTAAAGTTAAGAAAAAGTAAAAAACAAATCTGGCAAAAAAAAATCCGGCGAATTAGGGGTTGACACGTGGCTAAGAACAGTGTAAGAACCCTCTTAAGAACCGGTTTTTAAAACTCTTATTTAAGAACCCGTTCTTACACTGTTCATAATTTTTTTTTTTTTGGTTAAGAACCCTATCAAGAACCTCCAATAATGATGCTCTTAGAATCAATGGTTATAAATCAACGGGAAAAAAAAACGCAGAACATCGCACTATTCTACACAATAACAGGTGCTCTCTAATAAATACATTAGTGGTCTAATATAGAAGACAAAAACAAACAATTTATAATATTAATTCCAACACATTTGTTACGTCTGCAAGTAAAATTGAAGAGTGTTTTTTTTTTTAATAATAAATCATGTACTTTACATGCCGATTACATTTGTTCATTTTAATAAAATTAGAAGTTAAACTGCGAATTAGATATATAGACAATGAAGTATTAGATCTAAATGCGCTAATTAAAGAGATAGATAATCTAAAGAATCTTAAACCCATTATTAATCTTTTTGATTTTTTTTTTTTTTAATAATTCCACCACAACACAAACACACAAGTTGCAAACTCCATATATCCTTGGAACCATAGATATATAAGTGCTTCTATATAAATCTGCATTTGAAAGCAAGCTTTTGTCTCTTTTTAACTCTCTCAACTTTTGCCTCCTCTTCTACCTTCTTTTACCAACCTTTCCTATCTTTTACACACACACACACATATATATATATATATATATATATAGAGAGAGAGAGAGAGAGTGAGGAAGAGGAAAGAGAGTAGAAAGATGGAGACTTTTATGTCTTCATAGAAACGAGTGATGTGCTCAAAGAAAGAAGAAGAAGTAGAAAGTTCAGGAGCCATGAACAATATACAAAATTACCAAAATGACCTCTTCTTCCACCAACTCATCTCCCACCATCATCATCATCACCAAGATCCTTCACAATCCGAAACTTTCGGAGCTCCAGGTAACAACGTCGGATCCGGATTCACTATCTTCTCCCAAGACTCCGTCTCACCAATATGGCCTACTTCGATCCAACCACCGTTCGATCCGTTTCCTCCTCCTTCTTCTCCAGCATCTTTCTACGGGAGTTTCTTCAACAGAAGTCGAGCTCATCATCAGGGATTACAGTTCGGGTACGAGGGTTTTGGTGGAGCCACGTCAGCATCACATCATCATGAACAGCTTCGGATCTTGTCGGAGGCTTTAGGTCCGGTAGTGCAAGCCGGGTCGGGTCCTTTCGGGTTACAAGCTGAGTTAGGGAAGATGACAGCACAAGAGATCATGGATGCTAAAGCTTTGGCTGCTTCAAAGAGTCACAGTGAAGCTGAGAGAAGAAGAAGAGAAAGAATCAACAATCATCTCGCTAAGCTCCGTAGCATATTACCCAACACCACCAAAGTGAGTCCCAATTTTTTTATACTTCAAATTTTTCACATTCCGTTTAGATTCAAAATGGAAATTTTAATGTAAAAGGATTATTAAAACAGTACAGTGTAGAGTTGAAATGGACAAACATAGCAGCTGCGACATGAAAGTTCATGTCACATTTTGTCTCTTTTTTTTATTTTTACATTTAGGTTTTATAAAAGCAACTAAGTTATTCAAAGGTTTTTTTTTCTTGAATCATGATCTTATGGGTATTTGTTAAATTCCCGAGGAGAGAATCAGTCAGAGACTGTAGAATAAATAAAAAGTGTGGGAATATGGAACGTCGATGTCGCTTCTTGGTTAATTGATGTAAAAAAGAGAAACAAACGGCGCTGCTTAAAAAGAATAAAAGTAAAAAACAATAACCTTATTGCCTGACCAAATCATCACTTCTTCGACCACATAATTTTCCCCTCGATAATAACAAATATATGTTTGTAATTATGTTATGTTTTTTTTCTTTTGGTATGCAGACTGATAAAGCGTCGTTACTAGCGGAAGTGATTCAACACGTGAAAGAATTAAAGAGAGAGACTTCTGTAATCTCGGAGACAAATTTAGTTCCAACTGAGAGCGATGAGTTAACGGTAGCTTTCTCGGAGGAAGAAGAAACCGGAGATGGCAGATTCGTAATTAAAGCCACGTTTTGTTGCGAAGACAGGTCGGATCTATTGCCGGACATGATCAAAACGTTGAAAGCGATGCGTCTCAAAACGCTCAAGGCGGAGATAACTACCGTCGGAGGACGCGTCAAGAACGTGTTGTTTGTCACCGGAGAAGAGAGCTCCGGCGAGGAGGACATGGAAGAGTATTGTATAGGGACGATAGAGGAAGCTTTGAAGGCTGTTATGGAGAAGAGTAATGTTGAGGAATCATCTTCTTCTGGGAATGCTAAGAGACAGAGAATGAGTAGTCACAATACTATCACCATCGTCGAACAACAACAACAACATCACAGGTAATCGATTTTTAATCGCGTATTTTTCATTTTCGGTGTATCTAAGTGTGTTCTTGATCGTCATGGCGATGAAATGTTGTACGTCACGTTATACTATAGATTATGTGTGTTTGTGTGTGTATGTATAACGGAGATATTTGTATCCGTTGGGGCTTGGTTTGGTTCTAAGTACTTTCTTTTGCTTGTTTTGTTGAGTTGGTTGTATCATCTTCTTTTTTTTTTATAGATATTATATATGTATGGCCAAAAGATGATGCATGGGTTTTGGCAACATTTCTCCGTGGGATTTGAATTTATATTTTGGTGGTTAATTTTTGGGTCTTTTTGCAAACGTGTAAGTGAAACCAAAAAGAGACAATGAAGAAGAACAGGAAACGTACCAAAGATGATGTGTGTCATTAATTGATTTAGTCGGGTTCGGTCCAGGGAAAAACAAAAATAGACAAGTTTGGATTCTGAGCTTCGTACGTTGATGCCTTTCTGACTCTTTTGCCTTGTGTATTTACGTCTTTCTTGTAGAATATTTTTTTCGTGTAACGATTTTTACATATATCCATTTCCATTTCTCATAAACAACCAACTTTTACGACTTAGGACTAAAAACAATAACAAATCAAATAACCTATTATAAACCCGGTGCTAAAAAAAACATGTAAAAGAACTGCAATTTATTCTAAGTAGAGTATTACATTTCTAATTAGTGTTTGTTAAAACTTCCATTAATGAGAGGTAATTAAGGATGAATAAATGACAATTAAAGATCAAATCGAATAATATATGATATGACCACTTATATGCATGATTGTGGTATGAAACTATGAATGATAATTGTGATTTGAGATTGGTCATGACGAGGAACTAACGTAAGCGACGTCGTATTTGTGTAAGATTGCATCACAAAGTGAAGTACGTAAGACATTATTAATTATTATGATGTTTGGTACGTACTATTTGTACCCTAACTGCCATTTCATTTGTCTTAAACGTTTTTTTACCCAAGTGACGGCAATATTGATTGTCTAGTAGTGTGACTCCTTTGACCTTTAATTTTATTTTGTTTATATGTTCATATATAAGTTTATAATCAAACCCAAATAACTTGCAATATTTCTCAAGTATTATGGAGACATGCATGTACGGCGATATATGTCTTTGGATTGTAAGCGATATATGTCTTTGGATTCCACAAAAATAGTGTACTACCGTTTGCATTGAAAATAAAATATATAATTATTCAAAGAAGACGTTTTGTTTTGGGACCTATCTTTTAGGAAAACAAAACAAAACAAGACGTATAGTTTCAATTGTTGATCCCCTCTTATTTTCAAGAAAAGAGTGTTGAAAAATCTAAAAGCCCAAACCACGAAAATGAAAGCATATCTATCTTACTTTTACAAACAACTCGAGTGGCTATTTTTCGAATATAATTGTTATGATCAAGAAAGAAATCCATAATACTTTTCAATTTTTGGTTTGTGCTTCTTTTTTGTTTTTTAACAAACTTCGTGGATTTATGAGGGCATCTCCAATCCTACTCTATTTCTCATTCTAAACTCTATTTTAGAGTAAAATCCTCTCCAACCCCACTCTATTTTCCACTATAAAATAGAGTAACTCTAAAATATAGTAACTCTAAAATAGAGTAACTCTATTTTTAGAGTAACTCTATTTCTCACTCTATTTTAGAGTTGAACTTTTTTATTTATACAATGGTCCTTTAATTTTTATATCTTTGTAATTATAACTGAAACAAATAATAATAATAATATTTAAATACAAAAAATCAATTTTACATTTAAATTAATTTATTATAATATTTTTTAAAGTTAAAGGACCAGTACGTTTTGTAAAAAATGTGCTACATGATATAATGACTACATGTATAATTTTACATAATATGATAATCGAGGATGAGCGTGATCTCGATGCACCAATTGAAGTTGGAAGAGAAGTTCCACCTCCAGAGGTCCAAATAGCAGAGGATGATGATATTCGGTTCGAAGAATTTTCTGGTCGATTTAGAAAAATCAAAGATAGAGAAGCTCATTTTTTTATTCGAAATGCATTAATTGATCATTTATGGGAAAAATACAGTAATGGTGATGTTTAAACCAAAGTCCTATATGTTTTATTATTTTTATATGATGTAATGTAATTTTTCTTATGTAATAAATGTTTAATTTAAATAAAATCATAATTTATGGAAGTTTTTGAAAGAAAAAAAAATAAGTGGGGTTAAATTGTAATTTCTTACAAATAAATGATATTTATAATAAAATAGAAATAGAATATACCATAGAATATTCCTTTTTAGAGTGAAAAATAGAGTAATTTATTGGAGCAAAACTCAACTCTATTTTAGAGTAACTCTATTTTAGAGTAAAAAATAGAGTAATACATTGCAGATGGTCTAATATCAAACGTTTCTAATTTGCACATAGAGAAGGTGATTATATCCTCAGATTATGCAATTGAAGTAATTTTGAAACCTTCTCTCTGGCCTCGATTCCGTTCATTCACAAAATAAATCAACAAATTGCGACGGTGTTTTCAGACTTGCGATTTTGAAGGAGAAAGTCCGATTGCTAACAAAGTTGCTCGAGAAATAGTAAAAAGTGTCATCATAGATGGTCGTATGTGACCCTCGGTGGACCATCATAGCTTCAGGACCATATTAGACGAGAAGCGACGACGACCAACATCTAGTTATCCTTTTTTTAGGAGTCTGATGTTTATTTATGTTTATACTTTGTTTTTGTTGTCTCTGACTCTGTTTTTGAGTTTGATCTTTTCTACTATTCAATAAATATCCAGACCTTTTAAAAAAAATATGTATGAAATATGTAATATTCCTAATTCGATGTTGAACGATTATTTACCTATGATAAATTTCAATGTAAAAAAGAACTTTTAAATTTTCAATCTCTCTTTATGTTGACAAGTTTTAATAAAACGGAAGACTAAGCTTCGAATGGTGACAGTGGATTGGGCGGTGTGGGACAAGCGGATAAAAGGGTGCGGTGCGGTTTAAGTGCGGTTCGTACGGGAAAAACGCACTATGCAGAACTAGTGCGGATAGTGGGAAACAAACGGTGGGGGACAATATTTGAATGGTGAATATCACAAGTGCGGTGCGGATAAAATAATTATTAAACTTTGACTAACTATTTTTAACACTTCAAATTTCAAAAAAAAAATTGTTTAACAGAAATGCAAATTTTAATAATATTTATTTATACAGATTTTTTTAATTAAAATAAAATTAAAAAACAAAGGTCCGCACCTTAACCACGCCTCTAATGAAGATGATAATATTCTTGTGCGGTCTAGACCAATTTCCTTCCCGTCTTCCGTTACGTCCAAAACGCGCCTCACATTCAAAGCCTTAGGCTTTGAATGGTGACAGCAGTTTGAGCGGTGAGTAACAAGCGGTTTAGGAGGTGCGGTGCGGTTTCAATGCGGTGCACTTGGAAGAAACGCATCATGCAGAACAAGTGCGGTTACTGCAGAACAAGCGGTGCAGGACAATATATGAATGGTGAAAAAAACAACATGCGGTGCGGTCCAAATGTGTGAATGGTAAAAATTTAAAAAGCGGTGCATAATATATATTTTAGAAAAATATTTTATAAATAAAATGGATTAATGATATTAATATAATTATAAATTAAAATTATTAATTTAGTTTGACATTTTACATTATTAATAAATTATCTCTACCAATGAGAATCAAACTCATGTTCCTTTAGGTGTCTACATTTTTGACTTATATGGGTTCAAACACTAGTCCAACCTCACGTTGGTAATGACATTTTTTTTTTTCAAATAGAATTTTGTTATTTGATAAAGTTAACATATATGATTTATTTCAAAATTTTATGAGCTTTAAAACATGTATATATATGTAAAATTAGAAAACTAAAAAATTATTATCGTGTATCGTAAAGTTAATAACATCAGCTAGACAAAGAATATAATAATTTCCAAAGTTAGAATCCAAATATTCTTATTTTTATAGAGTTTTACAAGTAAAATCTTATTGTGGTTGAAATATGGTTAAGATCTTTTTTTAGACATATGGTGTATCATGACATAAAGGTAAGATTTAAATTGTGGTTTTAATTGAAAAATGTTAATTTTTGAAAAGTAATGTTCTGTAATTTTTAACTGCAATAAAGTCAAATGCTTATAAGTCAAAAAAATTCAAAAAAAACTTTGATGTTAAATGATAACCCAAACAAAATCTAACTCAAAGAAGTATATTTGGAATATATTTAATATACACACACGCTCAAGTCACAACAAAGGAGTAATTTCAAAAGCTACAAAGAGGAGCTAGAACCAACAAGTCTCACTAGTTATGCTTATACCATATGGGATGAGAGTTACATATTGAAAGCTATATATTTTATTTTTAATTTATTTAAAAGACTAATGCGTTAAAGCTGTTAGTGTGAGAAGTACATAATGAGAGGTTATCATGGACCTAAAATTATCGTTTTACGATTTTATCCAAATGTCGAAAAGTTAGATCCACGATTGAACCTAACACACAAATATCATGTGGATTGAAGGGTAAAAATTGTTATGTGAAAATAAGGGTTCAAATATCAAATATACGGAAACATTAAGGGCCTTTATGTGGTTTTAGAGATTTCACAGAATCTGTGCAGATTCTGTGCAGAGATTCCACTCTGACCGTAAGCAAGTTCTTGTATGCTTCAAATTTGACTGAAACAAAACATTCGCGCGATGGCATCATCTATGATAGATCCGGTTGCATCTTAGGTTCTTCCCCCCGTCCCCGTTGAGAGATTTTGATAACATAGTTGTTACCCGATGTGCAATCTGATACCACCTATCTTAGGTTCTTCCCCCCGTCATCGAAAAAAATATTTTGTGACTTTGGCTGCACAGTTTATTGAAACTCAAGTCAAAAATTTAAACCATACTTTTATGTCTTATAAAATATGGTCGAAAATTTTATTTATGTCTATCGGCCGGAAACTGGTGCTTCTTCAGCTTCTTCCCAGGGCCGGCCCTGCTTGAAGGTCATATAAAAGACAACGCTTCAGCCAAAATATGTATATTGTAACAACAAATTTGCTAAAGGCATAATCGTATAAAAACTGAATGAACCTACAGAAACCATGTGAAATAGAAAAAGAGTATATTCTTAAAGCTTTGTTTATGTGTTCCTAAAAGTAAATTAAGAATCCCTAAAGCTTAAAACTCATCTCAGCCTGTGTCAAAGGCGAGTCCATAAGCGATCAAGGTCATTAGAGTCTAGCAATAGCCGAATAGTCAACGTAATTGAGACTAAGAACTTAATACATCAAATTTGACGGGGAAACAAACACACACAGTTTCATCAAATGAAAAATAGGCCCATTAAGGTCTCTCGGCCCAATTTCTAAAATTTAACTCTTCGAGAGAGACAGACAGTGGCAAAAGCAATTATAACTTACTCGTCACTAGCCCTGGGCATATTATCCGGATCCGAAAAAAAAATCCGAAACCGATCCGAAAAATTCGGTTCGGTTCGGGTTCGGATCTACGAAAATATCCGATTGGATTTTTAGTCTGGGTAACTTCGGGTATCGGTTCGGTTCGGTTAATAACCGAAATCCGACGTATAATCCGAAAAAACCGAACAATCTGATTATGTCGGGCTTAGATCAGAGTGTCTCTTGAGCTTCCCACTTCCCAGTTTAGATTTCGTCGATTTTTCCCATTTTCTAAAGACTAAACCCTTGATCAGATTTTTCCCAGTTTAGATCTCAATCTGGAATCCCTTGACAGAAATTGCCCTCCGACTTCTGAGACATCGAGAATTCGATCTCAGGTATGCTGTCTTCTTCTTCTTCCTCTAATTCGACTTTATTGTTCTTCGTTGGATGCTTTGTTGGGTTTTGAATTCATTGTTCTTCGTTTTCCTCCAAACCGCTTTTAACCCACTTGGACTAGAAGAGATAAAGATCAATACAACTAGTCGAGTTTCTTCTTTCACTATGCTCACTCACATTCTCTTTCAATGGCCGAGACTACAATGCCAGGGGAAACTTTGAATTTTTTTTGTTTGATTTGATTACTGTTTTGCTTTAGCTCTGGATACTTTTTTTGTTAGCTTCTGTTCTTTGTTAGATTCTGTACTTGTTTGTTAGCTAATAGCTACTCTTAGACTCTTACAGTTTCTGTTCTTTGTTAGCTTCTCATGTAGTATCTTTCTTGTATCTGTAGATGGATTCATCATCTGAACCAACTCCAGAGAACACTAACGCAGAGAATGCTCATGAACTTCACGAAGAATAACAAGAAGAAGAGATTAGGACTACTGCTAGCCGTGGTAAAAGAAAGGAAGTCCCTGAAGCTACTAGTTCTCAGCCACCAAAGCCGAAGAAGTTACTTGATACAAGGTCTGGCGTTTGGAATCATTTCACAAGAACAAAAGAAAACCGTGACAAATGCAAATGCAACTACTGTCAGAAGCTTTTTTCATGTTTTACAGCAAACGGGACTTCGAATCTCAAAAACCATATAGCAATATGCAAGCAGTTCAAAGCATGGACGGATGGTCATCAGACTCAGAACCATGGTAAAAGTCTGTCTGTTTTAAATCAGAGTGGCGGTCTGAGTATTGCCAAAGTGTCTGAAGAAGTATTCAAGGAGGCTTGTGATGAGATGCTTGTGATTAGGGAATTGCCACTTTCATTTGTTGAAAGCATGGCTTGGAAATACTTCTGCGATAAGGTGCATCTCTACAAGCCTCATTCAAGAAGAACGGCTACAAGAAACATTGTTGAGATGTATGTGGCTAGGAAAAGATCTCTCAGGGATTTGTTTATGGCTAACAAGCAAAGAGTTTCACTTACAACAGATATATGGGTTGCTCAACCTACAGGTAATGCTAATTTGTCTTAAATGTTTCATTTTATAACTTAATTCTCATCCTGTACTTACTTGTTTCACTGTTTGATTGAACAGGAGCAAGTTATATGGTGATCACAGTGCACTTCATCGATGCATTTTGGAGGTTAAAGAAGTTTATTATCGGGTTTAAGCACATCACGGATCACAAAGGTCTGACAATCTCAACTGTTCTTTTAGATTGCTTAGCTGACTGGGGTTTACAGAAGGTATTTTCCATCACTGTTGACAATGCAACGGCTAATACTTCTGCTCTTAAGAGGTTTCACACTGGGTTTTCTTTGATAAATCATGAAGCCTTTGTGTTAGATGGAAATTATATGCATGTTAGATGTTGTGCTCACATCATTAACTTGATTGTCAAAGATGGTTTAGCTGACATAGATGCTAGTGTTGCTGTAATTCGTAATGGGATTTCGTATGTTAGATCAAATACAACTAGGTTGAGTTCTTTTGAACTGAGAGTTGATTCTGGTAAGATGAAAAGAGGCAGTTTACCATTGGATGTCAAAACCCGCTGGAATTCCACTTACACTATGTTGTTTAAGGCCCTTAAATACAGATTATCATTCGACAAAATGGAGAAAGAAGACAAGTTATATAATGACTACTTCAATGAGTTTGAGAATGGGAAAAAAAAGAATGGACCTCCTTCTTCAAGTTATTGGGATGCTGTTGAGAGGTTAGTCCGTTTTCTAGTCATCTTCTATGACTCCACTTTGATTGTCTCAGCTTCTACTACTCTGAATTCTTTTAAATGCTATGGTGAGATAGTGACTATAGAAAAAAATCTGATGAACATCAGTAATAGTTTAGACAAAGAGTTGAAGACTAAGGCTGATGTGATGTTGACTAAGTTTGACAAGTATTGGGATAGGATGCAGGGATTAAATAAGATGCTGATTATAGCTTCAGTCTTTGATCCAAGGAAAAAAATGGGGTTTGCTAATATGTGTTTTGCTAGACTGTATGGGGAAGAAAGTTTTGATGCACAGGATATGAGTCAGTCAGTCCTTATTGTGATGCGTGCCATGTTTGATGAGTACAATGCTCGATATACAAAAGGGCCAAATACGCAATCTTCACAGTCTAATCAACCACAATCATCAGGCCAATCACAGGACAGAATGGAAGTGGTGGAAGATGATTTGGGTTTAGGGTATGAAAGGATGGATTCGATATACAAGGAGATGGTTGCTGAAACTAGAGTTCATGATACAAAAGATGAATTCGATATATATCTGAAGGAAGGTGTTGAGGATTCAAACACCATGGTTGGAACAGAGTATGATGTACTGGGTTGGTGGAAGCACAGCAGTGCCAAGTTTCCTATACTATCTGAAATGGCAAAAGATGTTCTTGCAATGCAAGTGTCTTCTGTTGCTTCTGAAAGTGCTTTTAGTACTAGTGGTCGGATCATAACTCCAGCTAGGAGTTGTCTAACTCATTATATGGTTGAGGTTTTGATGTGTACAGAGCAGTGGATGAAGCAAGACATTCGGTTCAATGGTGAAAGAAGTATGATTACAAAAGAACAAATAATCTCTGAATTTGAATATGAAGATAAGCTTAAGAGAGGTAATCTTTTCATTTAGTATATTCTTGTTATATCAGTTTATGTGTTCTAACTTCTTTTTCTCTTATGTACATGTTTAGATTTTGATACTCCACCAATACAAGAAGCTGAATAATTCTCACTTCTCAGCTTTTCAATCACTGTAAGTAATCACAGTCATGGTTTCTTCGTATTGCAATTCCTATAGCATGATTGGGTAATAGTCATTCTGAATCATAACAGATTGGAAACAATGTTTACTTCTCTGTGCCAACGGATTGTTGAAGTATAAACCCATCTGTTAAGTAGCAAGTATTGGTATCTATGATAAGTAGGAGGTCCTGTGTACATTTCTCTTCGATTGTGTTGCCATGTTACTTATGATTTATCTTTGTTATGGCTTGACACTGGAAGCATTCTTTACTTACAACGAGTGACATGAGTATTAGTAGGGCAGCTGTTCATGAGCTAGAAAGTTGAATCTGCTTCTGTTTATTATAGCTCGACATTGATGCTTGAATTTTGAATGTCTGATGCAGATCTTCAATGGCGTTTTCTTTTAAGGCAACAAGGCTACAATGAACATTTTTTTGTCGGGTTGAGCCCTATGTGACTCACTTATCATTTGAAGTTTGTTGTTTGAAATTTTGGATCTTTGAAAGTTTGGAACTTAGATGTTAAACTTTATCTACTGTTTTCTTTGAATGGAACTTAGTCTTGACTTCTCGTCTTCCTCTCTTACGGTTTTGAATTAACTTTCGACATTAATTGTTTTACCCTTCCCTCAATCATACGAAAATCAGTTCCTTTTACTTTTCTCATCTGAGCATTTGTACTTTACATCTACCATGAGAAACATTGATACAAGTGAGTGTGAGATTGGGTCTTCTCGTCTTTGCCTCTCTTCCATGGAAACGGCAAGAGATTGTTTCTTCGATTCGATCAACCATCCAGCTGGTAAAGTATTCTAGGCATTCATTATCTGTTGCAAAGAAATCTTGTAACATCGTTTCTGGGTTCACAGCAAATGCAACGATTATGGTTTCAGATTTTTTTTTCGGATATGTCGATTTTTTCGGATTTTTTCGGTTTTTTTACAGGTTTGGTTGTTTTCGGTTAAAATATAACCGAATAATCCGAATCCGAATTTTTTTCGGATAAATCTCGGATCTTGATTTCAATACCCGAACCGATCCGAATCCGATTAAAACCGATCCGAACCGATCCGAAGATTACAAAATATCCGAATGAATCTTTGGATCCAAAATCCGAATAACCGAAAATCCGAAAGATCCGATCGGATCGGGTTCGGATATCCGAATGCCCAGGGCTACTCGTCACCATTTCTTGGGGGACGCTGCTTCTATATACTGTCTCGTCTTCTCGGAAGATCCACCAACTCAGCCGCTTCATGCTTCGATCGTCTCTCTTTACACCCACTCATGCGAGTATATTCTCTAATTAGATTCTCATTGAGTCGATTTCATATCGATTTTCGATTGTGCTTTGCGCCAGATTTTCTAGATCTGTTCTACGATTTGTCTCCGTCAATCTAATCTCGCGGTGTGCATCTTTTTTTTTTGTTTTTTTTTTGTTGTTGTTCCACAAAGGATCTACTATGGCGACGAAGAGAAGCGTTGGAACGTTGAAGGAAGCGGTTCTGAAGGGAAAGAGCGTGTTCGTGAGGGTTGATCTCAACGTTCCTTTGGACGATAACTCTAACATCACAGATGACACTAGGATTGTTCCCATTATCAACTACTTGGAATGACAAATGCTGCAGTCACTTGGTATGTCATCTCGTTGTTCACCACATATTCTAGCTTATCTGCTGTAAATTTGGTGTGGAAATTTTGATCTGATCTGTTTTATTAGCTCGTTTGGTTTTTATCACGAAACTTCGTTCGTTATTTGATCGGCTACATTCCTATATGATAATTTATGCCTTGTGTGAATCATTTGTATAAGTTGGACTTGGGTCGCTCTCCTTGCAATTTAGGATGCATGCTTCATCTGCATCTGTTTCAGTATCCGTTTTTGGGTTTTCATACTCGAGTTCTAATTGCTCTTGGAACATTGATATTCAGTTATATTATTATGTCTTAGTAGATTGGATGATTTCAATTTAGGATGCATGCTTCATCTGCATCTGTTAAGCCTAGAGATTGGATGATTTCAATTTTTTTTAGTAACTATTGGATGTCTCGTCTCTGATCTCCATTTTATGTTTCAGGGCCACCCGAAAGGTGTTACCCCTAAATTCAGCTTAAAGCCTCTTGTGCCGAGATTCTCCCAGCTTCTTGGTGTTGAGGTTTGTGCCTCATGTTCCTCTCTGCGTGCAAGTTTTATGAACAACAGCCTTCACTAATCTTCCGCTAACATTGTTTGTGACTTGCTGTATTGTGTTAATAGGCTGTGATGGCAAATGACTCTATTGCTGCGCTTGCAGAACGATGCATTCGGAACTGCTCATAGAGCTCATGCTTCCACTGAGGGAGTTGCCAAATACTTGAAGCCTTCAGTCGCTGGTTTCCTCATGCAGAAGGTGCTTAACTATTGCAGCATCTCTTAGCAAGTATTAGCACCGTGTTGTACTGATAAGACTATTACTCTGATTAATGTTTTAGGAACTTGATTACCTTGTCGGAGCTGTGGCAAACCCCAAGAAGCCTTTTGCTGCCATTGTTGGAGGTTCAAAGGTTTCAACAAAGATTGGTGTTCTTTGAGTCACTCTTGTCCACCGTTGACATCCTCCTGCTCGGTGGAGGTATGATTTTTACTTTCTACAAGGCACAAGGACACTCAGTCGGATCTTCTCTTGTGGAAGAGGACAAGCTTGACTTGGCCAAGTCACTCATGGAGAAAGCCAAAGCTAAATGTGTCTCTCTTTTACTCCCAACCGATGTGGTCATTGCTGACAAGTTCGCTCCCGATGCTAACAGCAAGGTAACAGTCGCATCATTGCTGTTGGACTCAATGGGTCATGAACAAAAAAAAAAAATTAAGTGTCTGATCTAAGTCTGTTTAAACTTTATTTCGAGGTATGGTCCTCTATGGCTCCGTAGTGTACTACTGGCAGAAGCTATTTCAACTTAGATGGTCTTGATTATCTTTGATCTATGGAAACTCATCATGGCTCCTTCTGCTCTTGACCTTTGACGGTCATTTTAGTTTGGTGACAACTCGCTCCGTACTCTGGTTTTTTGCTTCCCCTTTGTGAGGTTTGTAAGATACCTACTGGTATCAGTTTATCCTTTGCTCGAAATCTTTGTAAGTCTCGACATTTGCATTGAATAACAACAGCAGCGTTAAAAAAAGAAGATAACCCACTTTTGAAAAATCCAGAAAAGCATAAATCAAGAAACCAGTTTCAAACTAGGATTTGGGGAGTAAGCAAATCAACATGGAAAAAGTAGAGGTACCACTTCACGAGCATCCCTTGACAGGATATCTAAATTAGAAATCTAAATAGAAAGAGAGAGATAGTTAAAGCCTTAGGGATATGTAATTGATCGATATTCTATCACTGTTAGTTCGTCTCTTCCGTTTATGATTTATGTTTAATATGGTTGATAAGGAAATCAAAGCTTTCATGTACATGTAAGTGTAGTTTTTTTTTGTAATGGTACTCTTTTTTTTATATAATTCTAATGTAGGCTTCTTAATCAGACTCATTATTACGCGTTTTGGCACATCTTCAATCACGATTTCGGAACATATCTATTTTTTTGCTTAGGTTTGTAATATTAACCCTTAAATCTTGTGTTTTTCTATTCTTGGTTTGTTTGGATGGTTAAATATTTTGTTTGTTTGGTTAATATTTGGTTATAAAACTACGTGTTAAATATATATTTTTTGTACTTCAAATGTTTTTTTTGGTATCAATTTTCTTTTTTTTGGTCTGGTTGTTGTTCATCTTATCTTTGAGTTTTAATTTAGTTCATGAATTGTTAGTATTTGTGTTCTCTTTGAATTTATATATGTGGATACGGTTTTTTGCTAATAAGATGATATTCATATTGTTTATGTGATCTAATTTTGATGTGATCTAAGCATAACATGTGCCGTTTAAAAATTGGTAAATATGTAATTTTAATCACACGTCTTAGATTGTTGTTAATTTGTGTTCGATTTATTATCGGTAACAAATTTAATGATCTAACTAATGTGATTATTTGACGAAACATATATGTCCGCGCAAAGCGCGGACTAAACACCTAATTAAAATAAAAAATTAAACAATAGATAACAATCCTAAAAAATGAATAAAAACTAAAAAAGAAAAAACCATATTTCAATTTAGAATAAGAAAATTAAATAATAGATTACAATCCTAATAAGAAAATTAACTAACTCACCTAATCGCGACACATGTCAAGTTAATCGATCAGATTCTAATATGTGTAAAAAACCTTCAAATTTTTTTTTATAATAAATTTATAATTGATTTCTAATCCTAAAAAGTAAAATTATTAAACAAACATAAAAAATAGAAAATGTAAATTGATCCTAAAATCCAAAGTTAATAAAAAGGAAAAAAACAAAAATTAATTATGAAAAAAAAAAATCGATTAATAACCAATCAATAAAAAAAAAGTGAAACATCAAAATTCAGAAATATTAATACTCGATCCATAATCCTAAAACTTAAGTTTTCCCAAACATTAAATATAGACTAGGTGAATGTCTGTCTACATTTAAGTTTTTGAATAAATTTTATTTATTTATGTCAATATTGTTTTTCATGAACCAAACTTTATTCACAATCAATAAGAATATAAAATTTCAAGTGGATATGATGTACCATGGTTCTATATTAATCGAAATGTCGCAATTTACATGTACTCATATTTTCTTTAGCTTAAAAAAAGAAAAAAATAGTAGCAGGTTTGTTATTCACTTAGTAATTTTCTAACTACAATGCAAATGTTTATACGTATCACAGTTTTGCAGAGGATGTATATATAGATGTGTAGAGATGTCAGACGGGCCAATCCTTGTCCAAGTGCCCCAACCCGTTATGGTTTCAATTTTTTCAGACTGTGCGGGCTGGCCCATGGCGGGTTGCGGTCCAAAATTTTGTGTCCAAGCCCACCCGCCTTATTCTACAAGTTAGATGGCCAACCTGCGGGTCCACATATGTGGAGATGTAGCTTACCATTTGCTTGTATTTCAAGAGTTCAATATTGTCTTGCTCCTTCTTTGCAGGTACCAACTCTATCCCTCTTACTCTGCTAGCAAAATTCAGTGAGCATAGTGTCATGCTTAGGTCCTTCTCGTTAGGACTAATTTGTACCAACATATGGGTCTTTGAATCTCCTGTCACATACCAGTCATTTTTTCTTCCAACTACACCTATTATAAACCCGGTGCTAAAAAAAACATGTAAAAGAACTGCAATTTATTCTAAGTAGAGTATTACATTTCTAATTAGTGTTTGTTAAAACTTCCATTAATGAGAGGTAATTAAGGATGAATAAATGACAATTAAAGATCAAATCGAGTAATATATGAATATGATATGACCACTTATATGCATGATTGTGGTATGAAACTATGAATGATAATTGTGATTTGAGATTGGTCATGACGAGGAACTAACGTAAGCGACGTCGTATTTGTGTAAGATTGCATCACAAAGTGAAGTACGTAAGACATTATTAATTATTATGATGTTTGGTACGTACTATTTGTACCCTAACTGCCATTTCATTTGTCTTAAACGTTTTTTTACCCAAGTGACGGCCATATTGATTGTCTAGTAGTGTGACTCCTTTGACCTTTAATTTTATTTTGTTTATATGTTCATATATAAGTTTATAATCAAACCCAAATAACTTGCAATATTTCTCAAGTATTATGGAGACATGCATGTACGGCTCCAACTGGTCGTGTTGTAAGCGATATATGTCTTTGGATTCCACAAAAATAGTGTACTACCGTTTGCATTGAAAATAAAATATATAATTATTCAAAGAAGACGTTTTGTTTTGGGACCTATCTTTTAGGAAAACAAAACAAAACAAGACGTATTGTTTCAATTGTTGATCCCCTCTTATTTTCAAGAAAAGAGTGTTGAAAAATCTAAAAGCCCAAACCAAGCCCAAACCACGAAAATGAAAGCATATCTATCTTACTTTTACAAACAGCTCGAGTGGCTATTTTTCGAATATAATTGTTATGATCAAGAAAGAAATCCATAATAATTTTCAATTTTTGTTTTGTGCTTTTTGTGCTTCTTTTTTGTTTTTTAACAAACTTCGCGGACTGCTAATATCAAACGTTTCTAATTTGCACATAGAGAAGGTGATTATATCCTCATATTATGCAATTGAAGTAATTTTGAATCATTCTCTCTGGCCTCGATTCCGTTCATTCACAAAATATATCAACAAATTGCGACTTTGTTTTCAGACTTGCCATTTTGAAGGAGAAAGTCTGATTACTAACAAAGTTGCTCGAGAAATCGTAAAAAGTGTCATCATAGATGGTCGTATGTGACACTCGGTGGACCATCATAGCTTCAGGACCAGATTAGACGAGAAGCGACAGCCAACATTTAGCTATCCTTATTTTAGGAGTCTGATGTTTATTTAAGTTTGAAACGACCGCACTTTTTTTTTTTTTTAAACATATAACAATAATAAACAAGTATTAATACACAACCACACACGGTCTACAGCTTACACAAGCTCACGGTTACAATCGCCAAACAACACGTATCGATCGATACCCCCTGGTGTCGATCGATACCCCAACAACAGAAGCAACTCCCGGGTCCTAATCATCCCCTCCTCACCGCCTCGATTCCACGATCACGCCTTATCTTTATCTGCATCGACAAAAGTGATGCATCAACATTTGGCTAACCAAATGCTGAGTGAGATTGATCATCCCAACAACAGGCTATCAAATAAGCACAACAACAGCAATATCAAATAGCCAAACCAAGAATTAATTAACACCAATTAAACTTCCCGGCACGAAGCCACCGGTATCGATCGATACTCCACGGGTATCGATCGATGCCCAACAACACATGACCCCCCCCCAACCAGGGTCCTGGTATCGATCGACACCCCAGCAACACACTGGTATCGATCGATGCCAACACAACACATGACCCCCCCCAACCAGGGTCCTGGTATCGATCGACACCCCAGCAACACACTGGTATCGATCGATGCCAACACAACACAAGACCACCGACAAGGCCCTGGTATCGATCGATGCCCAAACAACACACTAGTATCGATCGATGCCAACACAACTCGAGTCTATCCACACACAACTCGAGACCACCGCCAAGGGACAGGTATCGATCGATACCCACATGGTATCGGTCGATACTCCCTGCGAAAACCCAAGCACCACCGCGAGATCTCACCCAGAACTCGCCAGGACCACACACATAACACACCAATCAAGCTTAACAACACACACACAAGCTCAATTGCTAACCTTTGGTCCCAACTCACCTTAAACCGGCTGGATCGAGCTCTAGAAGACCTCTCTCTTCTCGCACGCCCACTCCCAAGCCAAACTTCTCCCAAGCTCTCCTTCAAGCTTCTCTGAGCTTCTCACAAGCTCAGACCTCCTTGATCTCGCAAGATCCAAGCTTCGCAAAGCTTCTTCCCTCTCTCTCTCTCCTTCTCTCTTTCTTGTGACCTCCTTGGTCTTATCCTCACAAGGACATCCTTTTATACTCGAAAGAAGATAAGAGAAGAAGATAACCACGAGAAAACCCGGCTGGTATCGATCGATGCCTGCCAGTATCGATCGATACCGCCCCCCGGAACAACCCGAATTAATTATTCCTCCACAATAATTAACTCTTCCGGAACACGGGCGTTACAATTCTCCCCCACTAACTTAGATTCGACCTCGAATCTTCGTTACCGTTCATCTCCCATGAACCGTCCATCTCCAATGAACCCTAATCGTCGCAACGATTACACAACCCTTGGCCAACCCGGCCAACGCAATACTCACACGAGGTCCAAAACTAACCTCCGAGGTTTCCCACTCAGTCCCTATGCTTATGACACCGCGGCATCATATGTACTTATTGCTCAAACACACGCCGACCCCATCACTCAAGACACCGCAGCATCTCTGAGTTCTGAGCGTCAGCCATATCCCGCAGGATATCCACCATACCTCGCAAGGTATCAACCATACCACAGCACCCAAGACACCGCAGCATCTCCGAGTTCTGGGTATCTGCCGTACCACTCCCCTCGGTAATATAACCTGACGAGTCTCGATACCCCATACCACTCAATTCTAGGCAATATATCCTCCATCCAGGACATACTCCTTACGAATCCACGGTATCACATATCACTCTAGGCTATAAACCTCCCGAGTCTGGGTACATCGCCACTCACACTCTCAAGACCGCAGTCCTGGGAGCTATCGGCACCAGAGGAGCATGTCCTCTCAACGAGCAATAAGTCACACATCTCTAAGCATATCGACTGAACTACCTCTCGTGATCCGTGTAAATCCTCGCAAGGCAACACCGGCATCACCCATATTTCGTACCCGGAATATCTGCCGTGCATGACCAATAACCAGGCCATCGCACCTCCGTTGCGCACCTTCCAGTGTCGGCTTGCTTTAGAAAGACTTGTCAAGACAACTTTGACTAGGCTACCTTTAACACCCAACAACCCTCTGCAGTAGGTCATCAATACAAACGTAATAAAACAAACAAGTACCATACGCCCGCAATCCGACCCACCACATAGAACCGCTAGGTGAAATAACCCGGTCTCGTCACTCGACTCATTTTCCAGAACAAGCTTAACTGAAAACACGCAACGCTCACAATAGCAATAAGAACATCCATCTTATCACTCTCTTGCATTAACGTTTCTTACCCCAAACGTAATGCGAAGCCGTGACTCCCAAAGTCACCAGTAATAAGAAATACTCATCTTATTACACATCATAATGTAACATCGTTCTACACAACGGAAATACAAAATGATACACACATAGCACACAACTATAACCGAAACTGGAACCTCTCGATGGAACTCAAGCCGCAGCTTGCTTCTGGAACCACTCGTGGAACCACGTTCCATCCTAACCTCTGGCTCCCAAGTTTCCTCCTACACCCCGCCACAGCCCCACAGGACACGCATCATCGGAATCCTCTTCCGACGAAGCTCCTTGACCCTCTGCTCGAGAACTCTCAAAGGTCTCGCCTCAACGGTCATATTGGACTAGAGATCTGGCGGAATCTCAGCCAATACCTCGTCACCCCTATGCAAACACTTCCTCAGCATCGACACCTCGAAGACCTTATGAAATGCTTGCATAACCACGGGTAACTCCAACCGATACACTACCGGTCCCACACGCTCTACAATCCGAAACGGTCCCATATACCTCGGACTCAACTTAGTCACAGCAATGGACCTGTTCGGACCTCTCAGTAAAGCCATCTGGAGATACACACTACCTCCCACCTCAAGCTCTTTCCGCCCCTTATCAGCATAACTCTTTTGCCGATCTTGGGCCTCTTTCATGTTCAGCTGCAAAACCCGGATCTCTTCCGCGGTTTCCTGAACAAAACTAGCACCCAAAGTGCTCCTCTCCCCCACTTGTGTCCAACACAAGGGGGTACGACATGGCCTCCCATACAGAGCCTCATATGGAGCCATCCCACTACTCGCCTGGTAACTATTGCCATAGGCAACCTCCACCAAGCTCAAGTGATCCACCCAGTGACCACCCCCAAACCAGCACACACATCCTCAACAAATCCTCTAGAAACTGGATGGTCCTCTCGGACTGCCCATCTGTCTGAGGATGATACGCCGCTCAAGTGCACTTTCGTGCCCATCTGTCTGAAACGCATTCCAGACCAGAACTCCGCACTCCGCCCTTCTAAGGACAGCTCGCCACTCGGTGATCCATGCTTCCGCAACCAAAGCAACCCGGACCACCCTGACTACCTCTCGAAGCGCTCTCTCGCTTCCGCTTCGGTCCTTGCATCGGCTTACCGCCTCTGCTCGGACCGGACTGCTGCTGCACAGATCTCGCCTGAAGACTCGGTGTAACCACTACCACCTCGTCCTTCAGACCCTCCTCCAGTAAAGCCGCAGTCTCAACCAACTCATCAACCGTGCAAAAAGCCCTCACATGCAACGGTTCCTCAAGTCAACCCGAAGACCCATCAGGAATCTCTACACACGGGCCGACTCACTCTCAACCGCTCGTCTAACATAAGACCCGAGCCGGTTGAACTCCACCTCATACTCGCGTACCAACCGATCCCCCTGAGTCAAACTCGCAAGTCTTGACTCGACCCGGTTGAACGCCTCCTGAGGGAAATACTTGAAGTTAAACTCTTCCACAAAATCCGCCCAAGCCATCGCTGCCTGAACTCTCCGTGCTGCCACACCCCTTCCTCAGAGATGCGCATTACCAAAGATCACCTGGTATCCCGCAGGACACCTACTCGAGAGGAAATTCCTCTCTACCCTCCTCAACCACGCATCCGCGTCCTCAGGATTAGCACCTCCAGAGAAGAACCCCGTGCCAATCCTCTGCATCTGCTCCATCATCCTAAGATAGGATGGGAGCTCCCCAGCAACCGCAGCTGCCACCTGAGGCTGCGCCTCACAACCGCCGGAACCACAGGAGCCTGAGCCGGTACCCTCTCTGGTAACCGTTCCAACAACCTCGACAGATCCGCTATGCGATCATCTCGGGCCCGAGCATCACCCGCAGCACCTGCTGGAACACCAGCCATACTGACACTCACGCCAGCCATACCCTCAGACCCAACTTGACTCGCACGCGACTCCTCGACCTGCTCCCCCGGCCCACGGCCACGACCTCAACCACGGCCACGACCTCAACCACGCTCTCTAGCCATCTGCACGCGTGCAGAAGCACAAGCTAAGAGAACTACAACAATCATCACAATAAAGATACTCACCATGGAATCCCACAAGGCTCGAAGAGGATGATTCTACGACCCCGCACAATGCCCAATTATTCTAGAACCACCTAGGCTCCTAGAACCGCATAGGCTCTGATACCAAATTGAAACGACCGCACTTTTTTTTTTTTTAAACATATAACAATAATAAACAAGTATTAATACACAACCACACACGGTCTACAGCTTACACAAGCTCACGGTTACAATCGCCAAACAACACGTATCGATCGATACCCCCTGGTGTCGATCGATACCCCAACAACAGAAGCAACTCCCGGGTCCTAATCATCCCCTCCTCACCGCCTCGATTCCACGATCACGCCTTATCTTTACCTGCATCGACAAAAGTGATGCATCAACATTTGGCTAACCAAATGCTGAGTGAGATTGATCATCCCAACAACATGCTATCAAATAAGCACAACAACAGCAATATCAAATAGCCAAACCAAGAATTAATTAACACCAATTAAACTTCCCGGCACGAAGCCACCGGTATCGATCGATACTCCACGGGTATCGATCGATGCCCAACAACACATGACCCCCCCCCAACCAGGGTCCTGGTATCGATCGACACCCCAGCAACACACTGGTATCGATCGATGCCAACACAACACATGACCCCCCCCCAACCAGGGTCCTGGTATCGATCGACACCCCAGCAACACACTGGTATCGATCGATGCCAACACAACACAAGACCACCGACAAGGCCCTGGTATCGATCGATGCCCAAACAACACACTAGTATCGATCGATGCCAACACAACTCGAGTCTATCCACACACAACTCGAGACCACCGCCAAGGGACAGGTATCGATCGATACCCACATGGTATCGGTCGATACTCCCTGCGAAAACCCAAGCACCACCGCGAGATCTCACCCAGAACTCGCCAGGACCACACACATAACACACCAATCAAGCTTAACAACACACACACAAGCTCAATTGCTAACCTTTGGTCCCAACTCACCTTAAACCGGCTGGATCGAGCTCTAGAAGACCTCTATCTTCTCGCACGCCCACTCCCAAGCCAAACTTCTCCCAAGCTCTCCTTCAAGCTTCTCTGAGCTTCTCACAAGCTCAGACCTCCTTGATCTCGCAAGATCCAAGCTTCGCAAAGCTTCTTCCCTCTCTCTATCTCCTTCTCTCTTTCTTGTGACCTCCTTGGTCTTATCCTCACAAGGACATCCTTTTATACTCGAAAGAAGATAAGAGAAGAAGATAACCACGAGAAAACCCGGCTGGTATCGATCGATGCCTGCCAGTATCGATCGATACCGCCCCCCGGAACAACCCGAATTAATTATTCCTCCACAATAATTAACTCTTCCGGAACACGGGCGTTACAATTTAAGTTTATACTCTGTTTTGGTTTTCTCTGACTCTGTTTTTGAGTTTGATTTTTCTACTATTCAATAAATATTCAGACCTTTAAAAAAATTATATGTATGAAATATGGAACATTCTTAATTCAATGTACAACGATTATTTACCTATGATAAATTTTAATGTAAAAAAGAACTTTTAAAATTTCACTCTCTTTTTACGCTGACAAGCTTTAATAAAACGGAATACTAGGCTTCAAATGGTGATAGTGGATTAGGCGGTGTGGGACAAGCGGATAAAAGGGTGCGGTGCGGTTCAAGTGCGATTCGTGCGGAAAAAACGCACCATGCGGAACTAGTGCAGAGAGTGGAAAACAAACGGTGCGGGACAATATTTGAATGGTGAATATCACAAGTGCAGTGCGGATATAATAATTATTAAACTTTGACTAACTATTTTTAACACTTCAAATTTCAAAAAAAAATTGTTTAACAGAAATGAAAATTTTAATAATATTTATTTATACAGATTTTTTTGAATTAAAATAAAATTTAAAAACAAAGGTCTGCACCTTAACCACGCCTCTAATGAAGATGATAATATTCTTGTGCGGTCTAGATAGATTTTGAAACGCACTATCTTTCTATTTCATCTTATATTTATTTTTCTTTAATTTTGTTAAATACCAACACATGTGTGAATGAAGACATTTTTCCTTTCCGTCTTGCGTTACGTCCAAAACGCGCCTCAAATTCAAAGCCTTAGGCTTCGAATGGTGAGAGCGGTTTGAGCGGTGCGGAACAAGCGGTTTAGGAGATGTGGAACAAACGGTTTTAGTGCGCTGCGGTTGGAAGAATACTACAAGAAAACTGTCTATTTCCAACGAAAATTTACGACCGTTTTAAATCGATGTAACTTTACGTCGACTTTACGACGAAATATGTGTTCGATGTAAAATCGTCGTAAATATGTGTCGTCGTAATTTCGATGTAAATTTACGACTAGTTTACGACGACATTACGACGACAACATAAATCGTCGTAATATCGATGTAATTTTACGACGAAATTACGACGAATATTTCTTCTGTATATTACGTTGATATTACGACGATTTGACGTCACTGTTCCCGGTTAGGTAGACCACGTTTTTTAATAGGTCCACCTACTAAATTTACATCGAATTTACATCGTAAAATTCGTCGTAAATCCGTTGGAAAATCGTTGGTAATTCTGAAAAAATTTCTATAAATACAGCGTAACTTCAAACTAAAGAATCAAAAAAAAAAAAACAAACAGAAAAAATATATATATATATATATATAAATGTCTATATACGAACTACGAAAATGGATGTATACGCAAAAGGATTCAGAAGGAGATTTGACGGAAGAATTCAAAGAAGGGCTTGAAATATTCATGTATCAGGCCGGAAATATGCAAACAACCCTGGAAAGTGGTAAGATGTTCTGTCCTTGTCGTAAATGCAAGAATACGAGATATATGTTTATTGAGACGGTGTGGAAGCATTTACTAAATAGAGGGTTTATGCCGCAATATTATGTTTGGTATCAACATGGAGAGGGTTTTGAAAGAACTCAAGCAACGGATAGTAGTAGTAATTATCAAGGTCAAGTAGAATCAAATTATCAAGGTAGTTATGATCATGGTCAACATCAATTTGATCAGGGTGCAGATCATGATAGGATGCATGCCATGGTTAATGATGCATTTCATGAAACAAATGCTGATAATAGTACTGTTGAGGAACCCAACGTAGATGCGAAGCGATTTTATGATATGCTAGACGCTGCAAACCAGCCACTCTACGATGGATGTAGAGAAGGTCAGTCTAAATTGTCGTTAGCTGCTAGGATGATGACAATTAAAACTGATCATAACTTAGATGAGGTTTGCATGGATGATTGGGCTGATCTTATTAAAGAGTATTTGCCAGAGGATAATTTGGCTGCCGAAACATACTATGAGATACTGAAGTTGGTGTTTAGTCTTGGGTTGCCTTCTGAGTTGATAGATGTATGTGTTGACAATTGTATGTTTTTTTGGAAAGATGATGATAAGCTGCAGGAATGTCGAGTTTGCCAAAAACCGAGATTTAGGCCCCAAACAACTGGGCGTAAAAAGATACCATACCAACGGATGTGGTATCTTCCTATAACTGATAGGTTGAAACGATTCTATCAATCTGAAAGGACAGCTGCATCGATGAGGTGGCATGCAGAACATTCACAGAGAGAAGGAGAAGTGACTCACCCGTCAGATGCAAAAGCTTGGAAACACTTTAACACGGTACACCCTGATTTTGCTAACTCTAAGCGAAATGTGTATCTTGGTCTTTGCACTGATGGATTTAGTCCATTCGGTATGTCTGGTAGGCAATATTCTTTGTGGCCAGTTATCGTAACTCCTTATAACCTTCCCCCAGATATGTGCATGCAAAGGGAATTTCTTTTCTTGAATATTTTAGTCCCTGGTCCCAATCATCCGAAGCGGTCCCTTGAAGTATTTTTGCAGCCTCTCATTCATGAGTTGAAACAGTTGTGGTATACAGGAGTGCGGACATATGATTGTTCGAGGAAAAATAATTTTACGATGCGTGCGGTGCTTATGTGGACAATAAGCGACTTCCCTGCATACGGAATGCTATCAGGTTGGACGACGCATGGGAGGTTATCTTGTCCTTATTGCCTCGATCAGACAGATGCGTTTCAACTGAAACATGGTCGAAAAACATGCTGGTTTGATTGTCACCGCCTGTTTTTACCAATCAATCATCCATATAGGAGAAACAGGCGGTTGTTTAGGAAGAACAAAATCGTGCGTGTCCCCCCACCAGTGTATCTATCTGGGGAAGATCTAGAAGCGCAAATAGATCATTTTGGGGGACTAGAAACTGTGAATCGTGGGGGAAATTGGCACACTCCAGATAATATGCCTGATGGATACGGGGTTAATCACAATTGGCACAAGAAAAGCATTTTTTGGGATCTTCCGTACTGGAAAAATCATCTACTGAGACACAATCTTGATGTCATGCACATTGAGAAAAACGTTTTTGATAACATCATGCATACAGTGTTAAACGTGAAAGGAAGAACCAAAGACAGCGGAAAGTCAAGGTTGGACTTGCCATATATTTGCAACAGAAATGAGTTGCATATAATGAGCAATGGAAAATCATCAGTTCCTATATTTCGGTTGGGTGCAGAACAAAAGGCATCGTTGTTCAATTGGGTTTCATCTGACGTGAAGTTTCCTGATGGGTATGTATCCAATCTTGCTAAATCTGTTGAGAAAGGAGAAAAGTTTTCAGGGATGAAGAGTCATGACTGTCACGTGTTTATGCAACGTTTACTTCCTTTCGCATTTGCCGAACTCCTTCCAGAAAATGTTCATGAAGCAATTGGAGTTAAGATACTTCATCACATATAAAATTATTGAGATTAATTTTATATATATATATATATGTTACAATGTATATAATTTTGTCTTTGCAGGCATCAGAGCGTTTTTCCGGGATCTTAGTACACGGACGTTTTTCTGGGATCTCATGGTTATCGGTTATTAAAATAGCTCCAAGGGGTAAAATTGTTGGTGTTGATGATCTTCCAATGCAACAAGATTTTTGCCTTGATATTACAGAACCAGAGATTACGGAGAACGTTCTTTTAATTTATCCACGAAACAGGCAACTTGAATATCTACCTAACGACACAGAAGAAGAAGGCGATTCCGACGAGTTTGAAGAAACTGACGATGATGATGGACCTGAAGATGATGAACCCAATCAAGATGATGAACCCAACGAAGATGATGATTCTGATTGAAAGCTTATATATATAGGTAATTTTCGGTTTGTTAGATGTTTAAGTTTTTCTTATAAAATTATATATTAAACGAAATTACGACGTATTCGGCGATTAAATTCATGATTTTCCCCAAGAATTGCCTGATGCCAAAACAATTCATCCAGACCGCACCGAAACACAGACACCACTTCACTATTTCGGCGATTTCTCGGTTACCAGAGACGATCAAGGATGGATCAATAGAAAGAAATCACAAGAAGGTTACCTTTGCTCGACAAAGGAATCGCGTTATTGCGGGGCCGTAGCTCCATCGCACCCAAAATCGCAAAATCAAGGAAAGATGAAATATTAGGGTTTATCAATCGTCGCTCTATCTTTCCAGAGGTATTAGTTACGAGGGCGTGACTGGTGCGCAACTGTCAAAGTCGGATTTTCGGTGGTAGAATTGTTTATAATCTTCGTTTATGCAAATTTTGAAAATGAATGGAGGTATATCCAATAGCTATAAAGATTTAGGGTTTAGGGTTTAGGGTATAGATTTATTTTATAACAACAAAATTACGACGAATTCGTCGTAAATTCGTTGTAAACTTACAAAGATTTTACGACGAATACGTCGTAATTTCGTCGTAATACCCAAAATATTTTAATTTACCCGCGTCGGGGAAATTTCGATAGGTTTAATTTTTGGTTACAGTTTTACGACGATTTTACGACGAATCCGTCGTAATATTGTATTCCCGCTTCTGATGATCTGGCCAACAACGAATTTTGGAGATCAAGTTTTATATATTCATAAAGACCAACCACCATAAGTGAAAGATACATAGAATTGGACATCCTTATATTACGAAGGATTTATATAGATGTCCAATTCTATGAATCATTCACCTATGGTAGTTGAAGACTGTCTTTACTTGAAAACAAGATCCTACAGAATTATTTGTTGGCCAGATCATCAAGAAGTGGGAACACAATGATCAGCGTAAAAACTCAAGGAAAAGGGGATATGTATTTTTTTTTTTGAGTTTGCATTGAAGGTGTGGAAGGTATTTATAGAAATTTTTTAGAAATTACCAACGGATTTGCAACAACAATTTACAACGAATTTACATCGAATAGCATTACAACGATTTTACATCGGATATGCGACGAAATTACGTCGACAAAATGCGATGTAAATAATTAGGTGACCTATAAAAAACCGTGTTTTACCAAACTCTACCGATGTCACTTATTTTACGACTTATTTACGACGATTTAGAAATTACCAACGGATTTACATCGATTATCATTACAACGATTTTACATCGATTAGAATTACAACTATTTTACATCGATTAGCATTAAAACGATTTTACATCGACTAGCATTACAACGATTTTACATCGATTAGCATTACAACGATTTTACATCTTGTTTTACGTAAGTTCTTTATCTTATATCTTGTTTGGTTTGATTTACTTGAATCTATTGTTAAATATTAGAAGTATTAGATGCACAAATATACTTCGTTCTTACGTCCAGGATATGTGTATTGTGATTTAGGGTTTAGGGTATAGATTTAATCTATTACAACGAATTTACGACGGATTTTTCGTATAATCGTTGTAATGTTACAACGATTTTACGACAATTCCGTCGTAAATTCGTTGTAATACTTAAAATATAGGGTTTAGGGTTTGATTTACTTGTTTAGTTTTTTTTATCTTATATCTTGTTTTACGTAAGTTCTAATCATAGTATAAACAATTTTATGTTTTTACAAAATCATTTACATTATTTAAGTCATGCATGTTACGAATATACTTATAAGAACGAATGCTATACATTATTATGTAAAATAAGGAAATCGACGACGATATAGATTCAATCGTCGTTATTGAATCTATTGTTAAATATTAGAAGTATTAGATGCACAAATATACTTCGTTTTTACGTCCAGGATATGTGTATTGTGATTTAGGGTTTAGGGTATAGATTTAATCTATTACAACCAATTTACAACGGATTCGTCGTAAAATCGTTGTAATGTTACAACGATTTTACGACGATTCCGTCGTAAATTCGTTGTAATACTTAAAATATATGGTTTAGGGTTTGATTTACTTGTTTAGTTTTTTTTTATCTTATATCTTGTTTTACGTAAGTTCTAATCATAGTATAAACAATTTTATGTTTTTACAAAATCATTTACATTATTTAAGTCATGCATGTTACGAATATACTTATAAGAACGAATGCTATACATTATTATGTAAAATAAGGAAATCGACGACGATATAGATTCAATCGTCGTTATTGAATCTATTGTTAAATATTAGAAGTATTAGATGCACAAATATACTTCGTTCTTACGTCCAGGATATGTGTATTGTGATTTAGGGTTTAGGGTATAGATTTAATCTATTACAACGAATTTACGACGGATTCGTTGTAAAATCGTTGTAATGTTACAACGATTTTACGACGATTCCGTCGTAAATTCGTTGTAATACTTAAAATATATGGTTTAGGGTTTGATTTACTTGTTTAGTTTTTTTTATCTTATATCTTGTTTTACGTAAGTTCTAATCATAGTATAAACAATTTTATGTTTTTACATAATCATTTACATTATTTAAGTCATGCATGTTACGAATATACTTATAAGAACGAATGCTATACATTATTATGTAAAATAAGGAAATCGACGACGATATAGATTCAATCGTCGTTATTGAATCTATTGTTAAATATTAGAAGTATTAGATGCACAAATATACTTCGTTTTTACGTCCAGGATATGTGTATTGTGATTTAGGGTTTAGGGTATAGATTTAATCTATTACAACCCATTTACGACGGATTCGTCGTAAAATCGTTGTAATGTTACAACGATTTTACGACGATTCCGTCGTAAATTCGTTGTAATACTTAAAATATATGGTTTAGGGTTTGATTTACTTGTTTAGTTTTTTTTTATCTTATATCTTGTTTTACGTAAGTTCTAATCATAGTATAAACAATTTTATGTTTTTACAAAATCATTTACATTATTTAAGTCATGCATGTTACGAATATACTTATAAGAACGAATGCTATACATTATTATGTAAAATAAGGAAATCGACGACGATATAGATTCAATCGTCGTTATTGAATCTATTGTTAAATATTAGAAGTATTAGATGCACAAATATACTTCGTTCTTACGTCCAGGATATGTGTATTGTGATTTAGGGTTTAGGGTATAGATTTAATCTATTACAACGAATTTACGACAAATTCGTCGTAAAATCGTTGTAAATTTACAACGATGTTACGACGGATTCGTCGTAAAATCGTTGTAATACCCAAATATTTAATTTACCGCGTGGGGGGAAATTGCGATAGGTTGAATTTTTGGTTACAGGTTTACGACGATTTTACGACGGATCCGTCGTAAAATCGTCGTAAATTACCAACGATTTTACGACGACGACAAAATCTATATATAGGCGACCATATTTTCTCTCCCTCGCTCACATTTCTTAAATCTCTCTCTCTCTCTAAAATCTTAATCTCTCAACTCTCTCTATCTCTAAAATCTATGCCCTCTCTCTAAAAAAAAGGTAACATTTTTTTTTTGTATTTATAAATTATATTATCGTTCTAAGGATTTTGAATTGTTTGTTAGGATTGTCTGATTTCTTTTTTAATGTATTTTTTGTTAGGCAAATGGAGGCGAACTTCCTCCGATGACCCGAGTTTTTGCGGAAACTCACAATAAGAAAGACGGATCTTTTGTAGATCCTCGAGCTGAGGCAATCTAAAATGACGCGCATGCGAGGATCGGAGAGCGTCAAACTCTGCTTTCTCAGCAGCTATCACCTGGCGGTAGTTCGGTCCAATCCACTGCGACTTTGACGGTTGCCCAGATGGACGACATATACGCAGAGGTAATTTAACTCTTTTTTTTTACAAATGTTAATGTTTTTTATACAATTTATTAAATTTTTCGTTTCTTTTTTAAAAGGTTGCCCCGAAGAAAAAGGGCAAAGTTTTAGGGATGGGATCGATCGTAGATAGTGCCGCCGCGTCGTCCCGTCGTCAGCTTTTCGACGATCCAGTTATTTTGCGGACGGAGTTAAACAACGCCAACTCCGAGATCAACAATTTGCGGGCGAAGCAGGTGATATACGATGAGAAGATCCAAGGATACGATCAAACGATCCTAGGATACAATAAAACAATCCAAGGATACAACACTCTCTTCGATATTATTGCCCTGAGTAACCCGACTTTGGCGGCTGCACTAAGGCAGCAGGAAGGATCGACATCGGGCCAGCCAACTGATCCGCTCGCGCAAGAACGAGCGAATATGTAGCAGAATGGATCAGACGACGAACTTTTTGATAATTTACGTTTTTCGGCTAGGAATTAGTTTGTAATAAAAATTTTATTTTGTATTTTAAATTTTATTTTATATTTTGAATTTATTTATAAATTTTATTTTTAAATATAATTTTTTAGATATAATTTTTTAATTTTTTTTTTAATTTTATTTAATTTATATAAAAATTATAATTAAATTACGACGAATTTACATCGAATATTTTACATCGATTTTACATCGTTCCATAATTTACATCGATTTTACATCAATAGTTTTACATCGATTTTACATCGTTCAAAAGTTACGACGAATTTAAATCGAATATTTTACATCGATTTACCAACGTATTTACATCTACATATTACGACGAATTTACGACGAATACGTAAAAACAGAAATTTTATAATTCGATGTAAATTCCCCGTAATGTTTCATCCTATTACGACGAATTTACGACGGATTGTCGGAAAAGAAATTGTATAATTCGATGTAAAATCGATGTAATTTTTAATCGTGATATCGATGTAAAATCGATGTAATATATTCGTCGTAAAATCGATGTAATATATTCGTCGTAAATTCGATGTAAATATACAACGATTTTACGACGAATATATTACATCGATTTTACGACGATTTTTAGTCCTCCTTAATAGTACGACCAATTTACGACGATTTACGATTAACGACGATCATATTACGACGAATTGTTAATCGTCGCTAATCCGTCGTAAACCATGTTTTACGACCGATTTACGACGATTATGTTTGTTGTAAAAATGCTGTTTTCTTGTAGTGGAAATGCATCATGCGGAACAAGTGCGGTTACTGAAGAACAAGCGGTGGGAAAAAATATATGAATGGTGAAAAAAACAACATGCGGTGCGATCCAAATGTGTGAATGGTGAAAATGTAAAAAGCGGTGCATAATATATATTTAAAAAAAAATATTTTACAAATAAAATGGATTAATGATATTAATATAATTATAAATTAAAATTATTAATTTAGTTTGACATTTTACATTATTAATAAATTATCTCTACCAATGAGAATCAAACTCATGTTCCTTTAAGTGTCTACATTTTTGACTTATATGAGTTCAAGCACTAGTCCAACCTTACGTTGGTAATGATATATTTTTTTATTTTTTCAAATAGAATTTTGTTATTTGATAAAGTTAATATATATGATTTATTTCAAAATTTTATGAGCTTTAAAACATGTATATATATATATGTAAAATTATAAAACTAAAAGATTATTATCGTTTATCATAAAGTTAATAACATCAGGTAGACAAAGAATATAATAATTCTAAACCCAAATAATATTTGGCAAATATTCTTATTTTTTTAATTAAAATAAATATATAAAATCAAATATTATATAATACATATATACATAAGTCAACTGTAAATCACACATAACCGTTGACAAAAAAAAAACCACACCTAACCACACCTATTTTGATTCTTCTACAACAGCACGTGCGTTTTTTTTTTTTTTTTCTGTTTCTGAAAAGCAACAATTTTTTATTTTTTTGAATTAAAAAAAAAACTGATAAAAAGAATGGTTAATGGTGACATGTTTAACAAAACGCACAAGTTTCACTTAACAACAACAAACATTCAAGGCTATTTTTTAACATCAAATATGGTAGCTATTTTTTATAAACCGAAAAACCAAAAAAAAACAAAAAAAAAACGAACCGAAACCGAACAGATATCCGGATTGAACACCTCTATTTATAACCAATTTATCAATTAGGGGTTTTGTGTCTTCCCCAAAAACACTATGAGGTCTCTGCTTCTCAGCCGTCTCTCGAGGCTCTGTCTGAGTAAACCACCTGCCCTAGGAGTTGTAAGCTACTCTTGTCTCTTGTCTTTGTAATTTGTTCTGTAATACTTGTTATTCTTCAGCTTCTGATGTCGGGTTTTATTCCGCAGAGACACCTCGGTGGCGCTCGGTTCTTGTCAGTCAGAAACCCCTCTCTGTCGCATCGTACGCGCTGAACATTGTGGAGATACGTCGAGGGATGGGGATGTCGGTAGACTCGTCATTCGCAAAGTTAATGCTTCTCCTTGTGGTGAGGAAGAGGACGAGGACGAGGTTCTGGAAAAGACGGTACCCATGGATTTGATGACTGAAACAGGAACGATAGGAGCATCGCATGGCTGGGTAGCTTCTTTGAAAGACGGCGTAGTGTGTCTTCATGATGATCTCAACCCGTGTGCTTCGGCTTCAGATCCGAAGCGAATCTCACTGCCCCCTCTCGCAACTCTGCCTCATTGCCAAACCCAACTGGTAACCAACGTGGCCATGTCATCCTCTTCTCCTGTGGACGAAGACTGCATTCTGGCCGTCAAGTTCCTGGGACCTCAACTCAGCTTATGTAGGCCAGCTCAAAAAGATACTGAGTGGGTCAACATCAGAATCGAAGATCCAGGCTTCTTCTCCTCCCGAGTCATGTATTCGATGAGAGATAAGATGTTCTCCATGCCAGGTTCTGGGGGCACCCACACGGGATCTTGGGATCTTGAAAAATACATACCGCAAAACTTGCGGTTTTCATCCTATCAAGAGTTTGTGCAGACCGAGTGGGAGCGGGTGTCTATGTATTGCAGGAGTGAACATTTGGTGGAGGCTCCAACAGGTGAAACTTTTATGGTCAAGTGGTACACACGATGCCACTATTATAGTATGATGCCGATTTGGGTGCGTTTCATGGTGTTCGAGATACACCATACGTGCGGAGGCGCCATAATCACTGACGACATTGGAGATCTCTGTATTTTTCTCTCCAGCAAAGGTGAACCTTTCTGTCTAAAGGCTAGCTTGTATGGCCTAACCCCAAACTGCATCTATTACGTGGGCTGCTATGACTTCGGAAAAGTCAATATCGGCGATAATGTCAGGGTTGGTGGAAATCTCATTTCCCCTTACTTCATTCCACCTCAATCCTAGTGGACTCTGTTGTATGTTGTACTAGTCTGATCCGCGCGTAACACAATTTTTTTTAAAAACAAATTGGTGTGATCCGTGCGTAACACAATTTTTTTTAAAAACAAATTGGTATAATATTATTTTAGTTTTATTAGTATGGTTGTTAATGAATTTGTCTTTATTAGCTTAAAAAATATAGAATGTTTTTTTTAAGTTTTTTTTTTCCTTTATTAATTTTATATTTATTTAAATATTTATTTAGTAGGTGATCCACAATTTGATTTTTTTTTTCCTATTTATTCAATTAGTTGGTTTTTAAAAATTAAGTTTTTGTCATTTAAAAGTTTAGGAAATTGTATATTTTTAACCGAAGTAAATACTAATAAAATAAATACTTAGAAATTGGGTTAGTTTTGTATATTCCGAAAGTTACTTCGAATACTAATTAAAGGAAAGTTAGTTTTGTGAATTTAGAATTTTCCGAACTTATTAAAAAAAAAAAACTTCGAAATAGGACCCTGTATTTTTATCTATTTTTACTTAAAACCGAATACTAATAAAATGTTCAGAATTTACTATTATTCATCTTCGATGATCCAGTGTTGGTGACTACAAAATGAATCTAATTTTATTTGAAAAATGATTTAATTTCTATCATTAATTTACTATCAACGTCGTCATAGATGTATGAGTTGATGGGAACATTTGAGATAATATGGGCCGATTTGAAAAAGTATAAGAAATATGGGGTCGAGCGTCGATCTAAACATTTCAAGAGAGAGAGAGAGAGAGAGACTTCTTGTGAATATGATTATCTTGTAAGAAAATCAATACCCACTCCTCTAAAACCATCGTCTTCTCCAATATCTTTCCTCATCGCCGGTGAGATTTCACTTCAATTTCAATCAAAAAGGGTGTGATACGCGCGGATGTGGTAAATAATTTTTTTAATCTAATGGTATTTTATTTTATTTGGTCTCATAGTTAATTTAATTATCTCTATCAGCTTAAGATCCGTGTATTTGTTTTTTTAGTTTTTTATTTAATTTATGATCATATATATGTTTATTTATTGGATGGTACACATTTTTACATTTTTTTTTCTTTGGTGATCAATTTTATGCAATTAGTTCGGTTTTTTAAAAGGAATATATTTATATTTTAAAGTTGCATAATAATTTTTTTATTTTGTTTCATGTGAATTTATTACTTTTGGAATGTTTCATCTATGATTTTAACCCTATATATGTGTGCAATATGTTTGTGATTGTTAAGTCTTTTTTTTTAAACGATTTCCATATATAACTGTAGAGAAAAATGGAAATTTAGCCAACACATAAAGCTATTGATAAGCAATAATAGAATTAACAATTGATCAATTTTTGTTAATTTTAAATCTATTCATGGATTGCATGTCACACAAATTCATATTTAACCGTTTTAGAATTTGCTTATTCAAGACAATGTGTTAGATTATGTATTTTGATACAATAATGAATTTAATTACAATAATAATAGACATTTAGCCAGCACATAAGGCTATTGATAAGGGGTAAGCTCGTTGAGATTCAACTTTATATAAGAAAAAAATGTGTGACCCGCAAGTTTTTGTTTTTAAAATTTTATAATAGTTTAATTTATTTATGATAATTTTTTTATTAATTTTTAGTAAAACAAATCATTGATTCTAGATTGTAAATCTAATGTTTTATTTAAAACTTAACTAATTGTTTCTCTTATTTTCACCTCCATTAAAATGAAAATGTCACTTCAATATCTATGGTCAATCACTTCTATATTATTTATAAATAATCATGTTTGTTTATAACTTTCATATCTTATCTATATTTAAAGACCAAATAAATCATGTTATCCAAATATTTAAATTACTGAAAGTTTCATTTTTATTATTTTAAATTATGTACTTATTTTTTTTTTTAAACCGATTTTCTTATATATAATTTATTTAACAAAGTTACTATAATATGCATTATTAAACGATAATGAGTTTACTTTTTATTTATTAGATATTATGTTTTTTTTTAAAAAAAATCTCTATATATTTGTGATATGTTAAATTAATATTGTATATATTGTATACTATTAGTTTGGATAAAATAATATCCATTCACTAAATATTTTTCGATATAAAACTTTAACTTTGTAACTATAATAAAGTGTGTAATATATTAGTAAAACTAAAATTTTAAATTTATTATTCTTTCAATAAATTTTGTTGATTTGTTTAAGTTTTCATGATATGAATATGAAAATGACCTTTCAAATTCCTTGCATAATTTAATAAAATGTATAGTTAATATGTATATCAAAGTTTTAACTAATTAAATTATGAAAATTAAATGTCAAAATGATGTGGCATACATGTGGATGATATATGTTACATTAATATTGTATATATTGTCTACTATTAGTTTGGATCAAATAATATCCATTCACTAAACATCTTTTCGATATAAAACTTTAACTTTATAACTATAATAAAATGTATAATATATTAGTAAATCTAAAAATTTAAATCTATTATTCTTTCAATAAATTTTGTTCATTTTTATACGTTTTCATGATATAAATATGAAAATGACCTTTCAAATTTATTGCATAATTTAATAAAATGTATAATTAATATGTATATCAAAATTTTAACTAATTAAATTATGAAAATTAAATATCAAAATGATGTGGCATACATGTGGATGATGATGTGTCTTCATGAGAAGAAAGCAAAGTGAACTTTATATATATAGATTAGTAGGGCTCTAATTTCTTTTTTATTTATTTTATGTTGGCTTTGGATTACAATGAAAAATCCTAATCTGTAGATTGATATTAATTTATCTGTAGATTCATCTAATTGTTACTCGCACTTGCATTTTAATTCATATAATATTTCTTCGAATGAGAAGCAACTTTATTTACATGTTTACTAGATTCTGGCTCGTCCATGTGGGCGGGGTAATTTTTTTTTTTTATGGATGTTTAATAGATATTTGTTTGGCGGGTAACATAAACTGTTTGAGATTTGGACATTAGTTAGTATTTTATATATTGTACATATGTGTACTTGATATTATGCAGTCATGACAATAGTTAAATTTATGTGTAGTTTGTGATTTATTAGGTACAAAACAACAATCTTATTAATTTATCTATTACGTTCAGTAGCAACGGATAAAAACCACATTTTACGTGTATGGAACGGGATACTCGGACTACCCATCGGGGTTATATTATCTTTGCCGGAGTTCTTGGATTTCCCAAACCCATCCGGTTATCTGAAACTATCATACAATATTTGATCAAGAATACTCAGATAATGCTTATCAATACCTAAATTAATCGTTTGCGATCCTTATATATATATGAACTTGAAAATAATTATACAAAGAAGAAAATTGAATACAATTATACAAAAAAGCAAATAAATGAACTTGAAAACAATTATACAATTTTTTTTATGGGTGTTTACATATATTTGTTTGGCCAGTGGCATAAACGGTTTGAAATTTGGACATTAGTTGGTATTTTATATATTGTACGGATGGTTTTTAGATATTTTAAATCATTTGATAGTTGAGTTTTTTTGTGTAGTTTGTGATTTGATAGTTGTATTTTTTTTTTTTTAGTTTGTGATTTGATAGTTCGATCAGTAATAGAATGAAGACGATATACTTATACTTCCATTTTCGTTATTTTTATCTATTTACAGTTCTAACTATAATTCCAAAAAGCAGCGCTTGAATAACATGTTGCAATTTAAAAGCCCAATGGACTACACGTTTTTTTAAATCCTATGAACTTGTATTGTTATTGACTCTCACTCTATAATCTATCTATCTATATATATAAAGTAAGGTTTACTCAATTCTCATGAAGACACATCATTATCTACATGTATGCCACATCATTTTGATATTTAATTTTCATAATTTAATTAGTTAAAACTTTGATATTCATATTAACTATACATTTTATTAAATTATGCAAGGAAGTTGAAAGGTTATTTTCATATTTATATCATGAAAACTTAAAAAAAATCAACAAAATTTATTGAAACAATAATAGATTTAATTTTTTAGTTTACTAATATATTACACACTTTATTATTGTTACAAAGTTAAAGTTTTATATCGAAAAAATATGTTTAGTAAATAGATATCATTTGATCCAAACTAATAATAAACAATATTAATTTACATATCACAAATATATAGAGATTTTTTATAAAAAAAACAGAATATCTAATAAATAAAAAATAAACTCATTATCCTTTAATAATGCATATTATAAGGTTTACTCAATTCTCATGAAGACACATCATTATCTACATGTTTGCCACATCATTTTGATATTTAATTTTCATAATTTAACTAGTTAAAACTTTGATATACATTTTAAATATACATTTTATTAAATTATGCAAGGAAGTTGAAATGTTATTTTCATATTTATATCATGAAAACTTAAAAAAAATCAACAAAATTTATTGAAACAATAATAGATTTAATTTTTTAGTTTACTAATATATTACACACTTTATTATTGTTACAAAGTTAAAGTTTTATATCGAATATATGTTTAGTAAATAGATATTATTTGATCCAAACTAATAATATACAATATATACAATATTAATTTAACATATCACAAATATATATAGAGATTTTTTTTAAAAAAAACAGAATATCTAATAAATAAAAAGTAAACTCATTATCATTTAATAATGCATATTATAATAACTTTGTTAAATAAATTATATATAAGAAAAATGATTTAAAAATGAAAATTCCAAACATGTTATTATTTGATCCAAACTAATAGTATACAATATATACAATATTAATTTAACATATCACAAATATATACATATTTTTTTAAAAATATATCTAATAAATAAAAAGTAAACTCATTATCGTTTAATAATGCATATTATAATAACTTTGTTAAATAAATTATATATAAGAAAATCGTTAAAAAAAGTACATAATTTAAAATAATAAAAATAAAACGTTTAGTTATTTAAATATGATTTATTTAGTTTTTTAAAATATAGATAAGATATAAAAGTTCCAAATAAACATGATTATTTGTATAGAATATAGAAGTGATTGACCGTAGATATTGAAGTCATTGACTATCACTTACATTTTTATTTTAATGGAGGTGGAAATAAGAGATACAATTAGTTAAGTTTCAAATAAAATATTAGGCTTACAATCTACAAGCAATTATTTGTTTTACTAAAAAAGAATAAAAAGTTCTCATAAATAAATTAAACTATTATAAAACTTAAAAAACAAAATTCGCGCATCGCAAATATACAAAAACAAATATAGAAAACACAAAACTAAACTTCAATATTAAAATATTCAACTATAACAAACATACACCGAAGATTCTTCATCTAATAGATTACACAAAATATAACCGATATAGAGCCAGAAAATAAACGAACCAAATATAAACAAATAACCAAACATGTATTAAGAAAATAAAAATACACCATTTCTTATGTATTTAAAAAAAAACCAAAATAATTTGAACTATGGAAAAAACTAAAACTAACACATGTTCAGATATCAATCGATAGAAAACACAAAAACTAAACTTTAATATTAAATTATAGCAAACACACAACGAAGATTTTTTATCTAATATATTACACAAAATATAACCGATATAGAGCTAAAAAATAAAATAACATATTATAAAAAAATCAACAAACATGTATTAAGAGAATAAAAACACGCTATTGTTTTTTTCCACCACTTTGACAATCACGTCACAGCAATAGTGTCACTTTGGAGGAAAACAAAAAATCGACCATGAGAATTAAGAATCATTGACTTCAATTTGGCTTCTGACTTAGATGGTGGTATCAATGGTGGATCCGACAATCAACAAATTATGTCAATTGATATGTGATTAGTTTCACAATCTTTAGCAAAAAAAATTAAAACTGCCAGCAAGATGATCCTCTAATGATAGCGAGATTAATCACCGACTTCCCAAATACTTTTTTTTATTTGGGTTTTGGGATATCGCTGACTTCTCAGTTACTCCCGTCGAGATTTAGGGATAGATGATTCAAATTTGATCGATTGTTAAATCTATTATTGTTGTAATGCGCTTAGCCCTTAACAATAGCTTTATGTCTTCGTTAAATTTCCATCTTTCTCTAGAGTTAAATATGTAAATCGATTTTAAAATAGTAACAAAAAAACAAAAAGACTTAAAAATCACAAATATATTTCTCACAATAAATAAGATTAGAATCGTACATGAAACACTATATTCAATCTCCAATAATAATACATTCACATGAAACACAAAATATTATGCAATGAAAACTTTAAAATATAAATATCTTCCCTTTAAAAAAGCCCAACTAATTGTATAAAAATAACCACCAAAGGAAAATAAGAGGTAAAAATATGTACCATCCAATAAACAAATAAACACATAGATGATCATAAATTTAATAAATTAAATAAAAAACAAAAAAGAAACAAATACGCAAATCTTAAGCGGACATAGACAATTATATTAACTATGAAAAAAAAAACATTAGCCATAAAAACAAATTAGAAAACTATTTACCTCTCATGATGCCACCTAACCCTCCACCTAAGTTTATATATATAAAGTGAACTTTGCTCTCTTCTCATGATGCCACCTAACCCTCCACCAAAGTTACAAACATTAAAACTAAAAAAAATACACACACATAAAACAAAAGATCCCAAAAAAATCCCAAACATAAAACAAAAATTCCAAATATACATAAATCGGTGCTGTCAATTTGAGTCATTATATGCAGGCCCCGCCCCGTTTAACCGGCCACCGGTCGGTGCGTATCGATAATTTTTAAGTTTTTATTATTATTATCTATATATTTGCGGGTTATCCGCGGGTACCCGCGAATTCAAGCGGGGCAGGTGCAGGTCAAGATATTTGTGTTAATGAGTTTAGCGGGGCGGGTCGAACAAAAAAATTAATCTGCGCGGGGGGGATCTAGCGGGGCAAGTTTGATCCGCTTGACATGCCTAATTAGAATCCAACATAAAACACTATTAAAAAGAATGATGTTAAAAAAACACGATTAAAAATAATATAAAAATGGAAGGAACCATCCAATATTAAACTGTTAGAAACAGTTCCATTAACTCCAAAATCAAGAAAATAAATATTATTACACAATCAAAACAAAATTAAAAAAATGTGGACCACGTCCACGCATAGTATCTATAAATCCAACATATTTAAAAAAAAAACAAAAATTATCTTAAAACTAAAATTTTTAAAATAGCCCAAATTCCTTGATCCTTAATATTAAAGGGAAACATATTCTACAAGGGTTTCAACAAATAGGTTTTAGATGAAACAAAATAAAAAACAAAAATTGTGAAAGAAAACTTTAAATTGTGAAGATATTCCCTTAAAAAAAACCCAACTAATTGCATGAAATTGACTAACAAAGGGAAAAAAATAAGTGAAAATGTTTACTATCTACTAAACAAATACATATAAAATCATAAATTTAAGAAATTAAGAAAATAAACCAAAAAATAAAAAATACACATATTTTAAGCTGATAGAGACAATTCAATTAACAATCAGATTCAAAAAAATAAAATAATAGACAATAAAAACTGTTTAGAAAAACTATTTACAACGTCCGCGCGTACCGCGGATTACACCATAGTATTTTATATATTTTAACCTTAGAATTATAATAGCTATAAAGTAATAGCATTACCATTTCATGTTTTTTTTAATATAAATTACTTCAACATAGTTACCTTAGAAGAACTCGATATTTGACAAACAAAATAAAATAAAATAAAATATAAATATAAATATTAAATATGAACATGTTTGAGGAAGTTCAAACAACAAAGAAGCAAAAAGGTTACTGTTCTAGAGTAATGATGATTACCAAATATAAAATTTTCCGCATAAGCCATATCAAACAACTGATTATACTTCTTGTAGAGAAACGGCTTTGATGTGATGAGGAGAAGCATGGCAGATTCTCTTATAAACCATATAATTAGTATCCCAGGCAGAAGTGGAATGAACACATTCATGAAGTAGTGGATCTGCCTTCTCTGAAGGAGATCCACCTCAACTCCGGAGTTAGAAATAGTCTAAAATTTTCTTATATTAAAATTTTAATTTAGTATATATTTATTTAAACCCGCATATATGCAATTTTTATTTAAACCTGCATATATGCAAATATTAAAATTTTCTTATAGTATACTATTTTGACACGTGTAGAATTCATATATATAGATTCGTCATTGTTGTATTAAAGCACCAATTCTTGGTGAAGTTCCTCTTTCTGAACATTTCCTTTCTTCATAGTCTTCAAGTCATTTTTAGGTGATAAACTCATCTCCCTCCTTTCATGTTTGTGTTTTTCTTGAGCTTTTGATCGAACTTATGGAATTGGAATTGCTTTCGTCGGATGAACAAAAGCAATATCCGAATTTGAATAAATCAGTTGCTAGAAACGTTTTCTGGTTGATTGTTGTTGTACGCTTATGGATCGGAGTTGAGATCAAAACTCACTTATGCTTGAGAAGACGTTAAGTAACAAAAAAAAAACAAAAACAAAAACAGAATCGAAGATACTACTATTCGAGGTTAGAAGAAATATATTGGCAAAGCTTAAGATGGCGTCATTGTTTACACTATCTTCTTGTCTCTTGAGGATCAATAGCTTAGTCTTTTTGAACAATAATAGCTGCTTTATCAGTGGCCTCTGTTTCTTTGAGAAGATCTGTTTCCAATTCTTTTATATTTTCTCCACTTTCAATACTTCAGTGTTTGGGGTTTGGGGACAGAGATATTTCTTGACCGTTTTCTCCTTTCCTTCGTTTTCTTTGGCAAAAAACAAGAAAAAATGAAAAATGTATCTCAGCTGGTCGAAAATTGTTTCGTCTCTGTTGAATACTCTACGATCAACCTTTTACATACTGTTTCATGTTAACTTCACCAGTATTAATATTACACTTATAAATATTTTGCTGGATGTTCTATATGTAAAGTAAACCACTGATCAGGCGAATACTTGTTTGGACAATTTGGTTTATGAGAGGACCATCTTTGTGGTGACAGGAGAAGATTAAAAGCTTCTAGCTTCTGTGGAGTGGCGCAGGACGTAAATCAACTGGCTGATACCTCACTCGATCCTTGTGAGGCAAAAGTTCCTCCTGAAAAGTTTTTTTATTAAATCCAAGGAAGAACGATTGATGTTAGATTACGTTTCTAGACTTAAATTGCGATCTAGAGATGAGGATCGACATGACGATAATAAATAATAAGCTTACCGCGTCTGCGTTTATCTGGAACGGTTTCACAAAATCCTCAAACATTAAAGGAGAAAGACTCTTCATTTCCTCTTCAACTTCCTACAAGATGAAAGGCAAATTTCTTAGTCTTAAGAGTATCTATGCACAGAAGATTATAAATTCACTTGTTTTATAAAATGTAACAATCCAGTAAACCTTGATCGTTCCAGTAACTCTCTCGTGATCAAATTCAGAATGTGTCTGTTTGCTCTCAGAGCATTCATCGCAAGTTCTTCAGTCTCCTCAATTACTGTCACCAACAATTAAATCCCCATCTTATATACAAATACACAAATGTTTCAACCACATGGGAGATTATCAATAAGATTTGGTATGCTGAGTCAAATAAAGAGTACCCTTGTCAACTCGCGGGTGAATAGCTCAGATACTTCAACCTACATATAAGCCGGCATTACATGAGGATGGTCCCACTGAAATTTATCATGACGCAGAGTAAAACACTATGAACTACTGAGAATGTCAGAGATCAATGCAAATGGGAAAGTACTCGTCTGTGATGAATGGATATACCCGGTATTTTATCAGCTCTCCATCCGAGTTATCCGGTAAATCACCATTTCTCTGGCAATCTGGAAATCTGGAAATAAAATATCAGATTCATACTTAAAATGGAAGACTAAAAATCACAATTACACCAGCACTTTGCAGATATGTGCAGTTACATAGATGTTATTTGCTACCGGATTGATGTTTTAATCAGAAGCCTAAAAGCAAGACACAATAATTGGTTAAACGATGTCTTCGCGTGGATAGAACACCGATACAGCAGTTTCCTGTAAAATTCAAGAGAAGAGCTGAATCAATCCATTCTTACACTGTGTTACTGTTCAAACAACAATTTATAATAACTAAAAAAGAGGTTTTGAAACGTACCTTGCCACCAGGAAGGAGCTGAGAAAAATGCATGCCAGTCAAATCGAGGAAACAAATGTGCCAACACCATATGACCAGCCTCATGAACAGCCAGAAGTTTCTTCTTTTCATAAGATACCTAATGTTACATTAGCTTCAACAGTAAGGGCTTTTTAGCTCTATGGTATAGTATGATTTGAGATAAATAGTACAAAGGATGTCAATACGAATACTTTGTTCACATTTCTGTTGCTCTTCCTCTCTAAGAAGTACACCCATACCCTCGACCAATTGTTTATCTAACACATCAACAATGTCTTGCTGTTATATATACAAACGTCCCTTCCTTACCTGTGAAATTGAGTTAGGATCCTTAGAAATCATCAACAATGCTTCTCTAAGTATTGTATAATTATGTTGGGAAATTGAGATACATATACGAATATGACATACCGACATTATAGCTGCTTCATTAACAAGATTCCGGATATCTGCCCCAAAGAACCCAACTGTCCGGAAAACAAGCTGGATGTATAAAAGGGGAAGAGTATTTATGAATGAGCAAACACCTATCTAAAGCATACTATCGAGATTAGAAAATAGCAGGAACAGTTCTTTCCTTCCCAAAGTTTATATCTTCAGTGAGGTTCTTCCTGGCGCTGTGAACTCCAAATATTTGCACCCTTTGCTTGCATCAGGCAAACCATATACAGCCGACGGTCGATACGTCCAGAACGGACAAACTCAAGGTTGAGTTCATCAGGTCTATTGGTAGCACAGATAAATATCACAGCTTGCCTCAAAGAAAACCTATCAATACCTATCTTTTCCTTCCTGCAGGTGGTACAATTTAAAGGTATGAGAACCTTAATGCGATTCCATAAACCTCTTACAAAGTGGGGAAGGAACCAAGGAATAATAAATCATAAATGTCAGATAAATCTAGATTACAAAAAACATATATCCCATTAAAACTTCTGAACAAGTGCAGAGTCTTACTCCCCATCGAGCAGCTGTGCAATTAAAGCTTCAAAAGTTGCTCTTCTTTGTGGATTTTTCCTAGCATGCCTACCAGCAATAGCATCAATATCATCCACAACACACAAAAGCAGGTGCCTGGAGAAAATATATAAAATCAGATCCACAATTATAGTGTAAATAGAAGAAACCAAATGAGGGCTTACATTTCATCAAGAAGATCCCAAACATCCCCGCTTAGTACCACTTCCTTATACATCGATTTTGTCTCACTGACATCTCCAACCGGCTGGATGAAAATTAGAACCTATCAATAGAAGTGTGAACATGTTTGAAGAAGTTCAAACAACAAAGAAGCAAAGAGGTTACTGTTCTAGAGTAATGATGATTACCAAATATAAAATTTTCCGCATAAGCCATATCAAACAGCTGATTATACTTCTTGTAGAGAAACGGCTTTGATGTGATGAGGAGAAGCATGGCAGATTCTCTTATAAACCATAGAATTAGTATCCCAGGCAGAAGTGCAATGAACACATTCATGAAGTAGTGGATCTGCCTTCTCTGAAGGAGATCCACCTAAACTACTGAGTTAGAAATAGTCTCAAACAAGTATGGATCTAATGGAATGTCAACCTAGAAAAAAAAAATATACAAAATGGTGACTGTACATCTTTCAGTTTCAATACTTGCAGCTATTAATTTTTTGTACTTACAATATATTCTAGAGGGAACCTTCTTTCATCGTCACATACAATCTCTTTAGATCTTCTGTGAAGACAACAACTGCAACCTGTTAAAAACACACAATGCGGATATCGACATAAGCTCAAGAACGAAGACGTCAAAAGCTGCAACCTATCACGTCCAGATCAAATTAATTGCTCTGGGATAGAAATTTATTCATCACATTCTATCGTCTATTTGTTCTCAGTTAAGAAAAGTCAACTGGATCTAGTGACAGATACCACTAACAATCCCAAAGCTAAACAAGAGTAGAGGTTAGAGCTGTACCTCCGAAGAATCAAGCTTCTGAAGAAAGTAGGTATAAGGAAGCTTAGGGCGATATCGCCACCATCTCTTTGATTATCCAGAGAGCTCTAGTTCCCTCAGTTTCAGATGTCCTTTCAATAACATCTTTACGAAGACTTTTCTCTACCTCTTTCATATCAAATTCAACAACATACTTAGCCCTTGAGGAGTTTAACTGCTCTGAATTTTTTTCTCTTTCCAACATTTCCTTCCAGGTTGCAAGCTTTTCCCGCCAGGTACCTACACGGTCTCCAATTTCACCTATCATAGAAGGATCCAATAGAGCGATTAGATGGGCAAAATCAAAGTTTACCAATGCGACTCTATCTTGAACTTCATCTACTATAGAGGGATCAAGAAATGCTGCAGCCCACAAAACTTGATTTGAGAGAGAGATTAGATCATCAAAAGCAAAGGGTTCTCACATTAAATCACTTATTATTACAGCATGCCACTACTAGACAGGTATCCAGTGCTCTTCTACATTACAGCAGGAATCAGCCAAAAAAAAACAAATTGGTAAATTGAAAAAAGAGGATGAATTAACTTCCAATTCAGCATGGCAGCAGAAGGTTTTTTATATCTCATATAATCAAGAAAGTTATGCCTATATTATAAGAGGTTGCAACTAAGCAAACCAATATCTAATGCAAATCAAATGTCTCCATATAAATGTATATGTACTGACCAGAGACACCAGTTTCTTCTTTTCATATGTCTGAATCCTAACATTTCTATCGATGATTTGTTTGAGAGATCCCTCAGTTGTCTCTAGATCTTCATCCCGGTGAGGAGGTTTATCTACTACTACACTCGACACTGATGCTGCGTCGTTGGGAGTTTTTAATTTCTCGTGCTTAGTTCGAAAGAAGAAAGATGATGACTCAAAGAGGCTCGAGCCCTATTAATTACAAGTGGATTAGGCCCATTAATCTATTCTAAGAGCATTTGATGGCCTCTATGTCTGACCGGTACAGGAGACCAAACACATGTGATAAACTCAAATGTAATATCCTAAGTACTAACAGCTTTGTCGATTGTAGTATTTAAGGGTCGAATCCACAGAGACTCAAGAAATCACACAATAGATTGTATAGATGATAATTAAGCTAAGTAATCAATGTAATTGAAAGCAATACGCAAATCAAACTGTTGTAAGTTCGATGGGAGAAATATATGTTCAGGGTATTTCTCAGGAAATCAATGAATGCAGATAAACTAACTAGCCAGGGTTCAGGTTAAAGCCCGGTTCTTAAATTCAAATCACGAAATTATAATTAACGAACTATCGTTGCGAGAATTATCTAAGTCTAAGTTCTAGAATTCCAAATCTCTTTGCGAATCCTAAGGTCTAAACTAGCTTTAAAAGTTCAAGTTTGATTTGTTCACAAAACAACTAAACCAAATCTCTTTGCGAATAGTTGTTTTGCTCACCCTAAGTTCTATCAGGTTTCTCAATTGCACTGTCGTGCCTAATCGATTAACCTAAGATCTAAGTTCTAGGTGATCAATCTAGAATTAGCTTTGAGAACAACCTAAGGCAAAAAACTAATTCAGATTATGAACCCTAATCAACTAATCAACCTAGCATTCAAAGAAATCCCTTATGAGAACCATAAACCTAACAGGAGATCTACTCAGACATTTTAGAGTCAGTCCTTTTCAGAGACTTTCAGCACAAAGAATAAAAGCAAAAGGTATTAAAAATATGGAAAAGCTCAACTAGAGTGATGACAAACAATGCAGTCAAGAAAGAACCATTCGGCAGAAGCAAGAACTGTGTTTATCGCAAAACAGAAGAAATCTCAACTAACAAAAATAAACAATACCAAGCATCTCCTTTGCTTCTGTAAATGATCATACACTTCAGCCTTATAGACACTACATCATCAACTTTGTTTATTTGAATCATTGGGGACAAAGAAAATTACGTAAAATTCCTAATGGTGGTTGATTCTTAAACTACGGACAAGACATCCAAGAACCTAGTAGACGAGATACAAGCCGTTTGATCTCAAATGATGTAGTAAACTCCATTGAATTGCAAATTAAGATAGCAATGAGATATTAACATTAAATCACAAAACAATAGAATCAGTCCCTTCTTGTACTGCTTAGTCTCATAAAATCTCTGCATTATAAGACCACTCAGATTAAATTTACGTGATATATTTACCACAACACTTGAAAAAAATACATAAAAAAATAAAATGAATATGAACTATCAAATAGACTTTAGGAAGATGATGACTAAAACTGAGTTATTATTAATAACTAGTTTGCAATGTTTTTTTTTTTTGGTTCCACAAAGGTTCTACTATGGCGACGAAGAGAAGCGCTGGAACGTTGAAGGAAGCAGTTCTGAAGGGAAAGAGCGTGTTCGTGAGGGTTGATCTCAACGTTCCTTTGGACGATAACTCTAACATCACAGATGACACTAGGATTGTTCCCATTATCAACTACTTGGAATGACAAATGGATCTAGGGTTGTTATCTGCAGTCACTTGGTATGTCATCTCGTTGTTCACCACATATACTAGCTTATCTGCTATAAATTTGGTCTGGAAATTTTTGATCTGATCTGTTTTATTAGCTCGTTTGGTTTTATCACGAAACTTCGTTATTTGATCGGCTACATTCCTATATGATAATTTATGCCTTGTGTGAATCATTTGTATAAGTTGGACTTGGGTCGCTCTCCTTGCAATTTAGGATGCATGCTTCATCTGCATATGTTCCAGTATCCATTTTTGGGTTTTGGGTGGATAAGTTTTCATACTCGAGTTCTAATTGCTCTTGGAACATTGATATTCAGCTATATTATGTCTTAGTAGTAGGGTGTTACTAAGACATTGTTGATTTTGTGCCTCATGTTCTTGGTGTTGAGGTTTGTGCCTCATGTTCCTCTCTACGTGCAAGTTTTATGAACAACAACCTTCACTAATCTTCCGCTAACATTGTTTGTGACTTGCTGTATTGTGTTAATAGGCTGTGATGGCAAATGACTCTATTGCTGCGCTTGCAGAACGATGCATTCGGAACTGCTCATAGAGCTCATGCTTCCACTGAGGGAGTTGCCAAATACTTGAAGCCTTCAGTCGCTGGTTTCCTCATGCAGAAGGTGCTTAACTATTGCAGCATCTATAGTGTCTTATTAGCAAGTATTTACACCGTGTTGTACTGATAAAACTATTACTCTGATTAATGTTTTAGGAACTTGATTACATTGTCAAGAAGCCTTTTGCTGCCATTGTTGGAGGTTCAAAGGTTTCAACAAAGATTGGTGTTATTTGAGTCACTCTTGTCCACCGTTGACATCCTCCTGCTCGGTGGAGGTATGATTTTTACTTTCTACAAGGCACAAGGACACTCAGTCGGATCTTCTCTTGTGGAAGAGGACAAGCTTGACTTGGCCAAGTCACTCATGGAGAAAGCCAAAGCCAAATGTGTCTCTCTTTTACTCCCAACCAATGTGGTCATTGCTGACAAGTTCGCTCCTGATGCTAACAACAAGGTAACAGTCGCATCATTGTTGTTGGAATCAATGGGTCATGAACACAAAAAAAAATTAAGTGTCTGATCTAAGTCTGTTTAAACTTTAAAGTCGACACATTTGTGAACTCTTTGCAGATAGTGCCAGCCACGGCAATCCCAGATGGCTGGATGGGACTCGGTATTGGCCCAGACTCCATCAAGACATTCAGCGAAGCTCTGGACACAACCCAGACCATCATCCGGAATGGTCCCATGGTTGTTTTTGAATTCGATAAGTTTGCAGCTGGAACTGAGGTATGAGCAACTAATACTGCTGCTGTAAATTCATCGTATGTTAACATTTATCGCCCCAAATCACATTACCTCTGGTCACCCTTTAATTTATTATTTTATCGAACTCCACGTACCGTCAATTTGTTTGTCCAAACTGAAACTGTTACCGCAAATTCATGTTACACCAACACTTAACACCCAAATAACATAAACCTAAGTTTTATCAAACTCCATGTATCTTCAACATGTTTGTTAACTGAAGGAACCTGAATTCTTGTCTTGTTTCATCACCAGGCGGTAGCAAAGCAGCTTGCGGAGCTGAGCGGAAAGGGAGTGACCACAATCATAGGAGGAGGTGACTATGTGGCTGCCGTTGAAAAGGTTGGTTTGGCTGACAAGATGAGCCACATCTGACATCTCTACCGGAGGCGGTGCAACTTGGTATATTACTGACGGGATCATATCCAATCACCAATTAGACTCAAGCCTCTGCTTCACGGTGGATTAAAAGTTCCAATATTTACTAATTCAATTTTGAAGATTTCTCATAAACAAATGAGATTTTATGAACTCTAAAAACTAAACTACCACAAATTGAACAAAATCTCAATCATGAACATCCCTAATCTTCTCAAATAAATCTCATAACCGATAAAATAGGCATTGTAGAATCCTAAACACCCCACAATTGATACTAAATTTCATTCAGAAACATTCCTAAGAAAAACCTCCTCCTCCTTCGCCGTTGCCGGAGTCTCCTCCTCCTTCGCCGATGCCGGAGTCTCCTCCTCCTTCGCCGCTGCCGGAGTCTCCTCCTCATTCGCCGCTGTCGGAGTCTCATCTTCCTTCGCTGATGCCGGAGTCTCATCTTCCTTCGCTGATGCCGGAGTCTCCTCTTCCTTCGATGATGCCGGAGTCTCCTCTTCCTTCGCTGCTGCCGGAGTCTCCTCTTCCTTCGCTGCTGCCGGAGTCTCTTATGTCTTTTTCCCGCATTCTTCTTCTGCGGCTTCTTTATCTTCATCTTCTTCGTAACCTTAACCTTAAACTTCTTCTTCTCCCCAAACTTCTCCTGGAGGGTTGCTATAAAGTTCCATTTGCTCATCTTCAGTATGTCCAAGGGGTTTATCCCATCAAGTTTGCCGGCATAATCCCTTTTGGAGAGCCACTTGTCGAAATGAAGCTCATCGTTCTTCGGGTTTCCCTCTCGGGTTTGCTTACTTAATTTGTTAAACAATGACAATAACTCTGCTTTATGTCTCATTTCCTTTCTCTGTTTCTGAGAGAGAAAACATTGAATAGTCATGAGAGCCTTTTTATGTGAGAGATGAGAGAATGAAGATGAAGAAAATAATTTCACGGGAAGATGAAGAGAATTTAGAGAAGATATCATCTTTGGAAGAGGAAAATGAAAGTAGAGAGGATTTTGAGATGATCATCGATTATAAAGAGTTGTACAATGTTCGGAGCTATTGAATATTCTATTGCGAGAAAGCATGAAATCGGAGCTATTGAATATTTTTCTTCAATTTTTCATTTGGATATTTTTAGTTTGTTTAAGGAGTTTCTAGATTGGATAAGAAATTGCAAAAAAAACTAAATCACATGTCTGAAATTGATCTTGGAAGAAAACTATGTTAAAAATGTCATGCTCAAATCTTATACGAATGAATATTGAATGAAAAATAATATTAAAAACGTATATGAATATGATCCGCGCTTAGAGGACAACATCCTCTGGTTTGCCCGCTAGTATATCTTTATGGTATTTGTTGTACAAAGACGATTAAGAGGAATTTTGGAGATTATGGTGGATTATAAAGAGAAATGGTGCAAGTGTAATTGGTTTTTTTTTGTGTGTAAAAAAACATACTTTTTACAATTTGGTTGGGCATGTACAGTTTTCTTTAGAAGTGTTTCAGTCTCTCTTTAAAGTCGAAAAATTATATTTCCTGAATTACCCTTCTTTCTATTCACAGTCGTATGCAAAAAGAAAGGGTATTTTTGGTAAAGGAGCTTTGGCGTGGAAGCTCAGCCTTTGTACGAGACGGAGAATGCGTCTCTTTCTCCAAGAACAATCTCCTTTCTCTTCTTCTGTGTGTTTCCCTCTCGAAAATCTCCCCGTAGAATCTCAAATTTCCCTCAATCGGATCTTGATTCTGAGCTGCCCCGAGTGATTCAGAGCCTTAGGGTTTCGCTATAGAGAAATGTTGGTGCAGAGAAGAGTAATGAGCTGGAGAAGAGTCTGGAAGTCGTTCCAAGCGGTTTCCGCGCATGGTTTGCTCTTCTCCTTCACGCTTCTTCTCGCTCTCAAGCTTGATCATGTCGTTTCTCATTCATGGTGGTCAGTTTTTTTTCTTCTTCATTCCCCGCAAGTTTTGGTGCCCTTGACTTCTGTTTGGTATTGCAAAATTGGGAAAATGGATGAATCAATTCGCTGACTTAATTCTGTAGAAAAATTGGATTTTGAGTTTTGCCCTTGTAGAATTGTGATCATCTTAAAATCAAACTCGTCTTAGTTTAGAATCTTTGGTGCCATCCTTAAAGATGAAGACTTTGATGGATGGGTTTCAGTCTCGTTTAATTTTGTGTGTGTTTGTTTATCTGTTTTACAGGTTTATATTTACACCCTTGTGGGTTTTTCATGCTGTGATTGCACGCGGTAGATTTTCGCTGCCTGCTCCATCAATGCCTCATGATCGTCATGTATGATATTGATTATCACCATGAAACTTTTACTCTTAGTTAGCAGGCTGTTGTAACCTGCTAAGTTGTAATTTGGTCTTGTGGCAGTGGGCTCCTTTTCACTCGGTCATGGCAACACCACTGCTTGTTGCTTTTGAGATCCTGCTCTGTGTGCATCTTGAGGATAAATATGGTATTTTTTTTTTCCAATTACTTATGTTCACTACTCACGGCACCGCGACTGGTGGGTTTATATATAGTTTTGGTTGTGTCTCTGTGTTGCAGTTGTTGACTTGAAGATTGTCTTCTTACCGTTGCTTGCATTCGAGGTAGCAATTTTGGTAGATAATGTCAGGTATTTCATCAAAGCTTTAAGGTTTGGTTTTGGTCACTCTTCTTACTATTCTAGAGTACCGCACAATAGAATCTTGTTTTCATTTGGACGGTTGTTTGCTTTGTTTACTTTTGCCCTTTGTGATGACTGACAGGAAACGTTTCCTGCAGAATGTGCAGGACACTCATGCCTGGAGATGAGGAAACTATGAGTGATGAAGCCATATGGGAAACACTTCCCGTAAGTTGCTTATTCTCTATATACATGGGAACTTGTCCAGGCATTTCAGACCCCAAAGCTCGAAAATTTTCAAATATGATCCCTTACACAGGGTTAATCTTAAATGCCCTTTTCTCTTCTGTCTGGACTATGTTTGATATGAAACAAAAAAATTGGTCTGGTGGCTTGCTCTTTAATCTTCTTAATTTGCTTCTGCAGGTTGGTTCTGACATTGTGTATTTTTTTTGTAGCATTTCTGGGTTTCCATATCTATGGTTTTCTTCATTGCCGCCACAACCTTCACTCTTCTTAAATTATGTGGTATGTTTCACATTTACTTAACTATTCTTTTTAGTTAATGATCTTCTCCCTTCCAACTGCAACCTTAGAGGTATTCTTGACGTTGCTCTTCCCATGTGCACAAGTTCGACTAAAATATTGTTTGGCTGTTATCATATATGGTGACTGCAATGTCTAAACAGTTAGGGTGTTTGTAATTTTGTAGAATTAACTGCTAACTCGTTACTATTGTTCTGGTTCCACATCTTTTTATCTTGATATTACTGGTTCTGCCAAGTCTCAATCTGTTTCTTTTGTTTCTGAACCTGTTATGTCTCGAGCCTTCTATAGGTGATGTAGCTGCGTTGGGATGGTGGGACTTATTTATAAACTTCGGGTAAACTACTTTCCTTCTTGAAGTCCTTCTGAACTATACAAATTGTCTTCTTTACTAGTATGAACAATCTTCTTTCTTCTAAATCTACAGAATAGCAGAGTGCTTTGCCTTTCTTGTCTGTACAAAGTGGAGCAATCAGTCAATTCATAGGTATTCACATATACCGGAACCTAGCTCATCTTCAATGGTAGTAAGATATCTGGACTGGAACAGAGGTCTAGTTGTAACCGCTGACGAAGAGCATCAGCAGAGCAACAGAATTTGCGGTCTCCAAGATATTGGTGGACATGTTATGAAAATTCCATTCATTACCTTTCAAATTATCCTTTTCATGCGCTTAGAGGTACAGCACAGACAAATCCATTGCTTTTAGACATTATCTTTTTCCCCGGTTTGAGCTAATTCTCTTTAAATGTCATTCCAGGGAACGCCCGCTTCTGCCAAAAACATTCCGATTTTAGTTCTGTTTGTACCTCTTTTTCTGCTACAAGGAGCTGGGGTTATTTTTGCTACATATAGGTTGGTGGAGAAATCTGTCTTATTAATATCTAGTGGTGGTAGTTCTTATGGAAGATATTTTACTGCGACATCATCAGCTCGTGAATTCCTGGGATTCTTTCAACATGGTGCAAGGTACAAGCTGCAACAAACTAAACACTGGGAATCTCTGGTGACTGAGTCCTCCCAAACACTAATCGTTCTCATATCGTAATCAACAGATTACTTGGCTGGTGGTCTATCGATGAAGGAAGCCGGGAGGAACAAGCTAGGCTCTACTCTGGAGAAGCTACCGGGTAGAGCTCTCATCATTTGGTAACATGAAAAATTTGGCTCTTTTGACTTATACGCTATGCTTGGCTCCCTTTTTTTTTCAGATACAACACATTCTCACCAGAGGTTGTGAAGAAAATGCCAAAGTCTGATCTTGTGGAAGAGGTAAAATTACACATAGAGAATTTAAGTCATTTCATATTAAACATTCTGAAACCAAGCAAGATCTGGAATTCTTGAACTCCTCACCAGATATGGAGACTCCAAGCTGCATTGAGTGAACAAACAGATATCACCACTTATAGCCAGCAGGAGTACGAAAAACTTCAAAACGTAATACATCCACTCATTTTCCACAATTCGTCTGTTCGATAACAGCCATGGAAGTAACGATTTGCTTACCCAAAACAAAAACAAAAACTTGAATTTCAGGAGAAGATTCTTTGCAGAGTTTGCTTTGAAGATCCGATCAATGTGGTTCTACTCCCATGTAGACATCACGTCCTCTGCAGGTAAACCAAACCTTCTGTTCACACATGACTTTACCATCAATACTTTTTGTTTATCCATTAGTATGGTTGTGATTTGATAGATTTGAGACAATTTTTGTTTCTAAAGATACTTTTTGGGTATTTTTATCTGGTTTTTTCTTGTTCAGTACGTGCTGCGAGAAGTGCAAGAAATGTCCGATTTGTCGTGTCCTGATCGAAGAACGTATGCCTGTATACGATGTGTAGATTTCAGACCAACGAATATTTTCTCTTCTCTTCGATGCTTCTTTGTTTGTTTTTTTTTCTAGTGATGAAGCAAGCATTTATATATATGTTACAACTTGCAAAGGAAAATCCGATTCGTTTTCCAGTGGATGTAGATAGTATTGTAAACCATTCGTAAATGTCATCAACATATATTATGTTCCTTTTTCCTCATGTAATTAATTTCTGATTATATCAAAATGTGATTTTAGTGTGCGTAACATATTATATGAATCTTCTCTCTTTTCTTTTGTTAAACATGCATTACCTGATCCTAATAAACGATCTAATATACACGTATACGTTTCGAGTTTTAGTGATTTTTTAGATAATTTGACTGAATTAGATAAATTGTTATAATTTGTTTTTTAAATTTTATAAAATCTCATTTAAAACCATGAGAATTAGATTTTATTTTTTTAACTATGAAACTCTACCAAAACATCTTTAAATCATTAAAAATTCTATAAAATTTACTATTTAAAACATTTTCAATAACAGTGGATTTGAAAGTTCATAAACAAATCACTATTTCAATAACATGAAATTTTAAAAGATTTTTTAAAATTTATGTTTAAATAACATATGAATACAAATCACTCTAAATACTAAATTGAATACATCATTCTTGTCTTGTCACTTTCTATAATTTACCCAAATGTTCAGACATGGATTATTGGATTTTTTTGTAAAATGATATAAACCAAAAAGAACGTCAACGTAAAAATAATTTGCAAAGATGCAACTATAAACAAGAGAAGTAATTTCGTTTAGTATGATTTTGTTAAAGACTTCTAAACTCTTTTTTTTCGGACTAATAATTTCATTGATATCAAATCAAGATTATAAAATCAGTATACAAAACTTTCATAAAACAAATTATTACATAAATAGATATATGTACCATATAATAAAAATATATATATTAAAAAAATGAATTTGACGATATTTTTCGTTGATAAATCTTACACACAAACGGATAATTAAATCCATTATTTTTTTGTGCATAAACCTATTTGACCGTTTTATATATAATAAAAAAAATGTAGGTAAGAATCTGATGATAGTTGGTGGGTTGATACATAATTGTTTTGTTTTTTTGGTGTGCATAATATAATTGGTTTTATGAAAAAGATTAGATGAGGGGACGTCTCTTTGATGTGGCCGATAACCATAGTGTTTTTCATTTCACAAAATGTTTTTATGCTCTGTTCTTCTATCCACTTTTTATAATCAGACAACTTAAAGTTTCGATGGTATAATATCACATCATATCATTTTATTATAAGACTACATATGTGATAGATAATTAAAAAGGATGATTTAATTCTATTTCATAAGTTGGTAGTTTTAAAATTGGATATTTTTTTTTCTCTTAACAGACATGAACAACAACAGACACCAGAATCTCTCTGAAGTGGCCTATGCAACCTGCAAACTTTATCCAAGACCGAGAGAATAAATCAAAACCCGTGTCTTGTTTTTGTGTGTAATTTCGGTATAAAAATCCGTATATACAAGAGTAATTGCAATATATACTATTAAATAATAATATTTTTTGATATTATACAACATTAATTATTCACAATAAAAAATTTAACATATCCGTATTCTAATTAATTTCATTTTGGCAGAAGAAGAAAAAATTTATCCAATAAATTATTAATATATTTTTGTTATGATAATAAAATTAAATAACCAATAACACATAGTTTCTATAATATGATAATCGGGTTATCATGATAGTTTTTATATTTTCATATTTTACATTTATCTATGAAATAATAATTGGATTAACACGATATTTTATGATATGATAACTGGGTTAGCATGACAATTTCATAAAAATTAACATGATAACTGGTTTAACATGATAATGTTAACAAAACTAACTATATCTTAACGATGCTTACAATGATATGAGTTAACATGACAATGTTAACAATATGTTTTTCTGGTGGTGAACAGTGGTCGTCGAGTTTTGATCAACAGTGTTTCCAACCGTTGGTGAACAGTGTCACCGGATTTTTCGGTTTGAAAATGAATTTTCAGACCAGTTGTATTTTTGTAATTATTCAAAAAAGCAAAAAACATTTTGGGTTTAATCATTTTTCTCTTTCCTACTTACCTAATTTATAAATTATTATTATTACTTACCTAATTTATCAATAAACCATTCATATTCATTTAAATCAACCAATTCAATGTCTTTTTAGTTTTTTTTTTTTTAAAATATCTGTTTTTTAAGTATTGTTCTCCCACTTAGTATCGATCAAGATCGTACACGTGGCATATTAGGGGGCGATCACCAGAACTTTAGATAATTACCTCTTCGGTTCAACTCGCTTAATTCTTTACTCGGTTAAATATTAATTAATTCCACAATCTCCTAAATGTGTATATTCTACATAGAGACCCTTCTACATATATAAGGATATGTCAAACATGTGTACCTAATAAAGTTAGTTTTTAATTTGATATATGCTGCAAAAACCGTAATAATAAACGGTTTAGACGTCGCCTAACTGTTTGAAATTTATAACTCTTGAAATAGGCATTTAAGTTATACGTTGCCGTTAAAAAAAAAAGTTATACGTTTTTGTTATTAAACGCAGTTAAGTAGTTGTAAACAATCTTAAACAATCGTAAATCAATTCTTATTTAATCGACAAGTTTTTTGTTGGTAAAATTAATTTACAGATTTTTTTTTTTAACTTAGCAAGTACATTGTTATCTAAGTGATCATATGTTAATTGATTTGAATGGAATTAGCTTGATGATTCTTTTATTTTAATCAACAATTTTATCTAATTCATTGGATAAATCACTTTTAATGTTATTCCTCCTTGCATTTAAACTTATCTAATTCATATGTTCGAAATTATTAATTATGGATCAGACTATTTTATTATAGTATAGCATAAACGCTTAAATCGTTTAAATTTTGATTAGATGATAGGTCGTCGTCTGTTTATAACCTACTACAAGCATTTGTTTTTTTGTTCAACTATATGTTTTCTGTAGATAGGAAAGAAATTATGATGGATATCATGCATGTTGTTTCTTCCATTATTATTATTATTATTATTATTTTAATAAGAAGTCATTTATTCACCTTTAAATGTAAATTTTATGTAAAAGTGAAACTGTACCTTTAAGAATTTTTGGTGTGAATTAAGGTATTTATTTGAGAACCAAATGTTAGAAAATAAAGAAAGATCAGCAATTAAAAAAAACAATAGATATCGAATTAATTACCTACTAATTTACATCTGAAAAACCCTTCTTTGGGATGAAAAAAACTACAAAAAACTAGATATATAGCTCCGTATAGAAGCCAATACATATAAGCTTCTTCCCAAATCCCAAGGGTTATAAGTAAGACCCGCAAAAAAAAACGAAATACTATGTGGTTAGTCTTCGTTAAGCCGATAATGATGATGATAATGATTTGATATATCTTTTGTTAGTCATGCCAACAAAGAAGCATGACGACACACCTCCTTATGATGTAAAGCTTAGCCTTTTGCTCTCTAACCACTCCTCCCACTCCACGGCTCCACATCTTCCTCTTCGTTCCTCCCACATTCGAACCGCTCGTCTTCATTTTCGCTAAACCGATCACAGATTAAGAAACAATAAAAAAATTTAGAGTTAGTGAATGTGTGTGAAAGAGAAAGAGAAAGAGAAAGAGAGAGCAATTAGGGTATATATGTTTTCTTTTTTCTGTGTAGATGATAATGAGGAAGGTGATGAATGGAATAAGAGTTATATATATATATACAAGTAGGAAAAAGGGTGGCTTGGGACAAAAACCGAACCGTACCAAACTAGACCGGTCCAAGAAAGAGGCAACGAGTGGGTCCGTTGGGTTTTGTGCACTGTTCCCTAACCCACCGGACACTGTGCCCCTCCATACCCATGTGGGGATCCCATCGTGAAAGAATCTTGATACGGAAAATGATATTTTTCTATTTTATAGATAGCATATCTTATGTGTATATTTTTAATATTCTTTCTTATCAAGTCTTTTGTATTATATATACCTTTGGGACGTACATAATAAAGGCAACACATTCACAGAGATTTACATGGTATCAGAGCTAAAGAAAAATTCTAAAACCCTAGATCTCTAAAAATCCAAATCAAAACTCTCTACTAAAATTCTCTACTACTACTAATCTTTTACCTCTCGATGGGTGATGAATCACGCACCATTGTTCCTACGGAGACCATCTCGTCTTCTCCTTATCATCTCTCTTCCTCGGACCATTCCCATCACGTTTTGACTCCTATGCTTCTTACCGGTGAAAATTATGAGAAGTGGGCCAAGATTGCACGCAACAACCTTGTGGCAAAGCACAAGCTCGGCTTTATTTATGGGTCCTTGTCCAAACCCGCCTCTACCTCTACAGATTACCAACGTTGGATCCAAACCAATTCGATGATTTGTGGATGGCTCTACGCAAGTCTTGACCCTAAGGTTCAGAAGGCAATATCGTTTGTCAATAATGCTAAGGCTATGTGGGATAATCTTAAGACCCGTTACTCTATTGGGAATGCTTCCCGAGTTCACCAAATCAAAGCCTCGATTGTTGGATGCAGTCAAGACGGGCAAGATGTTGCGGACTATTTTGGAAAACTCAAGGTCATGTGGGATGATCTCGATGACTTTGAGCCTTTCATCGATTGTTGCTGTAACAATTCTACGTGTGCACAACAGCTGAAGCACGTGCAACGCCGGGATTTGGAGCGAATACATCAATTCCTTATGGGACTTGATGCGTCTCATTTCGGCACTACTCGGACTAATATTCTTAGCCGTCTAAATCACGACACTGATATGTCACTAGATCAAATCTATTATGAAGTCGTCTCCGAAGAACGACACCAAATCGTTACTCGAAGCAAAGAGGAACAGATCGAAGCTGTTGGTTTTGCGGTCAAATTTGGTGTCAATGCCATTGCCTCGGTCGCACGCTCCAACCAAGGACCGTGCACACACTGCGGGAGAAACAATCACTCCGTCGAAACCTGTTTTCAACTTCACGGTGTACCCGAATGGCACACTGAGAAGCATGGTGACTCTCACGGTTACTCTCGATTCGATACTCCTAGAGGACGTGGCCGGGGATCTCAGCGAGGCAGAGGACGCGGTCGCTCTTCCTACAGAGCAAACAATGCTCAAGTTGGTCACGATGATGAGGTTCCGGACCTTCCTGGTGTCTCTAAAGAAACATGGTCCGCAATTGTCAATTTACTAAAATCTGATCCCTCACACAGTCACGATAAACTCTCTGGTAAGCGACCTTGTGTTGAAATTTTACTTGACTCTGGAGCATCTCACCATATGACCGGTGATGATGATCTGCTGATGGATGTTCATGAGATTCCTCGAAGTATCATAGTTCTCGCCAATGTAAAACATACGTTTGCTACGAAAGAGGGAACATTACACCTTGGAGATCATATTCGACTCACCCGTGTGCTATTTGTTCCTGATCTATCATGCACTCTCATCTCTCTAGCACGTCTACTCCGTGAGATGTCTTGTTTTGCCGTTTTCACTGACAATCTGTGTGTTATACAGGACCGCACTTCGAAGATGCTGATTGGAGCAGGTGACGAGAGAGAGGGGGTTTATCATTTTCGTGGTGTAGTTTCGGCTAAGGCTCATAGTGCTCAGCAATCAAGCAAGAGTCTGTGGCATCAACGGTTGGGACACCCGTCTACGAAGATTCTATCAAGTTTCTTATCTAGCTCATCGGATTTTGATCATTCTCATAGTGATAATAGTGATTTCTGCGAAGTTTGTATTCAAGCTAAACAAACAAGAAGTGTTTTTCCTGAAAGTATTAATAAAGCAGAGGTATGTTTTTCTTTGATTCATTGCGATGTTTGGGGACCGTATAAGCTTGCTTCTACGTGTGGAGCACACTACTTTCTTACTATCGTCGACGATCATTCTCGTGCTGTGTGGACGTATCTTCTTCTCGTCAAAAGTGATGTCGCTACACTCCTTAAGCAATTTGTCGCCATGGCTTCAAAGCAGTTTGGGAAATTGGTTAAAACCGTAAGGAGCGACAATGGCAGTGAGTTCCTTGCCCTTCGCTCATACTTTAAAGAACAAGGCATTGCACATCAGACATCGTGCGTGTACACTCCACAACAAAATGGTCGTGTAGAACGCAAGCATCGCCATATCCTCAACATGGCACGCTCTCTTCTTTTCCAAGCTAAGTTACCCATTAAGTTTTGGGGATAAAGCATCCTCACGGCTGCCTACCTGATCAACCGGACCCCCACTCCTCTATTGAATGGTCGGACACCATATGAGATCCTTCACTCATCTTCTCCTCTCTATGACCATCTTAAAGTGTTCGGTTGCCTATGTTTTGCTAAACGTCATTCTGCTCAACGCGACAAGTTTCAAGAAAAGGGACGAAAATGTATCTTTATGGGCTATCCTCATAACCAAAAAGGGTGGCGAGTCTATGACATTGAGCGACAAGACTTCTTCATCTCTCGCGACGTTATCTTCCAAGAAAGTAATTTCCCGTACTCGGACTCTGTCATTTCCGTTTCTACACCGACTGTTACACCTCCTGTTATCGTCCCTACTGATGAAGATGTTCAAATTGTGGTTTCTACGCCGATCATCGATAGGGGGAGTTTGCCATCTGATCCCTCTTCACCTATCCCATCGTCTTCTCCTTCGGCCGAAATCAACTCGCTTGCGTCTAACGATGTCTCTCCTATACTTGATCTTGGCACCGAACCACTTGGACGTGGTCACCGGGAACGCACACGATCTGTTCTTCTTGAGCCATACTATACCTACTCTACTCGCTATGATAAAACCCTCGTCTCTCTCAACACCGACTCCTCTCTCGCATCTTCAGGTACCTGTTTCTATCCTATCTCTCACTTTGTTTCATGTGACAAGTTCAGCTCTAGTCATCAACGTTTTCTAGCAGCCATGACATTGGTAGATGAACCCGTCACATATAAACAAGTTGTTCAGATTCTTGAATGGCGTGAAGCAATGCGTAAGGAGATAGACGCTTTGGAATTAAATGAAACATGGACACTTGAACGTTTGCCTCCAGGTGCTAAAGCTCTCGGTTCAAAATGGGTATATCGCTTGAAGTTTAAATCGGATGGCACTCTTGAACGTTATAAGGCACGACTTGTTGCCCTTGGGAACCATCAACAAGAAGGCGTGGATTTTTCTGAAACATTCGCACATGTGGCCAAGATGCAAACTGTGCGAGTTCTTCTAAGTGTAGCTGCGGTAAAAAATTGGGAACTTCACCAGATGGATGTCCACAATGCCTTCTTACACGGTGACCTTGACGAAGATATCTACATGAAACCACCTCCGGGATTTCTTCCAGACGATCCATCCCTTGTATGTAAGCTGAAGAAATCAATTTACGGTCTTCGTCAAGCGCCTAGATGCTGGTTTTCGAAACTATCTACTGCATTACTTGACTATGGCTTTTTTCGGTCTCACAAGGACAACTCCTTGTTCGCCTATACTCGTGGTTCTGTGGTACTTCATGTGCTCGTTTATGTGGATGACTTGATCGTATGTGGTAATGATTATGCGGTCATCACCTCCTTTAAATCCTACCTTAGTCGTTGTTTCAAGATGAAGGATCTTGGGTTGTTAAAGTACTTTCTCGGTATTGAGGTGGCACGCGGCCCTGATGGTATTTTTCTCTCTCAAAGAAAATATTGTCTTGATATTATCGATGAGTGCGGTCTCTCTGGTTCTCGACCTGTTGACACACCGTTGGAACAACAACACAAGCTGTTATCATCTACTAGTCAACTGTATTCCGCTCCTGATCAATATCGTCGTCTTGTCGGACGCCTCGTTTATCTCACTCACACTCGACCAGAACTGAGCTACGCAGTTAACATTCTCGCTCAGTTCATGCAGACTCCGTTTGACGATCATTGGAAATCTGCTCAACGGTTGGTACGTTACTTGAAGAACGCACCAGGTCAAGGCATTGTCCTCTCTTCTACTTCTCCGCTTCAAGTCAATGCCTATTGTGACTATGATTTCAATGCTTGTCCGGCTACGCGTCGTTCGCTTACTGGATATATGGTTATGCTCGGTGATTCACCTATCAATTGGAAGACTAAGAAACAAGCAAGGGTATCTCTCTCATCCGCAGAAGCGGAATACCGCGCTATGGTTATGACATGTAAAGAGCTGCTCTGGTTGAAGGAAGTTCTCGCTTTTCTCGGCATCTCTCACTCTCAACCCATGCGTCTTCACTGCGATAGTCAAGCTGCCCTTCACATTGCGGCAAATTCGGTCTTCCATGAACGGACAAAGCATATAGAAGGGGATTGTCACTTTATTCGAGATGAAATCACTGCCGGGACACTTGCTACATCCTATATCTCTACTACTGAGCAACCGGCAGACATTTTTACCAAAACACTTGGTCGTGATCAATTTCTTTATTTACGGTCCAAGCTGGACGTTCTTGACTTACACGCTCCATCTTGAGGGAGAATATTACGGAAAAGGATATTCTCCTATTTTATAGATAGCATATCTTATGTGTATATTTTTTATATTCTTGCTTATTAAGTTTCTTGTACTATATATACCTTTAGGGCGTACATAATAAAGGCAACACATTCACAAAGATTTACAAATCTTTGCCCTAAAAACGTGGTTATATATTTATCCTCTTATCACATGTTCATGCTTATCTTTCTTCAAATTGTAAAGTCGGATCTTACTCAATTACATTACTCGAATCATAGATGTATAATCTCTATCTTGCCAAACCGAATTCGACGTCAGCAAAATATCAAAGTTGTCGGGGCTACTATACTAACCAGCCAAAATCGACACGTACGCGGTCTCCGCACCTTAGAAAATAGATTTGAATTTTATAGCTGATTGTGACTGATAATAATAATAATAATAACTTATGAAGATTGTAGACTAACATTTAATTCGTTTGATTTAATAGCTCTAACACTACGTAATACAATACCATTTGTAAACTGATGATACTTCCATATCCGACCAATTCCAATTGAAAAGTAATATACCAAAATCTTGTAGACACATGGAGAAATATTCAAAGCATCGAACATATGTTTAGTTTATTGTCTTGCGAGTCAGATTTAAATCATTGCTATACAAATTCTATTGAATACTCTCTCTATAAATTCTATTGAATACTTTCTCTTCACAAAAATTGTCATTTTGACACATTTCACATATATTAAAAAAATTATTTAAAATTCAATACTCCCTATGTTCTAATATAAGTGATGTTTAAGGTTTTTGCACACCAATTAAGGATTCATTTAATTTTTATTTTTTCCATACAAAAAACATCATTTATTAACTATTTAAACACAATTCAACCAATAAAAAAACAATATGCAGAATACAAATGGTCAAAAACAATAAAAAAATTATTTAATTTTGTATTGAAAACTGAAAACATCACTTATTTGAAAACAAAAAAAATTCTTAAAACATCACTTATCTAAGAACAGAGGGAGTATTACATTTTATTAATACACTAAACAATTTAACTCTCTCTAATTAATACACTAAAACAACAAGGTTAAAACTGGATTTTTGTTCAAAATTATGCATTGAAAACATAAAACGACATCCTTTTCTTGTGAAACAAAAATAAAACTTTAAAATGATCGTCTTTATAAAACAGAGAAAATACTATAGAGTATATAACAAAAATGGATTGCGCCGAAATTGATAAGAGAAACAAACATCAAGAGCAGTTATTAAATACCAAACTATAACTAAATGAGGGACAGTTAGGCGTTAATTAGGTAGCATAATCTTAAATTATAGATTCTTCTCTTTATAATTGAGATTCGATCAATCTTTTACCAAAAACCGACAGCAGGTTGGTACGATTTGGGAAGTTAAGCATCTTTTTCTTATTTACACTAATCGTTAACCCAAAAGATAATTAACATTGAAAAAACACATCTTAGTGTATATCACAGTTAATATCAAGATTAAAGTTTAATTAAACAATAAGCTACACAATTAACCAAGTATAGCTAGGTGTGGTTTACGCGCTCTTGTCATTGGTTATAGTGAGGCCCTCGAACATGGAGAGGGAGCCGCACGTGAGGTTCTCGTGATTCACAAATTGCCTTTAGCTTTTGGGCGTCTAAAAGAAAAGTTAAGAAGAAAAAAAAGTTACAATTATATTTTTCTTAATCTACGGTTTTATTATGTGGGTTAGTCTCTGTCATTCTTCTTTCCTTCGAATCTTGTCGTCCTTTTATCAACCAACTTTTTCTTCACCTCTCGTTGTTGTAACCAATTTTTACAATTCATTACTCTCGTATCCGTATACGTAATTAATACTAAAAACAAAAAAAATTGTTGTAACAAATTAATAAATAATAGAAAGGTTACGTATGGGTTCGAGTCACCTTGGCCACAGTGGATTTAACATGGCTTTTTTTGGTATATGAAGATTAATCGAATGTGTAGCAAGCCCCGAATTACCCCATATTAATAATAATAAAAAAGGTTATGTACGTTTGCTTTGTGCGATGGATAAACGTGAGAGAGATAATTCTACCTTTTAGAACCCAACAAGCTCAAAAATTCTTAAATGTTAACTACGTATAGGTGTCAAAATGAGCGGGCTGTCCATGGACTGTCCAAGTCTAAAACATTATGGACCGAACATGAACAAACCCATATACAAAGCGGTTTAAATGAGTTTGGTCCAATTTTGTCCATGGACAAAACGGGTTTGGTCCAATTTTGTCCATAGACAAAACGGGTTTAGACAACGTGAACATGATATATCCAAAATACTTTAAAAACTAGGTCAAAATCGATTTGGAGAAACACTGATAAAAAACAATTATTAGTTTTGAAAATCGATTTGGAGAAATTTTATTTATCATCGATGATATTAAAAAAAAAATTCAAAATTATTATTTTTTATAAAAAATCGTTTTGGGGAAAAATTTATCATCGATGATATTAATTCTCAAATTATTATTTTTGATATTTGTAAATTTTATGTTTTTGGCGAAAAAACGGAATTTTACGTTTTTGGCAAAAACGGAATTTTACGTTTTTGGCAAAAACGGAAAAACATAATTTTACGTTTTTACGTTTTTGGCAAAAACGGAAAAACATAATTTTACGTTTTTGCAAAAATGGTGAAATAGCAAAATAATCAAATAGTGAAAACACTTTAGCTAAAAAATGATTGTTCCTCTTATGGTAGTATCCTTCAATTCCTTGCTTTTTGTTATCCTTAGTTTTTTATTCTGCTAAGAGTTTTTTTTTTTTCAAAAATAAAAGTTGTTCTTATTTGTATTTTCTATTTACATTCAGCAAAATTTTAATTTTAATACCCTTTAGCAAAAAAAGAAGAAGGTTTTTCCATAAATAATCATAAAACGCTAAAAGTTGATTTTAGTAGGATAATGACGTTTCGGTTTTTTTTTTTAACACATGTCCATACTATATAGCATAATTAATTTTTTTTAAGTGAATATAAAATTTTTGATAAATATTATAAATGGAAAAAACTACCGGAATAACGTTTTTATAACTTGGAAACATATTAAAAAAAAATGATATACCATTCATCGATATTGTAGTATATGTTATCATCTAAAGCTTCAACATAAAAACCCTAAAATTTATAATAGTCTATATTGAAGTATTAATCGCATGTGCTCTGTGTGGAAAAAAAGCTTGAGTGAGAGAAACGACTCCAAGCTTCAATGGCGTACGGAAGGATTTTGTTTAGACAAATTAAAAATAGACAAAGCACTTACCTCGATAGCCAGCAAGCTAAATCACTTGACCGAAGCCCGAAGGGGTAACGTACTGTTCAAGAAACCTGCCTTCTCTTTTTTTAATTGACGGTTTCACAAATTCCTATGATATCAACAAGTATTCACAAGAGTACTGAGATTTCAGAGACTGCAAGTGTGGATTTCGGTACAACGTTTTCTTTAAGGATACTTGCTTTACAAGTAGTAATTTACTAAGGGCTTATAAGATATACATTGAGATTTACACTATCAAGACGAAAATGAGGAACATGATATATATAAATAATACCGTAAGTAAGTACAGTCTGTCCTCACTCCTCTCTGGGGATCCACCGGTTCCACCACACAGTCTTGCGGCCTTCGGTAATCTCGTCCACAGTCTCGTTAACTGATTTCACAAGCTTCCGCTGAAGCCGAAGGGCTGATGCGAGCGCGTTTCTCTGCGCATTCGCTTTCTTTCGAGGCTCTTTCTCCTATGATAATAGGAAAGAGAAACAAATAGACATCAGACTTAGGTACTTCCACACATTATAATTCTTGAGGTATTCGAATAGTGTAGATTGGCCACAAACCCTGAGTTCCTGGAGCTGTGTTTCTGTGAATCCGCCATCTTTTTCTGTCCCGGATCTTGCAATTAACTGAATCACCCAATTTGCAGCTTCGCTGTAGTCTTGTTGTGTAGCCCTGAAGTACTGCATCCTCAAGTTTTGCATGACGGACAGCGCAAGCAATCCTTGTCTATCGAAATATGGGTGAGCAAGAGCTGCTTTTGCGCTGATTCTTTGCCTTGCTTTGTATCGGACCATTGATGTAAGAAGTTCCCATCCAATTCCACCGTCTAGATCTAATAGCTCAAAACCTTTACGGAGATCAGGGCTTGCACGAGGCTCCACCAATTTTCTCCAAGCAGTTAAGTCGTAGTCGCATCTTTTCAGCTGGCGGTTGAACTGAATGAGGCTGCTGTCAGATCGTAAGGATGGGAATGCCTGGAACAGTAAAAGCATGGTGAGCGAATAAACATAGTATGATGCATTTGTTTCCCAACACAAGGAAGCTCATCTGATTAGAACAAAACTGGTTTCTGCTCTGCTTCCCCAAGGCCTAAACCAACAAAATACTCAGCACCCCTAAAACCTGAAGCATCTCCTATTTACTCATTGACTGACTTGCTGATGTGGCATGAATTGTTGATCAACACATTTTTAACATAAATTATTACAACCAGATTACAGTGACTATTTACTAAAGGATGTGCTTGTCAAAAGATAGTTGAACATGACCGGGTTAAAATCTCAGAGAAAACAAAAAGAAATTGGTGGATTGCTACTTACCATTTGAAGGAAGATGAGGCCTATGCTATAGATATCGAACCTATCAGGCAAATTCATCTGTTTGAACAAAATCATAAAAATCAGAACCCAACAGTTAGGATGGCTTTATATCAACTAAGCTCGCATAGTTAGCAATTGAGTTTTCACCTGCCACAGGACAGGGGAAAGTGCAGCTGCAACAGGTGCTGAAGGTGCAGATGGAGTTTGGGTGCTCATGATGTATTGCTCAGGTGCTGCATACCTGAAAGCAATAAGCCAAAAAGAAAGGTACTTATATCACGGAGAACAAAATTTCTGTAACTAAGGTTTACAACGATTCACATATATGATCCTTGGCAGAGAAAGATACTAATTTCGAAAGACGAAGACCTTGGATCTAGTAGAAACTCTTTTGGAATGTAGTTAATTCCTACCCTCAAATCAGCTGCAGCTCCAAGATCGATGATCTTGAAAGTACGAGAACCTGCTCAAGTTTCAGTGTACACAAAAACGCGTGTCTTTCATCCTTTCATTGGGTTCCTTGCTCGAAAAGGTTCAAGAACTAAGATCATTTACCTTCTGAGAAAATAATGTTCTGAGGCTTAACATCCCTATGGACAATCCCGGTTGAGTGGAGACCATCCAATGCGAACAAGAGTTGCCTCATGATAGTCTGAATAATTATGTTTTCTCTTTCCAACCCTTTAGGCAAGTCTTGCACTTTCCCAAGGATGATAGTTTCTACCTATATCGTTGCCTTAGAATGTGACAACATATAGGAGATGACTGCAAACGAATAAATTGAACAGGGAAAAAGTACGGACATTATAAGGAAATTCTTTACTCTGCAGCAAACCAGCAAGTGTTGATTCTCCTTCATATTTCCATAACAGCCAATACTCAGGTCCTTTCTTCGAAGACTTCTGCAATGGATTTGACAAACGACGAAAAACATAAATCTAGAAACATGAGTACTTGAGGTAAAATGTCATCTATAAGGAAGCTAAACCACCTCGAGAAATCCGTAAACAAAATCAGCACAGCTATTTCCACAAGCTCTGCGAGCCCTCTCGTTCATCCAAATTTCCACTGCACCATATTCAGTCGCCTTCTTCAATACATACTCACCTTCCTATCATAGACCAAAACACCATACACCACAAATATCATCCTCACTTCAATAAATTCTCCATCGTTTACACTTTTGATGTGGTAATTGAGGTAACACATCTCACTCCAAAATCAAACATGAAGCATTTGATCAAGCACTTACCTCGGAAGCACGTTTCTTGGATAATGAAGCTCTATAGACCACACCAAACGAACCTTCTCCCAATTTTTTCCCCAAAACGAAATCATCCTGCAAAACCCAAACCTAATCCCATGAATTAAAACCGAACCAAGAGAACCCAGAAACACACTCAAACACTCAAATCATCCATAGCGACCTTCCTAAAAGTTGGTCTGAACACTCTCTCAACGAAAGCAAGAACAAACATGTCGAAAAACCCAGGAGCCACGCCAGGTGTCGCCCAGAGATACGAGAGAGCAGTGAGAGCTAACGCCACTCCAGGGGCAGTGATCGTAAGACCGTTCGATTTCGGCAAGGTGCTGCGATAAATCATATCGCCGCACTCCATCACCGTACATGGAAGCCCGACTCCAACTCCGACGAAGAGATTGTGAACCGCGTCGATCAGCTGAGCGCGACAATCGGAGACGAGCTTAGCCGTTGGCTTAGAGCTCGAAATCGTTGGGGTTAGAGAGAAGGGTTTGAGTTTCTTGCCGAGAAACGGAGAGGGAGTTCCGATGAAAGCTCCTCCCGGAGATATTGTGGCCATGGCGGAAATTTCACCGGAAGAGAAGAGTTCTTCAGTGTTGGAAACGCAATTTTCACAGAAACGTCGTTGATTTCGCACCACTGTTTTTTTCAAATTAATTAGGGATTTGTTTTGTACTTACTAAAATGTACACCACAAAGGACACGTGGATCGGGTCAGGTTCGGATATGTAACTTTTGATAATGGGCTTCTTCTTCGGCCCATTATGATGAAGTGCCGGATGCTACAAGATCAAAAATAAATCATGTCACTCTCTCATTCATGCGATATTGCTTGAGAAGTTATACAACGCCAATGCATTAAAAAAAAACTATCATATGATGATACGAATTTTAATATGTTGGGTTATTCTCTGTTGAAAAGCCCGCTAAGAGGAATCACAACAGATCTGTTCAAAGTCAAATTTAGCTCGGGCTTGTACTTTTTCGCACTTTTCTCTTCTTGTGGGAGAGATCGTTTTTACCATCATCTTCTTTCGATGAGAGAATTTTACCTCCGTCTGACCTTTCTACGAGATAGCCATAGGCATAATATCCGGATCCGAAAAAATTAATCGAAACCGATCCGAAAAAGAAAAACCGAATCCGAATCAAAACCGATAAAATACCCGAACGGATCCTAGATTCCTATATCCGAAGAACCGAACCGAGAACCGAATGGATACCCGAAATACCCGAAATATAATTATATACCCAAAATATTAATTATATTTAAACTTGATAACCCAAAATTACAATTATAAATCCGAAGATATGAGTTATTTTTTACCAAAATGATTGAGAGACCTTAACTATAAGAAGTTTTTAGTTATATTTGTTAAGTTTTGTCCAAATTTTATTTAAATTTAACCCTTTTTATTCAAATTTAACAAATTTTCATTTTATTTTTATGATTTTTCTGATATCCGAAACCGAACCCGAATGGATCCGAACCGAACCCGAACCGAAATTCTAAAATACCCGAATGGATAATAAATCTTAAACCCAAAAATCCGAATGGATCCGAACCGAACCCGATCGGATATCCGAACGCCCAAGGCTACTACGAGAGAAGAATTTCCCTCAGTTTTAAAGATGAGAATATAACTTTTCTCATTTTCAAAACCGAGGAAATATTCTATTCCTTTTACCAATTTGCTATCTTGTGTAGCAGTTTTCACGGGACCAGAAAATGCAACGGATTTTGTCACGACGAGAATCGGAAGCAAAGATAATCTTTCAACGTCACAAGTTAAAGTGACTAAGTTATTTCTTTCTGGCTTAGCCATGAACTTTATGCCGACACATCATGGTAGCTTCATGGATTCGATGTCGCATACTTATGATGATTCTTCATCCGTATCTTCTATTGTTTTCAAATTTTATTGTATTAAGCAAAGGGTTTTGATAACTCTTATTTTTGGATGTAACCGCAAAATTTGAATGAATGAAAAGTATTGATTGCACCCAAAAAAAAGATGATACGAATTTAAAATCAATTGCCGTACAACATCAACAAAAATTTGTTCAAAACCTAGTATATGCAACGTAATTTCCATAAATAATAATTTTATGTATACAACATTATTTATTAATGATTTGTAGGATAGTGATTTATAGTTTAAACTTGTAATATGTCTGTATGAGTTATATACGATACAAAAAAATATTGTTTTGTGTCCCATCTAAAAAAAAAACGTTTCTAGATCCGCCTCTAGATGGATCGTACACACAGAACCGAGCCTCCTCTTTTCCCACAAATCTAGTTCACTTATCTCCATTCCTAAACCCCCTCATGGGTTCTTAACATTATTTTAATAATAAAATTTGGATTATTTGAAAATTTAGAACCCATAAATTTTTGAGTGTCCAACGGTGAACCTCAAGTAGGGGTTCTTAAAAAAAATTAATATTTTAGAATATCATTTATTTTAAATATAAATTATATTTATAATAATTTTAAACATACAATATTTTATAAAATCAAATTTATATTGCATTACATGAAATTTAAAACATACAAAATATATATATTGAAAAAAAAACCGTTTAGTTGTAATCTAGAGGGTTGCCAAATTTGTGCCATATATGCTCAACTAAATCAGCTTTCAATCGTTGATGTATTTGTCTATCACGAACTTGATTTCGAATGCCGATCATATTGCCGAGATTTGTAGGCATATCTGTAGAATACATCATATCCACTTGTGAAGTTCTGCTTCCTTCTCCTTGTTGGAATTCTGATACATCAAACTGAGTGTATCCATCTCATTCGTTTTCTACTATCATATTGTGTAGTATGATACTTGCTCTCATGATCTTTCCTATTTTTACCTTATCCCAAATAAGAGCTGGATTTTTGACAATGGCAAACCGAGCTTGCAAGACTCCAAAAGCACGCTCGACATCTTTACGGACAGCTTCTTGATATGTTGCAAATAAGGATGCTTTCGGACCTTGAGGAATTGGAATAGATTTGATAAAGGTTGCCCATTTAGGATAAATTCCATCGGTGAGATAGTACGCCAAATTATACTCGTATCCGTTGACCAAGTAATTCACTTTTGGAGCTTTACCTTGTAATATATCATCAAAAACTGGTGAGCGATCAAGAACATTGATATCGTTTAAGGTACATGGAGGTCCAAAAAACGCGTGCCATAGGCAAAGATCATGTGACGCTACAACCTCTAAAACGATTGTTGGTTTTCCTGATCCACGTGCATATTGCCCTTTCCAAGCGGTTGGGCAATTCTTCCACTCCCAATGCATACAATCGATGCTTCCTATCATCCCGAGAAATCCGCGTATCTCTCCAATATCGAGTAGTCGTAGAAGATCTTCTGGTGTGGGTCTTCTTAGGTACTCATCTCCGAATAAAAAAATTATTCCTTCTACGAAATTTTCCAAACATAAAATTGCAGTACTTTCACCGAGCCGGAGGTATTCGTCAACCGCGTCAGCCGCACAACCATATGCCATGATACGAATTGCTGCTGTACACTTTTGTAGACCCGAGAGACTTAATCTTCCGATAGCATCTCTTCTTTGTTGAAAGTATGGAACTTCATGGGAGAGTCGATCAACTATACGCATGAACAATGGCTTGTTCATTATAAAACGGCGTCGAAATATATGAGGAGGGTATGTTGCATTTTCACTGAAATAGTCGTTTCATAAGCGGTTGTGGTCTTCTTCACGTTCTCTTTCAATATATGCTCGTTTCTTCTTTTGCTTTCTTGCTGCATGACGATCAAGAATGCCGTCTAACATATTGTCGAATTTTTTATCGAAGACTTCATCAAAACTTTCATCAAGCAAGTCGTTGAAAACATCGCTTGAAGAAGATGCCATATTTTTGTGAATTTGTGTTTTTTATGGAGATAGACATTTTTCTTTTTTTTTATGGAGCAAGAGAAGAAGATGTGAAAGAGAAGAAGATGTGAAATTTTCTTGGTTTTGAAGATGTTAATATGGGATTGTTTTATTGATGAACCTTTGTAAAATATGTGGCTTGCAAACTCTACAAAATATGGACAAAATATGGACACGGGAATATGCAAACTCTACTTGCACTAAAATCCAACTCAGATCTTGTCACGGGAAAGAAAGCAACACACGGCATGAGCTAAGAAGATCTTGTCACGGGAGGGACACCAAACTTGTCTCCTTCCAACTCAGATCTTGTTTCTCCCAATCTCCTGCAAAATAATGACAAAGGCATGAACTAAGAAGATGGTTTTATCCATTGTCCATACATTAAACTCAATACATTCAACTCAAACTTAACAAATCAAACATCATTCATTCAAATAATACATTCAAAGTTCATTCTACCAAAAACACATACAAAACACATCAAACATCAAACAAAAAATACATCAAACATCATTCTAAAAGGACTTTAAGACAACATTTCAGTAAGAATACTTCAAAGTTCATTCTAAAAAGACTTTAAGACAACATTTCAGTAATTAGCTTGTTCTTGAGAGCCATTTCTATATCAGAAAGATCAACCAAAATAAATAAGCATCAATAACAGAGACCAAAAACAATAACAGAGATCAAACAATTACCTTGCTTCATTACGTAACAGGAATCCTCCTCAAGCTTTAAGAACCATCTGTCCTTGTTTCGCCATTTAGCCTCACCAAAACAGAGTACCAAACGAGCAACAACGAATAGATATAATGAACACTACGCAAATCAGGAATATTAAACACTGTCTTAACCAAACATTGTCTTAACTTCATCAGCCATAAACCAAACAAGCAATTTAAACATTGTCTTAACATATTTGTCTTACTACATAACTTCATCCGGAAAATTACTAGAACATAGACAATAGCTGCAACTCATTTCTTCTACTTAAACATATATGAAATGGCTGCAAAAACAAAAAGGAAACACAACAGCAAATACCGATCACCTTGGTTTGCATTTTGCTCCTTCAGCCTTGAAACTTCTCCTTGAAGCAGTCTTACCTCTTCCTTTATTTCTCCAATGGTGGGATCAAATGCTTGAAGTCTGTCAAGCCTAATCAGCTTCTCCCTTTGCTCTTGAAGCTCTCTCTGCACGATGGAGATTTGCTCTGTCACACCCTCATCCCACCATTTCCATATATGCTCCCCACTCGCCTACATACATGTGTTAGTTTTATCAAACATTTTCAAACAAAAAAATACCTTCACTCATCGACAATAATGGGATGAACTTACCTCTTTAAACCAGTCTGGACAACTAAAGTACTTGCGCCCAGGAGTCCCTGTCTCTTCACCTGTCGACGATTCAAGCTTCATCTGCCGGTCACAGAAACATTTCTGAGGAATGCCATAATTTGCATCCGCATATGCCCACCCAAGTCCATTTCTGGTCCTTCGGATGACGACGTCTCGCTGTAGCTAATCATCATTCTCTGTAAACCAGTAAACCCTAATTATCAAACTCCATTTGAATCACACCAACACAATTTTCCCCAAATCAATAAACCCTAATTTTCAATCGCAATTGGAGAAAGCAATCTCGATTTCGTACCTTGACAAACCGATTGGAGAAAGCACTCTCGATTTGGTCTTCAAACTCTCTGATTTCTTCTGCTCGCAATTCGCCGGAACAAAACTCGAAAACAAAACCGTCGAGAGAAGGAGAAGAAATATGGTCTGATATTGTCGAAGGAGAAGAAAAATCCTCAAAAAAAAAATTACAAAAACCAATCATGTTCTGACAGGTGTCTTAAGAGACCGTATCTAAAAAGCTCTTATCTAAGAGCCGGTCTCTTAGCAATTTGCTGCTTTTCGATTTTTTTTTTTTCCGCTAAGAACCCCATGTGAACTTCGCGATGGAGATGCTCTTAGGCACCCTCCTAAATTCTTATTTAGCAATTTTTTTGTTATTAGTTAGCGATTTAAAGCTAAATTTCAGTTTCAATCTCAAGTTTAAGTTGAAATCTGTTTTCTTTTTCGGTCTTTCTAAAATGTAATTACTTTGAGTTCATCTTTTGATTGTATCACAAATTCTTAAATTATTTTATATTTCATAACCGTTGAGCCACTAAAAAATAAAGAAGTACTAAGAGCATCATTATTGGGAGAAACTCATTTGGGTGTTTTAAGTAATATTTAATTATAAATTTGAAGTTAAGAATTCTGTTAAAAAATTTCTGTTTTTGCTGCTTTATTGGTAGAACCTTATTAGGGGTTCTTCAAAAAAAATTTTTTAATAATTTTGTTTTATTTTAAATAGATTTTAATTTTTTAATTAAACATAGTTGACATAACAACATAACATTTTAAACATAGATTTTGAAAAAAAAATGCAAAAGAACGCTCAATTTGGGTTTCTTTCTGATCTTGTCTATGAATCGCTTCATGTTCACCCACCGAACGATTCCAATTCATTAATATGTAAAAAAAATTAGAATTTTAAAGTTGAAGTTAAGAAAAAGTTGAAAAAAAAGGTTTAGAATCGATTCATGTTCTTAATTTTTTTTTTCAGTTAAGAAAAAGTTTTTAAAAAAAATTGGCAAAAAAAAAAAATCCGGCGAATTAGGGATTGACACGTGGCTAAGAACAATGTAAGAATCCCATTAAAAACCGGTTCTTAAAATTCTTAACCGGTTCTTGTACTGTTCACAATTATTATTATTATTATTATTTTTTTTGGGTTAAGAAACCCACTTTTTGGATTAAGAAACCCCCAATAATAATGCTCTAACATCATAGAAATCAACGGTCTTGATGAAGTGATTTTACCATTTCCGTACAATTATTATATGGCAACTATTTGGCAATTAATTGTTTTTTATTTTCATACTTGTAAAAAATGGTGCTTCCAAAATTTTAACTAATATGCCACTCCTCTCCATTTCAAAGTAAGATAATAGTATCATTCTAGAATGCACTAAATTAAAGTTCGTCACGCAATTGACCGACGCATTAAAAAAATATTTATTTCCAGTATTTAAGGCCAAAACCTCTCCACAAATTTGATTACAATGAAAATTTATAGTATTGATTTTCTTGGAACATTTCAATCATTATTTGTCAAAAATATCCAATATAATGAATCCTGGAACTTTTTTTTTAATCTTATTTTTTTTTTGGATTTTTATCGGTTCTTGAATCTCGGAACTAAACTGATCCGGAACTGATTGGAACCGAACCGAAACCGACCCAAAATCGATTGGAACCAAACCGGAACTGATCCGAAACCCTATCAGTTCCTAAATGAGTCCAAAACCTTTCTACCTAAAAGACCCGAAATCGACTCAAATACATGAATGCCTTTTTGACACAACACAATAAAACATAATCTATAAAATAAAAAATCATCGAACAATTATTAAAATTATGTCCTTCCAATTTCATCTTAGATGCACCAAATGAAAAAAAAATCAATAATAATGCACTTAAAATTTCATCATATCCTCCGTTTCCAATTTCTACTTCTTTTGTTTTACAAAAATGTCATTCTGACACATTTCACACATATTAAAAAAACTATTAAAAGTTCCAAATTACCTCTTATGAATACATTAAACAATTTTTTTTCTCCAATTAATACATTAAAACAACATGGTTAAAACTGGAATTATATTCAAAATTCTGCATTGAAAATGTAAAACGACATTTTTTGTGAAATAAAAATAAAACCTTAAAATGACAATCTTTGTGAAACGGATGGAGTATTAATAATCTACACATTTTTCGAGAGTTCATATCCCTCATGCATCTCACTGTAAGTATGCCTTGCGATGTTGCTATGATTTGAATTTCTATTTATTATGACTGACTAGTGATTATGATGGTTAAAATGATTACAGAGGAGCTGATGTCGGAGAAGACAATCTTGCATAGTTTTTTGAACAACGTAAATTCACTCACAGTTCCATATTACACGAGTCTCTTCACTTTCTATTAGTAAGAAACCATATTTACTTGAATATTTTGCTTTATGTTCGCTTTAACTTAGAACATGATAACTATCTATCTCCCATGAATATATTTTATTTTTTCTGGTTTTTGATCTCGTTAATCGACACAAAATAAAGAACATTTTAGGTGAAATGTTTTTGTTTAAGCCTCTTCGAAACTTGGTATAATTGTGGATTGTATAATGATCAGTGTTTGGAACAAAACTCATGTACTTGATGTCTATTTTGGAATTGAGGCAGTCTCGATGTTATAGGTAGACTTCAATTCTCCAATCTAATGAGACAAACCTCTTAACCCACTTAATTCAGATGTCATTGTAAGATATTACATAATTAAGCTTTGTTTTCCACATTTTTTTTAATTATACGATTTTGGAATGTCTAAATTCATATCTGTTTTTTTTGTCAAAAAAATTCATATCTGTTTTAAGTTATAATTTAACATCACAATGATATGGCATAGGTTAAAGATACCGATTTGTAAGGACAAATTTGGTTCTCATGTCTCTTCTCTTTATTTGGAGAAGTGGAGATACAAAAAAATTATCATGACTCTCTCTTCTATTTTTTTTTTTTTTTACTCTTCTATTTATTCATCTTATATTCATAACATTTTAATAATTTAGATAAAGTTACAAAGATTGGTGATTCCAAATGTGAACGAGAACCTCTTGACCTACTTCACCTCTTATATTGTGTTGTTATTGGTATATTGATAGTTTAAACGAGAAGTCGACAAGAAATGTCATGTTGTAAGACTGGGGTAACACTGATGTTTATAGTAGAATGTATCGCATATGGTTTCTACTTTCTATTATGATTAATTTTTATGGGCTTTTTGGTCCTAAACGAAGAACTACCTGGATACTTTCGCTTTTTTAGTCAGACATTTTATCTACCCATATTCTGTTCATTTCGATGAATTTGTAATTATGTAGTTCGTCAATTCAATGTTTCATAATGAAGTTTGAGATTCTATGGCTGAAAATGCATAAGGTGTTGCATAGAATATCAAATTATCAAGCGAGTGGAGGAATATGTAGAAGGTAGATAAATATAATTACAGTCGATTATAATATATAAATATATTTAGTTGAATTTGAATCAGCGTTACTAATTTTGGAGGGTGAAGGTGAAGCAGCTCAAGTTGTGTCAACGACATGGAGTGGCTTGTGGAGCAATGGTATATAATAGTTATATAATAAAATCCACAACATATAACACATGGAGTGGCTTGTGGAGCAATTTTATTATTAGAGGTATATAATAAAATCCACAACATATAACACATGTTGAATACAATCCACAATAAGGTTTAATAAGGAAATATATAGACTAACCAAAAAAAAAAAAAAAAAAAAAGGAGATAAGGGCATTTTGAGAATTGAACTCGGGATCTCTCGCACCCTAAGCAAGAATCATACCACTAGACCAAGTGTTCTTTTTGCAGCATTTGATTCCAATTAATCAACATGTTTTATTAGTTAATTCATTTTTGTTCAACCCTTTTTGTTACGTAGTTAACATTGCACTTGATAGTATAAGGAATCAAAACTAGACCTAGTCAGATCCTCGGCCAAGAAAAGAACCTAATGCTTGACATGCATTAGATACATTCAACGAGTTTAGAACAACAAAAACTGAATTCTATGACAAATTGTTATCGTCCACCAAGCAGCGCACCTACCGCCATATTGGTCACTTTTATCTGACCATCTGTTTGAAGATGATATAGTGAGTTCATATCCAAATTTAGTACGCAAAAGACGCAACACGAACCTCTAGAAATGACTAAAAATTATGGAGGCATGGTCCGATGATATGGAAAGTGGTAGTTCGTGGAGCTTATAGATGTTGATGTTTTGGAAGAACAAAACCACCACTTGAACTGCATTCGTTGTTTTTCTACAAGACACAAAATGAATCATTTTCAAAAAAATAATTGATGACCACTAATATCGAATAATGACTTATTGTGTTGTGTTGGGCTTTGGTGATGAAAATCATGAGTATTAACTAGGCCTGCGACTTAGGCTAGTCAATTAGGAATGTGTTTTTTCTATTGGGCTTTGGTTTAGGTTTAAACCGTCTTAACTTTGTAATTGCCCTAATCTATATAAAAACAGGCATGTGTGAGGGTTTTTCTGTATCCTGGAAACTCTAGAGAGAAACTAGAGAGATCTTTCTTGTTCCTAGAGAGATTGTGAGGAACCCTAATTCTTTGTAATCCGTGGTGATAGTGCATTACTGGAAAGCTCCAGGCCGAGATTTAGGATCACACACCGTGATCTGAACTCGTTAATTCTCTGTGTCTTTTATTTATTGCTCAAGTTCCGTGATTATCGAGACAGGGATCAAATCTCAACAAAGTGGTATCAGAGCCTAGGTTTTAGGTTAGGAGCAATTGGACAGAGAAGTTCTTTAGGGATCTAGGTTTTAGATCTGGATTGATAGCTGGAATCAAGGCATCAATCGGTTTAGGGTTTCAATCTGATAGCCCGGGAGAAAAAGGCTGTCTGCGGCGCGAAGAAGAAGATCGCGCAGATCGCTCAGGTATCGACCGACACCCCTTCCTGGTATCGATCGATACGTCTGTTACGTGTTCGCAGAAAGACGAAGAAAAGTTTGGTATCGATCGACACTCCATCTTGTATCGATCGATACGGTAGCAGAAGCATGTTAAGAAGTTCGTTTGATCGAGATGTCTTCAAAAAAGAAGTCGTAGGTGAAGATAGCCATCTTCGACGGACAAGGTGATTTCTCTATGTGGAAGAAAATGATGTTAGCTCACATGAATCTTCAGGGTTTGAAAGTAGAGCTAATAACACCGACCACTGAGCCGGATAAGCTGGTTATCAAGATGGATGAATCAGCGGAGGATTTCGAACAGAGACTTAAAGCAAAACAAGTCAAGAAAGGGGAGCGAGCAGGGAATGCTATGGATATTTTAACACTCCATCTAGGAGATCATGTCCTCAGGAAAACAGAGGAGTGCACAACAGCACGTGATCTTTGGGAAGCACTAGAGAGGTTATACAACACCAAGACTCTACCGAGTCGGATTCATCTTTTGTATAAATTCTATACATTTAAGATGATGGGTCTAAGTCAATCGATCAGAATGTCGATGACTACTTGAAGATTGTTTCGAAGTTGGCTAGTGTGAAGGTTACAGTTGCGGATGAAGTGGAGACAATTCTACAACTCAGTTCCTTGCCACCACAATATGACTCCATGAAGGAGACATTGAAGTATGGTAGAGAGTCCATCTCTATTGAAGATGTGGTGAATGCAGCGAAATCGAAGGAAACTGAGCTTAAAGCTAAGGGAATATCGACTTCACAAAGCACTGGTGAAGCGTATGTGGTTCGTGGGAGAAAGCAAAATAGGGATCAACGAAATTCTGGGAATCGAGGCAGAAGTAGGTCGAAATCGGGAACAAAAGTCACCTGCTGGTTCTGCAAGAAGGAAGGACATGTGAAGGCTGATTGCTATGCTTGGAAGAAGCGGAAAGGCGGCGATGATGAAGATGCTACGGCAGCGGTTGTCATCGAAAAATCAGCAGGAGTTGATGCGTTATCAGTCTCGGAAAATTGGCATCTAGAGACGTGGGTGATTGATTCGGGTTGTTCATATCACATGACCTCAAGGAGAGACTGGTTTGATACATTTTAGGAGCTCAACTCTGGACAAGTGCTACTGAGGGACGACTATTCTGTGGAGGTTAAAGGAATAGGTTCCATCATTATAAAAACATGTGGTGGCACGGTAAAGACACTGACGAATGTCAGGTATATTCCTAAGCTGAAGAGAAATTTAATATCTACAAGTACATTGGATAAGCTTGGGTTTGATCATGCTGGAGGCAAAGGAAAAACAAAGTTCTATGCAGTTCTTTGTATTTGCTCTATGCAGTTCTTTGTATTTGCTTGATGGAGAGACTGTGGTAGGACATCCAAACATAAGTGTTACAAGGAAACCAGCCAAAGACGAGACGGCTTTGTGGCATAGAAGGTTGGGACACATGAACATGAAGAATCTTATGATCTTGGTAAAAAGAGGCATCATTGACAAGAGAAGGATTGGGGAGATGGATTTCTGTGAGAGTTGTGTAATGGGGAAGACCAAGAGACTGAGCTTCAACAATGGAAAACACAATTCATGAGAAGCGCTGAGATATGTTCACTCAGATCTTTGGGGATCTCCATCGGTTACTCCAAGTATCTCTGGTAAGTAGTATTTCCTGTCTATCATTGATGATTACACTAGAAAGGTGTGGGTGTTCTACTTGTCTGTTAAGAGTGAAGCTTTCACAAAGTTCTGTGAATGGAAGAAACTGATTGAGAATTAGATAAACAAGAAAGTGAAATGTCTGAGAACAGACAATGGGTTGGAGTTTGTGAACAAAGACTTCGACGGGTTTTTTAAGCAGCATGGGATTGAGAGGCACATGACTTGTGCATATACTCCACAGCAAAATGGAGTTGCAGAACGCATGAACCGAACAATAATGGAGAAGGTGCGTTGTATACTGGATGAAAGTGGCTTAGGTGAAGAATTATGGGCTGAGGCGGTTAGCACAGCTGTGTACCAAATTAATAGAAGCCCATCATCGGCCTTAGATGGCAGTATTCCTGAGGAAATTTGGCTGGGAAGAAAGCCGGGTTATGGACACATGAGAAGATTTGGGTCATTGGTCTATGTTCATGTAGATCAAGGAAAGTTAAGACCAAGAGCTATAAAGAGAATTTTCATAAGCTATCCGGAGGGAGTCAAAGGGTACAAGGTATGGCTCCTGGATGAATCAAGATGTGTGATTAGCAGGAATGTGGTCTTTGTGGAAGATACAGTATTCAAAGACTTGAAGAATAGAGTTTCTGTGGAAGAAACTGCTCGAAGGAGCCCGACTTCTGAGAGTGTATCGATCGATACCACCCTAAGTATCGATCGACACGGACACGAAAAAGAAAAGTCTCGTGAGCCTTCTGAGGTGGTGTCGATCGATGCCATCCCGAGTATCGATCGACACCGAGGAGGAGCAGATGCGACAACTTCTGTTACTGAAGACAATGGGCAAGTTGGATCTTCAGGTGGAGCTGTTGGAGATCAGGAAACTGATGAAGTACCTCTAGAAGATTGGGAGTTAGCTCGAAACAGGTCTAAACGAGCAACAAGGCGACCTGAACATCTTGGTGATTATGATTTAGTGAGTTTCGCCTTAATCGCTGCTGTCGAGATAAGTTCTGAAGAACCTAGGAACTATCAGGAAGCTATTGAAAGCAAGGGTAAAGTTTTCTGGAATGGAGGTATGGTTGAAGAGAAGAGTTCTCTAGATAAGAACAAGACTTAGAGGTTGGTTAAAAGACCAAAAGGTAGAAAAGTGATTGGTTGCAAATGGGTTTACAGGTTGAAGCCGGGTATCCCACGGGTAGAAGAACCGAGATATAAAGCTAGATTGGTAGCCAAGGGTTAGTCTCAGAAAGAAGGTATTGACTATCAAGAAGTGTTTGCTCCGGTTGTGAAGCATGTTTCTATCAGGTTTCTTCTATCGGTTACAGCAAATATGGATCTAGAATTAGAATAGCTTGATGTCAAGACTGCGTTTCTTCATGGTTTACTTGAAGAGGAGATCTATATGGAGCAGCCTGAAGGTTTTGTGGTTAAAGAAAAAGAGGACCACGTTTGCTTGTTGGAAAAGGCATTGTATGGACTTAAGCAAGCTCCAAGGCAATGAAACAAGTGCTTTGATCAATTTGTGGTAAGTCATGGATTCAAAAGGAGTGAGTTCGATCACTGTGTTTACATAAAGGAGAGCAAAGGTAATTGTTTCATCTACCTACTCCTGTATGTTGATGACATGCTAATTGCTTCAAAGGATATGAAGGAGATATAGATTGTGAAAGATTTGTTGAGCAGCATATTTGAGATGAAAGATCTAGGAGCTGCAAGAAGGATTCTTGGGATGGATATAGCAAAGGATCGTGAAGGTGGAGTTCTCACCTTGTCTCAATCTGGTTACATCAAGAAGATTCTGCAGGTATTCAATATGGATGAAGCTAGATCAGTTTCTACACCTATCGGTTCGCACTCCAAGTTGTCTGCTGTGAAAGATGATGAAGCAGAGACAATTTTGGATGATATTCCATACTCAAATGCTATTGGGAGTATCATGTATGCGATGTTAGGAACTAGGTGTGATCTCGCATATGCGGTTGGTTTGGTTAGTAGGTTCATGAGTAAACCAAGCATGATACATTGGACTGCTGTGAAGTGGGTGCTAAGGTATTTGAAAGGTGCCCAGGATCGAAAGATTGTGTTCAGGAAGACAAAGGATTTTAAGGTTGAAGGTTTCTGTGATTCTGACTTTGCATCAGATCGATTTCAGGTTATGTCTTCACTGCTGGTGGGACGGCTATAAGCTGGAAATCGAGTCTTCAACATGTCGTCGCGCTATCTACAACTGAGGCAGAGTATATGGCGTTGGTGGAAGCTGTAAAAGAAGCTATTTGGCTAAGGGGTTTGACTGAGGAGTTCGGATTCAAACAAGACACGGTAGAGATCTGGTGTGATTCTCAGAGTGCCTTGAGTTTAGCAAAGAACAACGTTCATCATGAGAGGACAAAACATATTAACAGGAGGATGCATTTCATCAGAGATATTGCTGCTTCTGGTGAAGTGAAGCTGTCGAAGATCCCGACTGAGAGGAATCCGGCTGATATGTTGACAAATGTACTTCATGTGGATAAGTTTGAGAAGGCTTTGAGTTTTCTCAACTTAGAAGAGCACTAAGGTGCTGGACTATATGGAGCGGCACATGAATGCAAAGATGAAGAAGTTATACTCGGAAATGATTGTCATCAAGGTGGAGTTTGTTGGGCTTTGGTGATGAAAATCATGAGTATTAACTAGGCCCGCGACTTGGGTTAGTCAATTAGGAATGTGTTTTTCCTATTGGGTTTTGGTTTAGGTTTAAACCGTCTTAACTTTGTAATTGCCCTAGTCTATATAAAGACAGGCATGTGTGAGAGTTTTTTTGTATCATGGAAACTCTAGAGAGAAACTAGAGAGATCTTTCTTGTTCTTAAAGAGATTGTGAGGAACCATAATTCTTTGTAATCCGTGGTGATAGTGAATTACTGGAAAGCTCCAGGCCGAGACGTATGATCACACACCGTGATCTGAACTCGTTAATTCTCTGTGTCTTTTATTTATTGCTCAAGTTCCATAATTATAGAGACAGGGATCAAATCTCAACATGTCGTGTACGTGGGAGACTAAGGACAAAGTTCATGTTTATGTTGTTCATCCATGCTTATTATATGGGGAACGGTAGTAGCAAGTAAAGCCCTACATTGTTAGGTTTCTTTTTGGCCGTCTGAAAAATCTCACAATATATAACGAAGCACTTTACTTCCCTTTAAAAAAATGGCAAAAAATAGAAGGCGATCAAGAGTTGAAGTGTGCGATCGCAGCCAATACGTCATTTTCCATGTAGCTTGTAGATCAATTACAAGCGGAACTACGCTCAAGAATGCACAAGCCCTTTGAAATAACTAAATGACAAGTAAAATGAAAAGATAGTCAATTTTTGCATATAGTAAAATTACATCATTATTTTATCAAATAATGCATTACCATTATGAGGTTGATCCTTCGTATATTAATTGAGGAGACATAGAAAAACAAAAGTTAAAAATTCATACATGTCAGAGCAAATTTAGGGATGAATAATCATTATAAACCAATCAAATTATTATTACTTAAAATGAGTTTGGGCTATAAAAGTATATTTTTTTTTTTTTAATTCTTATTGTAAAGCTCGCTACACACAATTAGAACGAATGACACCCATATTACCTCAGTCTAGCCCACTACACCACTGAGTCGAAGAATTTTTTTAATTGTAAACAATAAGATATCGATAAATAATTACTCCAAAACATTCCAAATATATATATATATATATATATATATATTTTATATCAAAAATATGCATACTATCAGATTTTCACCCAGGTAGTGAGATAAAATGCAAAAAAAAAAATGCATCTACTAGAAACTATGTCATCTCCTTTTTTTATAAATTTTTTTTGGTTAAAATCGCCGGAAATAAAAAACCATAAATGTTTTTATTTTTAATTGAAAATATTTTTTTAATATTTAAATAAACAAATTCAACCAATAATTGTTTTTACTGCAGAGTATAATTGATCATGGCATATTAAATAATTATAAATATTGCATAAAAAATCATATAAAATGAAACAATTTTGTTTTTTAAAACGTCTTATATAAGAAAGCATAGAAAATATCAGTGTTAAGACAATAATAAACGTTAGCAAAACATAGGTCTATTTTAACTAAACTGAAAATAGAATAAGTTTGCTCAACAACGAAAAAAATATTTGTAGTAAATGAAAATACATTTTAAGTTTAAGTTAATAACTAAATGACAAAAGTGTAATTCAAAGGTAGTCATTTTTTCATATCACAAATCATGTCAATTTATCAAATAAAAATGTCAATTACCATTAACGGTAACACATTATTTAATAAATTGACATGATTTTTTCTTTTTTGTGTTTGTCCGAAAAAATTTACATGATTTATGATATGCAAATTTTTTTAAAAAAATATATTTTAATTACACTTTTGTCATTTAGTTAATTACTTAAAATGAAAATGATTTGTCATTTACTATGAGTACTTTTCTTTATTGAGGAAACTATTTAAAAAAAAAAATTAATTAAAAAGACCTGACGTCAAAAAATTAAAAATTTAAAAAACCTATGTTTGGCTAATGGTTATTATAGTCTTCTATACTATAAAAGATGGCCAACTCTCTCCAGCTGCTTGCCACGTCAGCGTTGGAGAGGCTGACATGTGGCATATTCTTTAAAAAAAAAATGGTGTGAAACCTACAATTTTTTCATCTTCCATTCCAGGAGTTAATGCATTCATAATTATCAATATTTAATCGTAGAAAAGGATCAATGACAAGAATTATTGATGGTTTCAAATTTAACGAAATGGATTGAAACCATAAAATTATAAAAACTTAAAATAATTTACCAACTCAAACTATAATCATGTGTCATATCATGTGGCGTGCACAAAACTTTAAAATTTCGATGGAGTAGGTAAATTATTTGAGTTGTTCGTTGAGAATAAATGTATTATTATTGATGGTTTCAAATTTAAAATTGGCATAATGAAACCTATGAAAATTATTTTTTTTACAAGTTAAATATATCAAACAGTTAAAATAAATTAATTTTAATACTATATGTTAATAGGTTTCACCCATTTTTTTAATAAACTACGGGATACTTTAAATTATGAATTATTCACCTGCTCCATTTTACTTAAACAATGGTTGTTAAACATAAAAATATTTTGGAAACAAAAAATTGACAACAATAGAACATATGGAATTGGTAAATAAAACAATATTATTTAACAAAATTTGGAATTAGCTAAAATTTGTAAAAAAAAAATCTAAAACTATCCGCGCGTTGCGTAAGCATAATAGTCATTAAGCTTTTAGTCATTCAATCGAATTTTGTCAATAAAACATAGACGAGAGCATTTTTGAAGTTGCAAAATGCTCATTCCATGCTTTTATATAGAAATTTTAAATATCATTAGCTTCTAAGATTTAATTTTATATAATTAAGTATTTTGTTAGATAACATCAAAAAATAAATTTAATAATTTTTAGTTTGTGGAAATTGGGAGAGTAGATTTGTAAGAATAAGGCTTTGAATAATTTTTCATGACAATAATGAAGATGCAGACATCACAGGAGTAAATTACAATATGAAAAGAAGATTGAAGACTATCGGAAGCTGACTTAAGGAAAAAAGCTTACGTGGATTCAAACAAATCAAAGCCGAAGATTACCAAGCCCAAGTTTACAAAGTTATTACTTGAAGAAATCCTAAGTCAAAGAGGAAATTGATTAGAAAAGGAAATTAGGCTTTTCCTAGTTTAAGAAGGATTAGAAAAAGACCTTCTGTTAGTCTCTATAAATATAGGACTATGTTGGCTTAGAAACTTTGTGCAATAAAGAGTTTGAAGTTTCTAAGGCTATAAATGTTTTTAGAATCTCTTTGAGAGAGATATTCGATCTAAGCTTGCAAGCATTGTCTGTCTTGTTCAAGTTTAATGAGTGCTAGATTTTTTTAGAGATACTTGTAAGTTCTCGCTTTCTAGTATACTTGTAAGTTACCATTAAAAAGGATAATCTAGTGGAATTATTTTGAGAAAACCTGTGTTTTTTACATATTGCATCTGTCTCTATAGCTCTTGCTTTTTCAAATAATACATTTATAATTCAGGTTTAAAAAATTAATACAAAATTTAAATTCATTTTAATAAGTATTTTACCGAAGATTTATTAAATATATGTATAATTTACTGATATTCATGCACTTTACGTGTTTAAGCATACATTTTACTTAGAGTTTTGTACTATTTGCATGCATAATCACGGTTTTGTCTTGCATTTAGGTCTCATTTAGAGTTTAGGACATTTGCATTAGGTCCTAGTGAGTTCTTGCATTCATTTGGAGTGTTTTTAGGTGTTTTGAAGACATTTGGGATGATTGGAGTGGTTGAGCATCAAGAGAAGGAAGAGCTCATCCGACACGCCGGAAAGATGTGACTGGACGGAAGCCTTACGATCTGAATCAACTTCAATGATCTTCATAGAATTTGTAGAGGAGTGAGTTAGCTGTCCATAGGAATTGGAATCAAGTCATTCGGACGTGTGGTTTGAGAGATATGGCTGATTTACCAAAGACAGGTCCGCCTGGCCGAGACGGTTTCTTCAATACCGAGGTCACTTGTCGGTGCAACTGCTCGGTGTGGAAACAGAGGGAAAATTCCCTTAGTACCGATGTACAATACCGATTTGTGACATCGGTATTGAAAGGTCTCTACTCCGAATTAACCTCGGTGGTCTTCACCAAAGTTGTAGAGGAGTGAACCAGCTTTACACAGGAGTTTGAATCGGGTTATTTGGACATATAGATAGGGAGATAAGATGGATTTACTGAAGCTACGTCAGTCTGGCCGAGAGAAGACGACACCGTCCAAATAACCGGAAAAACGAAGGCCTTTCGTTATGAATCAACTCAAATGGTCTTCATAAGAGTTGTAGAGGGAAGAGTTAACTGTCTACAGGAGTTGGATTCAGGTCATTCGGATGTCAGGTTCAGGAGTTATGACCAATTCACCGAAGACGTACCAAAGACTTGACCGGGTCAAAACCCGGTTTGTTCCGGGTTGACCCGGTCCGACCCAAACCCATTTAAATATTGAAAACCCTTTTTTTAAGATCCAAACTTTCTTCTTTCTAGAGTTGGGTTTTATCCCAAACTATTCTTATTATTTTGGAGGGATTTTGATTGTTCTTCATACATATGCCACTCTAGAGAAAATTTCTTCACCCTTATCTTTATATTAATGCATTTTATCTATCTTTATGTCTTTTTTTCTCTTGTGTTCTTCATGTTTAGGCCTTAGGCCCCTTTTTGTTGGATCTTAGATTTAGCTTGATTTTGATGATTTGGTGATTGATTCTTGATGCTCATGTTCTTAATTCTTGCTTTCCTTTCTTGTTTAGTGTTCCTAATGCTAGATCTAGCTTGAGAAAGTAAATCTAGATCATAAGGCATTTCATGCACACCAAATGTTTGATGAAATGCATTGATGAACTATTCAAGGGATTTATGCTCATAGCCTAAGAGATTAGTTGCCTAGGGTGTAAGATTAGTTGCCTAGGGTGTATTTTGGTTGATCTTGTTTATATTCTTAATGCTTGCTAATCATTGATCCACAAATGAGAATTTGCTAATAGATTGATTAGCATAGTGATTAGTTGCTTGAAAGAGAATTAATCAAGATTAGTGATCTTAACCTAAGGATTAGCATTGATTGTGTGTATTAGCATCATTAGTTAATTGTCTTGATGATTAGATGATGATGATTTAGGTTGATTCTTGTTAGATCCTTCACTTAGGTTGGTTCTTAATGCTAGATTTGATAAGATAAACCAAAGTTTAGAACTACACCTAGATTAGGTAGCTCTAGTTGGTGTGACAAACCAATCTAGAGTTACACCTTAGGATTTATGGTCTCATCCCATGCATTAGGGAGAGATTCGAGTAAATGTTGTTAGATTTATCGATTCGAGTCTCAAACTTAGGCATTTCACTCCTAACCCGAGTTTAAATGAATTGCTTGAACCGAATCTTTTATGAGCTTTTCTTGCCTAGCCAACGAGAGTTGATGTCTAGGGTGATTAGTGAACTAATTGGGATTGGATTTTTAATCATTCATTTGATAGTTCATTCCATGATCCACATTTCTATCTTTGTTTTCCTTCTTGCATTTGTTTTCTTTAGTTTAAAAACATAAAAACCTAAAAACATTTGCTCTAGCTTAGGAAGATTAATATATTCCTAGTGCTTCAATCTTAACCTCCTTGGTTCGATATCTCAAATACTACAATGACATGAGTGGGATTTGAGTAATTGACTAGTAAAAATCATACTATCATTTACATACAAACAAATGAAATGTGGATATTGAGACTTTAAAATCCGAGATGCATATATGGATGGAGTTTTAGAAGGATTCTCAATTTCACTACCTATATCCAAATCCTTGGAATTTTTTTGGAGCGTGCCAAATCTTATTCTTCTTTTTATATAAAATATTTATGGATCTAAATAAAAACATCTAATTATCAAATAACAAGATAATAAATTAGAATAAAAGAATGTGAAAATAGAAAACGAAATTACTGTTAATCGGAGAAAATCCAATAATAACAGCAACAAGAGTTAAATATATGATTTTAAAAAAAATTAAAAAAATGAAATTAATATAAAAATGTAATTTGTTCTGTTCATTGATACATATTTTTTTCAAAATTTGAGATCTCTGATTTATACTACTGAAATCTTACTAAAATTTTCATGAAATATAATAAAAAAAATTATAATTTTTTTGATGTAAAAGATGCGGCCGTAATTAATGACCACATAATTTTTTTAGCAAACTTTATATATAGTTAAAATAACCTAAAAATTAATAAATCAAATGTCATCGTATAAAAAAAGTGGAATCCATTGGAGTTAATCGGTCTATAGGCCTTAACATATGTTACACTTTTCACCTTTTTTGGGGGGGTCAAAATATTGATATTTTAAAATTTTCATCCAAAAAAGAAAAGAAAAAAAACATTGAAAAGTTGATGACATGTTTCGTTCTTCAAAATAGATGTATTTTTTCTTAAGTAAGGATCTTCATGAATGCAATTATGCATCATATTTGGAATGAAAAAATCTTAGTTTTTACATTAAATGAATTACTTCGAGTTTTAAATGTAGTCTTTACCATATTGTTGATCTATGGTAGAAATTAAAAATTTAGCACTGACATAATTAAGCATTGAAATATTATTTTAATTCATAAGATTGTTGACTAGGATCTTATCAGAAAATGTATTTGGTTTTGCTATTATTTGTTGAGCGTTATATGCTTGTAAAAGAATATTAAATACTTTGATGTTATGCTTCTTATATAAGAGAAGTGATAACACTAAGAGATGCGGAGGTGCTTAAATGGAATTTAAGCAAACATACTTACAAGAACAATTAGTTGCTTAAGAACACTATTAAATTTCTTTAAAGTGATTGATAATTGATTAATTATAGTTCATTGGACTTGATTGTTAGATTCAAATCACTATAGAGGCCAAATCCACATATAACAAATATGGTATGCAACACAGTCTTTTACTCTATATATGATTAGAAATAAGTCATAATATAGAGGCCAAAACAAAAACAAAAAATGACTGTGTTGTAATCGGCAATCATTGTGATCCGTTCGTAATTTCGGTGTTTTATATGGTTCGATTCTATCGTGTGTAGATATTAAATTTTCTCTCGATATCTAATATCAATTATGTTTCTTATAACCAATGAATTTGGTTTCTATGTATAGTTTTATGTGGTTATTTTTAAAATATATGATATCATGTAACTTTTAAAATAGTTAAGATTATGCATGAGCGGTCTATCTCTACATCACCTTGAACAAATGCATTTGATTTCTGTTATCACAAAACTATTACATTAGTGAGTTGTTTAATATAAATTATTTAAAATAAAAAAATCAAAATAGAGGTTTAAAGAGAACCTTTTTTCTTTCTGGTTTATGAGGTCCTCTAACTAGAACTATATCGAACATATATACATCACAACTCAGTCTTGAATTCCATATCAAACTGATAAAATTTTAAAATAGTGTTCATTCGATACATGTTTAGCCACTTAGAATTTATGCAGAGATTACAGATTTTAAGTTTATTTAGAAAAATTTATTCTTATTAAAAAAAGAATCTTATTTTATAAAATACAAAATAGAATAGTATTTTATTTTAAAGACATGCATATCAAATGCAAGTCCAAAAGGAAGTATATTTTGAATTTTTTTACATATTATCAATTATTCAAAGCTAATGAATGTCTTAAGAACATGTCATACATGCATATTGTCCTAAATACATCACCATATATATAGATTTTTTCCCAAAAAAATACTTCACTCTATTTAGAAAGAAAAAAACAATGTTCTTATCAGAAACAAATCTTATCATAGAAAAATGAAAAATAAAATCTTACTATATTATTTCCTAACACATGAAATATACTTGAAAATGCTAATGTTAAATAAAAGAGAAAAATATTTTAAAAGATGTATACATTATCAATTCTTCAAAGGTAATGGATGTCTTTAACAACCTGTCATACATGCACGTATTATACATACATAGATACATAACCTTATGTATGCCTCCAAAATTGAAACATTATCTTTATTTTTACAAAACGCCCATTATACCAACTAGTAAGATGATTTTAACCATGTAAACGTGAATACAACCATCTTTAAAAAAAATACAACCTGACCGATATTGAGTATTGACAACAAATTTACATCTTTATATTTTCACATACCACGGTAAATTATTTATTTAGATAATCTTTGAATTAATTAAATAGTGAATCAAATAATACATCATGGTGAGAATTTTGAACCATAAACTCTCTGACAAAATTCAAAACATCCATAATATTTTTTTTTGCGTAAATCTTATTAGACTGTTAGTTACTCCTTAATACAATATTGTTTTATCTATATTGACATTTCATGAGATACTAAAAGTTCAATTGTTTTAGATTTAATGACTAAAAGTTTGATTGTTTCAAATATAGTGTTTGCATTTGAAAATTAAAGATAAATAACAATATTTCACTTCACAGTGGGTATTGTAAGTTTCTAACCTAGGTATAATATTTAGATACAAAAGGACGAGATTTATAACTATGACTTTTGGGAAATTACTTCTACAATTCTTTAGTTTGTGGTAACTTTACAAGTCAAAATAACCCACGTTCAAAGTCTCCAATAAGGAAAAATAATCACATAAATGTATTGAAAATAAACTTTGATCTACTTATTAAACCAAATCTTAGAAATTATCTCAAATATTCGCAATTATTTGTTTTAAAATAACTGTATCATTATGTGATCCGGTTTATTTAGCCTTATAGCCTAAGTGAGTAAGATCTAAAAAATAATTAAATAGATTCACAACTCTATTGACTATAATTAATAATTTTATATTTTTGACTAGTTATAAATAAAATAATAATATCTCTAATTAAAAGAGACAAATCTTCGTACCCCTCCATCACTATATAACACAACTCACCCACAAACTTAATACACAACAAACACAAAACAAACAAACAAACAAACAAAAACAAAGGACATAAAATAAAGAAAAAAATGCATCATGACGAGGAAGAAGGTGAAGCTTGCTTTCATTGCAAATGACTCGTCGAGGAAAACAACATTTAAGAAAAGAAAGAAAGGTTTGATGAAAAAAGTTAACGAGCTCTCGAATCTATGCGGTATCACTGCATGTGCCATCATCTACAGTTCCTACGACTCCAATCCCGAGGTGTGGCCATCGAATTCCGGTGTGCAAAGGGTAGTTTCAGATTTTCGGATGTTGCCGGAGATGGACCAAAACAAGAAAATGGTGGACCAATATACTTTTCTCAAACAAAGGATCGCCAAAGCGTTCGAGCATTTGAAGAGACAGAGGAAGGACAAGAGGGAGCTGGAGATGACTGAAGTCATGTTCCAATGTTTGGTCGGAAACATGGGGGTGTTTCCGACCAATATAATGGATCTTAATGATTTACGTTATTGGATTGAACAATATCTTAAGGATATTAATCGTAAGATCGAGATTTTGGAGAATGCTGGTATGAAGATCGTCGAATCTTCCAATGCTGATGCGGCTCTTTCTTCTAAAGGGATTGGATCGTTGGCGGTAGCGACGGCTACATCCGCTCCAGCCGCTACGATTCATGAGGTGGGTTCTGCCTCCTCATCCACCGCTGCCACGACTTTCTTTAATCCTATTCAGCAACATCATTATCATCAGCATCAGCAACAATTTCGTCATCATGCAGCTCCACATGTTGGATTGTATGAGCAAAGTCGGAATCTGAATCTGAATCAAAATCATAATCAGAACCAACAACAATGGTTTATTGAGATGATGAACCATCCTGAACAAATGAGTTATGCGACTGAGCATATGGATTTTCCGTTCATGGATGATAACCACCACAACCGCAACTACCACCACCACCGCAAACAGTAGCAATAGCATTCCTCCACCGCTCCGACCACCGTCAGCTTAAGCAATATCGTCTCCGTTACCGGTTCAAATTCTACCAATAATATATGGTTCCGTTAGAGTTTTGAGAGTGGACGTTCACATTCTGATAAGCAAAAAATATATACATTCTCAAGTGCTTTTTGTTGTTGTTGTTGTTGTTATACACTTGGATTGCAATTTATTGTCTTGTTGTTGTTTTTATTATGGTTGTGGTTTTATTTTATTCTCAGAATGATTATAGTTTTTATTGTATGTCATTTGTTCGTTTGATATGTGGTCTCCCCAGATATGCGTTATTTTTTAACTCAATAGATTTAAATTTCTCTAATTAATAAATATGCTTTTATGTTCACTACAAAAAAATCATGTAGAATCTATGTTAATTAGAAGGTATATACATCATATTATAAAATTGACAGCTACTCTTATTCAAAATTAGAATGTCAAATCGAGAAATGCTGTCCCACACATGTGCCTTACGTAAAGTCCATAAATCCGACAAATCTTACACAATAATTTGTTTTGTTTGTATTTTGGTTGAATGGAAACGAGAGATAATTTGATAGCTAAAAGGCCAAAGCCGCCGCAAATACTAACATGTCTTCGACCTAGAGATGCCAAACGGGCGGAGACCCACCGGCCATGCCCAATTAGATCCGCTGCGGGGTGGGTTTGGACATAGTTACACGGACCGCGGTCCTAGCGGACCGGCCCGTTGAGGTTTAACAAAAAACTGTCCGTCACAGGCTGGGCCAGATGGACGCGGATCAGCGGGTTTAGCGGTTCAGCCTACGGGCCAACGTCTTTCATACTCTAAAATTTTCATAAAATAACATATACAAAATAAAAATTTATTCTTTCCTTGAACTAATATAGGTCAAATCATTTATCATCTCAATAAATATACATATATTCTCATCTTATAATTTTTTCTCAATGAAACTAAACGTGTATTATATGAAAAAATTGAAAATAATATCAATACATGTTGGCCCGCGGCCCGACCCGCTAAACCTACTGGACTTAGCGAAGTGGGTATGGACATAGTTATAAAAATTGTGGTTCTAGCGGGCCGGTCCGCTGCGATCCAAAAAATAAAAATGTCCCCCGCGGAACGGACCAGATGGATATTTTATTAGATTGTTGCAAGCCACATACTTTGCCGAATACATTTGTGTTCTCTTACAGGGTATTTGTTTTATGATTTTTGAAAAATACAGGTGGTTGAAGCCAATGAATATTTTTTACCACTGCTACTACTTACTGCAGATCGTCCTCCTAAACTTCAGGGAGTGGGCGCAAATCAAGCAATAAATCAAGTAAGGTCAAGATAAGACCTTTCTTCGAAACTACACACTTATTGTATCCCAGTTCGATTTGTTGGCGTGTTCTGGTTCTATATCCTAAAATTTATTTTGTTTCTTTTTCATGTGTCACCGATAAACCACTTCGGTTCGTTTGTCAGATTCTTCTTCAATCTTCCTCCTCCAACTGATCTTATTCTAGTTCGGATGGTCCTTACCACTGTAGACTATGATGTACATTGGGCAACAGGTTCTGCTTGTGGACCAGTACATCTCAATTGTCCTTTTAGAGACCCACTTGACGGTAGTCCAACAAATTGGTCTTAACTGCTTAAATGGATTAGACATGTGGATGTCTAGTGCTGAACGCCTGAACCATTCACAAAATATGTTCAAGTACAAAGCCTTAAAAGCAATGGTGTAACTGGCCAAATTACTGAGGTGTTACAAGTAATCAAAGAGGCTAAGAAGGTATTCTTTAAACATCCATATAGTATTCTTTATATAACCAGAGCAGAAAAAGATGATCACAATCGAAACAAAAAACATCCATATAGTATTCTTTATATAATCAGAGCAGAAAAAGGAAAGCTAAAGAATGGTTTCTTAAAATTGAACCATGTTATCAGTGACAATGACAAGGTCACAATCAGTCCCGGCTTTTACCCATGGCGAGTGGGGCGACCGCCCTAGATAAAAACCCTTTTTAAAAAAATAAATTTTATCAATAAAGTCCATGATCTATATTATGCTTTTTTTTTACAGCAAAACCTTGATCTATTATTATCTATATAAATAAGTAAGGTTCATATCTATATCTCTGTGATTAACAAAAATGGCTCATAATCTAAACGTATTTTGCATTCTAAAATATCAAATTTACGATTTTTTAGATTTTTATGTTTTTAAAAATAACATATCATCAAAAATATTAAATATGAAAAATCGGTAAAAATAAAACATTAATATACATCAACTTCCTTTTTACAATGTCATTACTTTCCACACAATATTTTGACAAGCTAATATTTTTCTGTTCACAAAAACTATTTATATCTTTCATTCGTATTAATTTTTTATCTACACTCTATTAGCGCCAGTAATGTATGCACTTTACATTTTTATTTCTCTAAAACTATATTGCCTCCTAGAGTCCCGACTACCGCTTTTGACTACATAAACTTCATCTTGTAAAATTTAGAAAGAGACATAACACATACTTTCGAAGAGACTTCCAATTTAATATATATTTGTTACTTTTTGCTTCTCTTATCTGGTAGCTTCATTTTGTTGTTGCTCAAATATTTTTCTCTCATCCTAAATAGATCGTTCTAAAATTGGAAAACTTGGGCATTTGAAAATTTTACAAATGCAAAGTGTTTTGCATAACCAACTATATCCAATTCGTCTCTAATTTCACTATGGAGTCGGTAGTTTTGATCAAACGTATGAGTTTTTATGGAAGAAAAAAATTACAAAAATGATCACTTCGTCTTTAGTTTTGTAGATTATGTTCTCGGAGTTTTTTAGATTTTTACTTTTTAAAAGAAAGATTGAGATTTTGTCAAAATGAGTTATTTGCAAAATACAATATTATCTTATATATGTGTAAATGATTATGAACAAAATAACGTATAATCAATCTTTCTCTTCTAAGCTTAAATATGTTGATTGATTCTTTAATTGCAGTTTTGCAGAAAAGAAAAGGCACAAAAGTTCTTCTCCAGATGGTTCTCAATACCTCATGAGTTGCTTCTCCATAATGAATCTATCAAACATGAGAAAAAGCTATCGTCCAATGTTAAAATCCAAAGCATGTATCAATATTTTGTTTGTAGTATGAACTTGTAGTTAATATTCATGATGAAAAGGTGTTTGTCATTGAAAGTTTTAGGTTTGTGTAAGGAGTTATTAATTATGAGAGCTTTGGAGTTTCTAATTTGTGTAATAAAATGTAGAAATATAAATCACATGCTTGAAATTGATCTTGAAATAAAAATATGTCTAAAACGCCATGCTCAAAACTTGCACGAATGAATAGTGATACTAAAAACGTATACGAATACGATCCGCGCATAATCATTAATGTTTAAAATTTTATTATATTTTTATGATATAAATAAAAGGTCCATATTTCATATTTTGCCTAAGGTCGTCAATATTATTAAGACGGGCCTGGTCACAATCGAAACAAAAAACATCCATATAGTATTCTTTATATAACCGGAGCATAAAAAGATGAAAGCTAAATATCAACCTTAAAGAAACTGAACCAAGTTACCAGTGACAAGGTGACAACCGAAACCCCAAGAGTAGTCACTCCAAGCCACATCTCCTCCCTTCCTTTATGCATCTTAGTGGTTTTGATAAGTGTCGTGATTTCCTGTAATGCATCCTCAGCATATATACTTCTTCTATCTTCCTTGACATCTTTCAAACAGACCACTTTCTCCTTATGTTGATCCTTTAAGAATCCCAAAAGATTCTCTTGTTCCTTTAACAATCCAAAAAGATAATTAAAGGTGGAAGCCATGACAGTTGAATAAAACGCCAATCGAAGCTCCTTTATTCCATTCGAGAGAAGAAACTTCGTGGTGACAGTCGGTTTGAGTCGATATCTTTGCAAGTAAGAATTAATTTGGGTCGGAGAGCCGATTGGCATTTTATTCAACTGTCATGGCTTCCACCTTAAATTATCTTTGTGGATTGTTAAAAGGAACCGACTGCCACCACACTTATCAGCCCGCAATCATTGCCATAAGAGTAGTTCCTATGGAGCCAAAAAAAATATATATATATATCAAACGCCATAACAAAATGAAATTTCTACTGAACAAAACCAGTGATTCCAAACTTATAGAGAATGAACGAAATTATTACTTTTAGGTCCTCCTAGAGAGTTAACTGCATCAAATTTTTTTTTTCTGTTGATAGATCTATGAGGACATGATATATATATATATATATATATATATATATATATATATATATATATATAATAAAGAAAAAATCCAATAATAAATTAAAAGGGATCAGAAACATCATATCACAAAAAAAATGAAGGGTAATATGAGTAAGTGGTATTTCATAATAAGGAAATTAGTTTTTGAAAAGAGTTAATTGTAAAATTAGATAAATAGAAAGAGAAATAAAATTACATTATAAATATTCTTCTCCATTTCAAATAGTTAAAGCAATACCATTTGACTTGAAAACTGCTGAAAACTATGTTAGCAACTAATAAAGTCGGTGACACTGTTCATCTACCAGCCCGGTGACATTGTTCATCACGCGCAACACTGTTCATTCCACGCGACACTGTTCATCCAAAGTCGACGATACTAATAATCATGCCGTCCCGTCGACACTGTTCATCTATCATCATGTCGACACTGTTCATCTCGTGCGACACTGTTCATCCCAAGTCGACGATACTAATAATCCCGACATTGTTCATTCTGTCGACATTGTTCATCCAACATCCCGTCGACACTATTTAGCAACTAATAATCCGCCGACACTGTTCATCCAAAGTCAACGATACTATTCATCATCGGAATAACAATAATATTTGAAACTTGTAACCCGCTAACATAGTATGTTAACGTACTGACAATAATATATGATACATGTAACAAGTATCATATATTTATGTTAACACGTTAACAACTCTCATATATTATCGTTAGCACGCTATCATATTGTGTTAACACGTTACATGTTATATGTTAATTGGGTTAACACGTTATAAATTATCGAATATTATTGTTAACACGTTACAAGTTTCGGATATTATTATTAGCACGTTAAGATATTTATAAGTTAATTGGGTTAACACGATAACATATTATATATTAATTGGGTTAACACGATAACATATTATATGTTAATTGGGTTAACACGATAACATATTTAATTAGCAAGTTAACCAAATAGTTATCCACTAAATATCTGGTGATGAATAGTGTCTTCAATTGTAGAGTGATGAACAGTATCGACGTGATGAACAGTGTCGACGTGACGAATACTGTCGACGTGATGAACAGTGTCGTCGTGACAAACAGTGTCGAATTATTAGTATCGTCGACCTAGGTTTGGTCGACGATACTAATAAGAACCGATGATCCAAATCCATAGCAACAATCAATAAAAAAAATTAGGTCGTAAAAAAAAAAAAAATTTGATAATAGTTTTTTTTTGCTGTATATATGTATTTTTTATATATCCATAATTCTCGTAACACCAAGTATACGTAAATTACATTATAAAAATATGTAAGAACCATAACGATATAAACATTCTGAAATTGGCTATTCAAACAAAACAATGACATATTAGAAATTTATATGGATTGAAACCGAAATATTAAAAGATAATTCTACATCATAAAAAAGGGGATATTTTCGCACATATTAGTTGCAAAGTGGCGCTTTCACAGATAATGTGAGTGTAGCTTTACATTGTGAGGATAAACTTCACAAAAAAAAAAAAACAAAATCACCAATAACACTTGTCATCTCACCAAAAAAATTAATAGTTATCATGTACGCTGATGACTGCATGAGTAAGCAATAGCTAATTAATATAATTAATTCAATATTTACACTAATTTAATGCTTAACATTTCAAGTTAAATTAGCCAGCAAAGAGACAACACATCATGTGGACCCATTCACCACTATATAAAGTATGTTTTGTTTTACTATAAACAAAACATAATACACATAAACTATATAAAACAAAAAATCACCCCATATTTTAGTCATGGCGAGGAAGAAGTTAAATCTAGCTTACATTTTCGATGACACGGTGAGGAAAGCAACATTCAAGCATAGGAAGATGGGACTTATGAAGAAACTCGACGAGCTTAAGATTCTCTGCGATGTTGATGCGTGTGCGGTCATCGACAATCCATCCAACTCAAATCCGGAGGTATGGCCATCAAACTCGGAGGTGTATAATGTTATGCAGAAGTTCGAGATGTTGACAGAGACGGAGAAGACATGTAGATCGGTTAACCACAAAGAATTTCTAGATCAGAGCATCGCAAAAGTCGAGAATCATAATACAAATTTGACTGAAGATAACAAGGAGAAATTCATGAAGGAGCTCATGTTCGCTTGTCTTGGTGGGAAGATGGGAGATTTGAGTATGAACAATAATACTCGTCGTAACTTGTGTGAGTTTATTGATCAATATCTCAAGAATCTTCTTCATCATAAAAACGTAAGCCTAAACAATCCGCATTTTGAAATTGGTGAATCTTCTTCAATGGCTATGGCTGCGGATATGGCACCAACCACTATGGCTGATACGGATTCATTCTCCTTTCAGAGTGTCCCAATCTTCTTCAACTCTCCTCAACTAACCAACGAGATACATCACATAATCTCTTTGAACCAGGGATCAGAGAATGTTGATTCTCTTGCAAGCCCCATTAGCGACCAAAAAGTTTATAATCATCAGGTTTGTGTTTGTGATCAACATCCATGTATCTTAAATCATATATAATCAATACCAACAGCTATATTGTTATTCAATTGTGTTTCAGGATGAAGTTTACTATCCAAATCAAAATCAAAACCAGAATCAGCAAGATTGGTTTGTTGAGGAGATGATAAATCATTCGGAGTAGACATATTTTCCTTGGAAGGAAGCTAAGAGAACAATCATTACAATCACCACAAGTTCTAAAGCATCTTTATCGACGCGGTGGACGCAAATGCCATCAATATTATGTTATCCTTTGACAAATATTTTCAGTAACAAATCTTTGTTTCGATATGTCTTAATTATCTTTTTAGTTTGTCAAGTTTGAGTTTTCTAATTAATGGCATCTATCATGTCGGAGAAGTTATTGGTAAATTCTGAGTGTTGAGTGAGACTCTAGACTCAAAAGCTGAAGTTGTGTCAAAAAAACATATTTTGCATGATAGATACTACACGTATACAACATTCTCTCTAACACAAATACCATAGAATATGTATTTTAGAGCCATTGCAAAACACACAAATAGACGGAACGAAATCACATTTTTGGCGGGAAACGCATGTTCTTTTTTTTTTGCAAGAAAACACGAAATTGGTTTTTGATAGGAAAATGCAGAACCAATTTTTTGGCGGAAAGATGCGGAGTCAAAAAAATTTGCGAGAAATCATGAAATCGGAGCTATTGAATATTTTTCATCTATTTCTCATTTGGATATTTTTCAATTTGTTCGAGGAGTTCTAAATTAGATAAGAAATTGCATAAATCTAAATCACATGTTTGAAATTGATCTTAGAAGAAAAATATGTTAAAAATGTCATGCTCAAAATTTGCATGAATGAATATTGAATGAAAAATAATACTAAAAATTGTATATGAATATTTAAGAATAACTATGAACTTTCGAATTGTATGTTTTACATTATTTTTATTCAAAAAATGACTAAATGACAAATTTTAGATACAAAATATGGCGTAGAGAGAATCCAAGTTATCAAGAAAATTCTAAAATTCAGAAGAAGCAGTGCAGAGTCAACTGAGCTATCCAATGCTGAGCAACAATTGGCAAAAATCCAAAAAGAACTTGAGAAGCAATAAGATGCATTGGTTGGCCAGATCTTCACGAAGAACAAAACTACCATTAAAAAAAAAGAAAAAATAAATAAAAAGAGAAGTGAGAAAGTGAGATGAGAGCATTTGCATTGGTGAGGGTTTTAAAATGGGTGTCTCAACCAATTAATAATATTAATTTAATAGAATTTAATTAAATAATTACATTTTAAATTTTAAAAAAATTAAAAAAATTGGATCAATGATAAAGTGATATGTGTGAAAAGAGTGTCTCAACCCATTTGAGAGTGTCTCAAATGAGACACCCATCTCTTCTTCTCTCTTCTTTTTTTCATTTTTTCATTTTTTTAATAGAGGATATCTCATTTGAGACACTCTTTAAAAATGTGTTTTTTTAAAATTAAAATTTAATTATAAAACTAAATTCTATTAAATTATTAATATTATTTGGTTGAGACATTTTCTATGGATGTTTTACCAATGCACATGCTAAGTCTCTAAAGCTTTTTTGTTTTTCCAAGGAGAATATAGCAAAAGTATATGGATGTTTGGGTTGTTGAAATTCGATGTTGGTCCTGGAAATCCGATGATATAAGAAAGTCGATAACTTTCTCGATTGAGTTGGGTAGGCGTAGTTTTTGAGGGTTGATTCAGTTTATGAATGTGTATTTTTGCTTTAAAAAGATTCGTGTTTTGACTTTCTATCGTAAAATCAACGAGGAAAAATAGATTCGATGAACTTTCGTCTAGCGCCTGCTTCTTTGTCACTTAGTCACTTTGTCATGTGTTTGTGTTGTTGGGTTCCACTAGTAACGGATATGAAAAATATTTTTCGCAACCCTTACAAGTTACAAGTTACAAGTTACAAGTTGCAATAAACCCATAACTTGTACTCTACAGAAAAGATATATAAATTAGAAAATAAATGTGAAAAGAATCATAAGAACATTGACCACAATGTACGCACAACATACACAGCATGTCGGTGTCGACGTGGACGCGTGATCAAAAGCTACAGTCAAACATATTCTCATTTCTCCCTCATATGATATTCTCATGCTAATCACTACATTTTGTCACATGATTAAACTAAACTAACCAGGAGTATTATTTTATAACTTTATGAATATAACAGCAAGTTGGACAAAGTCGCCTCAATTCCAGATAATCACTTTAAGATAAAGTACTGATTCAATAACTTTCAAATTTATTTTGTTTCGGGTAGTTCTTAAAACCGCATAATTATATAATTTGATTCAGCAACAAGAAATAAAAGAAAATGTATCATTTCTTATCCTCCGATACAAATGCTGATTTTGCATGTCTTAATTGTTTAATATGTCACACTACACAACTAAGAGATATAAATGCTGATTTTGCATGTCTTAATTGTTTAACATGTCACACTACACATCTTAGCTATTGTTTTCCATATCCTAAGCTTAATCTAGATTAATCAGATTTTAAAATATTACTAGTCTATATATATACTAGCAAATATGTCCAAATAAAAAACACAAATAGTTAAGTTTCTATTAATACCCTATATATTGATAAGTTTTATTGGCTAGATATGAATCACTCACGTTAAGTCAGATCATGGAATCTTGATAACGAGCGGTTGCTACAATTTTTCAAATAAATACCATATCGAAGATGTACGTAATGAGACTAATAAATCTTAAAAAAGCCTACAACATCAATTATCAAATAATTGTGTTTCCGATGTGTATAATTGTATTTAATAAATCGCACGCTAATTAATATCTCAGTTTCCGTCTTTTCACCTTTGTATCAAATTAAGCATGCGGGAGCCACAAAATAGATCAATTAATTAAATTTTTATTTTTTTCGAATATCAATTAATTAAATTAAGTTGGTTGTGATGGCCTAATTATTTAATGGGATTAAGTTAGTTTTGGTGGCCTAAAACTAGGCCACACGATTCATAATTCTACAAGATTTAAACTGAGTTTGAATGGTACATATATAGTTTTTTTCATGTTTTCACACTTTTAAAATGTGATTTCACTATCTTTTACTATTTATACTATTCATCAAATTTTTACATTTTTAAGTTTTTGAAAAATGATACTGCTATATAAAATTAACGTGTTAAAATTATAATTAGAAAAAATAAAACGTGATTAATCTATTAAAACTAGTTTTTCAGCGTGTTATAATTATTTAGAACAAATTTTATACAATTCAATTTATCCTGCTAACAATTTTTCGATTGTTTCCGTTATTATATTATTCATCTGCCATACCAGTACATACCAGTTAGACAAATTGAATTAGTTAGTCAAGTCTGATTATGCCGAAGCTGGAAATAGGAAAATGTTAATAAAAATACATGTAGTCTCTGTCTCTTAAACAAAATGTCCAAAACTGCACGATCTCAAGGATGGAAGATAAGAATCTAAAATCAACGGCTGAGATGAAATCGGAAATTACTAAAATTAGGATGAGATGAGGCTTGGGTCCATGCTTAACCAGTGACAATGATGGAGCTAAAATTACTGAAAAAGCGTCTCACAAGTTTTCTTCAAATTGTTGATTAAACGCCAGACGCCTTACCCCGCACGATGTTTCCCTACGTGCATGGACTTTTTCATATTCTGCAAATAATTATTATATTTTGTTCAATTTTTTTTTTTAGTTTCTGACGACTTTTTTTAAAAAAATATTAATTTTCTTATTCTCGAATGTTGTATGCTGATTCGGTAAATTCAAAGCAGCATTATACTTTGTGGTGTTTTAGCTTAATATCGCTGATCTTATAGATCATTAATTTGTTTGAAAGATAATCCAATTGATCTTAGAATCTAGCGTATTAGTTAAATATTACGTATAATGAAATGGAGAAATTTGGTGTGCTCCTCCTCTGTTACGTTCATCTCCCCACAACCATTCAATCTTCATGGTTTTCTTTTGCCCCTAATCTTATTACATATCTAATGGGAAATCACATAATTTATTATCATATGTTATGATATGCCCGCAATATTATGGATGTTTTTTCTTTCTTTGTGCATATATAAACTTGTCATGTGATTTGGATGATTATTTAAGTGGGTTCTTAGCTAGTATTAGTAGTATAATATATTATGATGGGATCATAATGATAGGTGATCATGATAACCATAATATATAATATTGTAAATTTAGAGATATGGGTTCAAATTTATAATTATTATAAATCAAAACTATATGGGTTATACGACGTGCTTGATGGTAATATTTGGATAATATCGTAAACTTAAATCTTTTAGAGAAATAATCTAAAACAGCACAAAATTTATTTTGTTTGTTTCAAAATTAGCATTTTAAATTTAAAATCTATAATATAGTACAAATAATTATGTAAAAATATTTGTTTATCTAAAATAAAAGTAAACATTATGTTGAGATTCACTATTTTTAATTTAAGGTTTAGTTTTTTCCATTAGAAAATAATTTTAGGTTATTTTAACATTAGATTTGTGTTATTATTGTTCAAATTTGTATTATTATTATTATTTTCAAGTAGTGATAGTATGTTAAATTTGGAAGAAAAAAAATGCTATTTTGGTCAATTGTCGAATCTCTTAGGGTTAAAGGTTTCAAATATATATTTGGTTGGATAAGCTCAAGTAATCAAATATCTCTCTCCCAAGCGGGGACACTCACATTTGCAGATATTAAGATGCATAAAGAGAATTATGAGTGGTTGAAAAAAAAAGGAGAGAAAGTTATGAGTTGTTTCCTTGTTGTAATTAATACATGCGTTTTATAATGGTGTGGACAAAAGAGAGCTAGCTAGATATTAACTAGTAAATTGAAAAATCAAAATGAAAACAGAGGGATATTATTGTATGAGACAACAGTATCAGATAAGATCATAATAATCCTTGCGAATCCAAAAGTTCCTTTTTTGTTTTTTTTTAAATTAATTTACAAAACAATTAAACAATAAATATATACATATAAAGATGGTGAATAAAATACGGATACAACAATTGCTTCAAAGGGGGATGAACTAAATATAGCAGAAAAAAATAAAAATAAATAAAGAGAGGAGAAAGGTCCAGTTGTCATGTGAACCCCAATCCCACTTGACCCTCTTGGTGGGTCCCACTTTCCCCATTGGTTATTTATTTGTAATTTTATTTTTTTATTCTCTTCTATGACTTTTATTTTTTTGTGTTTGAATATTTTTTTTTGTCAATCTCTGACTCTTCTCTGTACGTCAATGTAACAAAAATACGTGAATTCAATGTAGGATATCGTTTTTTAGCCTGACTTTTTCTTCCCCTAAGCATCTAGAATCACATAATTTCTAGTGTTTCTATCTTTGGATTTCCAGCAAAAATACGTTATTAGTATGTGTTACTGTTTTCAATTCATTAACCGAATAGTATTAAGTGCAGAACTTATAAATCTATTAATGATATAGAGTTGATCTTCGGATTTATGAAATTTAGTTTTTCTCTTACAGCATAACTTACTAAGGGTGTTTTGACAAAACTGAACCGAAATAAACAATATAGTTTTATTTGATTATACCATATTAACAGTATGGACTTAATACACTAGCTATTTCTCATGAACCGAAAAATCGAAAAACCAAAAAAAACTAAACCAAAATCATATCCGGATTGAACACCCCTATAACTTAGTGATGAAGAACCACTTTCTTAAATTTTATATAGAAGCTAGATATGAGTTGGACACAATAGAACTAATATGTCATTTAGCTATGAATATAATCGAGAGTTGACGTTTGATCATTTATAGTCTATAATCTATATGGTAATACAAGATCTTTTGTTTAGGAAAATAAGAGTTTGGTTATCCAAGGCAATAAATGATTTTAACTATGGTTATATATAGTATACTTCAACTCTAACTAACTATCATGATGATAATTTTATTTGATGACGAAGTTACGTAGTGATGTGTTGTAAAAATGTACTTAAGTCGTTGAAATGTGTTTCCTAAGAATGTACATAACAAACGTACGAAACATAGAAAAGCCGTAGTACTACAGTTTTCGGTCTGCCCTTCATAGAAACTTCCTTCAAAGTTGGTTTGCCATTCATTCAAGCATTGACTCCACCTTCCCATTTTTATTAGTTTATTAAATTTCACCATCTTTTTTTCATAAACCAATCAAATTTAACTTAAAAATATATAATATATTAGATACGAATAATAAACATGTACATTCACTTTGCCTCGTCAATACAAAAGAGATATGATGTATATACATAGATGACATTTCCATATAAAAAGGCAAAACAACGTCACCTAAATTCCTCTCACATAATTTGTGTTTCTCATTTTGGTCAGAAATTCAAGAAACTGAAACAAAGAAAATGGTTTCAAGTTGCATAGACGAGAGATCTTCCACCTCGGAATCTTTCTCCACCACCACAGCAACCGCCACAAAGTTCTCTGCTCCTCCGCCTCCGCCGTTACGCCTCTACCGGATGGGAAGCGGCGGAAGCAGCGTCGTGTTGGATTCAGAGAATGGCGTCGAGACGGAGTCACGGAAGCTTCCTTCGTCGAAATACAAAGGCGTTGTTCCTCAGCCCAACGGAAGATGGGGAGCTCAGATTTACGAGAAACACCAGCGAGTTTGGCTCGGCACTTTCAACGAAGAAGAAGAGGCTGCTCGTTCCTACGACATCGCCGCCCGTAAATTCCGCGGTCGCGACGCCGTCGTCAACTTCAAGACGTCCATCTCCGTCGACGATAAGGGCGAGTTGGCTTTTCTTGAAGCTCACTCCAAGGCCGAGATTGTCGACATGTTGAGGAAACACACTTTCGCTGACGAGCTTGAGCAGAACAACAAACGGCGGTTTCTCTCAGTCGACGCTAACGGAAAGAGTGCAACTCAAAACGACGCCGTTTCAAAAACCCGTGAAGTGCTTTTCGAGAAAGCTGTTACGCCTAGCGACGTTGGGAAGCTGAACCGCCTCGTGATACCTAAACAACACGCGGAGAAACACTTTCCGTTACCCTCGCCGTTACCGTCACCGTTGGTGACAAAAGGCTTTCTGATCAACTTCGAAGACGTGACGGGTAAAGTGTGGCGGTTCCGTTACTCTTACTGGAACAGTAGTCAAAGTTACGTGTTGACCAAGGGATGGAGTCGATTCGTTAAAGAGAAGAATCTCCGAGCCGGCGACGTCGTTACTTTCGAGAGATCGACCGGACCAGACCGGCAGCTTTATATTGATTGGAAAATCCGGTCCGGTCCGAGCAAAAACCCGGTTCAGGTTGTGGTTCGGCTTTTCGGAGTTGACATCTTCAATGTGACAAGCGCGAAGCCGAAAGACGACGTTGTAGCCGCGTGCGGTGTAAAGAGATCTAGGGATGTCGATATGTTTGCGTGGTACGGTGTTCCAAGAAGCAAGCGATAATCAATATGCTTTGTGACATTTCCTTTTTCCGTTTTTTTCTTTCTTTCTAGTTTTAATTTTATTCTTGCCAAGTTGTAACCTAGGAAAAGAGGACACGAAAAACAAAAAAAAAACTTGAAAAATGGTTTTGGGGAGGAGTGGTAAATAGTAAATAGAATATAGTTATTGTCCCTCCCACCATTTAGTTAAGGTTTTTTTTGCCCCACCGATATTACTGTTATATGTATGTCAACTTATTATTCACCTATGACTTTGTCGTATTTTGTTCTTGTGTGCGCTACTCAACTGTAAATTTTCATTAATCCAAAGTCAAAAAGTAAAACTAAAATGTTGAACACTGGAGTCAAGATATTATAGAACACAAATACATTTGTCTTATTAACACACTACCAAAACAAATTGATCTCCCATTAACAAAACATAATTTTAAACTTATTACAAACAAAATATCATAGACATAGTCCGTTCGAGAAAAAGATAATATCATAGACATAGGCAGTTGTAAATCCACTTGTCACCACCATGCTAAATTCTCAAATAAGAAAAGAAAAAAAAAATATATATATATATATAGAGATTAAAAGAAGACAATTAATGATCAAAATGTGTAATTTTGAGCTAAGATTTTAGTGATGCCAACTTTGTTATAAAAGTCAGCTTTTAAATATTTTCTGGAAAGAGTAAGAGGATTGAATCCGGGCTCCACACATTTGGTATTACTTTTGTTCTTTTAGAGTTACTTTTACATCAAGCTAGAGAAGTTTCCTTTTTCGCTGCTCTTTATATACTTTTACATCAAGCTATACGTATATTCAGATTTTTCTTTTACCCAGTTCCCAGATTCGTTGATGACATGTGTGAAAAGCTTCGCTTCCGAATTAAGATTGGATCTTGATCACAAGTTTGTCAAAGTGATATGGATTTGTTTGGTACATGTTGTATATGCCAAGAAGATTTATTTCTTGGGGAGGACGCAGCCTTTACTTCTCCTTGTTCTCATGTTTTCCACACTCGCTGCATGAAGTATGAACGACTGGGGATTCAAGAATCTCAAAAGTGTCCACTTTGTAGTTCCCAGTTTCAAGTGTTTACTTGGAATCTTTAAACCGAAACCAAGGCTTGATCATATCGATATCGAGTCTTGCTATGTTTAGCTAGTTTCCAAATCCACATAAATAGGCACAATTGACTCTTAATATTTTGGTAATCATTTTGTGGCATCATCACCATAAATTCATATTCATGCTTCCAAATACATAAAAGTAGAAATAAAGAGAAAAAGGTTAAGATCGATTTAATTTTTGTTTAAATGAATATATTATCGAAAATAGTTTAGGTTGCTGATGGATGTTTCATGTATTCACGAATCTGCAATTTTTTCTAACTTCTCCATCGACAAAGCTCTCGGAGTTCAAAATGTTCCCCATCTTCACCATCGACTTTGAGAATTGCTCGAAAAAAGCCACCGGATTCTCCGCGTACTTGCTCACGATCCGCCGCGTCTGTATCCCGAACATGCTCGTGTACATCTCCTGGTCCGAATTCAGCAACCCTTCCCCTCTCAGCAGCGTGTGATAGATCGAATTGTCGAAGAGATTCGGCGTCACATTGTCCATCGCCGTCACGTTGCTGTCACCTTCTCCGCTGCTCGCCGGACAAATCTCTCGGAGACTCGCCAGGTACGCCTCCGACACCGGATTTAAAGCTGACGTCACCTGAAAATCTCCATAGATCCGCGATCGAAAGCTCCGGCATTGTGCCATCCCGATCGTGTGAGCTCCTACATTAATTTGGTAAATTAACAGATTTTGTGATCGGTTTAATGTTTCCATAACTAATCCGGGCTACACAATACCAAAATCAAATTTCCGGTTTTATGTTACCATAATTTTGTTAATTTTTGTATGAAAGTGGGTGGGCAAAAGTGCCGAACCAAACTAAACTGAAACCAAGTCATATTCTATACATAACCCAATCAGTTGAAGTTTTTTTCAATCCAATAAATTTGAAATCGAACCGAACCGATAAACCAATGTATTTATTTTGTTAATTAATTAGTATTTATTTTGTTAATTAATTAGTTATATTAAAAAAATATGGACAGATGGTGGGATGATGGGATCCTCAACTAAACCCTCATTTTCCTTTTTTTTTAACTCCCACATTTTTTTAAGTTCTCAATATGATTAATATAAAGCTAACTCAATTATCTATAATCTCTAACCCAATTACCTAAGGATTTGATTAAAACAAAACCCTAATTACTCTCATATTTTTCTCATTCCTGGTTGATTTTATATTGTCCGAAGGTAAGATTCTCTAACATAAAATTATAATAGATCCTTTAGGATCGCTAAAAGCAAAATGTTGATGGTAATGATCTTTTAGTTAAAGGTTTTAGCTCTTGAAAATTGAGTTCTATGCTTTTGGAACGTTTACAAGTCTTTCCTAGGTTGATTGGATTACCAAAAATCTGCTTCTTTGTTATTATGTTGTTTAAATGTTGCTAAATAATATGTGCCTACGTTAATTGGTATAAGTTGATTTTTTTGAAACAAATTAAAAATAAAATCGAACCGAACTAAACCTAAATCAAATTCAAACCAAACCAAAATTAATTCGGTTGAGTTTGGCTAGAGTTTTATTAATCCCAAATTAACTGAACCGAACTGACCCAAACCGAATCCGAAATTAAACTGAAATGCCCACTCGTAAGGGCCTATCTTTTTAATAGTTATTATTTTTCAGATATCAGATAGATTTGGTCGAATTGATGATTTGGTAATCGGTTTGATGTTACAATACCAAAATCATTTTTCCGGTTTTCTGTTACTATAATTGGTTCAGAGGATTGATGTTACCTGAAAGAGCGACCATGTCTTCAACAGAGAGACCCTGATAATAGAATTTAGAGATGATGCTGATTAAACCCTCTTGAGGAGTTGGAATGTTCGTTGTCGCAAGCTCGTAGCTTGCTGTTTTTGAATCTTTTCTTCCCACAGGAACATCCCAGTAAGGCCCACCAACCTTTAATCAAACCAAATTTTTTTATTTTTTTTTACATTTCATAATTCATATGTGATACTATATAATATACAGTATCGATTATGATAATTCGTCCCGATGAGAGAGAGTATATGTACCAGGATTGTAGCATCTCGAGCAGAAATTGTGAGAAGATCAGCGCAAGAAACAACTCCAGGACATTCGGATTCGATTATGTTCTTGATTCTGTCTACAATTTTGTATCCTCTCAATGAGTTTATGTTGGGAGAGGCTTTCTTCTCTCCCTGCAATGTCTCTGTTTCGTCTAGCAACACCGATCCATCGCACCCCTGCAATACAATTTGAACCCTTAAGTAAGCATCCATAAAGCAAACTGCTTTACTTACATTTCAGCTAATTAAACTCTGTCTTTGAATCATTAAAAATCTAACAAGGATTTGGCAACAGTAGATGATTTCATGTATTTCAAGCAAAGCGTGGATAAATACTTACTTGGACAAAACAGTCGTGGAAGTGTAAACGAATAACTATGGCTGCATTTCTCGGATCCTCCTTCACTATGCATTCCATTTCTTTCTTGACGACGTCAAATACGGTCGGGCAAGTAGACTTGTAATAATCTAGGGTTAAAGGAAGATCCTTTCCCGATACATCAAAGGAAAAGCAAGGGATAAAGATGGCGTGAATGATAAAGATCACAAGGAGGAACTTCATAGTTCTTCTCTTGAAACCCCTTTTGATGCAACTTTTCGGGAAAATGTAAAAAAAGTGTTTGTGGGAGATAAGGAGTGTGAGAAATCGGGTGGGACTTCAAAGAGATATATAAGTTTGAGAGAAGAGGGTATTGTAGGGTTTTAGTTTTCTTGTGTCACAAGGGTCTTGAGAAGTTGGCCAAGTGAGATGCAACTAATTTTGTGAGATGGTTGTTGGGTTTTCCTATGACCCAAAGATTATAGATGAACGTTTATTCGCATAATAGTACAGATGATTACCATACCAGAATCTTATATGATCATAAAATAATATAATCATAAAATGTACTATTTCCACATTTATATTCTATTTTTGTTTTAAATTTTTGGTATGTTTGCAAAAGATCCAACAATGTTCATTGAAACTGGTTCTTGAAACAAAACTAGAAGTCTCGTTGTTTTGTAATTTGTTCAACAGTTTTTATTTATTTGGCCATCAAAATGACCTTTTTGGTTCAACTAAGAAATTAAGAAAATCTATAATTTCATAAATCAATTTTCATATTTTCAATTATGACACGACGGCGACACTAATATAAACCTTCGTCAAAATTATGTAATATCAAATCTTACTATGTGAAAAAATGGTGGTGGATTTGGAACTATATAAACAGCCTAATTTGCATAACAATATCATGAGTAATAAGCGAGATATGTAGGTCGCCAATAGGTTACATGAATAAATTTTCGGTTTTATTCATTTAAATCGGGCTTAATTTAATAGATTTGGTATTTGAATTTCTCTCAACGTCGCCAATAGTTTATATCCTTTGTTTAGAAATAATATGGCTTAAGTGTTCTTCTGCTGCTCTGTTTTTGGTTTTTCCCAAATGACGAAAGATCAAAAGGTAGGAGGGAAAATATGATCCACTCTTTGGCGTCATCTTGAGTTATACGACTAATCAAACAGAAGCTCCCAAAATTAAAAAAAAATAACGACAACGATTTTTGCTAAAACTTACTTAAATTTATTAAATTGTCGTCAACTTGATATTTTATAATATATATTTGTAGTCCCAAAAACGGCTAAAAACAAGGTTATGGATGCATTAGTTGGAAGAAACTTGTGTTAGGTGGTTTTGGTGACGTCTTGACCTTTTAGATTTGAATCTGACTTTATACCAACAAAAATCTCTTCTTCATTTCTTTATTCTTTCTCTCCCTCAAATTTTTGTGTTTTGTAGAATAATACAATAAATTATTTTCCCTTCATATAGTGTTTATATTTTAATGTTTCCGTCTTCCATGAAATAATACAGTACTATTCATATTGGACAACAAGTTTTTATATTCATTTAAGCCATCAGAATGTCGAAGCAGATATATTAATATAGTTTTAAAACACTTAGCAAGAAAGCTCATTAGCTCAGTTGGTTAGAGCGTCATGCTAATAACGCGAAGGTCGCAGATTGGAAACCTGCATGGGCCATTTTATTGTATTTTTTTTAACAAAAGAAAGGGTTTTGAAGTGATTGTGCTCTTGGAAGTTGGAACTGGTCTGAAAAAAATAATCAGCGTTTGTCTTCAACGAGCTGTATGTGATAATGTTTAGATCATGCATGAAGTGTTTACACTTTCTCCGCACTTTCAAGGCGATTGTTCCGATGCGGTTTGAGAATGTTTTAGGTTCCGATGCGGTTTGAGAATGATCATGCATATCATTATCATGTAATGTCTAAGTACAATGATAATCCATGATAAGTTGTGCGGCTTGTGCCAACAAAGAAAATCCGTCAATGGAACACTCTCCCGTACCTCTTCATCTTATACACAAACATCTTGCATAGAGTTAATATTAAGTAAAGCCCAAATCCAATATTGTTTTAACAAGTGAAGAATTGTCAAAGAAGGCCTATGTGTGTAGAGGGTTTCTAACAAGTATTTTCATATAAATATTCATTCTATGTAATGGAAAAACCTAATCTTGAGAGTTGCTTCAACTCTTCTCTTGCCCTTTTATGAATATCATCAATCTAAAACCATTTCATTCTTGGTGACAACTTAACTTTCTTCCTTTCTGTTTTTGTTTTTGCATTTGAATAAAGCTCAATGAATTCTTATTTTCTATCTAACTTATTAAACTCTTTCAGAGCATGAATCCACTTGTTTAGGACTTACTCACAGTTAAAGGTCATGCGAACTAGCCGAAAGTTAATCATTTTTTATTTAAAGATCGGATGGACGCATGCAGTGTTTCCAAACTTTCTAGTATCTTATATAGTATAAAAAAGCTTGGTGACAAAACATTAACGGAGAAAAAGTCACTCACTGATATGTTGAAACGTTCAATGATGTTCTATTAGCAAAACATAGCTGGAGATTAACCTCGCATCCGCAATGTCTTCTCGCCCGAGTTCTCTTTGACAAATATTGTCAACCTTTCTCTTTTGTAGAGTGTATTTTACTTTCCAACCTTTCTCATGACCCATTACATATGCTTGGACTACTTCAAATGGCATGGATTGGATTGGCTGATTTTTCTTGTTTAATTTTAATGGCTTTAATTTCTGTTAGGAAAAAAGGCTAAACAATCTAGTACATTTTTTTTCCGGTTATCACATATAATCTGGTACTTAAACATATTTATTTTTGTCATATTTAGGGTTGAAGACGAGTTCTTCAATACCTACTAGTTTAGAAACTCAAAGCATAAGCATTGGCGGTGTCTCAACATAGGTATCTCAAAAATTAAAATAATAAAATATTGAGTGTGTTTTATTTGAGACATTTTTGAATGAGGTTCAAACTATTTGAGACACACACTCAATATTTTATTATTTTAATTTTTGATGCACCCATGTTGAGACACCCCAATGCACATGTTCTTATATAGTACCGCGTAATTGATTTGACGTTTATGAGTTTATTACAAAGCGAAATGTCTTTCCATAATCTCGATACGGTCTTAATTTAAATATGTTCTCATCTAATTGAGTTATGATGCTTGGGACGGAACTAATATTATATACTATGGTTTCGGATCTGGAGGGATTACGGGCTTCAGCCCAGAATCTCCTAGTAATTCAAAAAAAAAATTGAGTTATGATGGCTTTGTTAGAAGGTTTTGAACACACTTTAAAAATCCTTTGAAGAAAAAAAAACAGTAACAGCAGAGAATTCTGAAATCAATAAATCTATTCAATTATTGCACTTTTTGCAGAAAAAAAAATACAAAAAGTTGGGCCGAGAAATCTAATCGAAAGGTATGATGTTACAGAAGAGATTTTTTTGTCATCTTATCTAAGATGGCAACCAAATCATGAAAAAAGGCTTTAAGAAGTATAGTGGTGTGTCTAATTTAAATGAGAGAAGTTTCCAGAGTACATACATATGATAATAATAATAATAATATATATAGATGCATATATACAATTTCACATGGGAGACTTATGAGTAAGAGACAAATGAATCCATGGGGGAAGTATACCTGACAAAAACAGGCATTCAAAGTAAAGCAAAAGTTTGGTGCTAAGGGACATACCCACTTTCTTTTTTAACAGCTACCAATCAAAAACACATATTACTAATTTATGTTTAAGAAAAGTACAATTAAGCATAAGAATTATATAAGTTCATCGCCTCATTTACTAACAACATAAGTAAATTATTCTAGAACCCATCAGAGAGTGAAAGAGAAGCCAATCCATGTTCTCTTTTTTTTTTCTTCTCAACTACTCACCCACTTTTAAGTCTAAAAAAGAAACAATATGAATTCAACAATTTTTATATATAAAAATTTCTGAATTATTAGTATTGTAAGCTAATCTCATTACTAATGAAATAAAGATATATTCCCTCTGTTTCACAAAAAATATCATTTTGACATATTTCACACATATTAAAAAAACTATTAAAAGTTCAATATTACATTTTATTAATACATTAAACAATTTTGTTCTCACTAATTAATACACTAAAATAATAAGAGTAAAACTAGATTTTGTTTAAAATAATATATTGATAACATAAAACAACATTTTTTGTGAAATAAAAATAATTTTTTTAAATAATACTATAAAATTGCGGGAGTAATACAGAAACAGTACTCACACGTATAGTACAAAGACCCACATGAGAAAATCCAAGGAGTCTCCCAAAAAAAAACAAAGCTTGGAGGCAATAACGATGCATACAATTCTAATAAATCCTAATATATCTCCACTCGTGAGACCCACACTATTATTATTTGTACTAAGAGGATCAAATTTCATAAAGTCCAAAAACTAAAAAAATTACTTAAATGTTCAAACGAAGAGGTCAAAGTCTTACTACACCAATACCCGTTTTTAATGTTATACTCCCTCCGGTCCCAGTTTATAAGATTTTTTAGAATTTTACACACAGTTTGAGAAAATACAAATTGTACACTTATCATCATTTAATAAACAAATTAAAAAACAATTTAAACAAGAAGAAAACCAAAAAAGAATGCAAATGGCCACTTCCATATTTTCGGTCAACTTCAAGTTGTATTTTCTTTCTTGATCCAATTGAATACATATTATTAACAAATTTTTAGAAAACCAATAAAATTTGTAGGTAGGAGTAGAAATTGGCTTCATGATCGGCTGAACATCTCTTGACTTGCTTTCTTTATGTTCCATTTTTTAGTTTTAGATTTCTGTCTTTGTTTACAAAAAATTATGTTTAGAATAATAGTTGATGATTATGAATAATGAAAAATTAATAATGTTTGACTTTAATTTCTGTGCTTTTGAACTTCTTTGACCATAAACTCTTTTAATAATTGTTGGATTAATAGTAATTGGATTTATGCCTAAATCTTTGAGAAAAACTAATAAATTGGAACAGAAAAAAATACTAAAAATTCCTATAAACTGGGACAGAGGGAGTATATAAGATTCTCCCACACTTGATTTGAAATTGCACTAGGTGCTAGTCGGGCGGTCAGGTTAGATGTACTGCTTAATCTAAAAATCAGAGATTAATCGGGGATTAATTTTTGAACTTTTATTGATTTTTTAACATATTAATTCATAAATTTATAACTTTTTAATGAATTTTTATAATTTTTGTGGATTTTTAATGACTTTCTAACATCATAGTAAAACCAAATTATAATTTTTTAAAAACTTTGTTAAATAATAATTTAAAAAAAAAAAAATAAGCGGCTACCTAGGCGGATGGAGTAGATCTAACGACTAAACAGAGAGTAATATGAGCTAGGTGGGGTTTCATCCAAATGACTGTAAAAAATAAAGGTGAAAAAGCCCAAGCCATTACAGAAACAAGAAATTGAAAGAAATTTACTAATCTCTGTTTTGTCCTTATCCTCAAGAATAAAAGTAAATCAATAAACCCAGTTGCGTTTACCTTTCAATGCAAAAGAAAACAAGTCTACATTCATTTAGGGAGAGAGAGAGAGAGGAACACAAAAGGCTGCAACACTTTTTATGACCAAGACAGGACTGGGAATAGGAAGAAGAGTATTAAAGGAATGAGGAAGAGGAACAGCTCCTAACCTAATTAAGAAAATGGGTTTTATATTCCTTCTTGTTTGTTGAGTGGGTCTCATCTGATTCCCACCTCAAAAAGCTGGTCATTTTGTAGTTGTGAGATTGATTATAGCTCAGTGAATGAATGCATGAAACAGAGAGAGAGAAAAGTAAAAACAAGTAAATGTTGTGTCTATCCTACTATCATATGGTTATTATCAATAAAAAGATAAAGAAACCCACCAATGAGCATTGCTTACACATCACTTAATGAGAGCTCAAAACAAATAACTCTGGTTTGGTGGGTATTGATGTTTTCTGTGGTTCGAACCGTGTTTTGGGAACTATAATACTCAATTCCCTATATATCTAAGGGTAAATAAGAATTAAGAATAGTTTTATTTGAAGAAGGTGCTACTAAACTTTCTCCTTCTTTATATATCTATCTGAAAATGGCTTGTCTTGTAGTGCTTCAATTGAGCGAAAACAATGGTGCAAGAATTGCCATGTGGTGATACTCACTCCTGGTATTCAATTATATGAGTGTGATTCAATAGGCTCCGGCTTTTCCTGATTTCGAAACACAAGAAAGGCAAAAAAAATAATCAGACAAAAAAAGACAGTATTTATTGATGACGAAGAGCAAAGCCAAAGACAGCGAGAGACACATAGGCTATATCAGAGGGTAAAGAGATTGGAACAAGCTTGAGGGTACGTAACGTTAAAAAAAGAAAAAAAAAAGAAGAAGCTTAGTTAACTCTTTGTGTTAGCAATGGAGCCTCCAAGGATCCATGGAGGTGCTGAGGAGAAGACTAGTTGTGAATCAGGATGGACTATGTACATAGAAGACACTTTCCATGGAAACAATCACCGCTCTGATGTTGTCTACCAAGACTATGATGACGATGGTGATTTCCGAGTAGAAGATGATGGTGAAGATGGTGGTGACGATGATAGTAGTCAAAATGAGAGCGATGACTCGATGACCTCTGATGCATCCTCATGGCCTAGCTATCAGCTTCCAAGAAACACTAAGAATCATGCTGCAGCTGCAAAGAATAGTAATGCCAAACAAGTCAATCATCAGTCAAAGAGTAGAGCTTGTGAGAAATTCAGCGACCAAGAAGAGGAATCTGAGGTCAAAGCTAGAACAAGAACCACTGCAGCTAGTCGTGTTCAAAGTAGAGGCAAGGTGAGCAAAACCAAATAAGGACTCATACTTGTTTTAATAATTTCTATTGCTATCCTAATGTTCCTCTTTTACCATCATTTGAGGATGCATTGCTTTCTTTAACGGGATTTATGTTTTTGCTTAAAGCAAACTCCGTTCATGTAACGTATCCATTGGAACTATGCTAATAATATCTACCTTTTCCACATATACTCTGTTATAACACAAGATGGGACATGTTTTCTGATTTGGATCTTCAACAAAAGAGCAATCAAGAAGGAAAACAAACGTTTTTACGAATTACTCATCATTCAAACGAATTCAGATCCAAACAAAGAGTTTGATGACAAAACAAGAGTTTCTAAGGTTTACCAAATTGTTCTATAGGTGTGGCCCCAAAGTAGCTAACACACCATAGCTTTGCCTGTTAACATAGAGTCCTGCTGCTTTCAATGCTTTCACATGATTCTTTTTATTTTTTTTTTAAAAGAACAAATTCCAATCTCTTAAGATATGTCATTATCAACTTTCACAATATTAGAATAGGAATAGATATTCTAATACACAAAACTTTCATAACCAAAATTCATAATATACACATCAGGAAAAGAGTTAGAGAAGATCCAAAAAAGAACATGTTTGTGCTATTCTTCTCCACCTTTCAACACAGTAAGAATCATGTAGCTTCTGCCTGTTCACAACAGTAAATAGAAATGAAGCTCAATAACATAGTCAATTGATGTAAATGCATTAATCCGAACTCTCGGGTTTTTCTTGGGGAAGAAGTTTTTTACTTCGTCACTCTCTTCCATAATTTCTTTCAATTTTAGAGCATTTACAAGAAACACCAACAAATTCAAATGTAAATCGATCCGATTGATGGTATTTTCGAAATGGAGAGGTGTATAACAACTTTCTCGATTTAACAAGTCTTTGGATTCTCAAGAAGTTTCTCGATCAGAAGAATGTTTCTTGACAAGAACTGACAACTGTTAACCTTATCCCAAACTTTCTAAGATTAGTTGTTTTTTTCTTATTACTGAAGCACACTAGTCGCTTGGTCATTAGTAATTGATAATAATCTATATTTGGGGACTTCAGGTTTATGGTTTTAGAAGGCATGCCCCGTTCGTATTCGTGGAAATTTAGTCCACGATATTTTTAATAGATATACATGTATTTAATTAAGCTATTATTATTAATGGTTGGTTGCAAAAAAAAAATCAAATTCGATTAGGATTTATTATCAAGAACATAATATTTCCATAGCCTTTGGCCTAGAATTCGCAAGAAACATTCTTCTGTGGTTTCTTAACCAGCAGCTAAGGTATTTCGCCGACGCTTTAAGCCCATCTCCTGTCGGTCATTTATTTCTGTGAGAGAGAGAGAGATGGAATTGGATATTGTAACGGCATAGACGAACCGATAAATTAAAATTGGGGATTACAACGACATAGACGAATAATTAAAAAAACTAAAAATAATTAAAATATTTCTTATTTAATTTCTTTTTCACTTTTAAATTTTTTGGACTTTTAATTGTAAATAATGATTATAATTAATATTTTTTTATTAAAAATAATTGATTTTTAAACGGTTTTAGTTTTACCGTTAACGGTGTTTACTATTACGTTAAAATTTTTGACGGTATGTATTCGAGATCCATTCTAAGATTTTTTTTGTTAAAAGTTTAAAGTGCTAGTGAAATATTTCGAAAGTTTAAAATGTCAGTACGTGCTAATTTAAAAGTTTTTTTAATGTGATTTTCATTTAAATGAAAGTAGGTTTTCAATTATTTATTCTGAGAGGAGCGTTCTTATAAGGCATTGTTTTAGAATAAAGCGGGATTCACCGAGAGATATTGAGATTCGAAAGGGTAGATGTGACATTTACATCGTTCGTATACAATGGTAAAAATAAATAGCCGATCCGAACGGTTATAAAATCTAGTGTGTTAATTGTTGTTTGCTTACCCTAAACCAAACTATAACAACTTAAAAAGTTAAAACAATTAAAACAATTAAAACGGAATTTTAGAGCATCTCCAATGTATTCCTTCATTTTTATCTGCAAAATAGAATAACTCCAAAATGGAGTTGGATTTCTCTCTATTCCTCTATTTTTACTGCAAAAAGAATATTCTTAATATATTCTTCATTTTTTATTTTATTATTAATTGATAAAAATACACTTTATCTATAAAATTTACAAATTAACTCATTATTTTTTTTCTTTCAAAACTTTTACAAATTGTGATATTATTTGAATTTAACCATTACAATATCATAAAAAATAACAAAACAAAGCACATTTTAATTTAAACATCATCATTTGAATATTTTCCCATACATGATCAATTAACGCATTTCGAAGTGAGAAATGAGCGTTTTTATCTTTGATTTCTCTGAATCGAGCAAAAAAATTTTGGAACCGAATATTTTCGTCCTCAGCTACTTCTACCTCTGGAGGTGGAGCTTCTCTTCCAACTTCAATTGGAGCAACAACATTTGGATATTCAAAGTAAGAACTACGCCTTAAAAGAATTTAAGGAAGAAAACAAATTTTTGTTTCAAGACTTGAAATCGATACAACATCCGAATCTTCGTGCATATGTTCAAAGTGAACAAACACGGATTTTACAAAAAAAGGCAGAGCAACAACAAAATCAACAAAATCCACCTCAATCTGGTTCATTTGGACAATATTTTAATGATCTTGGTGGATCTGGAAGCGGTTTACCAGATTATTATTAATCGTTTTTGCATTAAGTTTACTTTATGTTATTTCTAATTTCAGTATTTTTATGTATTTTTAAATTTAATGTTAGTTTATGCTATTATAATAAAATCCCATCATCATATCTATAAATTTTAATCGAGTCCAAAAATATTTTAATTATTTAATTATATTAAATAAGAAGTGAAATTATTACAAGAATATTTGACGAGTCATATTTTGTTGTGGTGTTGTGCATATGTGACAAGTACATTACTTAAAACTTTATGGAAAATAATAAAACCATAAAATCATTGTCTCGTAATATTTGTTAAAATGAAAGGTACAATCTTTTAAAAAATGATAAAATATGAAGGACTAAATTATAAATAAAAAAGTTCAACTCCATTTTGGAATTGAAAATGGAGTTACTCCATATTTGAAGGAAAAAATGGCATTTCTCCATTTTGCAGTTAAAAATGGAGTCGGGTTGGAGATGATTTTACTGTAAAATAGCATTTGGAATAGAAAATGGGGTAGGGTTAGAAATGGCCTTAGTCTTAGAAAATAAATGACTCAAAAGTTTAAGGCACATTGAATTGGAAACAGAAAAAAAAAACAAATAGTTTTAGCTGGCAGCTTGCAGAGGACCGCCCTCACCCTCACCCTCACCCTCACCCTCACGTAGATGTGATTCTCAAGTCACTTTCGACAATGTAACCTCAAATCCACCATGCACGTGCAGAAGAAGTAAACAGGTAGATGATAATGAAATAAGGGACGTCCAATCTAATTCTATGACCCACAAAATGTGAGAGAATGTGACTTAGTAAATGCACAACACATTGGCCCTGGTCTACCAATTTCAATACCGTAGAACCAAACGAGCAAATGCCGAAGAACCAAGCATTTTTCTGTCACACGTTCCATTGTAATCGAAAATTGACATCCAAGGAAAGATTAACAAGAGAAACAATACTGTCTTGAAACAAAAAGCAACCACCAATCATTCAGAGGAGATTCAGTAAAAATATCGTATCTTCGAGGAAATGGTACAGTAAAAAATAATGAAACAAGAATTCAATAATCATAGGAGAAGAGTTATGAAGCTCAAAATTAGCATATATATCAAAGTAAGAGTGACATGATTATATTGGATACATGAACAAGTTTGAAGACATATAATTACTGTTGGCCTCTCTAAGTTCCACTTCTTTAAACTAAATGAAGAACATGCGAATACAATTCTGAAACCTAAAAATAGACTCTCTCAAGTTCTAATAATTTTAAAAATTGTTTAAAATGTAAAAATATAAAAACAATTCGGAAGACAACTCAGTGTTCCAAACTAACAATATCCTTAATTTCCTCCCTCAAAACGCTACCACGACACCTTTACTTGCAAAAACAAATTCTCATTCCATTGCCCATATTTTAGGCTCCTTTACTACCTAATGACAAAAGCATGACACCATATTGACAATTATATATATAAGAACAGTGATTCTTCTCAGCCTACAAACTATTAACACCGAAATCAAAATGACAGAACTCAAATATATTTGCATTTCCTTCTCACTAACACTTTTGATGAGCTTCGCAGTTGGATCTATAGACCAGAAATGGGCTGTTGGGAATCAGTTTGGTTACGAGGGCGGGTTCTGTCTTCCCGGTCTTTGCATTGGAGGATCCGGTGGCAGCAGAGTCCATTACGGTGGTGGTGGTGGTCGCGGGATTCAATACAGTGGTGGTGGTGGTAGGAGGGACAGAATTGGTTTCAGAGAGACCATGTACTGCAAACCGCTGACTTGCTTGTCTGGTTCATGCGATGCACTTCATTTGCATTTAGACAAGGGGCTTTACGAGTCCCTCGTCAGCAAGAAGACAGCAAAACAATCATCGTCTGTTGATTTCATCCCGGAGACCATCAAACACAATGCCAACAAAAACTATGAAGTGAGAGAAGCTGCAATGGCACCACAATCTAACTAGCTAATCAAGTTTTTTTAGCCTCTGTTGTTTTTTAGTTTGTATATCAATAAACATAATCTAATAAATCTCATGATACTGAGATGTTATCACAAGGCACTAAACTAGTAAATTAGTAAATATTATATGTTTGTTCAATAGCAACTGTAATGAGTTTCTTCATACAGATTCTTCTTTCTTATGTTATTGGATTTAAAGAGAAGATCGAGTCGTTATCCACATAGTCACACACTCTATTAGAAAAATCTGACAAATAGCAAGAAGAAATACGTAGTGTAAATTTCTTATAAAGTAACGAATCAAATTTTATTTAATTCCGTACATCACATATGTTACACTTCCCGAGATGTTCTAACTTAAATCAAATTTTTGTTTTTTTTTAATTTCGATTATAATTTTCATACAGCATTTCTCGTAATAGTAGAACTAGAGAAGCCTTTGTCCATGAGTTTCTTGTCTCCCCCACCATTTTCGACTCTGGTTTTGCTGAAAATTGCAGAGATAATCAAACATTGACCAGGTCGGATTTTTAAGGGGTAAATATATATAAAAGGAACATGCATGCATCTCTTACGAATTATCTCCGGCGAGAAGTTAAAACGGAGGGGTCGGAAGGAGCGGCTATGAGATGGTGGAGGAAAGTGACGGAGAAGAGGACAGAGGCGATGAGAGCAAAGAATCCAAATCCGACCATCAGAGAGAAACCTGCGACGATCAGATCCATCGCCGTCTGAATGCTCATTATTCCCATCATCATCAACTTTGAAATGGTTTAGATTTTGGAACAAGAAGCAGAGATGGTTGAAAGACACATAATGCATTGCCTGGGGAACCGTCAAACTCGCATTGCCACGTTACGTGATAAACTCGAATTTACGACACCTTGAACAATCCCAATTATTACATGCTCCATTTATTTATTTATTACATGATTTCTTTTCTTATAAAAAACAAAATGTTCCATGCATTTCCATTTATTTATTACGAAATTACATATATATATATATATATATATATATATATATATATATATATTGAGAGTAGAGTTCTCTTTTTTTTATAAGAAAAGAAATCATCAAAACTAAAATTTAATGATTCAATGAACTTATACATTTTATTGTCTTTCATTAAAATATTGTATTTTTAACACACAATAAAATCTAAAGTGTACGAATAATAGAAAGGAAATAAAAAAGAAATGCAAGAAAAGGATGAATAAAGAGGAGTCAAATTTTATTATTCATGTCACTATAATAATCGCACAATCAATAAAAAAAAAAGGATCACACAAGACATTTCTCCTTGAGACTAAGAACAGTATCTCTAAGGCTTGTTGCTGTAGGAGTGAAATCAATTCCCAGACTTTTCGCTTTCTCCACACACACTTTGTATGTCACTAAATCAATCCCAATGTCTTCATTATTCCTAAGATTAAATCATAAGAACAATACTGTTAATTTGTAAAATCAAAACATAATCGTAACTTATAATTAAATCCATGAGAAAAAAGTAAAGTAAACTCACTTATCATCACCAATGGACAAATCAGGATAGAATTCGCGCAAAACTTTCTCAATGTCGTTTAATGTCACAACCGGACCATCAATGATATATCTACCATTGGCTGATGGAGTCTCGAGAGCCTTGACATGAGCTAGAGCAACATCTCTCACGTCCACAAACCTATAATGTTTGCTATTAAATGGATCATTACCCTTTATAAGATCCACAATCACGTCTACCGAGAAATTAAGACTTGGCTGCAATATTGGTCCAATTACAAGTCCTGGATTGATTACGATCAATTAGTCGATCTCATTGGCCTTGGCAAACCGCCATGCTGCATCTTCGGCCAAAGTCTTCGCGAGTGCATACCATTGCTGATAAAGGAAAAAAGAAGAAGTAAGAATTATAATTATAATGCGACTTCTCATGAACTTATTGATGTGCTATGACACTATTTAAAGACCTTTTTCTCTTCACAAAAACTTGGATCAGAGAAGTTGGTTTCATCTACTAAGTCGTTTGGTCCAAAGGGGGACTCACGAGCAACAACTGCGGCCATGGACGATGTTACGATGACTTTCTTGACAGAAGACACTTTGTTACAAGTCTTTAGGACGTTTAAAGTACCCTTGACTGCTGGATCGATCATCTCAGTCTGCAAAATCCAGAATAACGGTTAAGTTTTACGAGTTTCCAAGTCAAAACCAATTGGCTATGAGTATGACTGGATTAACGTGAGGATATGTCATTTATGTATTAATTAATTGATATCCTCTCTAATTTCATATGTGGGATTACTACCTGTAAATAATCATGAAAATTACGTACTAAGGATTGTGTTGGTCCGAACAAAGTGATATCGTTGACGAACCTGAGGATCAGCGACAGTGAGTGTAACCGGTGAAGCGGTGTGGACGACAATATCACATCTATCGATTGCGTGGTCGAAAGAACCTTCTTCTAAAAGATTTGCTTTGAATAATCTGAGTCTTTCTTTTGCGCCATCAAGTGCAAGAAGGTGATCTGTTTTCTTTTGATCTTCTGCAGAAAAACACATATATGTCAAAGTGCACTTCATGAAGATAGCTACTTTTGTTCTATTCTTCTATGATATACATATATATATTGTAAGAAAACGATATATAATCTAAATAAAGGAAGAGAGAGGGAATTGGAAACAAACTTGGGTCTCGAACGGTGGCCCTTACGGTGTAGCCACGGAGAAGCAAAAGCTTAACAATCCAAGACGCTATATATCCGGAAGCTCCGGTGACGCAGACCACCTTTCCTCCGCCGTTCATATTTCTTCTCTTCTAACGCAAATGTAAGGATGGGAGTGGAATGTTCATTAGAATGTGGTTTTATATTTTTGGTCAAACACATATGAGGAAATATTTCAATATTTACCTCTATTCAAAGTTAATATCTTAAAGTAATTAATTCTCTAAAAACATCACAAGATTACCTCTTTTGGCATCTCATACTTTGACGTGTGTCAACTTTTGTAATCTTCTATATATAACTCTAATTAATTTTGAGATCTTGACTTTTGAATTCAAAAGTAAAAACATTTATAACAACAATAAAATTGGGAGTCAATGCAATTACTATCTAACTAAGATTTAACCCGCGTTAATTATAGTGCGGAGTAAAAATTTTTAAAAAAATTGTTTTGAAATTTAAGAAAATTGTTTTTATCTGAATTTTACAATATATAGCTAACTAATAATTATTTATTATATATAAAGCTGTCAATTTGTAATAATTTATTTATTTAATCCATTTTGCATTAAACTAAAATATTATTCAGGCTAACCCGCAAAAACTTATAATCTTAAAAACATAATTCTAATATACATCGTTAAATGACTCTAGTTTTTGTGGTTAGTCTACGAACTCTTAAAAAAATATAGTTTTCTTGTGTCTAACTTTTTTATAAAATTAGTAAAATATTTTTAAACTTTTGTTTTGATATATATTCAAATAAAATATAATAAATTATAGTGAAAAATATAGCAAGAATTTGAATAGATTTTTTTTTTGAATATATATGAATTGATTATTATTTTAAAATATATAGTATTAAAAATAATTAAGAAATAAAATAATAAATAACATTTTTAATGAAAAATATATATATTCCATATTCTAATCAATAATTTTAAAAGACTATTATATCATTTCCTATTTCAATTATTTTGTGTTATTTGTAATGTCATTTCATGTAATAATTTACAAAACAAAGTTTATTTTAAAAATATCATATTAAATAATATTATAGAGATCGTTTTTTTGTATGTACTCTAATAAATTTAATGATTAAGAAAATACAAATAATAATCAATATTATACAAAAATTTGGTAGTTTAAATAAATATATAGAGAATTATACTCGCTTACAGATTTTTTTGGGTCTAATTATTAACTACTCGGATCTTAGTCTCCTCACAAACACTTGGATCAGAGAAGGGGGACTTCGGAGATAAACTGCTACCATTTACAATGTAGCCTATGTTACGATGACTCTTTAGTGCATTTTTAAGGACGTTAATAGTGTAGGACCGCGAAAAACTGAATAGAAAAAATGTGATTTTAAAGATAAATAAATGATTATAAAGACATAAAGATGAAACGAATACAAACGAAGCGATAGTAAGGAAAGCATATTAACAAATAGTGCCTTTGACAGCTGGTTCAATCAGCTCAGCCTACAAAATCAAGAGTAACTATGAAATTTTATTGGTTTTCTAATTCAAAATTAATTGGTTATGGCAGAATTCATGTCATTTATGTATTGTTTTAGGCTCTCCCTAATTTTAGATGTGGGATTACTGACAGTAAATCAGTTAAGTGGATTAGTAATTAAGGATTGCGTTGGTCAGAACAGAGTGATATCGTTGACGAACCTGAGGGTCTTCGACAGTGTCAAGTGCGTGCTCGAAAAAACCTTGTTCTATAAGATTTGTTTTGAAGAAGAAGGGATTACTTGTTACTAAAAGGTGTAAAAAGTAGACCTTTCTCTCTCTTAACAGAGCAAAAGTGAGCTCCTTCTCCGCCGTTCTCCGGCGCCAATCACGAGCTATCCACACCATTAAGAAATTAGCGCCAATCACGAGTTATCCACTTTCACATGTTGCCCATAATGTTTGGACCATTATCTAACATAAAGAATAAAAATCTCTATATATATATATATACGAATAGAGTATATTTATTTACGTGACCCTTCATTTTTTCCTTAGATTCTAAATTTGATGATAAACTTTTGTTTTTCTATTGAATGCTCATATTTTTACTTTTACTCTAAACAGGGCAATGCAGTATAATGAAATCCCCCAACTAAATATCATGAGCCCCCAGCCATCTTCATATGGTGATTATCAAAAGATTTATCAAATATGATCAAAACCAATATGCTCATAATCATAGACTATGTAACACATACAAGTCTTAGAAGCAAGAAAAAAAAATTAAATACATCTATATAATAATGGATGCACTTACATCTTCTGTCCCTTTAAACTTCGTAAAATGGCTTTTTGTTACTAATGGCATTAAGCAATAACTCACTAGAGACAAGTAAAACAACATGAAACTGTTAAAAACATCATCTTAGAGTAAAAGAGGAATATTGTAGCTAATATGGGGCACACGGCACACCCATTTAGTATATGCTACATAACAAGTCTAGCTAACAATGATTCTCGTAGTTTAAATTTTCTTCTTCAATAAAAGTTATCAAGTCAACAAAAAAACATAATTGTTTCTTAAATTTTAAATTCAATTAATTAAATTTTAAAATATTACATAGTCATTTTTTCAACATAGTTGGCTAATCAATATATAATCCAAAAATTATTTTTACCCATTTGTGTTTAAGGTTTTCTGTTTTTCTTGTTTTACTACATCACTAGTCTAGTTGTGATATAGCCATATAAGACCAAGATTTCTTGTATTCTTCGAAAATAGTTAATTTTATAAATTCTGAGGACTCGCTTGCAATTGCTGCCTCTCGCACTCTCGAGTGTTTGAACGCTTTATTTATTTATGTTTGATGTCATTAATTGGTTTCAACTGGACCAAGGAAACTTTGTTAGTAACAGTAAAACAATCAAATATTAATAATCTAATCTTACTCTCTTTTTTTGACATCATTTAATCTTACTTATAATACAAAAAATTATTAATATTAGTGCTACTAAATTACAACCTAATAAAGCTAGACTAGGATTTAACCAGCGCGGAGTAATTTAAAAAAAATGTTTTGAAATTTAAGAAAATTGAAATTTACTATATAGCTAATTAATGATTATAGATAAAATTGTCAATTTGTAATAATTTGTCTATTTAACCCGTTTTGCAGTGAACTAAAATATTATTCAGGCTAACCCGCAAAAACTTATAATCTTGAAAACATGACTCTAATATGTACTGTTAATTGTCTCTAGTTTCAATTTTTGTTTTGATATATATTCAAATAAAATATAATAAATTATAGTGAAAAATATAACAAAATTTTGAATATTTTTTTTTGAATATATATGAATTGATTATCATTTTAAAATATAAGGTATTAAAAATAATTAAGAAATTAAATAATAAATAACCTCTTTAATGCAAAAATATATACTTTCCATATTATAATCAATAATTTTAAAAGACTATTATATCCTTTCCTATTTCAATTATTCTTTGTTATTTGTAATGTCATTTCATGTAATAACTTACAAAACAAAGTTCATTTTTAAAAATATATTCTTAAATAATATTATAGAGATAGCTCACAACTGTTTAGCAAAATAAGCTAGATAGCTCACGCGAGCTGCAAAATTAACCAATCTGATTCCTCAAGTATCAGTGTACTCTTTTATCACACAAAAAAAAGTATCAGTCTACTTACGTAATTAGATAAGCAGGTTAAAAGCTTAAAGCTAATATCATTTTCAAAAAAAGTATCAGAGTTGATATCGATCGATGGCCAAATACATTGTCTCTAATGACTAATGAGAATATTGATTATTTATCCTAACTATTATACTCTCTGTTATAATCAAACCTGTTTAGTTCAAACTAATAGATGGTATTGCAATATACATCTTAGCTATTCGAACACAACTCTCGCAAGTATCCATCACGATATTAAAAGTTGTTCCTTGAAAGTTTTTGCTGAATTTTTTTATTTTTGGATTTAGTGTCAACACAAATAATTAAAACCTATTCTAATCATTACAAAATAGCTCACAAAATAGAGAACTAATCCATCAGAATACACAAGAAAAGTCAAATACTATTATAGCGGAGACGAAATACAACCAAAATAAATTTAAAAAACGAAGGTGAAGTAAGCGGCTCTTTCGTCGAGAAGGAGATAAGACGATTTCACATCGTTTTATCAATACTTGCAAGGATCTATAGATGGAATCAGAATGTTGATGTGTAGATTCAAGAATTGTGTTTTTTCCATATCTTGTAATTAAATAGTCGTTTGGCGTAGAAGCTTGGTGATAATTCTCGTCATTGCACTAAAATTTCTTAGTTGTCAACTATCTAACACTATAAATTAGTTATAAGTAGTAAAGTCACTTTATGCTACATTATTACCCACAGATTTCAAAAACCATTGGATTATCAATTAAGTACGCTCTAAAAAAGTAAATATGGTAGGAAGGTTCCTCGAGAAGAAACATGGTGCGTCGACGAGTTGCTGCCTCTCTCACGCTTTCTTCCTTAGAATAATCTTAATTTGATTGTCTCTCGTAATGGTCTCACCATTAAAACTTCTCTTTTTCTTTCATTTTGTTCAGGGTTTGTTTGTTAGATAACTAAATTTTATAGCAAAATTGGCAAAAAAATATGGTAAAACAAGAAATAAGTAGTGCGTTTTTTCGTGTGTGAATTAAATAAGTAATGTGATATCACATTCTTATGTCTGCCAAACTTAAAACTCGATTTGATTATTGTGATTTGAATTGTTTTAAGAAAATATGCACTTGATAGCTAAATTTTATGTTCTTTTTTTTGTTTGGCTAAAAACGACGGTTGGCAAAAAAAAAAAATTCAAATCGAGTTCTAAATTCGGCAGACATAGGAATGACAAAGAAGTCAATTTGATTTACAATAAGATTTTTGTTTGAGTGAGATGAGACTTGATCACCACTAATGAGAAATGTTATCATAAAAAATTACATGTAGAAAACTTTAGCCACGTGAATTAGTTATTAGTAAGGTCACTATCCTCAATTTATTCATCTATAAAAACCCAATTAGAGTGCATCTCATCTGTACCATGTCAAAAGTCACGAACGAACACATAACCAATTTTCTCTATATATGGCTGGTTTTGTCTATAACCTTCCGTGTGAAAACCCTAATCCAAAGTTCTTTGATAATCGAGTTCCACTTGTAAACTTGTTTGCCACGTCAGACGAGCCAAGCCGGAGTGCAGAGGACGATGAGCGGAAGCGGAGAAAGAAAGTTTCGAACCGCGAGTCAGCTCGGAGATCGCGTATGCGGAAAAGGCGACACCTGGACGAGCTGTGGTCCATGCTTGTTCAGCTCATCAACGAGAACAAATGCCTGGTCGATGAGCTAAGCCGAGCCAGGGAGGGTTATAAGAAGGTTGCAGAAGAAAACACGAAACTTCGACAAGAAAATTCCAATTTGAGGAAGATGATTGGTGAGATATAGGGCTTAAGGGCATCACCATCAGTGAACCTCTAACAAAAGTTCTTAAGAATATTTTATAATTAATTTGTGAATAATTTAAAGTTTAGAACTCTTAAAGAGTTCTTAATTTTTTTGGGCTCCAATGGTTGAACCTCATTAAGGGTTCTAAAAAAAAATTAATTTTTTTTAATATAATTAATTTTGTTTAAATTTATAAAAATACTATATTTTATAAAACAAAAATTATATTGCATTTCATAAAATTTAAAACATACAAAATATAGATATTGAAATCATAATACGTTTAGTTGTAATCTTGAGAACCTCAATCATTACCTGAAAAAGTTGAGAACTTCAAGGATCTGATCCGCCAAATCTTCAGCAGAAGGGACTGAATCATTGGGAAAAATCGGAGCAGCTCCTAACTGCAAGAACTCTTGGTGAAAATGCAAGGAAACAGAGAACTCATGTGAGTAATCACGCCAAGCAAAGCATATGGCAAAATTAAACAACCAAAATAACTTAAAAGAGAAACTAAAATATGGACCTCATGCCCAGGTGGACTGATATGATAAATGCAGAAGTTATGTAGCAGCAAGGAAGCTGCTTCAGGGCAAAAGAATAATCCTTGGAAGCATGACATATCTGAAGAAGAAGCAACAAACCTTAAAAGTTCAGCAAAATAGACAAAGGATCCTGTAATTTAGGTGAGATTCTTTAGACTTACGGTTAAGGGCCAGATCGGGATAAGTAATCAATGCTGGCTTTTCTCGGTCTCCATAGACAATGACAGACACAACACCACACGCAGTTTTAACACGATGCTCCTAAACACAAGAAACCAGCAAGTTTTAACAAAAGTAACAACCACCAAAGGATCACGATGTACATATTTACACACACATATTTACATAAACACACACATATTTACATAAACACATACATAAACACACACATATTTACATAAACACACACATATTTACATAAACACACACATATTTACAATATCCCATTATTGACAACACCATTTCTGTTTTTAAGGAACAACAAGTAACACATGAGCATTCACTCAAAGAACACATCAAAGTTCATACAACAAAAGACATAATAGTTCATACAATAAACACATCAAACATCAAGAGTTATTACACAGCCTAGTTCGTAAAGGGAATTCGTAATCAATCCGAGCATTTATGGCACCCAACCCGCAAATTTGATAAAAACTAATCAAAATCCCTAAATTAGAATTCGTACCTCAAATCCTCTAAATTTCTCTGATTCCTTCGTCAATAGAACATAACATAAGAACGAAAACACGAAAATTTTCACCAGATATTTCCAATCGACGCTAATAAAATCACAAGGTAAACATATGGACAGATGAAGACGCGTTGAAGAAGAAACCACGCTAGGAAGACGGATTCGATTAGTAGAAATCTTACAGGGAGGTTCGATGAGGTTCGATGACGAAGAATATGACGACGAATCGGCATCATCGGCTACAACTCCGCTCAGAACACAATACCCAAATCGATTTCGCTTTCGCCGTCGCCGATACAATCGAAGAAGGAGAGAAAAATGTCGACATCGGCCAAAAAACAAAGAACAAAATTTTATCCCGTCTTTTCCTTCCCCAATTACAACCTTACACGTGCCATTAAGAACCGATCCTTAAAATCCTTATTTAAGGATCGGTCCTAAACATTTGATCAGTTTTTCCTCTTTTTTTTTTTTTTTTTTTCGCTAAGATACTCACGCTGAACCCCTCATAAACCTCCGATGGAGATGGTCTAAGAGCATCACCAATGGTGAACCCCTAAGAGCATCATTATTGCAAGGTTCTTAATCCAAAAAGTGGGGTTCTTAACCCAAAAAAAAAAAAAAAAAAAAATTAATTATGAACAGTGCAAGAACCGGTTCTTAAATAAAAACTTTAAGAACCGGTTCTTAAGGGGTTCTTACACTGTTCTTAGCCACGTGTCAACTCCTAATTCGCCGGATTTTTTTTGCCAAATTTTTTTTAAAACTTTTTTCTTAACTTAAGAATTTTTTTTCTCCAATTTTTTCTTAACTTCAACTTTAAAATTCTAAACTTTTTTACATATTAATAAATAGGAATCGTTCGGTGGGTGAACATGAAGCGATTCATAGACAAGATCAGAAAGAAACCCAAATTGAGCGGTCTTTTACATTTTTTTCTTCAAAATCTATGTTTAAATGTTATGTTTTTATGTCAACTATGTTTAATTAAAAAAATAAACTCTATTTAAAATAAAACAAAATTATTAATTTTTTTTAAGAACCCCTAATAAGGTTCTACCAATAAAGTAGCAAAAACAAAAGTTTCTTAATAGAGTTTCTTAACTTCAAATTTATAATTAAATATTACTGCCCAATAATGATGCTCTAAGAGGGGTTCTTAAGAATATTTTATGATTAAAATATGATTAATTTGAAGTTTAGAACTTTTAGAGGAGTTCTTAACTTTTTTATCCTCCAATGGTTGAACATCATTAGGGGTTCTTAAAAAAAGAATATTTTTTTTTAGTATTCTTTAATTAGTTTAAAATTATAAACATACTATATTTTATAAAACCAAAATTATATTGCATTTCACAAAATTTAAAACATACAAAATATAGATATTGAAATCATAATACGTTTACTTCTAATTTTGAAGGGTGCCAAATTTGTGTCATATATGCTCAACCAAATCAACTTTTAATTGTTGATGTATTTTTCTATCTCGAACTTGATTTCGAATGCCGATCATATTGCTGAGATTTGTAGGCATATATGTAGAATATAATATGTCATATCCACTTCTGAAGTTCTGCTTCCTTCTCCTTGTTCGAATTCTGATATATCAAACTGAGTGTATCCATCTCGTTCGTTTTCTACTATCATATTGTGTAGTATGATACATGCTCTCATAATCTTTCCTATTTTTACCTTATCCCAAATAAGAGCTGGATTTTTGACAATGGCAAACCGAGCTTGCAAGACTCCAAAAGCACGCTCGACATCTTTACGGACAGCTTCTTGATATGTTGCAAATAAGGATGCTTTCGGACCTTGATGAATTGGAATAGATTGGATAAAGGTTTCCCATTTAGGATAAATTCCATCGGTGAGATAGTACGCCAAATGATACTCGTGTCCGTTGACCAAGTAATTCACTTTACCTTGTAATATATCATCAAAAATTGGTGAGCGATCAAGAACATTGATATCGTTTAAGGTACCTGGAGGTCCAAGAAACGCGTGCCATATCCAAAGATCATGTGACGCTACAGCCTCTAAAACGACTGTTGGTTTTCCTGATCCACGGGTATATTGCCCTTTCCAAGCGGTTGGGCAATTTTTCCACTCCCAATGCATACAATCGATGCTTCCTATCATCCCGGAAAATCCGCGTATCTCTCCAATATCGAGTAGTCGTCGAAGATCTGCTGGTGTGAGTCTTCTTAGGTACTCATCTCCGAACAAACAAATTATTCCTTCTACGAAATTTTCCAAGCATAACATTGCAGTACTTTCACCGAGCCGGAGGTATTCGTCAACTGCGTCAGCCGCACAACCATATGCCATCATACGAATTGCTGCTGTACACTTTTGTAGTCCAGAGAGACCGAACCTTCCGGTAGCATCTCTTTTTTGTTGAAAGAAAGGAACTTCATTGGAGAGTCGATCAACAATATGCATGAACAAAGGCTTGTTCATTCTAAAACGGCGCCGAAAAAGAGACGGAGGGTATGTTGCATCTTCAGTAAAATAATCATTCCATAAGAGGTTGTGGCCTTGTTCGCGTTCTCTTTCAATATAGGCGCGTTTCTTCTTTGGCTTTGTTGCTGCATGACGATCAAGTACGGCATCGAACATATTATCAAAATTTTGATCGAAGATTTCATCAAAACTTTCATCAAGCTCCTCGTCGAAAACATTGCTTGAAGAAGATGCCATAATTTTGTGAATTTGTGTTTGTTTTATGGAGCAAGAGAAGAAGATGTAAAGAGAAGAAGATGTGAATTTGTGTTTGTTTTATGGAGCTTTTATAGAGCAAGAGAAGAAGATGTGAATTTGTGATTTGGTTTCGACACTTTTATATATGGATCTTTGAACATTTCTTTCAACAAATATGTGGCTTGCAAACTTTTAATAATATCAACGTTTGTGGCTTACAATGCTCTCATAATACTTGTCGTTTACAATAGAAAAAAACTAAAGTAATATGGACCAAACTATTACCTTCACGGGAAAACAGAAGTAATCTTGTCACGGGAAAACAGAAGTAAGGAAAAAACAGAAGTAAAAACAGAAGTAATCTTCTCACCTTCACGGGAAGGAAAAAACAGAAGTAAAAACAGAAGTAATATTGTCACCTTCACGGGAAGGAACCTGTGATCGTTACATGAAAACCAAACTAACACAGCAAACATCATTCATTCAAATAGCAGAAGAAGCATTCATTCAAATAACACATCAAACATCATTCAAATAGTAGAAGAAACATTCATTCAAATAACACATCAAGCATTCATTCAAATAGCAAAAATAACACAGCAAGCATTCATTCAAATAGCAGAAGAAGCATTCATTCAAATAGCAGAAATAACACAGCAAGCATTCATTCAAATAGCAGAAATAACACAGCAAGCATTCATTCAAATAGCAGAAGAAGCATTCATTCAAATAACACAGCAAACATCATTCAAATAGCAGAAGAAGCATTCATTCAAATAACACAGCAAACATCATTCAAATAGCAGAAGAAGCATTCATTCAAATAACACAGCAAGAAGAAGCATTAAACATTTTACATTAAACATAATATTTCATACAAAAAACACATCAAACATAAGAAATGCTAAAGGGACTTTAAGTTTATGTCAACATGTCAGTAATTAGCTTGTTTTTCAAAGCCATTTCTATATCAGAAAGTGGCTCTGTTTTTGCAAGGAGACTGTCAAGCAATTTGTGCTTAGAAAGCTTCTCTTTCATTTCCAAATCCTTCCGCTTTATCTCCCACATGCTCTGCAACTCCTGCAGTGCATTTTCTACATCGATACCACTGGTTATCTTGTTCCCAGCCTTTTTACCGTAAGCCTTTGAGGCCTTAACACCTAGAGGACGAGCCATTGCTACATCCTCTCCATGGCTTACCGGTTGGGAGCTTGAAGACTGTGCAGAACCCTCATCAACCTTCCTTTTTTGACCTTCCATCTATAGCAGAAGAAGCAGAACACCATTTATGGTCATGCCGAAGCTCCCTCCATGCATGCTCAAGGGTGAACTTGATCTGGTGGTCGTTGAAGAAGATTTCATGAGCCACTTTCATAATATCATTCTCATTCTGGCCACTTGATTTCTCTTTCATTGCAGCCTCATAGCATCCCACAAATTTGCATACTAGGTCATTCAACCTCCCCCACCTTTGCTTACAGTGAGAGGCCTCTCTTTTTTGCACACCAGATAGCTGTGGACTTGCATTAAAATACGCTTGAATGCGTTTTCAAAAAGCCCCAGCTTTTTGCTCATTCCCGACGATTGGATCCTTGCTGGTGTTCAACCAAGCACTAATGAGCACCACATCTTCTTTGGGGGTCCATTTCTGTCTTTCCTTACTCTCCTCAACACCTACACTTGGATCTTCAGTGCAGTGGCTACTAAACAGAGGCACTTCAGACGATCCGAGATCTATAGTAGCCGAGAAACTCTCATATTGAGTCGGCTGAGGAATGTGGCTGTCTTGTTGACTATTTAAGAGGTTTACAAAGCCTTGGGAGTTGCTATATGGATTCGTAGAATGCATAATCTAGTTTACAAAGCCTTGAGATTTTTTCAGGAAGGGTTATGGTTTAAGTGTTCATGTACAGATGAACACTAATAAATAGAAGGGTTAGGTTTAAGTGTGAACTTAGAAGTTATGGTTGTGGTTATGTGTTTAAGAAGGGTTAGGTTTAAGTGTGACATGACAAGCATTGATCACAATGAGCTTTAACTCTTAACCTAATCTAAAACCACCTTGCATTGATCACAAAGACCTTAAAGTCTTTACCTAATAAAAAGCTAACATATGAAACATCTTTACAACATGGTATATATGAAACATATATGAAACATAATATATGGTATATAGGAAACATATATGAAACCTAATAAAAAGCTAACATATTAAACATATTTACATGATAACTAGCAAATTATCAGGAACATTAAACATTGTCTTAACATAATTACCTCATTTCTTAACATTAAACATTGTCTTAGCAAATTATCAGGAACATTAATCTAGCAAATTAAACATTGTCTTAACCTATTTATCTTACTACATAACTTCATCAGGAACATTACTAGAACATAGAGAATATATGCAACTCATTTCTTCTACTTAAACATATATGAAATGGCTGCAAAAAGAAAAAGGAAACACAACAGCAAATAGCGATCACCTTGGTTTGCATTTAGATCTTTCAGCCTTGAAACTTCTCCTTGAAGCAGTCTTACCTCTTCCTTTATTTCTCCAATGGTGGGATCAAATGCTTGCAGTCTGTCAAGCCTAAGCAGCTTCTCCCTTTGCTCTTGCAGCCCTCTCTGCACGATGGAGATTTGCTCTGTCACACCCTCATCCCACCATTTCCATATATGCTCTCCACTCGCCTACATACATGTCTTAGTTTTATCAAACATTTTCAAACAAAAAACCACCTTCACTCATCAACAATAATGGGATCAACTTACCTCTTTAAACTAGTCTAGACAACTGTAGTACTTGGGCCCAGGAGTCCCTGTCTCTTCACCTGTCGACGATTGAAACTTCATATGTCGGCCACAGAAACATTTCTCAGGAATCCCATAATTTGCATCCTCATATGCCCACCCCAAGTCCATTTATGGTCCTTCGGATGACGTCTAGCTGTAGTTAATCGGCATTCTCTGTAACCAATGATTGCCCTTATTGTCAATTTCAATTTGAATCACACAAAATTTTTGTTCCCCAAATCAGTAAATCCAATCGCAATAACCAACAAAATTAACAAATACAACAACGAAAAGTGCATGAATTCGTACCTTAACAAATCGATTGGAGAGCAGTCTCGATTTCGTCTTCAGTCTCTCTGATTTGCTGTGCTCGAATGTCGCCGGAAGAAAAAAAAAGACCTCGGCCAAAATGAAGAGAAGACAAATGGTCAGCAGAAATTGTCGAGAGAAGGAGAGAGACTTTTCCAATTTTTTTATCCAAAAACCAATCAACAATCGACACATGTCTTAAGAACCTCCTTTAGAAACGCTTCTAAAAATCATTTGCTAAGGATCGGTTCTTAACAATATTAGGTTTTTTTATTTTTTTTTACCCATTAATAATTAAGAACTCCACTTGTGAACCTCCTTTGAAACCCCATTGGAAGTGGTCTAATAGGTTTAATTAACGTAAAAAAAAAACAGGGTTTCTTAACGTAAAGGGCCGTTTGATCGACTCGTAAGCTTGTTGGGTTTTTCTTTTCTATTATTTTCAGGTTTTCTGCAAAATATTCCTTCACGTGAATCAGATTTGTAATTCAACCATTCACCTCGAAAAATATAATATAATACTCAACCGTATATAGATTATGACACCGTGTTTTATAAGATTGTTTAAAATAACACAATATAAAATGGAGGACTAAATCCATAACACAATTTAATGAAATGATTATACAATATAATGTTATATAGTGCCCAAATTAAGGTTATTCTCACTTATTAAGAATATATGAATGAGAATTAAAAATCAAATGTCTCTTCAATCATATAACGTAAATTTGTATTAAATTTTTAATTATCAATAACAAAAATACATTTTCCACATAAATTACTAATAGCGAAAATCACTCTTCATTAAAATCTCGCTTTTATTGCAATTTGTTTTGTAAATCACAATTTATTATGATTAGATTTAAATATGAAATTTAGTATAATTTGAATTTGAATGTGCAAAATAAATTGTAATCTCAAAACAATTTAATCCATATTGAATTCGAATTTCAAATTTTTTACGTGAATATCTATTAGTATGTGTGTTTGATGAGACCATTAACATCAAACTATATTAGCATCAAATTATATCAAATTAAAATATAGTTTGATGAGACCATTAGCATCAAACTATATTATACGATTTATATCTCAATAATCATTAGTACATGTGTGTGAACTATAGTATACGCTTTATATCTCAATAATCATAACAATAATATGAAGGCTAGATTTCATATTATAATTTGAATTTGAATATGCCAAAATTTGTATGAAATAAAATATAACTAAGAGATTTTGCAAAAAAAAAAATTAAATTGAGCAAGTAAACATGAAACTTGTAAAAATAATATTTGTCACAATAAAAAAAAACTCGAAAATAAAATGTATAACCCTATGAAACGAAGAAATATAATTCAAATATTAAAAACTCGAGAATAAAATTTTTATTTTAGAAAAATGAAAAAATTTAGAAACTAATATTGATTTAACAGTGTATAAATATCATAATGAAATTTATATGATTATGTATAAATTTAATGTAAACGGTATGAATGTAATTATTCTAATAAGTTCAAAAAAATTTCATTAATGTCTTGAGAAGCTTTATGGTGATAACACGTCAACGTGACATGTAAATTATAAGGTAACTGAGATTAATTATAGCGCGGAGTAATTTTTTTATAAGAAATTTTGCTTTTATTTAAATTTTATAATATGTATAATTCATGATTATAGATAGAGTTGTCAAACGGAATAATTTGTCTATTTAACCTATTTTACAATGGAATAAAATATTATTTGAACTAACATGTTTAGTATTTGTTATGTGTAATGACATTTTATGTAATAACTTACAAAACAAAAGTTTATTTTCAAAAATAGTTTTTAAATAATATTATAGTGATATTATTTTTAACAATTTTTTCAATTAATATATAGGGATAAGAGAATGACAAGAGTTCATTTGAGAGATGCTCTAACTTGTGCACCTTATCCAAAAACCTCTCACCATCCATCCTCAAATTCATATCGAAGAAAAATGCGATCTCCATGCTTTTCGTTTCTAGTCTCGAATCCTCCGTTTCTAGCTTCTCTAATCCCTCGTTACAGCTCCAGAAACTCTTTCAGACGAGGAAGAGAACGCTTCTCCTTTCCCAAGTCCCTTCGTGTTTCTCTTCATGGAATTGGAAGAAACATCGAGGTTGGTTATTCCATGAGAAACAACATCGAGGTAAACTGTTGTGCATTCAATTTTGATTTTGGGTTCACTGTTTTGTGTAGTTCGCTCAAGGATTGCAGTTCGATGGGCCGATTATGAGTAGAGACGCTCTGGAGGTGAATGTGGATGATGCTTTAGTGGTCCAAGTCTGTGTGACTCGTACATTGCCTCCAGCTTTGACTCTTGAGCTTGGCCTCGAGAGCCTCAAGGTTGCTGTGGACGAACTCAAGACTAATCCTCCCAAATCATCTAGTGGCGTCTTGCGATTTCAAGTACGGATGTTACTTTTCTTGCTTTTTGATTATGTGATTTCAATATCAGCTTTTTATATTGTGTTTGAATTTCGTAGGTGGCTGTGCCTCCAAGGGCAAAAGCTTTGTTCTGGTTCTGCTCTCAACCTATGTCTTCAGGTGTATATCCTGTGTTTTTCCTCTCCAAGGAAACTGTGAAGCCTTCTTATAAATCACTCTATGTAAAGGAACCTCATGGTGTTTTTGGGATTGGGAACGCACTCTCTTTCGTTCATCCGCCTTCAGTTGACTCCAAGGGACATAGCACCATAAAAACGTAGGCTTTTTGCTTTTCTACTTAATTTGTTTACTTTCAATTAGAGACAACACTAAATCAAGATGAATGTACGATTCTTTCTCATTTCACTTCAAGTAGTTAAGCTAACTAACTTCTGCAGATTCCTCTCAGATGAATCAGCTATGGTGACGGCCTATGGTTTTCCAGATATTGATTTCAGCGACAACTCTACTATAAATAGCAAGGATGGCTCTTCTTACTTTTTTGTTCCTCAGGTGAAACGGCTTCGTCTTTATCATCAAGCTGTTGAATTACATCTCTTAACTTGTTTTTGGTATCTCCGGTTGGTTTATGAAATGCTTGTAACAAGCGTTCTTACATTGTACATGGCTTTAATGTCGAAATTTCAACAGATTGAGTTAGATGAGCACGCGGAGGTCTCTATATTAGCAGTTACACTGGCTTGGAATGATTCTCTCTCTTACAGATTTGAGCAAACAATTAGTTCATATGAGAAATCAATTTTACAGGTATGCTGATGTTCCAACATTTTCTTTGTAATATCTGCAATTTAAATCAATTAAAAACTTAGAATCTAATAACAATTCCAAGCATTTAGTTGTTCATGTCCAAAGCACCATGTTATATCCTTGAGGACACTAAACAATATGTGCAAACCTGTGCCTAAGTTGTTTATTAGTTTATTGGAATCAGGGAACTAAAGCTTCTTACTCTTCATCTTTGTGAAAAAAAACTGTTCCTATATCGATGGAGTTAAAAAAAACAAGAGATGACGACATTAGGTTACCAGACTAGGCTATGGTGCTCTTTATATGCACCTGAAAGTAAAAGTTACCTTTAACTTATCTGTGCTTGTGGTTTGGAAGCAACAGTAAACAGTTTAAAAACATTATTTCAGTACAAACTATAATTTCTGAAAGTCTGTTGAATGGAACTTTATCTTCTGATTTCTGTAGTTTGGAATTGATCAAATGAAACCTTTTTAGTGCAGATTTGTTTTACTTATGTCAATTAATTGGAAAGTTAAATATTTTTAGTAATTGCTCTTATTGAAGATTTTTTGAATATGTGTGTTTCTTCTTTGTCCTGTTTTACTCTTTAATCTCACTTTTGGTTCATTTTTATGCAGGTTTCTTGTCATTTCTGCCCAAATTTAGAGGAGCATTGGTTCAAACATTTAAAATTTTCTCTTGCAAAGCTTAGTGTAGAAGATATACATCCAATTGAGATGGTACATGCTTTACTTAGGTTCTTTTTCCCGTATTTTAAGTGATTGTTGGCTGTTTTCCCCCTAATTTTTAAGTAGATGAAGAAGATGCAAGGATAGATCTGATTATTTTTTTTATTTATCAAACTGTTTCCTGCACAAATTTTACATTCATCATCTTTGGATAGTCACTCAAACATAATCTGATATCAAAAATCTAGCAATCTGTGGTCCATTTGGATATGATTTAGCTGACTCTCTGGGGAAATTTACGAAGTTTCTTTTGAAATATTGTTTTGCGCGTTTGACCCTTAGTTCGTGACTGGACAAAGCATGTAAACTTAGTTTCCTTTTTCATGCCACTCATTATTATGTTTATTTTTGCAGGAGCATATGGGGTTTTTCACATTTTCTGGGAGAGATCAGGCTGACGCCAAGGAACTGGTATCTTCTTTACCCTGGTAATTTTCATCCCTGTATATCAGAATTTAATTATCGTCCGTTGGAATTTCTTCCCTTCAGACCATTTGGATTCTATATGGTTTGATTTGCCAGCTTTTGTTGCAGAAAAGTATACAATCATCATGTCAGTTCCATTGCAAGCTTTCGCGTGAAGTTGTTTTCTCAAACAACATGGTATGTAGAGATATAAATATGGCCATAATTTATTATTTTATCTTAGATGGTTAGGCCTACTTTTTGTATTACTTGTAATATTTTAAAGAATGTTCATCATACACACATGGTAATGATATGCACCAAAATAGAAAATCGTGACCTGCATGTTGTGAGAGAAACTGGACTTCGACCTGTTTCGGAAGTGGAAGAATCCACATGTAGTTCAAATTTTAAAGCATTCTGATTATTGCCCAACGAATGTTACAAAGATGCTGGGACAATGGTTTGGAAGGACTGTCTAGTGGCTGTTAACTTTTGAACCTTGTGGCTTTTCTAGTTATCAGAAAATTTTAAGAAGCGAAAATAATTAGGATGCACTTGATTTTCCGAAATCTTGGATGGTATGAACTCAAGTTTCTTTTCCTTTGTTTTTCCTATTTTCTTTTGGCTATCAGCTGAATCAGGATGCTGAAGTGGGCAACTTCTTGACAAATGAGGCTAACATCAATGCTGTATGGGCATCAGCTATAATTGAAGAATGCACTCGTCTTGGTTTGACGGTGAGCTGAACTTTTCAATCATCTGATAAAATCTCAAATTTGGACGTCTTTTGTCATAACATACTGCCACAGTACTTTTGTGTAGCTCCTGGTTCAAGGTCTTCCCATCTTGCAATTGCTGCTGCCAACCATCCCCTTACAACGTGTCTTGCATGCTTTGACGAACGGTCTCTTGCATTTCACGCTATTGGGTATGCTAAAGGATCCCTCAAACCGGCAGTCATTATAACATCATCAGGAACTGCCGTTTCAAATCTTCTTCCAGCGGTCAGAGTTGTACTTATGCTCCCTAAATTATTTTATTAGATTGTTGCAAGCCACATACTTTGCCGAATACATTTGTGCTTCTTACAGGGTATTTGTTTTGTGATTTTTTTCAAATACAGGTGGTTGAAGCCAGTGAAGATTTTTTACCACTGCTACTACTTACTGCAGATCGTCCTCCTGAACTTCAGGGAGTTGGCGCAAATCAAGCAATAAATCAAGTAAGGTCAAGATAAGACCTTTCTTCGAAACTATACACTTATTGCGTCCCAGTTGGATTTGTTGGCGTGTTCTGGTTCTATATCCTAAAATTTCTTTTGTTTCTTTTTCCTGTGTCACAGATAAACCACTTCGGTTCGTTTGTCAGATTTTTCTTCAATCTTCCTCCTCCAACTGATCTTATTCCAGTCCGGATGGTCCTTACCACTGTAGACTCTGCTCTACATTGGGCAACAGGTTCTGCTTGTGGACCAGTACATCTCAATTGTCCTTTTAGAGACCCACTTGACGGTAGTCCAACAAATTGGTCACTCAACTGCTTAAATGGATTAGACATGTGGATGTCTAGTGCTGAACCATTCACAAAATATGTTCAAGTACAAAGCCTTAAAAGCAATGGTGTAACTGGCCAAATTACTGAGGTGTTACAAGTAATCAAAGAGGCTAAGAAGGGTCTTCTTCTTATTGGGGCAATCCATACAGAGGATGAAATTTGGGCTTCGCTTCTGTTGGCTAAAGAGCTGATGTGGCCTGTAGTTGCAGATGTCTTGTCTGGTGTACGGCTGCGCAAGCTTTTTAAACCTTTTCTTGAGAAGTGGACCCCTGTTTTTGTTGATCATCTTGATCATGCCTTGCTTTCAGATTCTGTTAGGAATTTGATAGAGTTTGATGTGGTTATCCAGGTAAATCTATCATCCTTTAATTTTTGCTTGATGCATCTATGACTAAGTAAGAGGGACACAGATACTGTTGGGGATCTTGTGGTACTTCTCAATTCAAAAATTTCAATTTCTTTTGGTTTGGGATACCAGAAGTTTCAATAATGATAAGGATTTGGAACTAGGTGAAGCATGACTAGATCGTTCATATGCATCTCCGATTAGGGTTCTCTTTTACATATGCTGACTTCAAACCGAGAATTCAGTGAGTGGATATTAATTTTATTGATGTGATCTGACTGAGTTTGTAAAATGAAATCATGAATAGGTTGGAAGCCGGATAACAAGTAAAAGAGTTTCTCAGGTGCTAGAGAAATGCTTTCCATTTGCATACATTTTGGTTGATAAGCATCCATGCCGACATGACCCATCCCACCAGGTCACTCACAGGGTCCAAAGCAACATTGTTCAATTTGCTGATTGTGTGCTTAAATCTCGATTTCCTTGGAGGAGAAGCAAGTTGCATGGTCATCTACAGGCATTGGATGGTGCTGTATGTCCTCCAAAAAAACTCTTTTCTTAAAATGCCTTAAAAGATCAAACATGACCGCTTTCGATACATTGGAAACATATGCTTCTCTGAAGATTGCATAAAAGATAAAGTTAAACACATACTGCTTTTGATAGTTCCCTTTTTTTATGCAGATTGCCCGGGAAATGTCATTTCAAATATCTGCTGAGAGCTCCCTTACCGAACCATATGTTGCACATATGCTTTCCAAAGCACTAACTTCTAAATCTGCTCTTTTCATCGGGAATAGTATGCCAATAAGGGATGTGGATATGTATGGATGTAGTTCAGGAAATTATTCTCATGTGGTAGATATGATGTTGAATGCAGAGCTACCATGTCAATGGATACAAGTAACAGGAAATAGAGGAGCTAGTGGCATTGATGGCTTGCTCAGCTCGGCCACTGGCTTTGCTGTAGGGTGCAAGAAGAGAGTAAGATTTTACCTGATTATTTCCGTCTTATGCTTTCTTTTTCGGTTGCCGAGTCACATTTCTTGTGCGTGCTATTATAACTACTCAAATCAATATCTGTGATAATATTGTGGGGAAAATTTTCTTGATTCTTTCTCCATTGTACAATTGTTCCCTTTTCTTGTTTCTTTCCTCCATTAGCCATGACATCCCAAATGGAACTCGTAGTTTTATGTCGGAAGTGAAAGAACTAACAGAACCATTTACTCATGTGTCTTGTTTACCATGTCATAAATTAAATTTCCTTACTAGTCAAACAAATGCATATCAGGTGGTCTGTGTGGTGGGGGACATCTCTTTCCTTCATGATACAAATGGATTGGCGATTTTGAAGCAGAGGTAGCCCTTTTCCTCTGTTTTATTCTTGTAATTTCACTGTTGGTGGATTTTATACACTGAAGATATCCCATGGTTTATAAGTCAATTTGACGATTTAATATTCTGAAGTTTAATCTGACTTGTTAGGATTGCGAGGAAACCAATGACAATTCTTGTGATAAACAACCGTGGAGGTGGAATCTTCCGACTTCTTCCCATAGCAAAGAGAACAGAGCCTAGCGTGTTAAATCAATACTTCTATACATCACATGACATTTCCATTGAAAACTTGTGTTTGGCACATGGGTAAAAAAACATACTAACAGTTTTTACTTTGTTTTCCTTTCCCGATTGCTATTATTTCAATCTGCTCTGGTTCTACAAAATGTAGGTTTTGGAGAATGGATACGATTTTTCTGGACGGTTAAGTTTTACAAGTTATTTTTTTTAATTTACGCATAAAAAAAGCAGAGACATATATAAAACGTACAAGAACTAGTAATATAGTATTGGTAGCGTAGATGGTCATTGTTCACTGTATCTGTTTATGATGTCCTTAAGTGTGTAGGGTTTATAATAAGAAAAAACTCAGCCAAATTGCTAAACATGCAGTGTGAGGTATGTACATGTTGGGACGAAAAGTGAACTTGAGGAAACTCTATTTGTATCCAGCGTGGAAGAGATGGATTGCATTGTGGAGGTTCAAAGCTCTATCGATGCTAACGCAATCGTTCATAGGTTGTTTGGGCGTCTTTTTTTCCGTTTACATGTCCTCACTAGGTTTCTCGTGCATTTTGTTGACATTGAATACTCGTTCACAGTACTTTGGAGAGTTTTGCACGTCAAGCTGCAAATAATTGCTTGGGCATTATCTCAGCTAGTTCTCTTCTTCATCCGATGATCGACAATGTACTTCTTTACCAAGTCTCTGGAATACAATACTCGCGGTACAGGTAAGGATTTATCCGAAACTATATCTGTATATTATGGTTCTCTTTTTCTAAGAAAAAAATTATTTTCAGAGTCGAACTGTGTGACAAACCTACCATATATTCTGGTGAATCCTCTCAATACCATCGAGAAGGGTTCATACTCTCTTTGACTTTGGACGATGGAAGCATTGGCTATGGAGAGGTTGGTGGCTATTTCATTCTTTGTATTTCTCATCACTACGTATTACATTTTTTGCATTTGTACTACTTCTCCCAGGTCCAACTGTCAGAGGATTAGCTTGTATTAAACTTACATGTGCCACTGAGAATCATGTTCCTGTATTGTTTTTTATGAGCAGGTTGCACCATTGGACAGTAATAGAGAGAACTTAATGGATGTGGAGGGGCAGCTACAATTTGTTCTTCACCGTATGAACGGAGCTAAATTTAGTTACATGCTTACTTTATTAAATGGCTCAGTTTCTTCCTGGATTTGGAGTGAACTTGGAATCACTGTAAGTTTCCCTAGCCTTATTTCTGTCAGAACAAAAGTAGTCTATCCGTACAGCTGCTCTCTTTCAGGAGAAATTGCAAAGTAAATGAAAAGATTCTGTTGAGCAAGATAAAATACTAGTTCTTCATTTTTTTTTTTCAATCGTGCTAACTGCTAGGTGCAAAAATTTCTCGATCTTGGTAGTCTTCTTTGTGCAAGAAATAGACAACTATCTACAGAAAATAGTTGCCTGGGAATGATAATTGAAGGTTTGTCAATTTCCTTCTTTTTTTCAGGCATCATCAATTTTCCCAAGTGTCAGATGTGGTCTGGAAATGGCTCTTCTGAATGCAATGGCAGTAAGACATGATTCTAGTTTGTTGGGGATACTTCATTGTCAGAAAGAAGAAAATGGTTCTGCTCAGTCATACTCTGTTCAAATATGTGCCCTTCTTGATTCTGAAGGTACTCCATCAGAGGTCGCATACGTTGCTAGAAAACTTGTTGAAGAGGGGTTCAGTGCTATTAAACTTAAAGTAAGCCAACGTTATTTAATCATATACACAAGATTACACTCAATCATTCACAGTAAGATAGCTGTGGATATATGTTTTCTTATGCTGAGTACTTCTTAGAGTAGTTTCATGCATGAATTGAGGTTGTTGGCTTTCTCACTCTGCGGGTTTTCAAGCTAATGATTACTGACTGAGGGATAAACCTGCCTAAAATGACAGGTTGCTCGTCGAGTGAGCTCTGTTCAAGATGCTGTAGTTCTGCAAGAAGTAAGGAGGGTCGTTGGCGATCAAATTGAACTCCGTGCAGATGCAAATTGTCGCTGGACTTTTGAAGAGGCTGTAAAGTTTGGTTTATTGGTGAAAAGCTGCAATCTACAATATATTGAGGTCTGGTACAGTATGAATTATTGCAATCTGATTCTGTTCTGAAGTATTACTTCAAAATAACTTATTTGTCTTTCCTATAATACTTGAGTGAAGAAACTTTTGTATATCTCAGGAACCTGTCCAGGATAAAGATGATCTTATAAGGTTTCATGAAGAAAGTGGATTACCAGTGGCACTTGATGAGACTCTTGACGATTTTGAGGAATGTCCTCTGCGCATACTTACCAAATATGCCCATCCTGGAATTGTTGCTGTTGTAAGCCACCTTTACATGAGCCTGAGATTGCCAAAACTTAAATTCTTTCTTGTGTATTAATTTCTTCTTTCATCATCTTATCATGCCTCTCTTTTTTAATTGATTTGGAGATGGTTTTTAGTTTTTATCAGTAGGATCAATAATATATCAGCTCTATCATGTTAAAAATGGGCTTTATCATATTTGATTTTTATTTTCAAATCAATTAGTCTTGACTTTGTTTTATCGTATTTGATATTCGTAGGTTATTAAACCAAGTGTTGTGGGAGGGTTTGAGAATGCAGCACTGATTGCTCGGTGGGCCCAGCAGCATGGAAAGATGGTTGTTATAAGTGCTGCATATGAAAGTGGCCTAGGTTTATCAGCATATATTTTGTTTGCGTCATATTTGGAGATGGAGAAGGTCAAAGCATCTAGAGAGAAAAAGCAAGGGATGGCCTCTCTTGTAGCCCATGGTCTTGGAACCTACAGATGGCTTAATGAAGACGTAATGATGAAAAGTCTAGGGATATTTCGTAGTCCGTACAGTGGATTTGTCGAAGGATTTGTTTCCGATGCTAGCAAAAATCTAAAGGATGTTAAGATAAACAATGATGTTATTGTTAGAACCAGTAAAGGAGTTCCTGTCCGGAGATATGAAGTGAGGGTGGAAGTAGATGGTTTCTCTCATTTTATAAGAATCCATGACGTTGGGCAGAATGCAGAAGTAAGCTTGTCCTTGTTTGTGATTTTGTATGTCCGAAGCTAAAAAGACGTAAAGCCTGCTGTTCTTGGTCAATTTCTCCCATGTTTTTCACCCTGCTGTAATGTATTTCAGGGAGGTGTAGCTTTGTTTCTTCATGGGTTTCTTGGAACTGGTGAAGAATGGATCCCCGTCATGAAGGGTATCTCGGGATCTGCAAGATGCATTTCAGTTGATATTCCTGGCCACGGAAACTCAAGGGTACAAAGTCATGCTAGTGAGACCCAGAAGGTGCCGACTTTCTCAATGGAGATGATAGCGAAGACACTGTACAAGTTGATTGAGCAAATTACTCCTGGGAAAGTTACCATAGTTGGGTATTCCATGGGAGCAAGAATAGCACTGTACATGGCTTTTAGGTTTAGCAACAAGGTGGGTTCCCTTTGTCTGAAAATTCAACATTGTTTAATAATGTGGATAATGGAATTTGGATGCTGTCCTATAGATCGAAGGAGCTGTTGTGGTATCGGGGAGCCCGGGACTCAAGGATCCTGTGGCAAGGAAAGTTCGAAGTGCAACAGATGATTCTAAAGCACGAATGATGGTCGACCATGGACTAGAAATCTTTTTGGAGAACTGGTACAATGGAGGCTTGTGGAAAAGGTGACTTTCTTAATACAGTGCGGCTTTGTGTAATCTGATGACTGTTATCTGGACTTGAATTTCATACTCATATGAGTGAATTTTGCAATGAGTAGTTTGAGAAGCCATCCTGATTTTAGAAAAATAGTTGCAAGCCGCTTGCTACATGATGATGTCCTTAGTGTTGCAAAGCTCCTTTCGGATCTAAGCAGTGGGAGACAACCGTAAGTTCATCTTCGCAACTTTTTTTTTCCATGGATTTGATTCACAAGGGATGATCTTTGATGATGATGATGATGCTATGTCCTTTGAAAAATAGGTCATTGTGGGAAGAGCTGGAGGATTGTGATACAAATATCTCGCTTGTCTTCGGAGAGAAAGATGTCAAATTCAAGCAAATTGCTACTAGAATGTACCGCGAGATGAGTAAAAGCAAGAAGAGCGAAAACAATATCATTGAGACGGTTGAAATCCCAGAAGCTGGTCACGCTGTCCATCTCGAGAGCCCTCTGCGAGTGATCCTCGCTCTTAGAAAATTCTTAACAAGAGTGCGCAAAAACTCTGCAGAGACGGAGCTCTCTCGGAAGCTCTTGTTAGCACTGAAAGAAACATAGCAAGCTGCTGGAAATCTTAGAAACGTATAACAGATTTGGAACTTGAACACATTGTTTGATCATGATTGGACCTGTTTCAGGGCATTTAGTACTCAAATTTCAATTGTATTGAGTGGTGCAGAGATAAGTTTTCAAGGGGCATAATAAATTGATGTAAACAATCTTATATATATATATTTGAATTGTCTATTGTTCCTCTCTGTCTTATAAGTATAAATATTCGAATCTCCTAACACTGACAGAAACAGGATCCAACATTACACGAACAGACACAGGTTCTTGTACCATACTTGCAGGCCTTAGGACAGTACTTCTTGCATTCATCAGCTTTATGGCAAACCCCAGTGCTCTCCATTCTCTCTTGCATCACCCGAAAACGAACCTTCACATATCACCACAAATAGGGGTGGGCGTTCGGATCTTCGGATCGGATTCGGGTTGGGTATTTCGGGTTTCGGGTATTTCGGGTTTAGGGATTTAGGTACCGGTCGGGTATTTTAAAAATTCGGATCGGGTTCGGTTCGGGTTTGGATCGGATCGGGTATTTTTTTTAAGATCCGAATTTTTTCGGATATGTTCGGATCCGGATCCGAAAGTATCCAAAAGTATCCAAAATACCCGAATAACCCGAAATCCGAGAAAAACACAAAAATATGAATATTCATTTCAATAATATTTTCAAACCAAAAATATCCAAAATACCCAAAAATTTCAGAAAAACAAAATAATTGTATTTAATATACCCATAATATCGAAAATATATCTAAGATACCCGAAATACCCAAAAAAAATTAATATATTCGGGTTTATAGTTGTAATTTTGTGTATTTAGGTTATATAAAGTCTAAATATAATTAATATATTTGGGTATATAATTACACTTCGGATATTTCGGGTACCCATTCGGTTCTCGGTTCGGTACCGATTCGGGTTCGGTTCTTCGGGTATTGAAATTTAGGATCCGATCGGGTATTTTAAAAATTCGGATCGGATTCGGTTCGGGTATTTTCGGTTCGGTACCGGTTCGGATTTTCGGATCCGGATAATTTGCCCAGCCCTAACCACAAACTTTAATACAAAACCAACCCAAAAATTATATAACAAAGAAGAAGCATACAAAATGCTATGACTGTGAGGGAGAACAAGAAGACAAGCTTGAGAGAGGTTTTCTTCATTGCTAATTGTAAATCTCAGAATCTTTTCTTGTTTATTTTTATTATACAAGTGATGAAGAGAAGTCGGATTGTCTTCTTTATATAGAAGGACGTTAAATGGCAAAAAAAAACTTTTTTGATTAAAGATTTTACCTAGTTGAGTCGGATACTATTTGATTACACATTGTATTAATTAGTCCAACTTGAGATCTCCCAATTTTTTAGGAAATCAGATTAGAACAACAGTTGAGACACATTGCTTGAAATAAATACAAGAGATAAGGAGTATTTACAACACAATGTACAAATGGCGAATGCCAAGAGAATCATCCAAAGAGATTTTCAAATTGAAGATTTTTCTTCTTTAACAAAGCCAAAGCAAAGAATAAAAGAAACAAAACAAAAAAAATTCTTCAGATAAGCCCAAGAGAGGCTCTGGTCACTATGATCTATATTTTTCTTTATCAATCATTTCTTCAGTCTTGCAGCGATTTCCCTACTACACAAGAAATTTAGTACTAACTTGCTCGAAAGCACCAAATCTACCGATGAGCAAAACCAAATTCGAAGTCAGAAACAAAAAAAAGCACACAAATTTTCTGCTCTTTAGTATGGTATTTTCCCACACGCCATCACCTAACATTTCTTTTGAGGCTAACTTGAAAAAGGAAAACATGTTATACAACAAAAATGATCGCAGAGTAAAAGCAGTTTTGGGAAGAATCTTGTTGGAAGACATGTAAAGTCTTTATGAAACTTCAAGTGCAGATGATATGAAATTTATAGCTAGTGCATCAATATCCAATGCAAGATCTTAATATATAGTATGATTTGATATTTACCTCCCAAAAGGATTACATCAGAGGCCACAAAAATTTAAGACATGTTTTGGAACCTGTTTCAGGCCTTCAGTACTTAATTGTATAAAATTCCAATTTTATTGAGTGGTGCAGAGATATTTTTTTCAAGGAGAATAATATGTTGAATCAAACAATTTTATATATGTTTTTGAATATCTCTTGTTCCTCTCTGTCTTATAAGTAGAAATTATGGTGGTTTCCAATTTCTTAACACTCACAGAAACAGCTTCCAGAAATACAGTTAACAATCTTGCAGCCAGTACGACAGTAGTTGCTGCAGTCCTTGTCTTTACGGCAAAACGCATTGGTCTCATAAGCGTCCATTGTAGATGCTACTTGCGGCAAGCAGTTACAAATCTTTCGCCATCTCTCTCGCATCACCCAAAAATGAACCTTCACATAAACACACCACAAACTTCAAAACAAGACCAAAGCAAGAACTATAAAACAAAGAAGAACTCATCATAGAAGAAGCATACAAAATACTATGATTGTGAGAGAGAACAAGAAGACAAGCTTGAGAGACGTTTTCTCCATTTGTAATTGTAATCTCAAAATCTGTTCTTGTTTATTTTGATTGTGTAAGTGGCGATAAGAAGAAGTCTCTTCTTTTATAGAAGAATGTTAAACGGAAACAAATCTTTTATTTGAAGGTTTTACCAGGTTTAGTCAGATACTATTTGACTACACATGTTACTTAGTCCAGCTTGAGATCTCTCAATTTTAGGAAAAAAATAGTATTGGCTGATTTTGTTTTTGTAGAGGGACATAAATCAACAGTTAAGATACATTGCTTGAAATGAATACTAGATAATGAGTATTTTACAACACATTGTACAAATGGGCTAATGCTATTGCCAAGAGAGAGAGACGAGCAAATTGAAGATTTTTTTTTCTTTAACAACAGCCAAAGCAAATAATGAAAGAAACAGCAAAAAAGCTGCGGCCAAAACTGGTATGCGTCTCAAATTGCTTGCTCTTCTGATCTCCGTGTTCATGCTACTCTTTTCAGACGTCGAATGGTCCTCCAGTTCAACATCAGTTTCTGGTACTTCCCTTCTTCTCTCATCCCCCTGTTCAAAGAGAGCAAATACCACATAAGATTAGTACAAGAGATGCTCTGGTTTTCACATTACATAATCATCTACATTTTGCTTCGTCCATCATTCTTCTGAAGCAACAAAGCTTCAGTCTTGCAGCTATTTCCCTACTACACAAGAAATTACTAGTAAAATCGCGTTTTTCTTTTGGGGAAAAAAAAACTGAATACCTGCATGCAGACTTTCAGCAAATGCCTCTATTCCGGGACCATCTGCGTGAAAAGGCGGCTCTTTCTCCCTAGCATAAGGTCCATTTCTTTGATACTTATTTCCCGCTGAGCATTGATTCACTCTCAATTTTTCATTTTCCTTCGCCAAAGAATGTAGCTGCAAAAAGACATTAATGGTTGGATCGTGTCCCTTTGCTTGTACAAACAAAACAATTAGGCACATAACCAAACGTACCTGTTCTTGTATACGTTCCCTTTCACTTGATAATTGCATCACCATATCCATCAAAAGCTTGTTCCTCATAGTTATTTCTTGTGCATTTTTCTCTTTTTCATCGTTTGCTAGATCCAATGATGCTTCCACGGATTTGGCTCTTTGCCTCAACAAGGTCACTTCTTTGTTAAGTACTGAGTTGGTGGTAGAAAGCACAATGCATTGCTCCTCAACTGTCTCCGTTCTACTCTCAGCTATAGAGGCTTTAGATTTGAGATCTTCGATCAAGGTCTCCATGTCCCATATTGCTGAATACAACATGTTCTGCTGTTCTTGACTTGCTTCTGATGATACCTTGGAGTTTTGTAATTGAACTTCTGATTCCCTAAGTTGCTTCTCGAGCGAATTCACCTTCTTTGTCTTTTTGTCATCAGCATCTTTGAGAAAATTTAGTTCCTCAGTAAGTTCAAGATTTGCAGCAGTTAGCTCTTTAATCTTAGTTTCTCCACTCTCAGCTCTGCTTTCAGCCTCGAAAAGGTTTTCTTTGACCGACTCATTTGCATTTTCCATTTCAGCAAGATGTACCAGAATTTCTTGTTTAGAGGCATTGACACTTTTCAGCTCAAGCTCGGTATTTTTCAGTTTTTGTTCAGCTGACTTCACATTTTCCCTCAAAGTGAGTACTTCTGAAACTATCTCTCTATTTTCTGCAATTCTTCCCTCAAGTTTTTGCACCAGATGATCTTGCGCTTGGAGTTGTACAGTGCAATCTTCAAGCTTAGATTTAAGTTCGGACTCCCGTTGAGCTAACCCATTCTGACTAAACTGGATAATCTGAAGACGACCAACAAGTTCCTTTGAAATACCCATTAACACCTCAGAAGAATTTTCTGCCTCTAAAAACCGTCCCCATATAAACTCTGATGCTTCTTCCATCCGAGTAGATACCTCCTCTGTGTAGTGTAGCTTGAGTTTCAGTTGTTCTTCATTTTGCTGGAATTCCATTAACTTCTTCTCAAGCTCTAGCTCTCTTGACAATGACTTCTCCAGCATCCTCAGAGCATTTTTATGCCTTAAATCCGATGGTCTCAACGCATATTTCTGCCTTAAATCTTGATTGTTTCCTGAAAACTCCACTGACTCCTCGTTTTCACCTGCCAACATGTTTGTCAATAATAGCCATAAGCTAAGAGATTCAAAGCACAAAAACTTTTAAAAAACCATAAATCATAAGTGATTACTTGTTCCATTTCTTATGTAATGAAATGTTCTTCGGAGCTGGGCTAATTGCAAAGTGATCTCTGAGACTTGCCCCCTAGACTGCTTCAAGGATTCTGCAGATTCACCCAACTTTCCTTCCATAACGATATAATTTGCGTGTTTGCAAGTAGATAACTTATAAGAAGTGTCAACGATTTGGGATTCCAGCTCATCCAAAACCTCGTCTACCTCCTTTAACTCAGACTCCAATATACCGCATAACAGATCGAATGTCAAAGCCTTTTCAAATGATGCTGCAGAAGAATCAAGTGTCCCCATCCCTTCAAGATCATTATCCCAAGCCAAAAGGTGCATAAGGAGAACATGCAAGTTCAGCAGTTTTTCACTAGTATAAGCCGAGTCTATCTCTAGTTTTGTCAACATCTTCAACATCCCATCTATCTCTTTCTCCTCCTCACTCCTACTACACAAGGCTTCACCATGATTATACACATCTTCCCGAATGATTTCTTCCATTCTTGGTCTGGAAATCAAAATTTCATAGCTTAGCTTAGGAACAAGGAGAAATCTAATCCAGAAAATGCAAATCAAAGACAATTACATCGTGAGTTTGTGACTATATGGGAAAATGGACACTCAAGTAAAGGCACTATCTTTCCAATGGAGTTATCGCCTACTCTTGCCAAAGGAATATAAACACTTTTCTTCTCTCTATAGCAAGCTAAGACCCTCTCTCTCTCTCTCTCTGACTACAATTGCTTCAAGTTCATATCTTCTAAATGAAACCAATCATTCATCAACTAAAACAAAAAAATCCAAGCAAATAAGGAAACTCAATCCCATAATTGAAAATGTTATCCGGGTACTCAAAAATGTCTCCCAAAAAAAAAAAACACATTAGAGTATAGGTGCAACCAAATCAAGATGCCTACTTTAGGACAAAGACTCAGCTTGAGAAGTAAGTTTCACTTGTCAGATACTGTTTATGCTTCTACATACTTGCAAGACTCAGCATTTCAAAGAGATCTGAAAGATCAAAATTCAACAAGCGAAACAACAAAAACAAAAAAACAAATTGGTCGATCTCGTTTACTTGGAACAGACAAGACAGAGAGAGTTCGATGTCAAATAGGATCTGGAAAGAAAAAAAACCTTACCGAAGAAAATCTGGACGAGCTGTTTCGAATTTAGGTAGATGAATAAACCGGTTAGGCAGATAAAACAGAGAGCCTTTCTCCGTCAACGAACTCGAATTTGGGGGTTTCCAAGGGAGCTGTTTGTTGACGGAGAAAGGCTAAAATGCGCGGGTTGTTTACAGGTCAGCTAACGATAAAGAAAACGCGCGCATGATAGTTGTAGACTTGGGAGTGGGGTCGGGCGCATGTTAGCAGGGGTGATTTGTGGTGGACGTTGAATTATTTGGAGGAAGATGAACAACTTTGTTAGTTTCTTATTTGGTTACAGCCAAAAAAGCCAAAAAATGACAAATGTTTTTCCTCTCGTGATAACTGTAACACATAGTTAGACAATTTTAGTGTCAAAATTTTAAACTTTAAAAAAAATTGTTTATAGTATATTTTTGTTCTTTAACGTCTAGATATAATATGATACACTCGCATTTAAGATTAAGATTTTATTTATAAATAGTGATATTTTGTATTTATAATCACAATTTTTCTTTTTGTTAAGTACAGTGTTATTATTACTGATTAAAGTTAGAGCATGTTTGTAATTTTATTTCACTCTATTTCTAATTTATAATTGGCCAGCCATGTTTATTAGCGTGGTTTAATTGTGTATGGTAAAGATGAAATGGGAATGATTTTCTTTACTAAACATTTATTTTTTATATAATTTATTTTGTGGTGAATGTTAAGAATAGAGAAAATTCCATAAAAATACATTAACTTTATTTCGATAAATTTTTTAATACCTGAACTATTTTTGTACCTAATAAAATATCCAAATTATATTTTTTGTCCAATTTAAATCTTCAACTATGAACCGTGTGTTCATTTTACAACATATCCGTTAACATATATATACGGATCTATACACGGTTTGAAATATAATTATATTTAATAATAAAATATTAAAAATTACATTAAATTTTCAAAAAAATAAAAAAATCCAAAAAATCTAAAGTTAAGAAACAATAATTTTAAATTTTAAATAAAAATATATTATATTTTAGCTTTTGAATTTTTGAACTCAAAATTTCTAAAAACTCAAAAAATTCAAAAATCCATGAATAACACATCACAATTACAAAAAAAAACACACAACACCAAAGTGGAGAGTCTAACATTTTCTTTTATATATATATATATATATATATATATATATATACTAGGTGTTTATTCCGCACAAGAGATTTCATCAAATAATCATATTAGCTAGATTGTTAAATTTGTTATCGATAATAATCTGAACACAAATATAACAACAATGTAAAACATATGATCAACCAAAAATAATAATAACCAATAATATTTATTTGTAGAAACTAACGAAGACCAATAATATTTATTAAGGATTTTTTTAGCTGTGATGTGTTATACATGGATTTTTGAATTTTTATAAATTTTTGAGAATTTCTTTGTATTTTTGTATTTTTGAGTTTTTAGTTCAAAAATTCAAAAGCTAAAATATAATATATATTTTTTATTTAAAATTATTGTTTCTAAACTTTAGATTTGTTTTGGAATTTTTTCTATTTTTTCTGAATTTTTTCGATTTTTTATTTTTTTGAAAATTTATTGTAATTTTTTAAAAAAATATTTTATTATTAAATATAATTATATTTCAAACCGTGTATAAGTTTGATATATATGTTAATGGAGATGTTGTAAAATGAACACACGATTCACAGTTAGATATTTAAAATGGGCAAAAATAGTTAGAGTATTCAAAAACTTATCAAAATAAAATTGAGATATTTTTATTGAATTTTCCCTTAAGAATATGCAGAACAGTAACTTAAATCAGAAATGGTGATAAAAAAATTCTTAAATCAGATATCGCACGGTTCTTGAGGCGTGCCATCGAGTTGGATTCCAGAATACTAATATTGATTGTAAGCTTTCGGGTCTGGATATATGTTGTATACGAACTCTTTGTATTATGTATCATATCGTGTTCGGTTTTAGTAAAGTCTCGACGTCCTGTTTCTAATCAAATGAAAAACAAATGTTAAATAACCTTGGTTTTGATCGAGATGAATTATTAAATATAGGTCTAACTCACGAATCACACCCAAAAATTAGTTCAAAAGTAGGATAATTCTAACACATCTCTTTCCCCCTCTCACGCTCCGGACTAGACATATGAAGCGTAAAATTTGTGCATTACAAGAAAACATCCGTTTTACAACGGACAGATTCGATGTAAAATCGATGTAAAATAGGGTTTCCAACGGATTAACGACGAATGCCAAATCGTCGTAAATGGATCGTCGTAAAACCCTAATCGTCGTAAAATTTGGGACGTATAAAAATCATCGTAAAATCGTCGTAACATATTCGTCGTAAATACGTCGTAACGTTATGACGAATTTACGACGTTTAAACCACTGGATGTTACGACGATATTACGACAAACAGTGAAGGAGTATTTACGATAACTTTTACGACGATATTACGACGGTACATTTACGACGATGTTACGACGGATTGATTTACGACCATGTTACGACGGTTTAATTTACGACGAAATTATTTACGATGGTTTTATTTACGACGCATTTACGACGGAATTATTTACGACGAAATTACGACGATCTATCAAATTTAATTATTAATTTAAATTGTTAATTTATTAATTTTAATTAATTATTAATTAAAATTAAATTAAAATTATATTTATAATAATTTAAAAATTAAAATTAAATTATAATTTAAATTTTATATATAAAAATCTGAAAATACAAAATAAAATCCGAAAATACAAAATAGAAAATCCTAATTATTAATACCAAACTTTTCGAAAAGCTCCTCGTCGGTGCGGTTAATCACGTCCGATACCCGATCCGCGAGAGGATTCCTTGACGTCGATGCTTGTTGCGCTTTTAGCGCTGTCGCTAATGCGGGATTATCCACGGCTAGAATGTCGAACAGAGTATCGTATCTTTGGATTGTCTTACCTAATCCAAGGATCTTCTGATGGTCTTCCGCTTGCTTCGCCCGCAAATTGTTGATCTCGGTATGGGCGGTGTTCAACTCGTTCCTCAACCCAACCGGACCGTCGTGAGGTACGGAAGCCGAGGCAACAAAACTACCTCGAATCGATCCCAAACTTAAAACTCTGCCCTTCTTCTTCGGAGCAACCTAAAAAAAACGTTAAAATTAATAAATTTGAATACGAAATAATTTAGTAAAAATATAATGTGATATTTGTTACCTCTTCAAATATCTCGTCCATCTGGACTGTGGTCAAAGCGGCATTGGACTGGACCGAGCTACCGCCAGGTGATAGCTGCTGAGAGAGTTGAGTTTGATGCTCCTCGATCCGTGCTTGCACGTCATTGTAGACCTGCTCCGCTCGAGGATCCACAAAAGAATCGTACTTCTTTTTGTGAGTTTCCTCAAAAACTCTAGTCATCGAAGGAAGTTCGCCTCCGTTTGCCTACAAAATAAAGATTAAAAAATTAACGGTTAAAGATTAAATTTAATTAGCTAAAAGCATAAAAAAAATATAAGGAAAAAAATCATACCATTTGTAGACGCCTTCCCGCAAATGACGTCTGACCTGAAGTATGTGGCAACACCGCCCGACGACCGTCTGGACCGATAGTGTTCCGGGAAGCGGAACACTTAGCAGCCAACGCCTGCGAATGCGGTTTCATCCAGTATGCCTTCAAGCCGTTCCAGACTTCGAAAAGACATGTACGGGGGCTTCGCCTCATCGCCGTCAACCTCCCACTTCCGCTTCCAATCGGAGACGGTATTGTTGAGGCGGAGTTTTCCCTTCTCCTTAAACTATGTCTTCACCGTTTCGTTGATCGCAACATTCCAGTGCCATTTTTGCTATAAAAACAAGAAAACAATTAGAAAAGACTAAATAAAATAAAATTAAATAAAATTAAGTAAAATTAAATAAAATTAAAAAAAATAAGATAATAATTAAAAAAAAAATTACCGCGAAATATTTGAACCATGTCTCAACGACGTCGCCCGGAACGGCCGACCAATTGTAGTGGGGCTCCTCGAAGTAGGCCTTGATGGTGTTAGACACACTCCGCCCGACTTTTTTGTCCTCCTTAAGCCTAAAATATACAAATATAATTATCAGTTAAAAACATATATATGTATATATATTAATGAAAAAAAAAAAAAATCTTACGTACCAAAAAGTCCTGGGCGGGCGGAGCAGATCTAACCGGGGTAAAAGATGATGACCCGGCGACTGCAAAATGTCCTCGACTGTTAATCCCGTAAATGGCAAAACAGGTCGAGGTGCTGCAGGTGGAGGTGCAGTAGGCATCTGTGGGGAGGGCCCGGTGTCCGGAACCAAAGACGGGGTGGCAGACGATGACCGGACATCCGAGTTAACACTCGGTCCCGACTCGTCACCCATAAATGCCCGATAGTGAGTCTTACGTGGCCCCATATCTAAAAAAAAAGAAACGACTATCAAAAATATAATCCAATATAATCCAATCCTATCTAATTCCAATCCTAACTAATAATTCAAATCCTAACTAATAATTCCATTCCGAAGTAATAATGATAATCCTATCTAATATTTAAAATTATATAATTAAACTAAACAATTAAACAAACATTTACCTTAGTTTGGCTTTGAGAGAGAGAGAGGAGGTCACACGATAGAGAGAGAAGAAGATTGTGAGCGATGAGGAGAGAAATCTCGCTGGGTTATATAGATTTTGTGGCCGTCGTAAAATCGATAGTAATTTACGACGATTTAACGACGGATCCGTCGTAAAATCGTCGTAAGGCATGCAACCGTACAGTAAACCAATAAGAAAAATTTAACAACGCGGGAATTTTTAATCACGCGGCAAAATTAATTTCCGGTTACGACGCGTTTACGACGGATCCGCCGTAAAATCGTCGTAAATTACCATTAACATTACGACGGATCCGTCGTAAACTCGTCGTAATATAAGAAATCTAAACCCTAAACCCTAACATACATAACCGTGTTGAATTAACAAAGTAAATATGTACATCAAAAACTTTTCATTGTACATAATATAATCAATAATGACGATTGAATCTAACAAATACTAAATTTTCTTATCTCCTCCTACTTCTCTATAACATTCGTTCGATAAGTTTCTTCGTAACTTGCATGAAGTATAAATTTTTAAACATTTTTGTATTATGTCAAAAAACTAACCGAGAACATATGTAAAACAATATAATTGATGAAATACCAAACATTTACAACCTATACTCAACCCTAAACCCTAAACCCTATTGAGTATTACGACGAAATTACAACGATTTAAGACACTTTAGTCGTAATCGCGTCGTAAAAGTATCCGTCGTAACATCGTCGTAAGTATTACGTCAAATTTACGATGATTGTGTCTTCAATCGTCGTAAATCCGTCGTACTTTGATAACCGGAGATAACCGGAGATGAGATCGAAAGGACACCCGCAGGTCTAATATTTCCCAAACCATAAAATACCAGGGTTTGGTTAATATTCGACCTGTGGGAATCCTAACGATCCCATCTCCGATTATCTCTGGTCATATGCCGAGATCCGCCCATAATCTTCAAGTTTTATTAAACAAATAAAAATAAGAGCAATTACATATATATAAATCAATCAGAATCATCATCTCCGCTCGGTTCATCAACTTCATTGGGTTCATCATCTTCGGGTTGAGAATCGTCACTCTCATCAAACTCATCGGAATCGCCTTCTTGTTCAGTGTCGTCAGCTAGATATTCAAGTTTCCTGTAGCGGGGATCAATTAACAGAACGTTCTCCGTAATCTCTGGTTCTGTAATGTCACAACAAGAATCTTGTTGCATTGGAAGATCGTCAACACCAATAATTTTACCCCTTGGAGCTATTTTAATAACAGATAACCATGTGGGCCCAGTGTTTCGAACTCGCGGATAAGGCACGAACGTTACTTGATCTGCTTGTGATGCTAGGATAAATGGTTCAAATTTGTTGTATCGCTATGCTTTGTTGATGTCGCCCACACCAAATTTGTTAATTCGCACCCCTCGATCGATTGTTGGATCGAACCAATCACATTTGAAAAGAACGCATTTCATACTAACCAAGCCGGGGTACTCCACTTCGATTATTTCTTGCAAAACCCCATAAAAATATATTTCACCCCTAACACATACTCCGTAGTTGGTAGTTGCCCGCCGAACGCCGTATTTGTATGTATGAAACACATAACCCCGGGTGAAATACATGGGCGCAGTCTTTATTTTCCCGAGGGGGCATAGTATTAACTCATGAAACCATATTGGATATTCGGTGTCGTCATGATCCACCTATGAAAGACACGCATATCGAGAAGTGTGCATGTTAGATCGAGCATCGATAAACTTAATGATTTTTTTTATTACGTAAACTTACTTGCGTCTTTAACCACTTAGCAAAGTGACGATCTTTACGATCGTTTATTTCATCATATGAAACGCCTTCAATGCATTCTCGTACCTGACTAACAAATAAACTGCAAAATATAGATTGAAATTAACACCTTTATCTTTATATATAATATTAAATTAATAGTGGATGATTAAATTGTCATGTTACCTCTCGAAAAGTTCCACTTCCTCGCAATTTAGGATGATGTACGTATGTGCGTTGTGCATGTCATTCTCGTTAGACCACCAAACTTCCTTCACTTTTCCACCAAGACGACCGATTGGTGAGAAGATGTCTGGGACACCCTCTACTGCATAAGTTCTTCCTACACCACCATCATCATATCGTTGGGGTTTCCGTTTGCATGTGCGGACTTTCGTAGCGAAATAGTATGAAGTGAAGTGTGAAGTTTCTTCGGTCAAACTTCCCGTAACAATTGATCCCTCAACTCTCGCTAGCATTTTAGCCTTTCCCTTTAAATGTTTCATAAACCGCTCGAATGGGTACATCCACCTAAATTGAACAGGCCCGCCTAGTTTTGCTTCGTGAGGGAGATGAATGGGAAGATGTTCCATAACATCAAAAAACGACGGCGGGAATATCTTCTCCAGATTGCACAAAAATATTGGAATATTAGCATCCAACTGTGCAATTACATCTTCTGACAACGTCCGTGTACTAAGATCCCAGAAAAACGCTACGATGCCTGCAACACCAAAATTATATAGTGCAATATATATATTTGAACAAATTATTTGTGATATGATGATGTCTCCCTTACCTCCAATTACTTCATGAACATTTCCTGGAAGGAGTTCGGCAAATGCGAAAGGAAGTAATCGTTGCATAAACACGTGGCAGTCATGACTCTTCATCCCTGAAAACTTTTCTCAAGTCTCAATAGATTTAGCCATATTGGATACATACCCATCAAGAAACTTCACATCAGATGAAACCCAATTGAACAACGCTGCCTTTTGTTGGGCACCCAACCGAAATATAGGAACTGGTGATTTCCCATTGCTCATAATATGCAACTCATTTCTGTTGCAAATATCAGGCAAGTCCAACCTTGACTTTTCGCTGTCTTTGGTTCTTCCTGTCACGTTTAACACCGTATGCATGATGTTATCAAAAAAGTTTTTCTCAATGTGCATGACATCAAGATTGTGTCGCAACAGATGATCTTTCCAGTACAGAAGTTCCCAAAAAATGATTTTCTTGTGCCAATTGTGATTCACCCCGTATCCATCAGGCATATTAGCTGGAGTGTGCCAATTTTCCCCACGATTCACAGTTTCTAGTCCCCCAAAATGATCTATTTGCGCTTCTAGATCTTCCCCAGATAGATACACTGGTGGGGGGACACGTACGATTTTGTTCTTCCTAAACAATCGCTTGTTTCTCCGATATGGATGGTGGAATGGTAGAAACCGACGGTGACAATCAAACCAGCATGTTTTTTTACCATGTTTCAGCTGAAACACATATGTCTGATCGAGGCAATACGGACAAGATAACCTCCCATGCGTCGTCCAACCTGATAGCATCCCGTATGCAGGAAAGTCGCTTATTGTCCACATAAGCACCGCACACATCGTAAAATTTTTCTTCCTCGAACAGTCGTATGTACGAACTCCTGTATACCACAACTGTTTCAACTTTTGTATGAGAGGCTGCAAAAACACATCAAGGGAACGTTTCGGATGCTTCGGACCAGGTACTAATATACTCAAGAATAAAAATTCTCTTTGCATGCACATATCTGGAGGAAGGTTGCATGGCGTTAAGATTACTGGCCATAAAGAATATTGCCTACCAGACATACCAAATGGACTAAATCCATCAGTGCAAAGGTCAAGATACACATTTCGCTTAAATTTAGCAAATTCCGGGTGTACCGTGTTAAAGTGTTTCCAAGCTTTTGCATCTGACGGGTGAGTCACTTCTCCTTCTCTCTGCGAATGTTCTGCATGCCACCCCATCGATCCAGCTCTCCTTTCAGATTGATACAATCGTTTCAACCTATCAGTTATAGGAAGATACCACATCCGTTGGTATGGTATCTTACTACGCCCAGAAGTTTGTGGCATGAATCTCGGATTTTGGCAAAATCGACACTCCTGCAGCTTATCATCATCTTTCCAAAACAGCATACAATTGTTAACACATACATCTATCATCTCAGAAGGCAACCCAAGACTAAACACCAACTTCTGTATCTCATAGTATGTTTCGGTAGCCAAATTATCATCTGGCAAATACTCTTTAATAAGATCAGCCCAATCATCCATGCAAACCTCAGCTAAGTTATGATCAGTTTTAATTGTCATCATCTTAGCTGCTAACGACAATTTAGAATGACCTTCTCTACATCCATCGTAGAGTGGATGATTTACAGCGGCTAACATATCATAAAACCGCTTCGCATCTACATTGGGTTCCTCAACACTATTATCAACATTTGTTTCATGAAATGCATCATTGACCATTTCATGCATCCTATCATGATCTTGATCATGACCATGATGATAACTACTACCCTGATCATAATCTACATGACCTTGATTACTACTACAATCAGCTTGATTACTAGTACTCCTTTCAAAACCCTCTCCATGTTGATACCAAACATAATATTGCGGCATAAACCCTCTATTTAGTAAATGCTTCCACACCGTCTCAATTTGCGTATATCTCGTATTCTTGCATTTACGACAATGACAGAACATCTTACCGCTTTCGAGGGTTGTTTGCATATTTTCGGCCTGATACATGAATATTTCAAGCCCGTATTTGAATTATTGCGTCAACGATCCCTCCGAATCCTTTTGCGTATACATCCATCGTCGTAGATCGTAAATCGACATTTTATAATAAAAAAATTTGAAGTGTTTTTTTTTTTGAGAACAGAAGAGATTGTTTTTGTTTTTGATAACTATCGTTCGAAGTTCGCTGTATTTATAGAAATTTTTCGGAATTACCAACGGATTTACATCAAAAATTTACATCGAATTTACATCGAAAATAAATTTACATCGAATTTACATCGTTTATACGACGGAATTACGACGACTCAATCAGATGTAAAAAATTAGGTGACCCTTTTAAAACGTGCCCACCTACCAAGATGCATTCGACGTAATCTCGTCGTAATGTACATCGATATTAAGTCGTCGTAACATCGATGTAAGTGTTACGACGATTGTTTGGATCGTCGTAATATCGTCGTACTGTTGACGTCCAATTACGATGATATTACGACCACAATAATTTACGACGAATTTACATCGAAACAAATTTGCGTCATAATATCGTCGTAATATCGATGTAAAGTTACGACGGCAAAAATTCGATGTAAAAATTCGTTGGTAATCGGGTGTTTTCTTGTAGTGGTGGGAATGGATATCCACAGGTGTGGCCCACAATCGATAAATTAGAACATGTGCTATGATACCATATTAGTATATATGATCATAATTCACATCCAAAAACTAGTTTAAGAGTGGGGTATTATCACATATATATTATCCACAAATCACTCAAAATCAAAGTTCTAGGTTGGGTCAGAATGTACAAGTGATATCAAAACCCAAAGTTTTAAGACATGATGATAGATGGGTGTGGTCTAGCGTTAAGAATGTGTATGAGGCGTAACATTTGATAAATTTTTGATGATATTCGGGGACAAATGGTTGGGACAAGAGTGATTGTGAATGGGATCGTGAGTGACCGTGACTAGCTCTATCAATGGAATCGCAAATGTATAGAGACCATGCTAGTTTGATTGTTTACTTAATGTGATCAGTATAGTATGTGTGTAAACTAGATTGTTGTATTATACAGCTTGTATATGGATAAGATATTAAGAATGATCGTCTCACTAAGCATTTTTCTGCTTTATGACCTTGTCGTAGTGCATGTTAAGAATATGACGATAATGTCATCACTTGGGCATAACTTTGTGGTAAAGATTATATGCGCACGAGATTACAAAACTATTAGGACGTGTCAAGGTTGTCTCAGATTCCAGGACTTTGAGATCTAGCTGATTTAGTTTTAGGTTGTCTCTCTCTATTTTATATTAAAGTTTTGGTTTATGCCTTTATGGTACGTAAAGAAATGTTGCAAATGCATAGTGACCACCTGAGTTTTTCAAAATTTTGTCGAAGGTTTTATTTGTAAATATTTAAGGGTTCTTTATAAAAAAAATTGTTTATATGCCTAAAATTATTAAAAAAAATTATAATATGCACAGAGTCTACTTTATTAGTGAGCCGGTCCTGCTTGTGTCATGTAGTAGCTGAGTAATTTTGTTGCATCTTCATAGAGAATATTTCTATGATTTCATTAAGATTGCTGTTTTGGTGTGGATTTTTTTTCCTCGATGTTTATTTAATAATTTTATTAGATTTTAAGTTTTGTTTTATGTGATGTTTAATTTGTATTTATATTTAGTTGTAATTTTGTTGTGTCTATCAAAATGTGAGAGTTGAAATAAATTATCATATTTTGATATTTAAACTTATTTTGAGGATATGTTTTATAAATTAAATATTAAAAATGTGGTAAATATCAATAGATTTTAATTTTTGTTGAAACTAATTATCAGTATGATTTTTTTTTTATATGTATAAATAAAATTTATTCATTAATGATCTTAGTTATGTAATTAAAACCAATTGTTAAAATAATAATAATTAATTTGATGTTAAAAATGACCAATTAAAATTTGACATGTGGATGATGAAGTGCCATCATGAGAAGAGAGGAAAGCTAACTTTATATATATAGATAGATGATTGCTGATAAATTTGGTAATTAAAGTTGTTAACAGTGTTTGAATTAGATTCTCGTTAAATAGAAAATTTATTTCTTACTTGTAAAAAAGCTGATTAAAAAAGTTATTTAAAAAAACTATAATGGTTTGGTCGTTAAATATTAAAAACAAAACTCATATATATATATATATATATTTCCGTATGTGTTTCAGCTAAATTATTAATACTCCATCATATGGAGTATATGCTTAAAAGTCCAAAATAATAGTACGTATTTAAATAATTTGAAATGGAAAAAGTATTACACATGTGGTGATGATGGATGGAGTTTAGTTCGTAAAATCAACTCGATCAACTCAAATCATTTCGAGCTCTTATATGGCTCATACATGCTGAATTAAAAACAAAGGAAGTAGGTACATAGTAGCAATAAACAAACGTATAATATTGACAGTTAACAAATGCATCATAGTGTTAAACTATCGGTCAAAAGAAAGAAAATAAGGGTTAAACTATGATTGATAATTAGGAAATTTTAAATAGAAAATGATAAAGCGAAGGTGTGGGCTGGAGATTCCATTATTATAAGGTTTTCTTTTCTTAGGTCTTTCGACAAAATTGCAAGTCCCAAGGCCAACTAATAATGACTTCGATCCTTGTGCTAACCGGACCGTCCATCTACTCTTCCTCCTAATATTTTATTTTAATCATTTCCAGTACGTTCATGACCATTATAAAAAATCATAATTTGTGTTAGGAAAATATAAGGAAACAATTTGCGTCAATAATCATTTACCTAGTTAATAAAATACATCAAGTGTGCTTTGATCTTTGACCTCATCGCAAGCTAATTAAGAGATTAACAATAGTATAAATGCAATGAATAAAATCGTCATCACTTCATTGGTATCACACGCAGGAGCGTTGGAATATGCAAAATAGAATTGGTCAGGCTAAAATTATTAGGCCATTTATTGTATTTGTATGACGGTCGAAGATTTTTTTCCCCTTTAAAACTCAATTTAAAAACACTTAAAAGGCACCTAGACTCATCAATAGACACGAAATAAACCGATAAAAATACAACACTATTTTTTTTTAATTTATTGTTAAATTATATTTAAAAAAAAACATTTTTACAACTTTAATTGAATAGTTTTGAGCTTAAAAACAACGATTATCCTTGGATTTATCTTGTAGAAAATCAAGTTCTCAATACATTCTTATACCTCATATCCCCATTGCTTTGAATCGAACAAAATTGGTTTCGAATGTTTTTGTCGATCATCTTGGTAAGTCAGAACGTTGTTAAAGGTTTTTCTCCGTATCGTCGATTATTCATTTCTCTCTAAATCAAATAAACCGATATTTAAAAAATATACCTTATCAAATAGACCATGGTGCGATCTCGTATCGGATGAATGAGCAATTTGCTAATATTTCCCCAATCGCAAGCAAATTGATACTTTAACAACTCTTTTACCAAACTCTCCCAAAGATATCATTACACAAAGGGAAGTGAAAGTGCAGAAGATTCCAATATCGACAACTCCACTAGATATTTTGACTAAACTACAACAGTGATTCAGGTGCCCAACTTTGAGCAGACTTTAAGCTCGGTTACTAAGTAATTGGAGATTGGTTAATTAAGTCAGTCTTCTTAGCGATTACATAGCTTCATATACATAACTTAAACTTTTCTGAATTTTTTGTTTTTTAGTAATTGGTTATAAAATTCGATTATATTATTTATTGAATGATAAAAAATGTATGTTATTGGTTTTGTTTTTTAAAATAGTGTTCATTGTCTTTGGTATCGTCTTTTTGTGTGTGTGTGCAAATTTGTATCGTCTTTGTTATTGTTTTTGTTTTTAAAAATAGTGATAATTGTCTTTGGTATCCTATATTGTAGATAGAAACGATATATACAATCGAATCTAGTGAAAGCAAAAGAAATATGAAAGAAGACGATGAACTAATGATCCGATTTTTTTTTCTTTTACTAATGATCCGACTAATCCTTCGAAATAAACAAATAATAATAAGATGTGATGTCAGAACAAGATATTGCGTGGATTTGAAAGAGTGTAATGGTAAAAAAAAGTTCCAGAAGAGCCAACTTTTTGTAATCTCATGAGTTTTTTTTAGTCATACTCAATTACTCATACATATATATTAAAGTCCAAAGTAGGTTATCTTATTCTTATATAATCGTTTTAGAAATTGTAGGAGAAGACGGAAATAGAAAGTTAAGCAGAAAATCAGATAGAAGATAATGAAATATAATTCAAAATAAAGTGGATTTTATGTTTTAATGAATCATTAAATTAATTTTTGTTTGAACAGAATAATCAGAGAATATGTGAACCAATGGTTTCATGCTCAAGAATTGGATGAAAAGGAAGAAAGGAACAAACAGTTGGCTGCGATTCATAATCCAAAGGTATGGTCTCCTCCTTCTCGCCCTTGGTTGAAATGTAACATTGGTTCTTCTTGGGATAAAAAGAAAGGCATTGGAGGAGCGGCTTGGGTACTTAGGAACTCGGTTGAGATAGTTCTATTGCATAGTAAAAAATCATTCAGTTCTGTTTTTAGTCATATTGAGGCAAATTTTAAAAATTGGCTATGGGCTATAGAAAGTTTGAATAGCTTAGGTTTATCTAAAATTATTCTTACTTCGGAAGATTCAGACTTGTTAGGAGCGGTTAATCGTCTCCCTGTCTGACCATCCTTCAAATTCTACTCATTTAAGATTCTAGAAAGTTTGAATCGTTTTTTGGATTGGAAGTTTGTGCTTGAGGAAAGACAAACAAATCAAGGAGCTTTCCTCATTACTAGAAGTGTGACAAAAGAGGATCGTCGTCAATCATATATAGCCTCGGGCTACCCTCAATGGTTAGAAGAGATTTTTGTATCTGAAAGTAGTATTGCCTTGTTGTAATACTCTTGTTCTTTGTGAGCGGTTGATTGCTCCTGATCCTTATTTTGTTTGGAATGCTTTTGAACAATCCGTTTATGAATATAAGTACCATTCAGTGAAAAAAAAAAAAAAAACAGAATAATCATAGTGGAAAACGTACGTGGAATATTTCACTATATTGTCCATAATAGAAGGGTAATTTTTTATAGAAAGCCTAAAGATTTTATTCAAAAAAAAAAACTAAACTATGAAATAATAGTAAATTAGGACTTAATCCACTAGTGGAATAATTTTTTTAAAATAATTTGTTTTGAAATTTAAAAATAATTAATTTATTTGAATTTAATAATATATCTAATTCATGATTATAGATATAGTTGTCAAACGGAATAATTTGTCTATTTAACCCTTTTTGCAGTTGACTAAAATATTATTCAGGCTAACCAGTAAAACCTATAATCTTGAAAACATAACTCTATTATGCACCGTTTAATGACTCTAGTTTTGTGTTTAGTTCACGAACTCTTAAAAAAATCAATTTTTTGTGTATAACTTTTTACAAGTTAGTAAAATATTTTTCAAGATTAGTAAAATATATTTTTATAAATTAATAAAATATTTTTATCATTCAAATAAAATCTAATAAACTATAGTAAAAAATATATCAAGATTTTGAATAGATTTTTTTCTTTGAATATATATAGATTGATTATTATTTAAAAATATATATTAGATAACATCTTTAATACAAAATAAATACTTTCCATAATTTTATCACTAATTGTAAAAGACAATTATATATTTTCCTATTTTAATTATTCTTTGTTATTTGTAATGATATTTCATGTAATAATATACAAAACAAAATTTACTTTTAAAAATATATTCTTAAATAATATTATAAAGATTTCGTCCAAAAAAAAAGATAGTAATTTTTTTCTTGCTAACAAAATAATTGTAACTTAATACCTCTATGTTGAGACGCTTGTGGTCAAGTGGTAGGGAACAGGTCTTAGACACAAACATGTTCTGGATTCGATTATCTTACTATGCGAAACTAACACACATTTGTTCTGAACACTCACACGGATATGAGTCATTGCTTTCGACCCATTTGAATACCCGGAAGGAGATTTATTCGTGGGTTATCTTTCTCTAGTAAATTAGTCTGAACCTCTCAATGGGTTTGAAATCTATTCTTAAAAAAAAAAAAAACTTAAGACCTCTATCAACCACGAAGATCTCGTAGATTATTTGACTAACCAAGACGTACGAACAATTTTTATTTGAATAAAGTGGCTCAAGTTGCCTAATCTGACAGAATGTAACAACTTGAATATCTAATTAAACTATTCCAAGCGACGACAGTAAAAGATCTCTAATTATATGTCCAATATCGATATATTATTATAATTGCTATGAATCTTTTAGTAAGTCTTAGCAGTACGGTTTACAACTACAGTTGAGCTGCAAAAATATTCCTGAGCGAAAGCAAGCGGTCAAAAGACAAAAGACACCAAAATAACTCTTTTTTTTTAATTTAATAAATCTCCAACAAACCGTGCATGGAATAAAAAACATTTGTTTAAAGAATTACCTATGATTTGGTACAAAATCCAAAACATTGAACATGAAACCAATAATTGTTATGATTATTCGCAAGTATTATACCATATAATATAGAAAACCATTTGAATATGGAAACTTGAACTTATTCAACATTGAAACTAGCTGATAAAAATAAGTATGTCAAACATTAAGCTCATAATAATACTAGTATTGAGTTACAGAGCAAACTATTTTCATTAAAAAAGAAGTGAATTAATGATTACTTATGTCGGTTAATTCAAATATATGTGGTATGCAAAAGATAGAAATTAACAATTTTATAAAGTAGGCTTAAGATACAGTAAAACCTCTATAAATTAATAATGTTGGAACTTCAAAATTTTATTATCTTATAGAGGTATTAATTAATCGATAAATTAATAATTACTCCCTCTGTTCTAATATAAGTGATGTTTAAAGTTTTTGCACATAAATTAATGATTCATTTAATTTATCGATAAATTAAGGTTTTTGCACATAAATTAAAAATTCATTTAATTTTTATTTTTTCATACTAAAAACATCATTTCTAATCTATTTAAACATAATTCAACCAATAAAAAAATAATCTGCATAATACAAATGGTCAAAAACAATAAAAAGTTATTTAATTATGTATTGAAAACTGAAAACATCACTTATTTAAAAATAAAAAAACCCTTAAAGCATCATTTATCTAAGAACGGAGGGAATATTAATTTATAGAGATAAAAAAGTTTAGTGCATAATCTTTTAAATTTTATTTTATTTGAATAGATTATGCATACATCGCAATTGGATATTGTATCATGGGAAAGAGAGAAGTTTTCTTGATGAAGTTGAATGACATTATTTTTGCAATAATTACTGTAAACTTTAAAAATGGCCAAAATTTTGCAAACGATCCATCTAAGGAAGAATAAATTGTTGGTTTAGTACTTTTATCGATCACTCTGATAAAAATAGAACCATGAAGGCTGAAATGGAAACAACACGACTTTTCACTATTTAAAAATAAATTCATATTTTACTAAATTGTCTTAGGTATATATGTATAAGATTTATAATTATTAATTTATCATATTATTGGGATCATATATTTACATAAAAAAATTTTAAAAAATTATTATCTTATTGAATTGTGTTAAATTTTACACTGATTTAATTCAAAACCAGAAAAATTTATTAATTTATAGTGATTATTAATTTATCGAATATTAATTTATATATGTTTTACTCTAGATGGATTTTGGGAGATTTTTTACCAGACAAACCTAGTTCATTAATTATAAAAACAAGAAAAGAAATCATGAAAGCCTGTGTTTTTCGAGGATTTTAATACTATATAGTATACAAAATAATAATAAGATAACTCCAAAATGAAAGTTGTCACTGTCAGCCGATTGCTCAAATTAGAATAATTACGTGTTAAACCATACAGGTTTAATTGTATCAATCGGTTTTAAAATTTTAACCAATCTTTGAAACTAAACCAAACCTTTCTTAAAAAAAAAAAAAAAAAAAAAAAATTCCCCTGCAAATTATAATGCTTGGATACTTCGGCTATGGCGGTGTTTATGTTTAATGATCAAAAGCTCTGTTTTTTATGCAAGCGTGGGTATAAATCCAGAACCTTTTGCGATTTTTTTTTCTCCCTTCTTCTTCTTCAGTTCCTTTTTTTTCTCTCCATTTCTAAAAAAGCCACTCGTTTGCTATCTTTCTCTCTCTCTCTCTCTGCAGCGGAAGAACAGAGAAAGGGGTTTATTATCTGACCGAAGGACCCATTTCAATAAAGCTTTTGGTGATAAATTGAGGAAAAGTTTGAAGTTTTGTACAGAAAGTGGCACAGATTCTGAAAATGGGTATCTTTCTCCTGACTCTTTTAACTCGATTATCTGCTTAAATCTGGGCTAGGGTTTTTGAAAGCTGTTTTTGGGGTTCGTACGGAGAAAAATCATGATCCTTTTTTTTCTGTTCCGTTGACTGATTCTTCTCTTTTTTCTTCTGAGATTCCTTAAGTTTGCTCGTGTCTTTAATTTCTCAGTACTTGGCTCGTCTTTAAGGAATATGTTTGTTTGTACCATCAAATCTATTGATTGGTCTTTTTCTCTTGTTTCTTCATTGAAATCAATTGGTTTATTCCAGGTGGACTGTGCCTTCACTGCATCTCTAAAGACGAAAGTGAATGTGTTTGTGTGGCAAGTCTTTTTGGTTTGTAGTGCTGTGAATTTGATCCTGGAGGTTTTGATTAGTGCTGTGAATTTGATCCTGGTGGTTTTGATTAGTGGTGTTCATCGAATTTTGAAGAGATGGATGTAAGTGAGAAAGATGAGTTTTCAGCAGAGAAGAGGAATCGTGATACTACTGTGAACTATGTTTCGGTTAATAATCAGCCTGCAGATTGGCGAATCTCTGGTTCTAATCCGTCCTCTGTCCCGATTGATTCATATCCTCAAGAGAATCTGATTTCAGCTTGTGCCTCGTCTTGTTCTCCATCTCAGATGATGGATTCGTTTGGGCAAACTCTTTGGTATGATCCCACAAGTGTTCAGGCTGTGGGTTATGGCGGATTCAATGGTGGTAATGCCTCCTCTTCCTCATTTAGGGGTAATATCGATAGATCTCTTGAGATGGGTTGGAATCTGCCTAGTTTGTTGCCTCCTAAAGGCAATGGTCTTTTCTTGCCAAACGTTAGTAGCTTCCTCCCTCCGAGTATGGCTCAGTTCCCGGCTGATTCAGGCTTCATAGAGCGTGCTGCGAGGTTTTCGCTCTTTAGCGGTGGGAATTTTAGTGATATGGTGAATCAACCGCTTGGGCATCCTGAGTCGATTGGGTTGTTTCTTCAAGGTGGTGGAAGTATGCAAGGGCAGTGTCCAAGTAATGAACTAAATGTTGGTGAATCTCACAATGATGCATCTAGAGCAGTGAAAGACCCAAATGTTAGATCTAGTGAACAAGCTAAACCGAATATTCCTGGATCGGGAAACGTATCCGAGGATACTCAGTCTAGTGGTGGGAGCGGTCAGAAAGGCGGGGAAACCTCTTCCAAAGGCTTTGACTCAAAGAAGAGGAAAAGAAATGGACAGGTGAAGAAGATTTGAAGTTAACTCTTTTATTTTGATTCTCTCTGGCCTTTTTAAATTTTCCTTCTAACATTGTTAATATTTCTGTTTTTAGAACTCTGAAGCAGATCAATCACACAGATCTCAGCAATCTGAGGAAGAACCAGACAACAATGGTGATAAAAAGCGGAATGACGAGCAAAGTCCAAATTCACCTGGCAACAAAACAAACAGTGGGAAACAACAGGGCAAACAAACGTCTGATCCAAAAGATGGATATATTCATGTGCGGGCACGTAGAGGCCAGGCCACAAACAGCCACAGTCTTGCAGAAAGGGTACAATTTCCGTAACCATTTTGGAAGCTGAATAGAAGCAATCTCTTCTCGTATTTTCATCTAATTAACTTTGTGTTTATAGGTGAGGAGAGAAAAAATCAGTGAAAGGATGAAGTTTCTTCAAGATCTTGTACCGGGTTGCAACAAGGTAGAGTCGTTTAAAAATGCTGATGGATATGAATATGTAAGAAGGGAAACAAAGCTAATGCAGAAAAATGGATCTGTGTGTGTGTGCAGGTGACTGGGAAGGCAGTTATGCTTGACGAAATCATAAACTATGTGCAATCGCTACAACGCCAAGTTGAGGTATAAAATTTCCTTATTAATTCTCAACTATGTGCTCTTTTGTGTTTGCTTCTCGTAAACAATTTGCTTATATGTTTTTGTATAAACAGTTTTTATCGATGAAACTTGCAACTGTGAACCCACAAATGGACTTTAACCTTGAAGGTCTTCTTGCAAAAGATGTAAGAGATTTTTGGAAAGCTCTGAAGTGAAATTCTCTCCTTAGCATTTTAAGTCATCATAGGATTCTTATAAACAAAATTCTATACACAGGCACTTCAACTACGAGCTGGTTCGTCATCTACCGCAGCATTCCCCCAAAATGTGTCAATGGTTTATCCTCCTCTACCACATGGATTCATGCAACAGACCCTTTCCAACATCGGAAGGACCATTAGCTCTCCATTGTCTCCCATGAATGGTGGATTCAAGCGACAGGTACGTGTAACGAGTGTGGAAAATGAACAAATCCGAGCTCATAATCTGATTATATTTGTAAATTAGGAAACAAATGGATGGGAAGGTGATCTGCAAAATGTGATCCACATTAACTATGGAGCTGGTGATGTCCCACCTGACCCTCAAGCAGCAGATACAGGTGGAAAAAAAAACTGAAACATGTTTTGCTTAATAACTTGTTTTGCTAAATTTTGTACTTTTGTTTTTATTACAGCATCTCTTTCAGCTGCGAACATGAAGGTTGAGCCTTGAGATTTCCTCCTGTTAGTTAGAATATTAAATTCTTGTAATCTTTTTTTTCTTTCTTCTTTATGTTACTATGTACTATATTATAATGATGTTACTATTAACGAATACGATACTACTACTACTACTACTAAGCATTTAAGATTAGGAAAAGAAGAGTAAAATTTGTGAACACCAGCAATGCAAAATTGTCCTATATAACCTTTTAGCTTTTTTTTTGTTATGAGTACTTGTATTGTGGATTCCTTGTGACCACCGAAGATGCCTGAAACAGCTATATTTTTTGTCATCTGGAATACATAGCCAGTGGAAAACGATAAGAGATTAAGCCGGCGGAAAACAAGATTTCCAATCAAACTGAGAATTTACCAAATGAATGTGAAAATATAATAGTTTACAGTGATGACTGATGAATAGTGTAATTCTGCAATAGCAGAATAATAAAATTGCAAAAATAGATGAGATGAACAAATTTATTTTCAATAATCACGAAGCATTATTAAGCAAAAGAACCAATGATATTTTTCAAAATTTTTTAATTATATGTTTAATATAAGAAAACTAATTTTACTAATCGATTTATTACATGTTTTTGGTTTGTTTTGCAATAAAGTGAGGAAGACGATGGCTTCGAACTACTACTCTGGTCAGATAAAGCAATGCATCGAGTCTGGAGGTAGAAGTCATTTGAAGACGATCCACGGGCATATTATCAGAACTCTTCCCTATCTAGAGACGATCTTGCTTAACAACATCGTCCACGGGTATGCGAAAACCAGAAACTCCACTTATGCTCGCCGAGTGTTCGATGGAATTCGTCAACCAAACCCCTTCTCCTGGAACAATCTCCTCATGGCTTATTCGCAATCTGGGCATCTCTCGGAGATGGAGCGTACCTTCGAGAGGATTCCAAACCGCGATGGCGTCACATGGAACTTGCTTATTTCCGGCTATTCCTTGAGTGTTTTGGTGTGTGCAGCTGTCAAGGCTTATAATACGATGATGAAAGATGGTTCTGGTCATTTGACGAGGGTTACTTTGATGACAATGCTCAAACTTTCTTCCACCAATGGGCATGTTGGTCTCGGCAGGCAGATTCACGGGCAGGTTATCAAACGAGGGTTTGAGTCTTTTCTTCTAGTTGGGAGCCCACTGTTGGATATGTATGCAAAAGTTGGTTTCATCTCTGATGCAAAGAAGTTTTTTTACGGTCTGGGCGATAGAAACACGGTTATGTACAATTCTCTGATGGGGGGACTTCTAGCCTGTGGAATGATCAAAGATGCACATCAGCTGTTTCGAGGAATGGAGAAAGATTCAGTTTCTTGGACAGCGATGATACAAGGGCTTGCTCAAAATGGACTGGAAATGGAGGCTATTGAGCTTTTCAGAGAGATGTAAATGGAAGGCTTGACGATGGATCAATATACATTTGGAAGTGTACTACCTGCTTGTGGGGTATTAGGAGCCATAAACGAAGGGAAACAAATTCATGCTTCTATCATCAGGACCAATCTTCAGGATCACATATATGTAGGCAGTGCTCTCATCGACATGTATTGCAAGTGTAAGTGTATAGACTACGCAAAGACTGTTTTTGATAAAATGAAGCAGAAGAATGTCGTGTCGTGGACAGCAATGGTTGTGGTTTATGGCCAGACCGGCCGTGCTGAAGAGGCTGTTAAAGTTTTCCTTGATATGCAAAGAAGTGGAATTGACCCAGATCATTATACTCTGGGACAAGCGATCAGTGCGTGTGCCAACATAGCTAGCTTAGAATAGGGCTCCCAGTTTCATGGAAAAGCTATAATTTCTGGCCTAATACATTATGTCACTGTTTCAAATTCATTGGTGACTCTGTATGGAAAATGTGGAGATATTGATGATTCTATTAGGCTATTCAACGAGATGAATGTCAGGGATGAAGTCTCTTACACAGCAATGGTTTCCGCGTATGCCCAATTTGGGAGGGCCATCGAGGCTATTCATTTGTTTGACAGAATGGTACAACATGGGCTAAAACCTGACGGAGTGACTTTGACCGGTGTTATTTCAGCTTGTAGTAGGGCAGGATTAGTGGAGAAAGGACAAAGATATTTTGAGTTAATGGTAAATGAATACGGAATAGTACCGAGTAGTGGTCATTATTCTTGCATGATTGATCTCTTCAGTCGATCTGGAAGGTTAGAGGAAGCCATGAGTTTCATAAATGAGATGCCTTTTCCCCCAGATGCAGTTGGTTGGACCACGTTACTCAGCGCATGTAGAAATAAAGGTAACTTGGAAATAGGTAAATGGGCGGCTGAATCACTCATAGAACTAGATCCCCATCATCCTGCTGGCTATACCTTACTATCAAGCATATATGCTTCAAACGGGAAATGGGATTGTGTGGCACAGTTAAGGCGGGGAATGAAAGAGGAGAAAGTGAGAAAAGAACCTGGACAGAGCTGGATCAAATGGAAAGGAAAATTGCACAGTTTCTCAGCGGATGACGAGTCAAGTCCATATTTAGATCAGATATACGCTCAGCTCGAGGAATTGAACAAAAAAATCATAGATAATGGTTATAAACCGGATACTAGTTTTGTTCACCATGATGTCGAGGAAGCAGTTAAAATAAAGATGCTTAACTATCACAGTGAAAGACTCGCCATTGCTTTTGGATTAATATTTGTACCCTCAGGCCTACCTATTAGAATAGGAAAAAATCTTAGAGTGTGTGTGGATTGCCACATTGCCACTAAAGCGTCACTGGTAGAGAGATAATTGTTAGAGATGCTGTTAGGTTTCACCGTTTTAAAGATGGAACTTGCTCATGCGGAGACTTCTGGTAGGTTTTGTCTTGGAATTTTCTGACACATAGAGCTAAGCATGATGATTCTCCATTGCGAGTCTGAAAAAATCAGAACATAATAGGGAAGATTCTGTTGTACTGCAAGTCAGGTTACTTGGATAAGGAGCCGCTCCATCACCTATCATGTAGACTTTAATATTAAGAAGAGGAACAAGTAAGACTTCTCTCTCTTTGCTTCCAATATGTTCTCGGTTTCGGACCTAGGCTTCTACTTTAATTTATGCTGACGATCTTTGTCAGTAGGATTCTGAAGCTGATCGGTTGCATACTTGCATTAACCTCCAATTGGGTGAATTGGCTAAGAAATTTTAACAAGGGGCCATATAATTCGACTACAAGATCAAAAAAGATGGAGAACATGATTTGTGATCATGGCGATACAAGAATTCTTTTTGGCTGCCAAGGAAACCATAGATGAAGTAGTAGTTTTTTTTTCTATTTAACGTTGGATTTAGATGATAATCAAATTGGATTTCAAGATGCTTGCCAGGTTATAATATTTTTTTATCACTTTGATTTCTGTTATCATTTTGTTTTGATTTTGTTTTTCTTCTAGCAAAGAAAAAAGTTTACATTTTAGTCTAATAATTTCCACAGAAATTAATGTGGCAGAGCTTTGTCCTTGTCCACCTTCAGAATCTTGAGGCATCCAGTGTTGAAGGGAATGGAGAATAAAGGTAGACTTACATTTGGGTATGGAAATTTTCATTTAAAATTCATACGATTAATGTGAATAACGGATATCAAAATGTTTTCTTACTTAGAAAGTTGCTGAAGCATTTCTTCATTTCCCCAAATGCTCTATTGGTGATGGGAAGGAGTGCATGTTTGACAATTGGACAGACTTTGCCCTCTTCTCACTTTCTTCAAAGACTCATGCACGAGGTCTATAAGGATTTGTATGCAGGCGAGGTTCGAGGTAGAAATGCGAAACTCAAACGTGATGAGGGTTCACAAAGGAACAAGAAACAGAGGTGAGACCCTTTTGTAATGGAAGACAGAATCTGGGTATGTATATATATATGAATTGACAATCTGGTTGTGAGGAGGATGTTAATCTACAACTCTCTACATGAACTACTTGTTTTTTTTGTGTGATCATAACGTAAAATCACATTCAAACTGAAAACTTTATACACAGTGAGTACCAAGAGAGCAATAAATCATAATATTCACGGGTTTACGGGTTTTCACATTTCATTTTTTTCTGTCATATAGATAGAGAAACTTGGCATCTTGTCCAAACGCCTCAAAATATTTTCTGCCATCTGCCTTGTGTTACCATCTCCACGATGGAAGGCACTAACCAACATACCTGACAGCATCCTGTCTTGCGATATGCCAAAGGCATACTTTTCTCCGCCTCTAGTTAAGAACTTGTCAATCATCCAAAATGCTTTCTGCAATAGAGACTCTTTCTTGTGTTCTTTGACTGCATTTAGAATGAGTTGTACTGCATTCATTCCACTCAGCATGCTTAAACTCTTCTCTACATCAACCTTGTCATCCAATAGCGTGCATATAGCAGATAATGCTGGCTCCACCACCTCCACTTTATCACTCTGCAAACATGCTAGAAGCTGTGTGACTGCATTTGCCTCAACCAAGCAAAATGTTGTTTTTGCAGAACATACCCCCCTGTGGATTGCGCAGATCTCTATTGGCTTCTTTTTTGATGAACGGAGTGAGAAGGACCTAGGCATACTCAGTGATCCCATGAATTTCGTGTTCCTAGCTTGGGGTGGCCTCGATAAAGTCATAGTTGTAGATGATAGATTTTCTAGTCCAGTCGCCGATAACCTTTGAACTTCGTCGCTTGATGTTTTCATCAATAAATCAGTAAACACTGATGTCAAATCATGGTTTCTGGCCAGGTACATCATTTGGGACTCATACAGTGTAGTTGTGAATCTCACTAAGATGCCAACGAGACCTTCCAGAAAATCAGTTGCATACCTGCTTGTTCGTGTTCCACTTCTTTGAATCAGATGGATTGCATGCAGAACTTCAGACACTATGCTCTCGTTGACCAGTGCTAGGTTAAGAGTCAGATTTTGATGAGGCAGTTTAGCAAGTAACTTGGCTGAAACAGCATGCTTTTCTGTTATCTGATTTGCTTCTACTGGGCATTGGATAAGATTCTCTGGCTGGCCTCTAGTTTTACATAGTCTCTCGGATAGCGTGTGACCAATGAAGGGTGTAAGTGCTATGAGAAGTTTTAATGCTCCAACCCCCAATTCGTCATGAGGATTGTTGATGAGTTCTATCATGGCAAAGCTCGCGTCGGTTTCTTTGATCACTGAAACAATAGTTTCCATTGCTCTGGGTGATTTGGATAAGGATAGGAGAATCCTGATCAAATCAATGTTTAGATCATCTGGGCTTGAGTTCTTGAGCATTTGGATGATGTTGTATACAAAGTAATCCGAGCCTAATGTGTGGCCATGGGTATTCACCTCAAAGGTCTCATGTTCCACCCCAGATTCCAAAATGTTTGCTAGTATTGTAGCAGCTTCATTCCTGGAGTTCATCAGATCACTGAACATTCGCTTGGTGAACATCTCTTCGACCATGATCTTGATGATGCCAACTTCTACCAGTATTTGGTTGTTTGGGTGATACAATGAAATATGAGCAAGAGCTTTGAACGCGGCTCTTCTAGCCTCAGTATTTTCACTTTGCACCAGCACAATGAGCGCAGGGCAAGCCTTCTCAGCTACGTAAGTTTTCTTCTCATGTCCAATATCAATTTCCACAAGGTATGCAGCCATTACCACCTGCGTCTCTTCACTCCCTGCATATGCCTTATTTTTAGATGAACTCCAAATATATAAACCGATATTAATCAACATCATTTTATTGTTTAATATTTGACTGCTTGTATAGCAAAAATTGGCTTCATAAACTTTGGATAATCATAGAAAAAGCAGTAAAGAATTACCTTCTGCTAGATGACTGAGAAGAGGTTCCAAAAGCCCACTCTCTGCCATTTCCTTTATGTTATCAGGGATCTTCTCTAGATTTCTTAAGATTTGGTCTGCTGTTTCCGATGCAAAGGCATCCAACTCTTTGTTATACTTTGAGGTTACTAACATCAATATTGCCCCTGTAGCAGTCCCAATCTTCTCACATGCATGTTGAGATTTTGAAAGCTCAAGCAGTAAGACTAGTGCTGCATGTCTTACAGGCTGGTGACTGCTTCCCAAAAATTTGATTACGCATGACATAGTTATTGTCTTCACAATCATTTCCTGTAAGATAACTTTGAGATATAAAATTCTATTGAAACAAAGAACTAGTAAAGCTGCAAGTTTAAGTAGTTGGTATCTTGAACGTCTATATATTCGATGGACAAAGAAATAGAGTAGTGCATATCATTTAAGATAGTGCTCTTGCATAAGAGGAAAATGAAAGAGATTCAACCTTTCCCTCCTCAGTGTCTTCGTCTGCCAGTGTCTTTAACAACTGCAGCAGTTCATACCTCACATCTTTACTTCTGTACGTCAGGTATCTGTCAAGCAACTGAATGATCCCAGCTTCACGGACTTTTACCTTGTTGTACTCTTTCCCTTCACAGGTCATTTGCAGATCCCTTAATGCATCGATAACCATACTTTCTGAACCGCCTAAGGATAAAGCTGCGTGATCCACCTTGATTCTTGCTGCCTCGTTTCTTACTTTCCATTCCTGAATGATGATTTTCAAGACAACATTGGGACTTAACCCGGTGGTCAACTTTTGCGACGTAACTGGACAGCTAATCTCATCGGAGTCTCCAAATCTGTCAAACCAGTCTGTTACTGCTTTCCTTTCGCAGGTTACTCCTGTTTCTGTGGTGACTGGATCTTCCATTATTTCATTGGTCAACGGGCAGATGAAAGCTTGGTATGGAGGCTCCATGAACTGTGTCACCTGTGGTAACATTGACAAGGATTCGCTAAGATGTCCATACTTTCTCTGGCTGCTGCTAGCATTTGTGCTCTGGCTTGGGATATCTGGTGTTTCGCTCATTTGTGATTGTGATTCACTCAGGTAACTTTCATAGGAAAACTCAGGATCAGTGGGGTAGAGATCTGTCTCTATTTGCTCTGAGACCAATTCCGGTGGAGGCCTTGCAGAAATCTTCAGCTGCACATTCTGTATGATCTCACTTTTAGTACCATCTGCAATGCTAGCATTCTGCATCTCATTTGAAAGAGCCTGGACAACCACTCCTATATAGTCTTCCTCTTCGATTGTTGATTCAGGTATGGACTGCAAAGTTTCACCCATCTGCTTCACAACGCTTCCCAAACCTGCCTCAACGCTTCTCAGATCAGTAGTTGATTCTGGTCCGTTGCTTTCTTGAGATATCTCAACAAGATTCTTGGCTGCATCTATACTTTCGGATAGTGATTCAAGAACATCAGTTGAGCATATGATGGCGCTCTCTCCTGTCTGTATCTCCATTAACACCACTGAAACTCGATAAAAGTAGCCTGCGCATTCAAGGAAACTCTCTGTTTCTGCTTGTAATGACCCCAAAGATCTAATTACCTCGGAAATGGACCCCAACAACGATCCAATCAGTGTATCAGTTGTGCCGATATATTCTTGAGTCTGAAATTGTAAATAAAAGGGAATGGGAGTTATTTGATTGGTTTGAGAAATTGAGATGATTCAAAAAAACCAATGATCAAGAATTTTTTTGATACAAAAGGAAACAAGAGAGGATTGAAAAAAGTCTTACCGACATCCCATTTGTTCAATGCTGGTTTTGTCTCACTCTTCTTACCAGGTCTCCAACTGCTAGCAAAAGACTTGAAGGAAACACTTGGTCCTCTGTTTCTGAGAAGTTGGAACCCACTAAAGGTAGATTTGCTGTGCTGATGATGATAGTGGAGACGACTTTTTAGCAGGAAGTGGGGACACAGTCAGATTCCATGGGACTCTGTAAAGAAGTTGAGGTAGTCAAATCAGAGAGTCCTTTGTTTAAGCCTTGCCTTGCCTTGTGATGCAGCTAGAGATTTGGAGATATTTCAAATATCTTAATTATTTAGATAATTATCATATATTGTATTAATATTTATATTTTAATGTTTATCTTTTAGAACTTTCTAAAGTTTTAGGATTTATTCAGTTGTTATTGAATAAAGAAATTTTTAAAGAGCTTTGTCAAGCCCTTTGAAGAGGATTCACAAACCCTAAGAGGTTTTGTTAAAGCCCTGAAAGGAGGATTCTCAAACCCTAGCTTCCGCTCCATCATTTGGTATCAGAGCCAGGTTCCTTTGATTTCTCAATCAAGAACGATTCTGGATGTCATGGTGAGTGATAGTTTCTATCATTTTGTCGAGAGAGAAGGGAACCAAGAAATCTACAGAGAGATCTATGGCGATCCGATCTACGACGTCTATGAAGATGAATTCCTGGTTATGGAGTTTGTTTTCAAAGAAGATGTTTTTGCAATTTTCGTCCGTGCAAAATCCGTTCGGAATCGGGTCTGTACAAAGTTTGTACAAAATCAGATCTGTCCAGAGTTCATGAAGAATCTGCTTTGTGCAAATTCCGGGCGAAATCAGTTCCGTGCAAATTCCGGGGGAAATCAAAAGAAGTATGAATTTGAAGATATATTGAAGATTTCAACAACAAAGAACCGCTTCGTCGAATCTGTTGGAACTAATTTTTTTGTCAAAGCCTGAGGGTTTGATAAAATTGTGTTAGTGTGAAAAGAAATGAGTTAAGCTCTTTCTAATGAAATGTTTTCATTAACCGAGAAATGTTTTCTCGTGTATATATGTTGGAATGGTTGTGTCTTAAATGAACAACATGAGAGAAGAAAAGCCATACGTGCGACGTTCGCATCTTGGGCCTTGATTGGGCCCGTGGACTTTTTGAGGTATCGATCGATACCCCTTGGTATCGATCGATACCCAGCGGGCCGACTTAAAAATCGCAGCCGCCTAGGTTATTCTAGAAATATTCCTTTTCTGTCATGGAAAAACCCTAGCCTCTTTCCTATATATACAACACGATTTTCACCTAAAAGATCATCCTCTGATACACAAAAAACACTTACTAAAAGTTCTAGCAATCGTTTCTTCAATTCCCTACTGCTTAGAGTAAGTTTTAATTTCGAGAGTATCGTAGAATAATGGTCGATAGACATGAATCATGGTGTTGATGATTCAGTTAAACTTTGGTTGTATCCTGGGACTCATGGATCTATAAAACCCCGTCACACTACGGGAGATTCTTAGAGTTAAGGAAAGAGATTTATCTCGCCTCCTCAGATCTTATATTGCTTTATCGTTTATAAATCGTCTGTTCCTTAAACTGTTTATTTACATATTATTGTGATTAAATCTTTCCTGTCTGTAGTGTAAATTTTGGTCCTACAATCTTAACTCTAAGAAGATCCAATTTCTGTTTTATTACTTCAATTGGATCTTTAATCACGAGTAAATAAACGTTTTCAAACGGTTTTTAAAACGATTCTTCTACTGCTGATGATACTCAAACGTTGTCAAAAAGCTTTTAGCAAATTGAAACGTGTAGTAGAGGCAATCTTCATCTCTCTCTATTTTTCAAGAAGATGTTCTTCTGCTAGTGATACTCAAACGTTAATCAAACAGCTGTTTAGCAACTTGAAACGTGTAGTAGAAGCAGATCTGCTTAAACATCTTCTAAAAAACCGTCTTTAATTGCGATTAAAGAACGGTATAATCAACGAACACACATCTGTTCTTGATAGGTTCGATTCAGATCGAGGCCTTGTGAGTATCGATCGACACCCTATGGTATCGGTCGATATTGGACTAAATTGTATCGGTCGACACTTAAGTGTATCGATCGATACCATGCAAACAGTGTATCGGTCGGCACCTCAGTGTATCGATCGATACTTTGCATCGACCAAGTTGGTCTATGTCGATCGATACTGTGTATAAGACACAGGTATCGATCGACACTGGTGCTATGATCGATCCTGTGAAATTCACTTGTATCGATCGACACCCAGGGTATATCGATCGACACTGAGCGTGTATCGATCGATACCAGGTTGCTTCGAATGACACAGTATGTGCATCGAGCATCAATAGGAACCCAGGGTGTATCGATCGACACTCAATGTGTATCGATCGACACCAAGATGCTTCGATTAACACAGTATGTGCATCGAGCATCGATCGACACTGTGGTTTATCGATCGATCCTGTGTAAAAATTCACTTGAATCGATCGACACGCAGGGTGCATCGATCGACACTATATGTGTATCGATCGACACAAGCTGAGCATCGATCGACACCGAGGTGTATCAATCGATACAAGCTGATCATCGATCGACACCGAGGTGTATCGATAGATCTTATGCAAAACTCACGTGCATCGATCATCACCAAGGGTGTATCGATCGACACTGAGGGCATCGATCGACACCATATGGGTGTATCGATAGACATTGTGTGTGTATCGATCGATACCAAGGAGTATGGATCGACACCAATGCGATTCAGTTCGATATCAGTCTTAGAATTGCGATTCTTGAGTTTATATATCGGTACTAACTGAAAGTTGTGTTCTCATTGCCTTAGAGAAATGACAAACAACAACTCTGGAACTATGGAGAAAACCAGTGACAAAGTGGATCAAACGACTGCGAGTCTGATCGAAACAGTGAAAGGTCAAGCAAACTTGATAGAAGCTGACATGTGTGCTGTGGTCACTGAGGCCAATGTTGCAGAGAGCTATCCAAAGACTTGGTGGTTCGATACTGGTGCAACCAGACACATCTGTATGGATCGCGAGATGTTCTCGACATACACAAAGAACAAGAGTAGTGATAAACTCTTGATGGAAAATTCTGCCTCGTCGACAGTTGATGGTCACGGGAAGGTTGTTCTGAAACTCACCTCTGAACAGGAACTAGTTCTCACGAACGTCGTCCATGTACCAGACATACGCAAGAATCTGATCTCAGGATCGCTCATAAGTAAGCATGGATTCTCTGTGAAGCTGGAAGGTGATAAGCTAGTCCTAACGAAATTTGGGATGTATGTGGGTAAGGGTTTTTGTATGTGATAATCTGTGTAAGATATCTGTTGAGGAAGTAATCCGAAAAGATAATGTAACCGAGGCATCCACCTCGTAGAACCCTAAAGATTAATGATAAGAAACCATTTGCTATTTGGCATGAACAATTAGGACATGTTAATTTCAAGTCTATGAGTAGATTAATGAACATGAACATGATTCCTAAATGCAAATTAAGCAAAGACAAATGTGAAGTTTTGTGTCCAAGCCAAACTCACTAAAACGCCATCACCCAGCGTTCAAAGAACAACAGAACCTCTAGGTTTAATTCACACAGTTTGATGTGATTTGAAATATATTCAAACCAGAGGAGGCAAGAAATATTTCGTGACATTCATAGACGATTGCACGAGATATTGATACATCTTTCTACTGCGGAGTAAAAATAAAGCCTTGGACAAAATTTAAAGACGTGTAGCTCAATATTATGTGTCCAAAAATTTTTGCGATTTTTGGAATAATTGATGTTCAATTAAGTATTGGAGGCTGATTTAATTTAAATAATTAAATCATTGGGTTAAGTGAGCAGGCCTCTTGTGATTCTTGATATGAGTTCAAGAATACTAATACAATTCGATATTGTATTAAGTTTATTAAATTCTAGAAATTGAATTTAATTTTACCCTTTAACTTGAGAGTTGGGTATTGGTTAGTATATTAATTTGGTTTGATTCTCTTGAACAAAATCAAATTTCAATATGACTAACAACACCGATATGATCATTGTTAAGATTCGGTGGTGTAAAAGATAATGAAATGGCTCAAGCCAATGTAGTCGAGATAGACATGTGTAATGTCATCATCGGAGTCAATATGGTTGAGCATAACCCACATGAGTGGTGGTACTATACCAATATATGCGTTGAGATGGGAATGTTTCCCTCCTACCATAAATAATGACAAGAATTTTGGTGCTGAAGTTGACTTCTCAAAGAAGCTCACTCTCACTAACGTAAAACATGTGCTAGAGATGCATAAAAATCTTATTTAGGGCACAATGCTAATTAGGCACGAATTCATAGTCAATTGTCAAAGCTGATTAGCATGTATTGACAAAGAATGTTGTCTATATTAAGGACGGACTGGTCCAAATTAACGTTGAGACAGTCGGACTTAAAATTAATGTAACCAATGTTGCTGACATTAATGAGAAAGAATCATTTGCTTATGGTACAAAATCTCTTAGTATTTGATCTGAATGTTTCAGTCAAAGTATATTCGAATCTATGCGTAGATTGAATGAGATCCAGAAATATAAAATAAGCAAAGATGAGTGTGAGGTTTGCGTTCTAACCAAACTCACTAAAACACCACAATCGAGCGAACCTCTTGGTTTGACTCATACAAAAGGTGGTGAGAAATATTTCGTGACTTTCGTTGAGGATTGTACGAAATATAATTATGTCTATTTGCTAAGAAACAAATACGAGACCTTGGAAAACTCAAGGAGTTTAAACTCGAGGTTGAAAACCAACTCGAAAGAACTATCAACATAGTTTGAAGTAATAGAGGACATGAACATGGTAGTATCCATCAAACGATTGATCCCTACTAACCTGAATCCAATGGAGTTTCTGAAAGAAAGAACAGAACTCTCAAGGAAATGATGAATGCAATGTTGCAGGAATCTGGGTTAAGTCCAGAAATGTGGGGGGAAGTATTGCTTACCACAAGTTATATCCTGAACTAAATACCACACAAAGTCACTGAAAATGTTTCATGTGAACTTTGGAAAAGTAATGTGTTTTTATACAAATACATGACAGTGTGGGGGTGCCTAGCAACCACCTAAGAAGGTGACAATCGGACCAAAAACGGTGGATTGTATCTTCATTGCATATGCACACAATGTAGTGTTGATTGCTTTATGGTGTATAAAGTAGATATACCAGACATCCAAGTAATCACGGTAACCAAGGAATGTGTTTTCTTTTGAACATGAGTTTCCGTGTAAAGGATAAGCTCTAGTACCTCACGAATTGAGGCGAGCAATTGAGTTCTTGGGCTCTTACGCTTTTATGCGTATCGATCGATACCCCTCGGTATCGATCGATGCTTGACGGGCATTGGACCTAGATCGAGCAATTCTGGTACTTCTGTAAAGAAGCAGAAGAGGCTAAAGTTGAAATTAGTCGTATGCTGATTGGAATTACAGCAATATGAGATCTTGTAATCCATCAAATGGATGTAAAATCTGCCTCTCTAAACGACCATTTAGAAGAGGAGATTTACATGAAACAACCCGAGGGTTATGTCACTCCTGAACAAGGAAAGAAAATAAGTAGACTTGCAAAGTCCTTATACGAGCTTAAGTTAGCTCATAAGCAATAGCTTGGAAAGTTTGACAACAAGTGATGTCAAATAGCTTCAAAATCACTTAAGGTGATATACATCAAAAGTACTCCACATGGATACGTTTTGTTATGTTTATAAGATGACACGTTCATCATGGAAGCAAGAAGGACATAATCCAACACACTAAGAAAGTGTTTAGTGGGAAGTTTGATAGACATAATATTAGTGGATAATCTTGTCTCAAGATCCTAGAATGTTTTGAGAACTACTCAAACAAGTTTGCAATAACTCTAATTGTGATAAAGTTGTATCACAAGTGATGTATGCAAGAATTATCGGAAGTCTAACGTACTTGATGAATCGTACTAGATCCGATTTGGCGCATTCAGTAAATAAGTCGCTACATGAGTAATCCAGGTCATACTCTGTGGAAAACCACAAATAGAATGTTGAATTATCCATCGTTATAATGCGTCTCGTTTTACATCAAAGTCTGGGGGTTCAAGACATTATGTTCACCTCTTGGCCTAGTAAACCTGATAGATATTATAAGTGGATAATAGTTTTTCTTGGTGGTGCAGCAGTATCCTGGAAATCTTCCAAACAAACACTCTTGGCCTAATTAACCAAGGAGTCAAAGTTTATAGCTTTAGATAAAGCTGCAAAGGAAGCAGAATGGCTTCGAAACTTTGTGGAAGATATCCCGATGTGGGAAAAACCAGTGCCAACTTTATGTGTACACTGTGAGAGTTAGTGAGCTATCTCTCAGGCACTGAGTAAGTTATAAAATGGCAAATCTCGAGAATGATATAAGACCATTTAGACAACTGATCTCACAACGGCTGATAACTTAGCGGATCTGTTTCCCAAAAAGTTAGCCCCGAGATCAAGTTTGTTAAATCATCAAAAGGAACGGGTTTAAAGCCTATAGAAAAAGATGACGTTTGACAGATACCCAACCTATGTGACTGGAGATCCCAAGATCTAGGTTCAAAGGGAAACAAAATTAAACTGATTCGAGTTGAGCACTGTGAGACTATGTCTCTGCCCAGTTCCTAGGATGATAAAACAGTGCTACCTGTGGATAGTGAGGATAAGCGTTGGCTTTTAATGATTGCATAGCTGTGTAGATAGTGGAGTGTGACAGGACACTTCTGAAAACAAGCTAATAAAATATCACCTTGTGAAGTGTGAAATGGGGCCGTTTCTAGGAGAATGAAGGATAAGGCTATATTCTCCAAATTCACTCACGAATACCAGGAATGTTCAAGGCCAAAATGAACCCAATAGAGAACAAAGTTCTACGAGAAAATGTCGTTGTGCGATATCTGTTGTATCAGTTTACATCAAAATCCGGGTGGTTCAAGACATCATGTTCACCTCCTGGCCGAGTAAACGCAACAGATATTAAATTTGTTTGGTTCAAAGCTGAAAAACGCTACCATTCAGTGACAGTTACATTTTCGTATACTCTCGAAAGTCTGTCTACGTCTAGATGAGTCTAGTCAAGTATGTCTAGTAAAGTCTAGTCTGTACAATTTTCATATGTTCTAGAGTCATTTCTATTCATGTGGGGGATTGTTGGAACTAATTTTTTTGTCAAAGCCTGAGGGTTTGATAAAATTGTGTTAGTGTGAAAAGAAATGAGTTAAGCTCTTTCTAATGAAATGTTTTCATTAACCGAGAAATGTTTTCTCGTGTATATATGTTGGAATTGTTGTGTCTTAAATGAACAACATGAGAGAAGAAAAGCCATACGTGCGACGTTCGCATCTTGGGCCTTGATTGGGCCCGTGGACTTTTTGAGGTATCGATCGATACCCCTTGGTATCGATCGATACCCAGCGGGCCGACTTAAAAATCGCAGCCGCCTAGGTTATTCTAGAAATATTCCTTTTCTGTCATGGAAAAACCCTAGCCTCTTTCCTATATATACAACACGATTTTCACCTAAAAGATCATCCTCTGATACACAAAAAACACTTACTAAAAGTTCTAGCAATCGTTTCTTCAATTCCCTACTGCTTAGAGTAAGTTTTAATTTCGAGAGTATCGTAGAATAATGGTCGATAGACATGAATCATGGTGTTGATGATTCAGTTAAACTTTGGTTGTATCCTGGGACTCATGGATCTATAAAACCCCGTCACACTACGGGAGATTCTTAGAGTTAAGGAAAGAGATTTATCTCGCCTCCTCAGATCTTATATTGCTTTATCGTTTATAAATCGTCTGTTCCTTAAACTGTTTATTTACATATTATTGTGATTAAATCTTTCCTGTCTGTAGTGTAAATTTTGGTCCTACAGAATCTTCTCCAACCCGGAGAGACTGATGCAACGAGAGATTTGGAGATATTCCAAATATCTTAATTATTTAGATAATTATCATATATTGTATTTTATTAATATTTACATTTTAATGTTTATCTTTTAGATTTTTCTAGAGTTTTAGGATTTATTATAAATAAGCTGCTTCCATTTGTATTCAGTTGTTATTGAATAAGAGATTTTTAAATAGCTATGTCAAGCCCTGTGAAGAGGATTCACAAACCCTAAGAGCTTTTGTTAAAGCCCTGAGAAGAGGACTCTCAAACCCTAGCTTCTGCTCCATCACCTTGCCTGGCTTTTGTTGACTTTGTTTGGTTCTGCTTGCACTCTATTTTTCTTCTGCAGATTGGTCGGACCACACCCCTCAAAGGGTGAGTGAAGAATGAAGATGATGATGAGAAAAAGATTGATCTCTCAATTTTTAAGTTTGTTTTTTTTGACATTTTCGTAATATCCCAATGTACTTTGTTAAAAATAAAAGAAGGATTTGGTAGGGCAGTTTCCAATGTCATTGTCTTTCTTTCTTACTTTTATGGGTTTTGTCTAATGGCAGAAGAAGTCGTCCTTTGGAACTGGTATAAGATGTGCCATTGATTTATATATATTTTTCATGTTGTTCAAGTCGTGCGTTATATAATTATATATATGATTCGTTGGTTCTTTCTTGGCACTTTAGGTTAAATTAAATACATACATATATATATTTGACATTAGTATATAAAAAAGATCTGGAGCTATCCAAACTTACTCCTTGCTAGTTCTATGTTAGTTTTGAGTTGGAAACCTATATCACTTAAGCATGTAGATCAAATGAGATTGATTCCTCGTATAACATAAATCAATGTCAGCAAATCGGCATTGTTCATCTGCCTTGTTGGGGCAAAAGACATTGGAATTTCAGTTTGATTTTTTTTTTTTTTTTTGCCTTACCATTCATGGTAGATAATCAAGTTGTCCGTAATACAATGGCCGGAGAATAAAGATCCTATTGGGGTGATCAATAATTTGGAGTTATGACTGTTTCAAAGTCACTAGCTGGTGTCATGGAATGTATCAACCACCATTGGCATGGAAGGTATTCGACTAAGCTGCATAATATTTTGTAGAGTCTATAAAAGTTTATAATTTTTTTTCTTTTCATTTTGGGAAATGAAAAGATATAAAATTTCACTATGTGTTTTGTTCTATTAAGAGGATTTAAGATTTCTATTTAAGGTTTATATTTATATTGGTTTTCGAAATATAGACTATTTTCTAAATATTGGTATAATATATATACTACTTTTTAATAGTAATATTTACTTATATATCACTAGATAAGTACCCGCATATATGCGGATTTGTAATTTATTTTTTTATAATCAGTAAAAAAAAAATTAAAGACAAAAAAATGGATAACAAAATTAGATCACCTGTGAAAATATATAATACATAAATTTAGAAACAAAGTTTATGATGAAATAAATATATACATTGAAAGAATAATTTGGTGAAGAGATGCAGTAAATAGTTTTGGATACGATTATTAGATTTTTATTTTTTTGGTGTGTAATTGACATACTACCAAATTGTGGTTTATATAGAGGTGATTTTTTTAAAAAAAAATTCCTTTTATGATTAATTTCATTAATCTAAATGGAGAAACTAATGAATATTTTTTATATATATTAATTTTGCTTTTTAGGATAAATTTAATTTTTTAACTTTTTAATTTTATTTTTTAGTAACTTTATCTTTTAAAATTATGAATCGGTTATTAAATTTTCATAATTTTTAAGTTTTTTATTAATCAATTTTAAAATTTTCCAACTTTGACTTGACACGTATCGCTATCAGGTGAATTTGCAACTTTAAAACATTCAATTTTATATAATAAGATGTTTTTTTATTTAAATAAAAAATATGATGTTATATTTGTAAACATAACAAATAACATTTCATTCTATGTTTTCTTTATATAGTTATGCGTTCTCACTCAGATTCACATTTTCATTTCTCTTTTGTTTTGTGTTATTTTAAAAAAAAAATCAAATCGTATATACCAAGAAAAAATCATGTTTTGAAGGTTGAAGTATTTGCTTGGGCTTATTAGATCGAATTAATTTATATGAAGAGGTTGAAGTATTTTAAAGAACAAAGAACTATCATTTTCCATACTTGTCTTTTTTTTTACTACAAACATTAGGCCAAAATTGTTTAGCAGAAAACCCGCATATAGCACGGATATTGGCTAGTCTACATAAAAGCTTGACAAATCAAGCAAAGAAGCAAGAAAGGAAAGAAGCAAGCAATGAACTAAATAGAGAAACTTTTAACAAAAAAAAAAAAAAAAAGAGAAATCAAAGCAAACAATGCACTAAGCAGAGAAACAAGCGATGAACTAAGCATAAGAAATTAGGAATCAAATAAGCAAAGAAGGAAGCAAGTAAACATGTAAGTAGGGAATCAAGGAAACAAACAAGGAAGCAAAAAAGGCAAAGAAGAAAGCAAGCAAACAAATCGATCAAATAAGCAGAAAAGCAAGAAAGTAAACAAGGTAATCATGTAAGCAAAGAAGCACTGATGGAAGAAATCAAGGAAGCAAATATATATGCATGAATGTGATACCCAAAAATAAAAATGCATGAATGTGTATGTATGCACGTATGTATGTATGAATGCATGTATGCATGCATGTATGTATGTATGTTTGTATGTATGTATGCTTGTATGTATGTAAGCATGTAAGTAAGCATGCATGTATGTATTCCTTTTTCGGCTGGTGCATTTAAAAAAAAAAAATAATAGACAAAAAAAAATGTATGTATGCATGCATATATGTATGTATGTAAATACTTTATGAGGATCACATTGGCTATGGAATCTGATACTGCAAAGAAAAAAGAAAAGAGACGATAATTAACTTCAAACTATAAGAGCAAAATCGAAGAGTGAATAAAAAAGCTTGCCTGATTTTGGTCATGCTATATACCTAAACGCTTGCCTGTTTAGGTTCTAGACCCAAAATTTTTTTGGAAGAATGCCGTGAGCGTGGATCGAACATGTGACCTTCAGATCTTCAGTCTGACGCTATCCCCGCTACTTGTACACTCTCTTAACTGGCTTAGTTTTCTCTTCTAAATCAGAGAATATATCTCAGTCACTGTTAGTTTCTGTGTTTATTTCAAAAAAAATTTCAGTTTGATGGACAAATCACTAGAATGATCTTAATGGTCTAAACCAAACTCATTTCTAACCTCTTTTTTTCCCATAACCTTATAATCTTATTAACATGTGTTATTCCCATTTTATCCTTATAATAAAATATTAAACAAATTAAATAAAGTGAAAAAAGAAAAAGAAATCCAAAAAAAGAAAGAAAAAAAATCAACCAATCAGCTCTCTTCTTCCATTCTTCTTCGCGTTCTTCTGCTCATGTCCGACGTCCGGCTCCGTCGTCTTCCTCAGCAAACCGGCTCCAACTTGGTATTCAGGTGAGTTTTTGCCTCTTTTCTTTTTCTCTTTTTGTGTCTTCTTCAATGCTACATTGATCTGAAGCATTGATAATCAATTTAGAGATTGAAATTGAAATTGGGTATTCAATCAAATTGGGTATTCAATTAGGGAATTTCCAAGTAATATTGAATAACCCAAGAATATACATACGAGTAAATTTGTTTTCGTAGTCTAAGAAAAACTTATGTTGATAATGTATGAATTTGTAGAGATTTAGAAGCTCTGAATCTGAATCGGAGCTGGTAATGTGTCTGATATTACTAGTTTACTGGTATTACTAGCTAATGTTTTTAATTTCGTACAACATGTATGACTAGTCACTGGTATTACTAGCTAATATTTTTAATTTCGTACAACTGGTAAGACTAGTCACTAGTATGACTAGTTAATTTGGTACAACTGGTAAGACTAGTCACTAGTATGACTATTTAATTTGGTACTACTGGTATATCTGGGATAACTGAGTTGTAATATATACTAATGTTGTTAAATTTTTCTTTTTTCAGGGCACAATGAATAGGAGTAAGTTCACAGTTATAGATTTTGACTATGGGGGATATTATTCAGGCGGACAATGGATTTTAGGAGAAGATCCCAACTATACTTTATTGATGAAAGAATCGTTGGAGGAGTTAACTTTTTGTGGGTTAGTTAGTAGAATATGTATGAAGATTAATGTTGATGAAGATACGACGAAGCTGAAGCTAACTTACATTCCATTTAGAGCGGATCAGAATAAGGCTAGTATAATCTTGGATGACGAAGATGTTATAGCATATGTAATGAGATACAAAGATGATTGTGCTAGTGTTTTGCATGTGGAACTCTTGGAAGGAGTCTCGCAAAACAAGAATTTTGAGAAACGTTCAAGAGAGGATCGAGGAAGTAGAGTTGATGTATGGAATGAGGAGATTGTGAGTGATGGTAGAGCTGATGATTGTATGATGATTTCTCGTAACATAGAATCTGAACCAACATAACCGTTGCTATTGGACAATGCTCCTCATGATGCAGATTATGAAAATGATCAACATGAAGAAGTTGCTTACGATGTTGAAGTTACACCTAATGCACAAGCAAATGAGGTTGTCCATCATGAATGGGATGATGGTATTGACATGACTTTAGGTCAGGAGTTTGAGAGTAAACGAGCAGTGCAAGATTTAGTTGAGAGAGCTGTACATCTGAATTGTTTTGAGGTTGCTACAGTGAAGTCGACAACCGTATTATACGTGTTAAAATGTCGTGATGGTGCTTGTAAATGGTCTTTATGAGTTGCTAAGTATAAGAATTCAGATCGATGGTCGGTTAGAACTTACAAGAAGAAGCATACATGTTCTCAGATAACTACAAGTACAAGCACCCAGTTTTCCAGAAAAGGCACACCGGGGTTGGTTGCATCTGTTGTGCATCAGTTCTATCCAGGCAATTTCAACACTCCGAAACCTAAAAGTCTTGTATGTTTGGTTCAAAGAGAACTTGGTGTTAATGTTTCCGTAACTACTGCTTGGAGAGGGAGACACAAAGCTATTAATGATTTGCGCGGAAGTCCGGATGAAAGTTTTACGAGGTTGCCTTCTTATTTACACATGTTGGAGGAGAAAAATCCTGGTACTGTAACATATGTGGAATGTAATGAGGAACAAAGGTTTAAGTACCTATATATCGCGTTGGGGGCGTGCATAGAAGAGTTTAGAGCTATGAGGAAAGTTATATTCTGGATGGAACGCATCTTAGTTCAAAGTATCGTGGAGTACTTATTGTTGTAATGGCTCAGGATCCAGACCGTCATCATTATCCCCTTGCTTTTGGGGTAGTTGATAGTGAGAATAATGTAAGTTGGAGTTAGTTTCTGAATAAGTTGAAAACAATGGTGCCGGAGGATCCTGAAATTGTGTTTGTTTTTGATAGAAATCAGAGCATCATCAGGATGATAGGCGAAGTTTACCCGCAGTGTAAGCACGGGTATTGCATACAACATTTGTCCCAGAATGTCCAATCACACGTTTACGGTGTTAACAAAGAAGAAGTTACAGCGAAGTTCAGAGAGATGGCTCAGGTTTATACAGTTGGTGAGTTCACACCGCTCTATGATTCATTTAGGAAGAGGTACCCTAAAGCAGTCGAGTATCTAGAGGAAAGTACAAGTGAGAACAAATGGGCAAGGTGTTATTTTCCAGGAGGAAGGTACATCATATATTCCACGAATTGTGTTGAATCTATGAATAATGTTTTAAGAGAAGCAAGGCAATACACGTTATTACCGATGCTTGATGCTGGTGCTATTGTTGGGAAAATTGCGGAATGGTTTAAAAAATATAGAAAACTTTCGTCTGAAGTTCCGGTGACAGTGATGCTGGTGCCTCGTGTTGCCAAGGAACTGCACCAAAGATGTCAGGATGCAAAGTTGTTACCGGTGACCGAGCTGAACTCGTTTACTCTTGTTTACACTGTGCTTGGACGTGATGACAGAAATTATTTGGTGGATTTGACAAATAAAACATGCAGCTGCAAGCATTTTGATATTGACAGGTACCCGTGTGTACATGCTATAGCGGCTGCCACCACGTACGCGAAGTCAGGGAAGCAACTCGAGTTGCATGAGTTATGCTCCGTCTATTATTTGATGGAGCAGTGGTCATTGGCATATCATAGGACAATTTATCCAGTGCCTCATATGTCTGAATGGAATGTTCCCGAGGAAGTTAAAACATCTTGCGTCATACCTCCTCCTTATACCAAAAACAAAAGGAAGAAATAGAGTAAATCGGTACCCATCAGTTGGAGAACCTCGAAGAAGAAGAAAGCGTGGTGGGGTAATTCAGGGCTTATTTGGTGATAATCATGGAACCAATACCTAACTCGTTTGTGTAATTCCTTTGTGTAACTTGTTTGAGTTGTTGGATGTTAATTTTTGTCTCGTTACAACTACGTAAAACTGATTTTATATATGTTATACTAGTACCTTTGAGAATACTGGGTAACACTGGTATTTCTGGTTTAGTGTTATTTTGGAATTTTAATTTGAATTGAAAAATTCACAAAAAAAAAGAACAACAAATACAAAATAGTAAAATTTACGATACAGAAGTAACTATTAAATGTTAAAAAATGTGTATTAGGTTTATAAAATATATTTATACCATAATGATTTGTTATCAGAAAATTTATACAAGAACCACTTTATACTATTAGGATAACTTTGTTAATATGAACCACCTTATGATGTGAGATAAAATTAAAAAGAGTTTTATGTAATATTAATGCACAAAGTCCTTGGAAACATACTTTAATTGACTAAAATCAACTGTAAAACTAGAAAACACATTTTAAGGGGTAGGTAATACTAAATTAATTTGAAAACACTCAAAAGTACAACTATTTGCAAATTAGTAATACTAGATAACTAGGGGGATAACTATGTGTTAATTTTCGCAGGCCCAATTTTTTTTCCCGGGCCCAATATTTGGTTTTTGAATTTTTTTGGATTTTCCCGGGCCCAATTAGTAATACTAGATTACTAAAACCATTTTTCTCATTTTTTTTTTCACTTTCTCTCTCTTCCCCTTCCCGATTCCTCTCGACGGCAACTCCATTCCCGAAGAGCTTTCTCCCCTTTCTCTGTTGCAGCGACTTCTCGTTTTGGTAACACATCAAGTAACATCTTGTTTAGGGTTTGTAGATTCTGGATTCATGTTAGATTTTCTTGGGTTTGTTTAGGGTTTGTAGATTATGGATTTGTTTAGGGTTTATGTTTGGTTAAAAAAGAGATTTATGTTTGATTTTCTTGGGTTTGTTTAGGGTTTGTAGATTCTGGATTCATGTTAGAATCGATATAGGGATTCCATTTTCTGAATTTCGATTTCCTGGGTAATACTGAACATAGTAATACTTAGTAATACTGAACCAAGTTTGTTTCCATGTTACAGATATGGACCCGAGCTATAGTGACAATAAGCGAAACAAGAGGTTAATCGACAGGCTTTACCACCTAGCCGATGCTGACATGGACATTCCGGCAAGAGACATGGACATTCCGGCAAGATGACCATGTGGTGGACCAATCATTGAGGTGACCCTTGAAGAAGAGGTTGCTAATTTAAGAAGGGAGGTTGATGAACATCACGAGAAGATCCGAAGCATGCGTATGGAGCTGAACAACAATGCTGAAGAGATTGCAAGGCTGAAGGCATTAAACAAATGTTAAACTTTTGTGCATTAAACAGATGTTAAACTTTTGTTTTTAAGACTTATTTGTTTAACTTATCTATATTTTTGACTTTCGAACCTTGCATTCCAAAACCGAAATACTAAGTATTACTAAGAATCGATATAGGGATTCATGTTAGAATCAATATAGGGATTCATGTTAGAATCGATATAGGGATTCATGTAAGAATCGATATAGGGATTCCATTTTCTGAATTTTGGGATTCGATTTCCTGTGTAATACTGAACATAGTAATACATAGCAATATATAGAATATTAAACATAGTAATACATAGTAATATATAGAATATTGAACATAGTAATACCAAGTTTGTTTCCATATTACAGATATGGACCCGAGTTATAGTGACGATAAGCGGAACAAGATGCTAATTCTTTGACTTTTTGTCTGGCCACCTTGTGAAAGGAGTCGAGACATGATAGGAAGCTTTTCTTATTCTTTCCTCACATAGAGCTTGAGAGGCGTCTGCTGAGGTTGTTCAGTAGCGGCGGCTTCTTCTATGGAATTCACAACAAGCTCTTCACGTCTTTCAACCTCTTGAGCCTCCTCTGGTACCTTCTCCATGGGCTCAGGTTGCTGGTCTCCTACGATAGCCTCTGATTCTTTCTCCATGGGCTGAGGTTGTTGGTCTTCACGCTCCTCATTTTCATCAGCCTCCTTAATAGTCTGCATTCCAAAATAGAAATACTAAGTATTACTAAGAAATACTAAGCATTCGCTTCAACAGAAATACTAAGTATTACCAATATGTGACTTTCTTGTTTTTTAAAGAAAAATTGTTTTTACCTCATCGTCTCGAGCCTCAGTTGGTTGGTTTCCTTCGCTAGTCGCATCTTGTTCTCCGGAATCCACAACAGGCTCAGTTGTTTGGCCTTCACGCTCCTCATCGGCATGAGCCTCTTCCAAACCCTGCATTCCAAAACCGAAATACTAAGTATTACTAAGAAATACTAAGTATTACTAAGAAATACTAAGTATTACCGAAACAGAAATACTAAGTATTACCGAAATGTGACTTTCTTGTTTTTCAAAGAAAAAGTGTTTTTACCTCATCCTGGTGAGCCTCCTCATCTGATACCTTCTCAGGTTGTTGGTCTCCTCCGGCAGCCGCAGCTTCTTCTCTTGAATCCACAACGGGCTCCGTTGTTTGGTCTTTCGAACCCTGCATTCCAAAACAGAAATACTAAGTATTATTACGAATTACTAAACATTCCAAAACAAAAATACTAAGTATTACCGAAACATAAATACTAAGTATTACCTTATCTATTATGCCACAATCATTAGCACCACCTCTAACGTCTTGAGCCTCATAAGCATGATTGTCATTCAAATTATATTCCGGATCCTCATACATCCTCCTAACATCCAGTTGCTCCTTAACACAAGATTCAACCTCTACGAGTCTTGATTCTAACCCATCAAACTTGTCTTTCATCTTCTTCAAACCTTCTTCCACATCCTTCTTTATGCTATGTACGAGCTCAACCAATCCAGTTGCAGGCGCATTCACCAACCCTTCAATGGCCAAAGTCTCCTGGTTTACCTCATTCTCGGCTTCCTCTCATAGACGAATAACCATATCCTGCTTGAACATCTCTTCAAAACATATAGGCTTGTCTTTATCGACACACTTCGTCCAACTATTCACAACGACATCATCAACATCTTCTTCCTCGATAATTCGCCCCAAACGAGATTTTTCGGCAGAGGATGGGACCAAGATACTTTGAATGTCCTGTGAACATAAACAAGGAATGCAGTTTATAAACATTTCGGACTCCAAATAATTATTATGCAAAGGATTACTAAGGATAACTAACCTTAGTGTTACCAAGGGTTTCATATATTTCGTCTAGAGTAAATCCTTTCATAGTACTATGTTTAAACATTGTTTTGCATATCCTAGGACACCTTTTATCTGCCTCTATAATATCTTCTCGGAATTTCTTCTTCAACTCCGGAATTGCCTCAAACGTTAGAAGCTACACAAAACACATATAGATAGGTTTAGCTTCAATCGTAAGAACTAGTAATACTTAGTAATACCTCAGATCATATTTACCTCCAAAAGAATAACGAAACTTGGAATCGTCCATTGTGTACCTTGGACGACCCCTCCAAAGTGATTCATAGTGTGCGAGATATCTTTCATGATGTAATCAAAAGACAGTCTTCCCCATGGAAATCTCTTACAAAACTGAAGATCATGCACGGCTCTTAGAAAGAAAGGCTCCACAGAGGGTGCCTCTACTCCTGTCTTGGTCTGCCCTCTAATTATGCTTGATAAAAAGTAGAGGACCGTGATATGCTCAATTTAATACCCTAAAGTACTAAAGCAGTTGTAATAGTATAGCTAGGGGTCGAACCACAGAAGACTCACAGAAACGCACAATAGATTCTATAGTGTCGAATTACGCTAAGCCAAACAGTTGTAATTAAAAGCAGTGCAGAAATTAAAGGAGTTGTAAATCAATTGAGAAATATAGGCTCAGGGTTTTTCTCAGGAAATCAGTGAATGCAGACTAACTAACTAACAGGATTCAGATTTAGCGCAGTTCTTGAACTCAAATCACTAAAATATAGCTAACCAACTCTCGTTGCGAAAACTATCTAAATCTAAATCCTAGGAATTCCAAATCTCTTTGCGAATCCTAAATTCTAAATCAGCTTTAATATCAGGTTTGATATGTTCACAAATCAATTAAACCAAATCTCTTTGCGAATAATCAATTTGCACACCTAGGTTCTATCAGGTAATTAATCGCACTCTCGTGCCTAATCAATTATCCTAAGATCTAAGTTCCAGATTCGTCAACCTAGAATTAGCTATGAACACAACCTAAGGTGAAGAACTAATTCAGATGGTGAATCCTAAAAGATATTTAACCTAGCATTCAAAGAAAACCTTTATGAGAAAACCCTAAACCTAAGGTGGATCTACTCAGACATGGAGAATAAAACAATCAACATGTTTGAATAAATCATCAATAGAATAGAAAGAAGGGTTTAGAGATCTGATCTCGGACGAAGGGAGATTCAGACTTGTCTCTCTAAAACCAAAAGTAAAATCAAACTCAGAAAATAAAAGCATAGCCTAAACAGGTGGCTGAAAACCCTAAATATAGACTAAAAACACGTTCTGGGCTTTCTGGTAAGTATTAAAGTCTTCTGGGCCAAATTGCAGGGTCTTTAGGCTTCTAAAAAGTCGTGTTTCCTATTTTCCCGAGCAGTATCGATCGATACTAGGTAGTATCGGTCGATACTCATCCTATGCGTCGACTCCTCTGCTCGACAGACTAGACAGTCTCCACGAAAACTGGCATAACTTTCGATCGCACCGTTGGAATGGCTTCAAACCACTTCCAAATGAAAGCTAATTCATTGATCTATCTTGTGTCCAAATTTGAGCTCAATCCATCGGTGGGAAGGTCTTAAACGAATGCCAAACTTCTGACGTCTCTGCATGACTCTGCATCTCGATATGCTCCAGAATGCTCCAAAATGCTCCAAACGTACCTAAACCTGTAAAAGACTCTAAAAGACTACAAAATACTATAAAGACTCTATAAAAAGGACTTATATCATGGCTTAAATAGGGTAAAAACCATGATATATCAACTCCCCCAGACTTAGCCTTTTGCTTGCCCTCAAGCAAATAGAAGACTAAACCAGAAAAAGAGGTTTGAAAACGTAGAGACTCACCTGTTCCTGAACCATCGAAAAGACCCTTTTCCCAAGTACCCAAATGTCACCTGATCAGCTTTCGATCTAACCACCATGTACTTCTCCGTAGACATTTGCAGCTTTTCCAGACTCCACACAAAATCCCACAGCATTGTTCAAGTAAAGCCCTCATCGCCAGTTTCATCTCTGCAGCTAATATTTAAGAACCTTCTAGACTCTTTACCAGACAATATCTTGACAAAGGAACCACCATTTTTCACACTTTTTGTATCAATTTCTCTCCTCCAGACTTATTTCTTATTATATCCTTATTATTTTTTTTATTTTCAGCTTAGCATATACATATCAAGGTAGGAGACGCGAGTATTGATGGTGTTTGCCACCAAATCCCCGGTTCTTCCCTCTCTATGTATCAAAGGATGTAGGCGAATAATGGCATCATAGGAAAATCCTAGCCTCGCTTCCAATCCTTTGTGTGATCATCCCCTCTTAAGTAGAATAATGGGATCGCTGGAAATTTTCCTAACCCTCTACTCAGAAGAAAATCATTTCAATCTTTTATGCTCTTAATCTATCAACTTATTTCAGGGGAGAGAGATACCATAATTCTAAACACACGGGTTCCTTTATCAGATATGAATGATGAATCAAGCTCTATGAACACTAACCACATTGATGAAGTGCAAAAATTTGGCTCAGGCTTCGGAAGAACTCTGCTGGAGACATGGATGTTTTCTAGTCAACTGGTCAGCCTTTGGATTTTTCATTAGTCGATCTAGAACTGATCCTGTAACACTGTGCACTCAAAAACAAAATCACATCAATAGGTTCAAGCACAGGATCATAATCTCCAACAAATTTTGACTCAATAAAACGACTGACTCTAAGAAAAACGAAAACAATGTCAGCAGACACCTCCCCCAGACTTGAACAACACTGTCCCCAGTGTTATCTAGCATAGAGTCAGTGAAATAGAGCAAAAGGATAGAACGAAGAGAAACAAGAAATTACCGTTCTGGAACAGTCGGTGTCGATCGACACACGGCATGGTATCGATCGAGACCATGCTTAGATCGACTTTGTGAATTTTCATCCGCGATTGGTGTCGATCGATATCAATGGGGTATCGATCGATGCTTAGGCGATTTCGAGTTGCTCCTTGTTCATCCTGACACAGACTCAAAACAAACGAAAATAAAAATAAAAACGAATCAAAAACAGACTCACAAGTGGGTTGCCTCCCACCAAGCGCTCGTTTAACGTCAATAGCTTGACTGTAACGCCCTTCAGGCTGGATAAGAGTGAGAGCTTGCACCAAAACAGGCTCCATCACTTGACATTACTAGCTTCAAAGTTCTGCTTAGCATGCTGTCCACAAACTCCTGCCCTTTCTCTTTCAGCTCAGAAGTAAGAAGGACTCTTGCCTTGGAGAATGGTTTCAAGGCTCCTTTGCATTTGACCTTGTACTCAATCGAATCTCCATTACACTTCTGAGGTATCAAGGTGACATGGGGATTCTCGACCTTCTTTCTCTTGGCCTTCTTCTGCTTTGTTGTTGCTTTGGCCTTCTTCTTGGGGATGTTGGGCGGTTCAGCTGGAACATCTGCGACAGTAGGCTCATCAGGAGGTTCTTCCAAAAGATCAATTGCCAGTGACTCTCCTGTGATAACCTTGATGCTAGAGGCACGTGTGGGAACACTCCTAGGGGGGATGACACCATAATAGACCCCTCTGTCAATGTAAGAGAAAGAGATTCTCTTATTAGGTGTGTCTATGATCGCGCCTGCAGTAGCCATGAACGGTCGTCCCAAAAGGATAGGCATACGAGATATTACACCCATCTCTACAACCTGAAAATTAGTAGGAACTAGACAGTCTCCTACTTTGACCAGCAAACCATGGATAGTACCGTGTGGAAGCGAGGTGGAGTTGTTCGCGAATGTGATAGATGCCTCTGGTGATCGAATATCAGCTCCTAACCGCTCTGCAATTGCCCTTGAGATGACGTTGACACTAGCCCCTGAGTCGACAAGAGACTCTTTGAACTCGATTCCAGAGATAGAGCATGGCACTGCGAATTTCCCTGGGTCTTCTCTCTGTTTCAAATTCCGCGGCTCTTGTGACTTGCGTCTTGCCTCGATAAAGAGTGCTTTGACTTCTTCCTCAGTTTCTCTGCAGTCTTTGAAATGACTCAGCAGAGGCCAGCCCTCTAGAGCTTCTTCAAAAGATCTTTCATGGGAGATTCTTTGTACCATCTTCTCAAAGCCACGCAGCTGCTTTGGAGTGATAGGATCTCTGAGGTGTTTAGGAATGGGATTCTGCTTTTTGGACTTGCGAACTCTTTCTCCGATCACCGCAGGTGTTTTCACAAGTTCTGGCACGTTCTGCGAGGGGTATCGATCGACACCAGGTAGGGTATCGATCGATACTGCCGCTTTTGAATCGTTCCTGGCAGATACATCTTCATCAGAAAGAAGCTTCGCGTTCGGGTTATCCAGCATATACTGTAGTTTAGCAATCTCCCATTCCTCCCTTGTCAGCTTAGGAATCATAGGATAAGGCATCCTGGTGACATACACTCGTTCTGCAACGACCTTAGGCACCACAGTAGAACTCTCTGTTGTCTCTTCAGAAATCACCTTAGTATCGACCGATACCAATGGGGTATCGATCGATGCTTGTGCGATTTCAGGAATGGCTTCGAGATTTTCTGCACGTAAGCTGATGGCATTGACGTGTGCATTGTGTGATTGAACCGCCTTTCCCTTGGAATTTGCTGCAGTCTGAGCTACTTGCGTCTCCAGCATCCTGTGGCTCGTTTTTAGAGCATCGATCCTTTCACTCAAATCGGAGTACATGGTGTCCATCTTACCATTGAAGGTGGCTGTCATCTTCTCCTGCCCTTGAACCAGGTGTTCAAGCATAGCCTCAATCTTACTCTCAGGAGCTTTGGGTGGTGGGGATTGGTACCCTCCTTGCTGAGCATTGTTGGTGAAGTTTCGATTGGAGTTGTATCCGAATCGCTGACCCTGAAAACCAGAACCACCTATGTAGTTAACATCTTCCACCTCATTCTCAGTAGCAAAGTGGACGGCCTTTGTTGTCCTTCCCAGCAGAAGACTGTGCATAGAATCCAGCTGAGCTTTCACTTCAGCGATCTGTGACCCATCCATGTTACCAGCCAGCTTCTTGCGCTCGAAGTCTGCGCTCTTGGTGCTACTACTAGATGCAAAGTTCTCAATCAACACAATAGCATCCTCAGGATATCTGGTGTTGAAATTACCATTGCTCGAAGAGTCCAGACCCATCTGATATCTCCAATCTACTCCTCTGAAGAAGATACCCAGCAGCTGCACATCAGAGTATCCATGATGTGGACAATCTCTCTGATACGATCTGAATCTTGTCCAAGCAGCCTTGAACGCCTCAGTAGGTCCTTGAGAAAAAGTGGATATCTTATTTCTCAGATCTTCAGATCGCCCGTCATCATAGAAGTTAATCAGGAAGGCTCTCTTGGTGTCCTCCCAATTAGTTAGCGATCCAGGAGATAGCTGCCTCAGCCAGTAAGTAGCTTCTCCACCCAGAGAGTAGGGGAAGAGCTTGCAGAAGAGATAGTCGTAGGACACTCCATTGCTCTTGATGCTAGTGACCAAGTCCTCGAATTTCTCTACATGGTCCATTGGATGTTCATGAGGAAGACCATGGAAAAGATGCTGTCCTACTAGAGTGTAGTAAGCAGGTTTCAGCTCGAAGTCATTCCTCTCATAAGCAGGAGGACGAATCGCTGACCGATTGGCGAAAAACTGCTCTGGCCTGTTGTACTCACCAATCGTTCTTCCACGATTAACCACAGCATTCCCTGCGTTGGTGCGCCCAGCTGGCGCGATAATCTCAACAACCGCAGCAGGGACAACGATGTTACTAGCTTCATCAAGTCGCTGCCCTCTCTCATTACACACGTGACCCTCTTGGTCTCTCAGAATTCCAGCTTCATCAGCTCTTAAAACCACTGGGTTGTTCATCCCTGATGTTTGCTTGGTCTTTCTGTTTGTGCGTTCCACAAACGCTAGCTGTTCCAATGACAGTTCAACTAGCTGTGTGCTCTTGTTGCTTCTGGTTTCACGAACAGGCACACACCTGCAAACAAAACACTAGGCAAAGCACGTAAGTAACCAGAAAAATACGTTGGGTATCGATCGATACCAAGTGGTGTCGATCGATACCAACAAAAGAAGACGACGAATATCGACCGATACTACAGAGTATCGATCGATACCGACGAACTTAGTCGAAATTCTAAACTAAAATCTAATGGCGAATTGAGTCCCCGGCAACGGCGCCAAAATTGATATGCTCAATTTAATACCCTAAAGTACTAAAGCAGTTGTAATAGTATAGCTAGGGGTCGAACCACAGAAGACTCACAGAAACGCACAATAGATTCTATAGTGTCGAATTACGCTAAGCCAAACAGTTGTAATTAAAAGCAGTGCAGAAATTAAAGGAGTTGTAAATCAATTGAGAAATATAGGCTCAGGGTTTTTCTCAGGAAATCAGTGAATGCAGACTAACTAACTAACAGGATTCAGATTTAGCGCAGTTCTTGAACTCAAATCACTAAAATATAGCTAACCAACTCTCGTTGCGAAAACTATCTAAATCTAAATCCTAGGAATTCCAAATCTCTTTGCGAATCCTAAATTCTAAATCAGCTTTAATATCAGGTTTGATATGTTCACAAATCAATTAAACCAAATCTCTTTGCGAATAATCAATTTGCACACCTAGGTTCTATCAGGTAATTAATCGCACTCTCGTGCCTAATCAATTATCCTAAGATCTAAGTTCCAGATTCGTCAACCTAGAATTAGCTATTAACACAACCTAAGGTGAAGAACTAATTCAGATGGTGAATCCTAAAAGATATTTAACCTAGCATTCAAAGAAAACCTTTATGAGAAAACCCTAAACCTAAGGTGGATCTACTCAGACATGGAGAATAAAACAATCAACATGTTTGAATAAATCATCAATAGAATAGAAAGAAGGGTTTAGAGATCTGATCTCGGACGAAGGGAGATTCAGACTTGTCTCTCTAAAACCAAAAGTAAAATCAAACTCAGAAAATAAAAGCATAGCCTAAACAGGTGGCTGAAAACCCTAAATATAGACTAAAAACACGTTCTGGGCTTTCTGGTAAGTATTAAAGTCTTCTGGGCCAAATTGCAGGGTCTTTAGGCTTCTAAAAAGTCGTGTTTCCTATTTTCCCGAGCAGTATCGATCGATACTAGGTAGTATCGGTCGATACTCATCCTATGCGTCGACTCCTCTGCTCGACAGACTAGACAGTCTCCACGAAAACTGGCATAACTTTCGATCGCACCGTTGGAATGGCTTCAAACCACTTCCAAATGAAAGCTAATTCATTGATCTATCTTGTGTCCAAATTTGAGCTCAATCCATCGGTGGGAAGGTCTTAAACGAATGCCAAACTTCTGACGTCTCTGCATGACTCTGCATCTCGATATGCTCCAGAATGCTCCAAAATGCTCCAAACGTACCTAAACCTGTAAAAGACTCTAAAAGACTCCAAAATACTATAAAGACTCTATAAAAAGGACTTATATCATGGCTTAAATAGGGTAAAAACCATGATATATCAGACCGCCATCTTCAACCTATCTTCAGAAGCTCTCATTTTCAGAAGCTGTTCTTTCACATCGGAATATCTAATTTTAGTTCCCGCCCCAAAATACTTCTCCACGAAAGCCATACTGCCCAGTTCAGAGTAATTGATTGGATAGTTCCGGCAGTTTAATCCCGAGATAAGGGCATGCTCCCTTAGACTGTAACGGATGGGCACGCCATTCACGACGAACCAAGCTTCCTTCTTTTTATCTGTGCGCGCCGTTCGCACAAGAAGCATCCACATACCCTGAACCTTGTGGTGGGTTTCCTAGTGAATGTGGAAGAAGTGTTTGAATTGAGGGTGATTCAAAAACCAACTCTTCTCCTCTGCTTTAAGCGGATGCATTAACCCGGTCATAAGTGTCTTCACCGCTTGACTGACATAACACCTCGTCCCGACCTTGATTTTTTTCATATACTCTCTCGGCTGGAACCACATATCCAAAAGTTGCAGTGGTTCGGTTTCATCTTCGGAATCCTGCAAGACATATGTATAGAGTGTTACTTTTTGTTTTAGAAATTTTGGTTCCGGTATTACTGCTCCAGTATTACTAGTCCAGTATTATTGGTCCAGTATTACTGGTCCAGTATTACTAGTCCACTATTACTAATCCAGTATTACTAGTGCAGTATTACTAGAAACCCAGAAAAAGTACAAGTGCCTAATCCCATAAATTTCAACTTCCGGTACAAGCTAAAAAGATTAGATTTACTTGTGTGCATCAACAGAGAATGTATTATCTTTACGTTTGGAAAATTTAGTCTGTTCCTAATCAATTTGAACCCAAATTCGATAAACAAAAGGATGAGTTACATACCGTTGCATGTGCTTCAATTAAAACTGTACACTCGGATACCGTTTCTTCGTCACTGGATTCTGATTTTTCCTTCTCTGAAACCGTAGGGGTCTCGTCTTCATGAACAATCCTCCTAGATGGTCTCTTCTCCTTCTCTGGAACCGTATCTGGAACCTTTTCTCCTAAACTATAGTTCGCATTCTTTGTTCTTGCCATAGTGTTACCAAGTTATACAGAACTTAGTCGATTTGATCTGGGAAAGGAATGATTTTGATTTTGGTGGGAAATATCGCTGCAAATCGCGAAAAAGAGGATAAAAAAAAAGAAGATAAGTTTTCGGTAAATCGCGAAAAAAAGAAAGTAAATCGTCGGTTAGGTTTTTTTCTGTTTTCGGGTCGGATTTAGAATGGGTCGGATTTAGAGTGGATTTGGGTGTGGTTGGGTCGTAAATATTTAATACTTTCAGAGTCATATTTGTTATTTACCCCTATTCATTAAAAAAAAAAATTCAATTTTAAAACAAGTTTATTCTGACATTGTTTTGCAACGCCAAGGTCATCACAGGTATTGATCCCGGTTTGATATGTAATGAGGAATGAAGAGAAGTAGGACAAATCACTACAATGACCTTAATGGTCTAAACCAAATTCTCCTCTAACCCTTTTTTTTCTCCATAACCTTATAACCTTACTAACATGTGATAATCCTGTTTTACCCTTACAATAAAATATTAAACAAATTAAATAAAAAGAAAAAAGAAAATGAAATCCAAAAAAGAAAACAAAATCAACCAATCATCTCTCTTCTTCTTCTTCGCGATCTTCTGCGTCGTCCGACGTCCGCTCCGTCGTCTTCCGACGTTCTGCTCCTGTCGTCCGACGTCCACAAACCTGTCCTGCTCCTGTCCGACGTTCTGCTCCTGTCGGACGTTCTGCTCCTATCCGACGTTCGCTCAGTCGTCTTCCTCAACAAACCTATCCTGCTCCTGTCCGACGTTCTGTTCTTGTCCGACGTCCGCTCCGACTTGGTATTCAGGTGAGTTTTTGTCTCTTTTCTTTTTCTCTTTTTGTGTCTTCTTCAATGCTACATTGATCTGAAGCATTGATAATCAATTTAGAGATTGAATTTGAAACTGAAATTGGGTATTCATTCAAATTGGGTATTCAATTAGGGGATTTCCAAGTAATACTGAATAACCCAATAGTATACATACGAGTAAACTTGTTTTCGTAGTCTAAGAGAAGCTTATGTGGATAATGTATAAATTTGTAGAGATTTAGAAGCTCTGAATCTGAATTGGAGCTGGTAATGTGTCTGGTATGGATAGTATAATGGTATTACTAGTTTACTGGTATTACTAGCTAATGTTTTTAATTTCGTACATCTGGTATGACTAGTCACTGGTATTACTAGCTAATGTTTTTAATTTCGTACATCTGGTATGACTAGTCACTGGTATTACTAGCTAATGTTTTTAATTTCGTACATCGGGTATGACTAGTCACTGGTATTACTAGCTAATGTTTTTAATTTTGTACATCTGGTATTACTAGTCACTGGTATTACTAGCTAATGTTTTTAATTTCGTACATCTGGTATGACTAGTCACTGGTATTACTAGCTAATGTTTTTAATTTCGTATATCTGGTATGACTAGTCACTGGTATTACTAGCTAATATTTTTAATTTCGTACATCTGGTATTACTAGTCACTGGTATGACTAGTTCATTTGGTACATCTGGTAAGACTAGTAACTAGTATGACTATTTAATTTGGTACATCTGGTAAGACTAGTCACTAGTATGCCTATTTAATTTGGTATATCTGGTAAGACTAGTCACTAGTATGACTATTTAATTTGGTATTACTGGTATATCTGGGATTACTGAGTTGTAATAAATACTAATGTTGTTTAATTTTTCTTTTTTCAGGGCACAATGAATAGGAGTAAGTTCACAGTCATAGATTTTGATTATGGGGGATATTATTCAGGCGGACAATGGATTGTAGGAGAAGATCCCAACTATACTTTATTGATGAAAGAATCGTTGGAGGAGTTAACTTTTTGTGAGTTGGTTAGTAGAATATGCAAGAAGATTAATGTTGATGAAGATACGACGAAGCTGAAGCTAACTTACATTCCATTTAGAGCGGATCAGAATAAGGCTAGTATAATCTTGGATGACGAAGATGTTATAGCATATGTAATGAGATACAAAGATGATTGTTCTAGTGTTTTGCATGTGGAACTCTTGGAGGGAGTCTCGCAAAACAAGAATTTTGAGAAACGTTCAAGAGAGGATCGAGGAAGTGGAGTTGATGCATGGAATGAGGAGATTGTGAGTGATGGTAGAACTAATGATTGTATGATGATTTCTCGTAACACAGAATCTGAACCAACAGAACAGTTGCTATTGGACAATGCTCCTCATGATGCAGATTGTGAAAATGATCAACATGAAGAAGTTGCTTACGATGTTGAAGTTACACCTAATGCACAAGAAAATGAGGTTGTCCATCATGAATGGGATGATGGTATTGACATGACTTTAGGTCAGGAGTTTGAGAGTAAACGAGCAGTGCAAGATTTAGTTGAGAGAGCTGTACATCTGAATTGTTTTGAGGTTGCTACAGTGAAGTCGACAACCGTATTATACGTGTTAAAATGTCGTGATGGTGCTTGTAAATGGTCTCTACGAGTTGCTAAGTATAAGAATTCAGATCGTTGGTCGGTTAGAACTTACAAGAAGAAGCATACATGTTCTCGGATAACTACAAGTACAAGCACCCAGTTTTCAAGAAAAGGCACACCGGGGTTGGTTGCATCTGTTGTGCATCAGTTCTATCCAGGCCAATTCAAGTGAGAATAATGCAAGTTGGAGTTGGTTTCTGAATAAGTTGAAAACAGTGGTGCCGGAGGATCCTGAAATTGTGTTTGTTTCTGATAGAAATCAGAGCATCATATGTCTGAATGGAATGTTCCCGAGGAAGTTAAAGCATCTTGCGTCATACCTCCTCCTTATACCAAAACAAAAGGAAGAAATAGAGTAAATCGGTACCCATCAGTTGGAGAACCTCGAAGAAGAAGAAAGCGTGGTGGGGTAATTCATGGCTTATTTGGTGATAATCCTGGAACCAGTACCTAACTCGTTTGTGTAATTCCTTTGTGTAACTTGTTTGAGTTGTTGGATGTTAATTTCTGTCTCGGTAACACTGGGTAACACTGGTATTTAACACTGGTATTTCTGGTTTAATGTTAATTTCGTTCTCGGTAACACTGGTAACACTGGGTAACACTGGTATTTCTGGTTTAATGTTAATTTCGGTCTCGGTAACACTGGGTAACACTGGTATTTCTGGTTTAGTGTTATTTTGGAATTTTAATTTGAAATGAAAAATTCACAAAAAAAAAGAACAACAAATATAAAATAGTAAAATTTACGATACAGAAGTAACTATTAAATGTTAAAAAAATGTGTATTAGGTTTATAAAATACATTTATACCATAATGACTTGTTATTAGAAAATTTACACAAGAACCACCTTATACTATTAGGATCACTTTGTTAATATGAACCACCTTATGATGTGAAATGAAATTAAAAAGAGTTTTATGTAATATTAATGCACAAAGTCATTGGAAACATACTTTAATTGACTAAAATAAACTGTAAAACTAGAAAACACATTTTAAGGGGTAGGTAATACTAAATTAATTTGAAAACACCCAAAAGTACAACTATTTACAAATTAGTAATACTAGATTACTAGGGGATAACTATGTGTTAATTTTTACAGGCCCAATTTTTTGTTTTCGCGGGCCCAATATTTCGTTTTCGCGGGTTTTACAATTTTTTGGATTTTCCCGGGCCCAATTAGTAATACTAGTACTATTAGATTTTTTTGGTTTTTCGCAGACTCATTTTTTTTTCACTTTCTCTCTCTTCCCCTTCCCCCTCTCGACGGCGACTCCATTCCCGAAGAGCTTTCTCACATTTCTCTGTTTAGGGTTTGTAGATTCTGGATTCAGGTAACATCTTGTTTAGGGTTTGTAGATTCTGGATTCATGTTAGATTTTCTTGGGTTTGTTTAGGGTTTGTAGATTCTTGGGTTTGTTTAGGGTTTGTAGATTCTGGATTTGTTTAGGGTTTGTAGATTTTGGATTTGTTTAGGGTTTATGTTTGGTTAAAAAAGAGATTTACTTCCTAGCCGACGCGGATTTGTTTAGGATTTGTTTAGGGTAGATTCTGGATTTGTTTAGGATTTGTTTACTTTCTGAATTTCGATTTCCTGGGTAATACTGAACATAGTAATACTTAGTAATACTGAACCAAGTTTGTTTCCATGTTACAGATATGGACCCGAGTTATAGTGACGAGAAGCGGAGAAAAAAGGAAATCGACATGCTTTACTTCCTAGCCGACGCGGACATGGACATTCCGACGAGAGACATGGACATTCCGGCAAGAGACATGGACATTCCGGCAAGAGACATGGACATTTGTGCATTAAGCAAATGTTAAACTTTTGTGCATTAAGCAAATGTTAAAAATCTATCTTTTGTAAGACTTATTTTGTAAGACTTAAAAATCTCTGTTTTGTACGACTTCATCCTCTCTTTTGTAAGACTTATTTGTTTAACTTATCTATATCTTTGACTTTCAAACCTTGCATTCCAAAACCGAAATACTAAGTATTACTAAGAATCGAACATAGTAATATATTGAATATTGAATATTGAATATTGAATATTGAACATTAAACATAGTAATACCAAGTTTGTTTCCATATTACCGAAATACTAAGTATTACTAAGAAGCGAACATAGTAATATATTGAATATTGAACATTAAACATAGTAATACCAAGTTTGTTTCCATATTACAGATATGGACCCGAGTTATAGTGACGATAAACGGAACCCTAAGATGCTAATTCATTGGCTTTTTGTCTGGCCACCTTCTGAAAGGAGTCGAGACATAAGAGGAAGGTTTTCTTATTCTTTTCCTCACATAGAGCTTGAGGATGGAAGGCGTCTGCTGAGGTTGTTCAGTAGCGGCGGCTTCTTCTAGGGAACTCACAATAGGCTCTTCACGTGGGCTCTGGTTGCTGATCTCCATGGCCTCTGGTTGCTGATCTCCTTCGATAGCCTCTGATTCTTTCTCCATGGGCTGAGGTTGTTGGTCTTCACGCTCCTCATTTTCATCAGCCTCCTTCATAGTCTCCATTCCAAAATAGAAATACAAAGTATTACTAAGAAATACTAAGTATTACTAAGAATATGTGACTTTCTTGTTTTTCAAAGAAAAAATGTTTTTACCTCATCATGGTCCTCTGATACCTTCTCCATGGGCTCCTCATTTTCATTAGCCTCCTTCGTAGTCTGCATTCCAAAATAGAAATGCTAAGTATTACTAAGAAATACTAAGCATTTGATTCAACAGAAATACTAAGTATTACTAAGAAATACTAAGCATTTGATTCAACAGAAATACTAAGTATTACCAATACGGTCTCCATGGGCTGAGGTTGTCGGTCTTCACGCTCCTCATCGTCTCGAGCCTCAGTTGGTTGGTCTCTTTCGCTAGTCGCATCTTGTTCATCGGCATGAGCCTCTTTCGAACCCTGCATTCCAAAACCAAAATACTAAGTATTACTAAGAAATACTAAGTATTACCGAAACAGAAATACTAAGTATTACCAAAATGTGACTTTCTTGTTTTTCAAAGAAAAAGTGTTTTTTACCTCATCCTGGTGAGCCTCCTCATCTGATACCTTCTCAGGTTGTTGGTCTCCTCCGGCAGCCGCAGCTTCTTCTCTTGAATCCACAACGGGCTCCGTTGTTTGGTCTTTCGAACCCTGCATTCCAAAACAGAAATACTAAGTATTATTACGAATTACTAAGCATTCCAAAACAGAAATACTTAGTATTACCGAAACATAAATACTAAGTATTACCTTATCTATTATGCCACCATCATTATCACCACCTCTAACGTCTTGAGCCTCATAAGCATGATTGTCATTCAAATTATATTCCGGATCCTCATACATCCTCCTAGCATCCAGTTGCTCCTTAACATAAGATTCAACCTCTACGAGTCTTGATTCTAGCCCATCAAACTTGTCATTCATCTTCTTCAAACCTTCTTCCACATCCTTCTTTATGCTCTGTACGAGCTCCACCAATCCAGTTGCAGGCGCATTCACCACCCCTTCAATGGCCAAAGTCTCCTGGTTTACCTCATTCTCGGCTTCCTCTCCTAGACGAATAGCCATATCCTGCTTGAACATCTCTTCAAAACATATAGGCTTCTCTTGATTGACACACTTCGTCCAACTATTCACAACGACATCATCGACATCATCGACATCATCGACATATCCAGTATTACTAGTCCAGTATTACTAGAAACCCAGAAACTTACAAGTGCATAATCCAATAAATTTTAACTTCCGGTACTAACTAAAACGATTAGATTTACTTGTGTGCATCAACAGAGTCTGTTCCTAATCAATTTGAACCCAAATTCGATAATTGATTATGCACTAACAAAAGGATGAGTTACATACCGGGGTCCTACATACCGCCGTTGCATGTTCTTCAATTGCAACTATACGCTCGGATATCGTTTCTTCGTCACTGGAATCCGATTTTTCATTCTCTGAAACCGTCGGGGTCTCGTCTTCATAAACAATCCTCCTAGATGGTCTCCTCTCATTCTCTGGAACCGTATCTGGAACCTCTTCTCCTAAACCGTAGTTTGCATTCTTTGTTCTTGCCATAGTGTTACCAAGTATTACAGAACTTAGTCGATTTGATCTGGGAAAGGAAGGATTTGATTTTTTGGTTGGGAAATATGGCTGCAAATCGCGAAAAAGATGATCAAAAAGAAGAAGGTAATTTTCGGTAAATCGTGAAGAAAAAGAAGAAGGTAAATCGGCTAGGTTTTTTTTGTTCTTGCTATAGTGTTACCCAGTAATACAGAACTTAGTCGATTTTATGGATGATTTTATCTGGGAAAGAAAGGATTTTGGTGGGAGAAGGAGTTGCAAATCGCGAAAAAGAAGGGATGAAGGTAATGGGTTCGTTTTAAGACTTTTAGGTTTTTTTTTTGTTTTCCTGTTTTTGGGTCGGATTTAATCCGAATAGAGTGAATTTAGGTGGATCCAGATACTGGTTGGGTCGTAATTTTGTTATACTTTGAGGGACAAAATTGTTTTTCACCGCTTTTTCGTTTAAAAAAAAAAACAAAATCAAATTCAGTTTTATAAGGAGGTTATTCTGGCAATTTTTTGAAAACTGGAGGTCATCGTGGTGATTGATCCAGAGAAGTAGATAGAAGTAAAATAAATCTTTTCAAACATTTTGTACATAGATATTGATATGTTTTGTCTTTACAGACGAAGACGATACCTTCTTCTTAGAATGTTGAGAAAAACTCTGACTTCAATCTCACCAAGACCCTTCTCTTCTTCTTCCCTTGCGCTTTTCCCAAAACCAATCACCCCATCGCCGCGTAAAACCCTAACCCAACTCCAAAAATCCTCCTTTGAATCTACTCTCCGCCATTCCCTAACCGCCCACGACACTGATCAAGCATGGAAGGCCTTCCCATCCTTCGCCGCCGCCTCTTCTCTCCCCGACAAGCTTCTCCTCAACTCCCTCATCACCCACTTGTCCTCCTTCCACGCCGGAGACACTTCCCTCAGGCACAGACTCAAGCGAGCCTTTGCTTCCGCTGCTTACGTCATCGAGAAAGATCCGATTTTGCTGGAGTTCGACACTGTCCGTACGCTTATGGAGTCGATGAAACTGGCGAAAGCAGCCGCGCCTGCGTTGGCTTTGGTGAAGTGTATGTTCAAGAACAGGTATTTTGTTCCTTTTGATCTCTGGGGGCATTTGATTATCGATATCTGCCGCGAAAATGGCGGCTTGGCTGCGTTTCTTAAGGTGTTTAGAGAAAGTTGTAGAATTGCAGTCGATGAGAAGCTCGATTTCATGAAACCGGATTTGGCTGCGAGTAATGCGGCTCTTGAAGCGTGTTGCCGGCAGCTTGAATCTCTAGCTGATGCTGAAAATGTGATCGAATCTGTGGCTGTTTTGGGTGTGAAGCCTGACGAGTCCAGCTTTGGGTTTCTTGCTTATTTGTATGCTAGGAAGGGGCTTAGAGAGAAGATAAGTGAGCTTGAGAATTTGATGGATGGTTTTGGGTTTGCAAGTAGAAGAATCCTTTATTCCAATATGATCAGTGGGTATGTTAAGATGGGTGATTTAGATAGTGTTTCTGATGTTATACTGCATAGTCTTGAAGGAGAGGGAGATGACTCGAGTTTCAGCGAGGAAACTTACTGTGAATTGGTGAAAGGGTTTATCGAGAGTAAAAGCATTAAGAGTTTAGCAAAACTGATAATCGAAGCTCAGAAATTGGAGTCTAGGTCCATTGACATTAACAGATCAGTTGGGTTTGGAATCATAAATGCTTGTGTCAATCTTGGATTTTTGGGTAAAAGTATTCTCGATGAAATGAATGCTCAGGGAGGATCTGGGGGGATCGGGGTTTATGTGCCGATCTTGAAGGCCTATTGCAAAGAGAACAGAACAGCTGAAGCTACTCAGCTGGTTACAGAGATCAGCAGCTCTGGGGTTCAGCTAGATGTGGAGTCCTATAAAGCTTTGATCGAAGCTTCCATGACGAAACAGGATTTCGTATCTGCGCTTAAATTGTTTAAGGATATGAGAGAAATGAGAGTATCAGATTTGAAAGGGAGCTACTTAACTATTATGACAGGTCTCCTTGAGAATCAAAGACCTGAGTTAATGGCAGCTTTTGTGGAGGAAGTTTTAGAAGATCCTCGCGTAGAAGTGAAGTCCCATGATTGGAATTCGATTATTCATGCCTTCTGTAAATCCAGGCGCGTAGAAGATGCAAAGAGGACCTTCAGAAGGATGGCCTTCCTTCAGTATGAGCCGAATCACCAGACATACTTGTCGTTGATCAATGGATATGTGAGCTGCGAAAAGCACTTTGAGGTGGTGGTTTTGTGGAAAGAGTTCAAAGACAGGAAAACAAAGCTGGACCATGCTCTTGCGGATGCGTTTTTGAATGCGTTGGTCAAAGGAGGGTTCTTTGGCACGGCGATGCAAGTGATAGAGAAATGTCAAGAGATGAAGATATTTGTGGACAAGTGGAGGTACAAGGCAGCGTTCATGGAGACTCAGAAGAATCTCAGATTGCCAAAGTTGAGGAAGAAGAAGATGAGGAAAATTGAATTCCTTGATGCCTTTAAGAAATGGGTTGGTCTTACCACATGAAAAGCTCTAAGACAAGACCCAAAACTTCTCTGTTGATGTCTCTCGTACATCATCTCACAGTACAAAAGAGTATTCATTCTTTTTTTGTTGTCTTTAACTAGAAAAGCGGCCAAGATAGATTCAATAACGAAATTGAAAGATTAACTTGCGATACTGGTCAAGCCTTTTTGGTATATCAGTCAAATTTTATACGTAGACCCACATATCAAATAACATTATAACTTCAACATAAATCACTCTCCATTGTTAATGTGCTTCATAATTATTACACCCATCCTGCTTATTCCACAATTTGAACCTGAAATGCATGAGTACACATAATGTGTATAATCTAAAACACAACTTACACGTCAGTCAAAAATTGAGTGTCTACTAAGACCACCTAAATGATTTTCATTTATGACCGGTTTTTAGTTTTTACACCACTGACTCCGTAAATTACTCCTCAGGCTGAAACTGAACTTTTTGGTAATTTTCTGTGGTCTATGAGAAACTGAAGTTATCTGGAGTGCCACGCCACTGGTTCGATACTCCGATCCAATGCCTTCCTTGATGCCAAGGTTTGAAACAATCATTTTCTTTGTTATTTACAAGTAACCCTAAGCCCACCTCTGAGGTTAACCATCAACATTCCTCATTGCTGATTGCAAAGAATCTTTTCCCTTTGATCAATGTGGCTATTATATTGGCATGAAGAAGCAAACTTACTCTGCCCTGAATGTTAGATGGAGTACTGGAGCTTCAGATATGTAAGTAACCTGAGTGTGCGCTGCAACTCAGTTGAAGAAGTATGGCGACAGCAGGACCTCCCTCAGATCGAAATCACCTCGTTCTGGCAATGGTGGAAAACTTAGGCCTGGGAATGACTTCTGGAAACCCTCCAACAACTATCAATACACAGATAAAACCATCCATCACGAGTTAAGTTACAAGAAAATAAGAAATAATTGGTAATTGTATGCCCCTGAAAGATATAATAAGCAGATTCTTTTACATTTTCCAAGATTGGCTTTTCGTAGAGCTCGACAAACTTCTCTCTGAGTATTTTGTTCATTATTTCAACATCACAGGCATGCGTCCAGAATGAGTCATGCACCCCTACAAATTGAAAATCGGTAAGGGTAAATAAGATAGAATGAAAAATTTATATCAGTAAATGAATATGGAAAGGCTAGAGCTGACCTGCAAAACTCAAACCCGCCTTGTTGCAGGTAACTGCTGTCATCATCATGTGAGACCCATCAAGGGAATGTATAAGATTTGGTGCAAAAGCTGTCATCTGCTTCCTCGCCAGCACCTGAACCAAGAATACAGCATATGGTGCAAAAAGATGAGACAACTCTGCTTAAAACTCATCAAATCTTAAAACCTACCCAAGTGCTACATTATGATAAGACGGCTAAACCCTACTCTTTCTCCAAATAAGAATGTCAAGTCGTATATCCAGTAGATGGAAAATAATGGAGAAAAGTTATAGTGAATGGAATTTGGTTGGGTTACCTTATCAGTCTCACGTGCTAGAGTCAACACCTGAAGGGTAGTCTTAACCTGCAAAAATTGATGCCTCTCAACTTCAGTCACATTCAAGAGAGTCACTAATCCATTTCTTCAGCTGATCATTTCTGCTCCTTCACATATCAAATAAGTTAAGAGCATTACCAAATGTCTTCCAGGCTTCCGATAGGGTTGTACAACTGGAAGTCCAAGAGGAGTTGTCCAACAAACTGCTTTGTTTTCTGAAGCTATTAACTGTCCACCACAGAAAACAGCTCTCATTGTTGTAACCAATTGTCAAGTGAGAATTCCTTCGTAACTTGTGATTTCTTAAGCAGGGGGGGTCAACAAGAGTCACGGATATAAGAACTGACCTTTGCACATTCACCAAACCAAGTCTTGATGGCTCTAGCAGCTTCAAACATCTCTTCCAATGCTTTTAGAGTGATCTAGAAACAGAACCAATAGAGGAGTGAACAGTTGATTCGAAAATCCAAAAATCATTCACAGGTTAAAAATGCATAACCACACAAAGCATATAATTTTCAAACCAAGCAGGTAAATTATCATCGTCTTACTCTTGCTGCATAACAAGCTGCATGAAAAGTTTGTAAATCGTCCCCAAAGGCACCACGTTCTTTTAACCTCTTCTTCATCTGGTCACGTGCGCCACAATAAGTAACACCATACACTGATGTCATGACAGTCTGTTTTACCAGCTTCCTGTCAACCTAAGGAATTTCAATAGTAGAGTACTGTTGTCATATTGTATGTTCATAAACAAGTATTAAAGTGAAATTTCTTAGTATTACTACATCTGATCCGTATGGTGGTAGGATAAAAATTGGTTGTCAGGTAATATGTTTGGCAGAAGGTGATCCGATTTAACAAGCAAGAGATGTCAAAAACCTGCTCGAGCATGAGTTTGGCATATGTGGCATTCGGAAATGTTTTAGGATCTTCCTCTGCATCTTGCCGCATGATCTCGAGAACCCTGATTAAAGTTTAGTTCAAAAAAAAATCTGTTTGATTATAGTGTCACTGAAGCCAGAGAGATAAGGGGATAGAGAGATAGAAAAAGTACCTAGCAGCAATTCCTGCATAAACATCTGCAGGCTTTTCACCTGTAACAAGGTTGACAGCAGCTGCTCCCAACTATGAACAGAACCAATTGCAACAAATGAATCAGAGAACCTTGAGGAGAGATATATTTTCCTCTGCGAATGGATGTATAGAAATAGATAAACTATAAACTAATGGCATACCTGATCCCTCCCAAGAGCAGCATAGTGTTGTAAACCATTACATGAACCATCCTTGCAATAAAGATTAGTTCAGGAAGTAAGATTCTCTACTTAAAAAGCATAGATGATGATAAATTCAGAGCAATAATTTTAATTTCACTGGAATGTCACGAAAGTTGTTCATGTTCAAGCATGGTTATGCTAACATGATTGCACACAGGTAAAAAGTACATTACACAAGAAAACACTGTGATATGAAACCTTTGTCTAACCCACACCACCAACAATATAATATGTACACAGTGTTTTCCAAAAGTCAGTTACCACCAACATTTATACTTCTGATGATACAATATAATATGTACCTGGTGGATGGGGATATGAGATATAGCTGCTTCAGGAAAGGGGCTTCTCAAGGCTTCTGAAAGGTTAATGCAAGCAGCTAAACATTGAAAGGGATCCTCTGCATTAAGCCACCATCTTTTTCCTTCAAGAGGTCTATCAGAAGAATCAAATATATCTTCTAAGTGACTCTCGGTAAATGCAACCCGATCCGCATAAGCAAATTTATCAGCACCACCAGCATATAAGTTTGCTATATGTATCTTCAGCCACAGCAATCCTGATTCCCCAAGAGGCTTTCCCTCACAAAACTCAAGGATGCCTCGGCAGAGATCAGACCCGAGATGGTTAAGATATGGATGCATAGGATATGCTCGGCCACGAAAGTCAACGTTGTGAGGGTAGTAGAAACATTCCTCGTCCTTCATTTTACGTGCCACCTGCTCAATCAAATGAATGTACAAATTACAATGATGTTCTCATATATCAGAGCAGCAAAATGGAGTGCAACAAGGAGTCTTCTCTTACCTCGAGTTTGAGCTCTACATCACACCTTTGTGAATGTCTCTCACTGTTTTTTTTATTTGCCTCCTTAAATTTCCATTTCCATTGCTTTAATTCTTCCTGGTCTTCACTGTCGGGCTTCTCTGGAACAGGTACCTTTTGGAGTTTATAAAGAGGTGAGAAAAAATCAAAATGAGACTCAAAAATTATTAAAGAGAAGTAGGAAAAAAGGTTGCGTCCTTCTTTGAAGAAGATGGCAAAAGAAGGGTGAACAAGATACAGAATTACATTAAAAAAGGAAGGCGGAGAGAGAGAGAGAGAGATCCCACATCTTCACAGTCAACCAGACCACCAAGGCGACCTCCATTAGCCCAGATTCTGTCCACCAAACTTAACACCTTTTTGTTTATTCTCCATTTGGTGTTTCCTAGAGTATCTAACGCCTGATTAAACAAAGGGAATCGCATGAACTCATCTGTTAATTCTGCATTTAAGCATCCAATAAATGTTTAAGCTCAAGCAACATTAACTCGTAATACAGGTGACAGAACTCAGACCTCAAATACTGGCTCCAGTTGCTTCTTGGGAGTTCGTTTTATTACAGTACGTTGTTGTTTAGCTCCATGTGTTCTCATGATGTACGAAGGCAAGAAAAAGTGTGCCCCTTGATCATACCTGTAAAATACTGTCAAGTTACATAGCAATCTTTAGGAACCTAGTTAAAGCAAACTGTAGATATCCCTTGTATGAGATAGCTTTTCAGGATATACCATGACGGCTACACATGAAGGAATGCCCAGAAAAGGAGCAAACTAGATCAAGAAGACCTAGCAACAGTAAGCAAGGAAACAATATAAGTCCTAATTATTGGCGAAAAGATATCATACCCTGTCCAGTTCTGCGGAGGTATTAGCATTGGCAAGTAGGGAATGACCATATGTCTAGCCTGATTAAACAAAGGAAAGAAAAAAGTAAAGAGATTGTTTTAGACTCAAACCAATATACCTTGATGTATAATGGTGAAAGATTGTTCACACCCAAACATTACAAAGGTACATGACAGATATCAGATAAAAGAACAGTAAAATCATAGTCCACAATTCTGCTTACTGATTTGTCAAGGCCCTTTCGGATCCAAGGATCACATTCGATGCAACCATATCTCCTGCTACATTTTCTGAGGAAGAATAAAATAGAATGTAAATTAGCAGCAGGGACAAGGAGATGGAGAGACATAGACAGATTCATGTGAATGAGCATAAACAAAAACACAAGACTCTTACGTATGTTCTAATGTGACATTTTTCAAACATTGCTTAAAAGCAGGTCGGATGTCAGGTGGACCATCATCAAACTGTTCAGCTGGAGGTTGTATATATGCGTTTTCCATCAATAGCTGAATCAAACGTGCGCCAACCTAGAAGTGCAAGAGCCCAAATTTAGATCACAGGGATGAGAAAAAGGACAAGGAAGATGAGAATTATTATAAAGCGTTATGCATTAACAAGTGTGGAAGTAACAAACAAACCTTCGCTTGAGCATCTTGACCCCATGACTTGAATGAGTTATGTTCCTTCACAAATCCTCTTACTTGCCTTACCTTATGTTTTTTCATCAGTGTATTAATATGTTTCCTCAGCCTTTCCGTTTCTTTGGTCACAGCCTCTCCTGAAGAATCCACAGCTTCTGATTCATCATTGACCGTCTTGGGAGTTGCATTGTTTTTCTTCTGAATTTTCTGCAAAAAGCTGTTGATCCTGGCCTGATTCAATAACCAGATACACAAACCATTAAACCAATCTATACTTCATAACCCATCGGACCAACACAATTTGTATCAATGACACGTTATCAGATTCAATATCATGAATGACATCAAAAAACCACCGAGAGATATCAAACCAACCTCCTGCTCAATGGCTTCCCCGATCTGAGTAGCAGCAAGCACTACTTTAACAACGCCAACGCCTTCAGCGTTTGTCATCAACAGCGCCATCATCTTATGCATAGTGATAATAGCCATCACATCAGCCGGTAGCTGCTCCATGTAAGGGGCGTAAGGGATTTTCCCTTTCTTGATTTTGAAGGCATCAAGGTCAGCTTGAATAGCGTTGCGCACAGGATCGAACCAGCCGAGGAAGAGAGACTTCATAAAAGGAAGATTGGGTGCAAGCTTCTGCTCGCACATATCTTGTAGAAGCTCTCGACATTCTCTCGCCCCTTTTTCCCATTCTTCCGTCTCCAGCTTCACCTGTCTTTGTTTCAGCGAGTAGTATTTCTGTGCTCCCATTCCCGCCACTACTTTCTTCGGCTGTCTCGCAGCAAGCCTCGCCTTTTTCCGGATTCTCTCAGTTTCTTTCTCCATTTCCATCATCAATTCATTCACTTCTTCAAACCCGGAAGAATCATCTTCAGGGTCAGTCGAATCCATCGCTTCCGCAGCTGTAGCATACCCTCTAAACGCAAAATGTTGACCATGGACAACTGAGCTCAATCTTACCAATTCGTTAATTGGGTTTAACGCTAACCCGTTTCGACCACCACCCAAATCAACCGACGAGAAGATCCCACGAACCCTATTACCGGGAAAGTGAGTGCCGGAGCTAGAATCAGAGACAAATTTAATCTTTCTCAAAGCAGCTCTCCCGAAAAGGTTCCTCCACATTTTCTGATCGCACTAATTTGGCTATTTCACTACTGAATTTTCCAGATAAATCGATACAAGCATAGAAATCGAAGACTGAATAAACAGAATCAAAGCTTTGGGTGAAGAGATGAGAGATCTGGAGAAAAGATAAACGTGAGAAGGCGCCGTGAGGTTCAGCCGCCGAATAAACCCTTCATAAAACCTTCGGTTTCTGCCTCATATTTTTCATGGATCTTTGTAAACCCGACCCGGTTATCAGATCTGTTTTCGCACTAATTTGGGCTCAAAGCCCATTCTAGCACGAGATATTTACGTATCAAAATGTAAATAGTACAAGATCTAACAACAACATCAGAGTGGCGCAGCGGAAGCGTGGTGGGCCCATAACCCACAGGTCCCAGGATCGAAACCTGGCTCTGATATATAATTTTTTCTCTGTTTATAGATTTTGGGCTTGCAAAGCCCAATATGATCAAACCCATACCCTCGTAGCATATCCAAAATCGATCAAACCCATAAGCTCTACATTGCGCATTTGCCCCCCCCCTTATAAATATCAGTTGGCTTTTCTCCATTTTTTATTTTTATTCTCTTGTTAGAATGTGAAATTTATAGATAAAAACAAAAGTTATTTACAGAGTGTGAAGTAGAAAAGTAAAACCAACGAATACAAAAGAAAGATTACAAATCTTTTAAACTTATGGATGATTTCGAATTAAGAATCATCGATACCATTTTTTATTTTTTCACAAATGTCTTATTTTCTTTTTCTTCATATAACACAAGTTTTCGTTATAATCCAGAAAAAATGATGTTTTGCGGTCGAATTTTGACATATTTCGATACCTGTCTCTTATTAATAAAAAAAAAAAAAAAAAAAAATTTGACATATGTTTGATTTTAGTTATTAGCAAAATAAACATGTATAATATGTATAGTATAAGATATATGTAATTTATATTTTTATTCGGACCAGGAATTTGGAAAGTGGGAAACAATGTGCTTCAAAGGCGATCCTTTCAATTAGGTTAAAAACTTACTTTCATATTTGATAGTCTTACTAATCAGTAAAAAGTGAAAACATAAACATATATGTTATGGTAGTTCACACGGATGTGGTCGAGTGGTAAAGAGAGGTTTGGGAATATGTCATTTCACTTCTTTCGGATTCGATCTTTTTTCAAAACAAAAATCACATTCGTGTAGAAAATTTAGGTTTGGACTTCAGCTTAGACAGTTTACATGATAGTCCGATAACAGGTGATCCAGTTATCCCTAATATTAGTCGGAAAGCATTCCAAACTTGGGATAAACATGTGGTCCTTCGGGGAGAAGTCTACTATGTAACTCTTTGGTGTGTTCCTACCGAGACTGACCGGATCAGTGTATATTAAAAAAAAAAAAAACATATATGTTACATTAAAAACAAACATTGTTTAGGAGATTGATTAACCGATGGCATGAGAACACGTGCATCACGTGACGGCCTTTATCCTGATAGGTTAGAATCCCGTCTTATCACGTGAACCCCACGTGTCATCACGACTTACGGTTCGTTAACTGGGCTAACCGGGTATCAACAATCGCTTCGTACACGTGTCCTAATCAGGAAACGTACGGCCAAAACTTGAGGAGAGCTCACGAGTCTCTGCCGCAGGTAATTACAGCTCAGCCGAGTCACGAGTCGCCAAAAAAGCTCGTCGACGGGAAAAATAAAAAAGACGAAAACTTATAAACAAATCAACTGTCGAACTCTTCTCCGGCGAAGATGAGAACCGGAAAGGGAAATCAAGAGGAGGAAGAGTTTGGAGAAGAAGACTTCGGCTCGAAACGAGAAGGTCCTTCTTCCAACAACAGTAATACCGCCGCGAGCAGAGGTATTGTTCGATCCAATTCTGTGGGATTTACATTTTCATATCTCTAGTTCTTCGATTTGTATCTTATTGTAGCTATGCCGATTCGATTCGCGATGGATTTGTTTTCAAGATTTCTGGGTTTATATTTTGAAGCAGATGCAAAGGAAAATGATAAGGCCAGTGCAATACGTTCTAAACATTCGGTCACTGAGCAGCGGAGAAGAAGCAAAATCAATGAGAGGTATTGTTGAATAAACATCAAAATTTCAAGCTTTGCTGCTCTTTTGAGCTTTGAGATTTAGGAGTTTGATTTTGGAACTACAATAACTGACCCGAAATTCAATAACTTAAACTCTCCCACTTACGACTTGTATCTGGAAATTTTGCTCTGCCTCAGTTTGTGGTGTTGATCAAAATTCCATGTTTCTGTATTCGACTTGGTTACATTGTCATCTTTTGTTATTCCTGTGAGTGCTGAATCTGTAAATCTCTTGTCAGATTTCAGATATTGAGAGAGCTAATTCCCAACAGTGAACAGAAAAGAGATACTGCTTCGTTCCTTTTAGAGGTATCGCATGGATATTTTGATGATGTTTTATGCAAAGATTCGGGCGTTTAGATCTTGTTAGCCTAATGCTGCTATTCCATTCTAGGTGATAGATTATGTCCAGTATTTACAAGAGAAGGTGCAAAAGTATGAAGGATCATATCCAGGATGGAGTCAAGAACCAACAAAGTTGTCACCATGGGTAAAATTTTCACCTTTTCTGCATATCTCGGTTTCTCGAAAAATTCCTATGACTGTTTTCGTTCCCTGACTATTTTCATTCGACTGCCATGTCTCCTTTATTGCAACACAAATTTTCACCTGAAAGTCTTTTCTGCTACCAGTTTTGTATAACTTGTAGCTGAATCTTTACGTATTCCTGGTTGGAACAGAGGAATAACCACTGGCGAGTTCAGAGTTTAGCGAACCATCCAGTAGCTGTAAATAATGGATCTGGTCCAGTGGTACCATTTCCTGGAAAGTTTGATGAAAACACAGTGGTCTCTGCACCTGCAATTGTTGCAGAAATTCAAAATCCGGTTGAATCTGACAAAGGAAGAGCTATGATTTGCAAACCAATAGACATTCAACCTGAGTTAGACGACAAGGGATTACCGCCTGTACAACCAATACCTCTATTGGTACACGGTGAACAAGCTAATAATGAATGCCCTGCAACAAATGATGTGCTAGGCCAAAGTAATGACATGGTAATTGAAGGTGGAACCATTAGCATCTCTACTGTCTACTCGCATGAGTGAGTTAAACCTGATTTTCTAACTATTCCTCATTTCTGTTACTTTTTCTCAATAGGCGATGCAGTTGATGTGTTGGCTTCTTATTAACGTGTACTATACTTTACTTCTGATATGAACAGGTTATTGAGCTCATTAACACAAGCACTCCAGAACGCAGGCATTGATCTGTCGCATGCTAAACTTTCTGTGCAGATCGATCTTGGAAAGCGAGCCAATCAAGGACTAACTCATGACGACACATCGAATAAGGTTCTCATTTTCGAAATGCTTCTTGTTTAATGTGAGAGGAACTATATATCATGATCTTATTACATTTTTTTAAGTGCAGAATCCATTATCATCTGATATTGAAGGCGCCACACAAGCAAGGGATCCAAACGTTGAGGAAGAGTCTGAACATTCTCATAAGCGGATGAAAACGCTGTGATATTTCTTCCCTCTTAGGCTCCACAGATCTGGAATATATAAATGTATTGACAGATTTCTTCTTTTGTGTACATTTGTTCGACTTCTAGGGGATTCCTATAGTCGTTAAGATAAATTGTGGTTAGTAGAATCTACGTATTCGTGGTTTTGAGTTTGTATCATCTTCTGCATCATTCATGTAACCTATTAAATATAATCTCTTGTGGAATATCAGATTTCGTTTCAAGTTATTGAATCATTTTTCCAATTTATCTTCTTCTTTTTTGTAGGAGACTTAGATGAAGGGTAATCTCTAAAACTGGTTTATAACTTGACGTGAAAGACTTTCTACTAAAATCAGTTCAAGCAAAACCAAAGATGATATGATTCTTCTTTTATCTCTATTCATTGTTGTGATGACCCATAACTTTGATAAGAAAAGCATAATCAAAGGCAGTCTCTTCGCATTGAGCATAACGACCACCTTCACCAAAATGGCCTCCGCTCATATTTGTTCTCAGAATCACAGCTCGTGAGCAATCATGGCATGTACTCTCCCGTATCTTAGCCACCCATTTCGCACCTTCCCATACTCCAACCCTGACCCAACAACGCACACAAATCGCGGTTTGTGATCCAAATATTCTTGTTATACATATCAAAAAAAAAAAAAAGATATAGAAGGCATGGAACTTGTGTGAAGCTTGCCTTGAGTCATGAAACGAAGTTGTGACAAGCATCGACGGATAGCAAACATCTCTGCGTATGTTATCATATGGAGAATAGCTAAGGATGGATCGGAAGTCAGTTAGGATGTTTGGATTACCAAATTCTTCATGGTCCAAAAGTGTGAGAGGTAAGTTTGAATCTGATAATGTGTTTAACACGTCTACAAAAGGAACCTGTCCAATGGTACATTGATGATATGAGCTTTTGCTTATTATGGACACACACACACAAAAAAAAAAAACTGAATGCATTTGTAACGCTCTTAAGACTCTAACCTTTAAAATTGCAGCTTGAAATAGACTCGGTTGCATATTCATGGCTGCAGCTGGAAGAATAGATCCTGCGCTGTACCCAACAGCAGCAAGATGATGTCTATGCACATATCCCTTGTCGATTAGATAATTCGCACTGTATATGAAATCTTGGATTGAGTTTAATTTCAACGATCCAGTTCCGGATTTGTGCCATGTAAAATCCCCACCACCTCCTCCCCTGAGGCCAAAAATGAGACTCTTATAGCAGCACATTCAAAACAAAGCATATTGATAGTTGATACTGGAATATCACATGATATGCAAAAATGATAACAGAACGACTCTGTTATGTTTTATAACTGACCTCACATCAGCAAAGGCGATTACCCAACCACGATCGAGCATACTCAATCGATTTGCGCACCAGCTTTTGTCCAAAGCTTCTCTATATGCACCATAACCTATCAATATTCCCGGTGATTCACTCCTCTTCCACGCTTCTCGTGAATACAGGATTGTAAGAGGGACTTCAACTCCATCGTGCGAAGAAACTTCTCGTCTTTCACAAGCATATGCATCAGATAAGTCCTCCCATTTAAGCTTTCGAGCGTCTAACTGACCACTTTGTCCCTCATTGGTTCTGTCATTGCGTTCACTGTTGTTGTCTGTAGAGTGATCTGCAGAGTACCATGGCTTACTACTATCAAAATTATCTATAACCCTTCCCTCCTCCTGCTGGACAATTGAGAATGATCTTCTTGACACGTCATAGTCGATGATAGTGTCAGGAATCTGCAATCCCAAAGGTAACAGTCAATTACTCAGAGAACATATCGGAGTAGAAAGAATAATTCAAGTGCAAATAAACTATCATATGGCATCCAGGCTACAACAAACAGAGTAACCCATTTCTTAAAGGAAGTATATATACCACAGGAGATGAAAGCACCACTCGGTATATTGAGCTTTCAAAGTTGTGGTTTGAACCCGGTGCAACACTGCATGGATCAGCTGGAAGAGGAAAGTGCCAGGGATTAAGATCCTCTATATGCTGCAAAAATAGTGCAGAAGGGAGCATATACCTTAGTCAGAAATAGCTAATAGCGTATGAAAACAAAGAGTATTAATCACAAATCTTAAAACACCTTTATATTTGCTTTCATGGGCATATCAATGGAACATAGCATAGGTAAGCCCTTCTTATTAAGGAAAAGCACCAGGTAGTCATTAAACATGTCCATATCTTGTATCACGACATCATCATCTGGGCAGAAAACAGTCTGACAAGAAAAATCAGTAGTGTTCGTTCGCTATCTGCAAAAAGTTACAGAAAATGATAGATTATAAAGAACAAAAACCTGCCAGTCGGATGATTCAATTTCCTCCACTAAGCATCTAGTCAAATAATAGCCTTCACCAGAACACTAGCTAATTGAATTTGTGGGAGCATTTGTTAGAATGTAAAAGAACCCATTGTGATGTTCAAGAAAGCACTGCACGCCGGGGACTCGCTCACGGGCTCTTTGCAAACCAGCCAGTGGCTTATCAGCATTTACGATATAAACCTGAACAAACAAAAAAAAATAGATAACCCAACTTGAGCCTCCAGGAAAGGTAGAAACTTTAAAAATGGAAAATTAAACTGAAAGTTTGAAACAGGTTAATTCCTCTGATGAAGTCCTTGAGTTCGAATTGATAGTAACAAACTTGGCATCTTTTGTGGTTGTTATGTCTACACAGAAACTGGAGTCTCTTTCGGCAAACACTACGGTATCAGCTGTCCCGTCTGATTCAACATTTGTAACAACAACCCTGCAAAAAACAAGTCACAATTGAATTGAAAAAACGCCCACCAACGTTTCATAAAAACGAAAAAGCTATCTACTCTTATAAGTCACTGTGTTTGCCTGTGAGGTCTTTGATTCTCATCTGAAACAGTGTAAAACAAGGTGATTCCATCTAAAGCCCATGCCAGGCTTACAACTCCAGCGACTCCCAACCTCGGTACTAAACGACCACTTCTCAGATCCTTAATTTGGAGAAGGAAACGTTCACCTCCAGTGGGATCAACCGTGTACGCGAGATAGTTGTGATCAGGTGAAACCCGACAAATACCAACGTGAACATAACCTGAAACACACACACACAACACTTAGTCATTATGAATTTGCTTTCACTCCAAACAAACACTGCAACATTATTGTCGGAAGGAATCAGTACCATACTGCTCTGCAATTTGATTCCAGTCAAGAACAACTTCTTCTTCTTCTTCATGTCCTCCACTGAATAGACCAGCGAACCAATTCGTTCCAACCTTCTCCAGTCTCCTACAGAGAAGAGGATATTCCTTTCCTTTGGGTATGTACTGCCTATATAACCTGCTCAATTGAGATTTAAACCCGATCGATCAAGCTCACTCTTTTATGCCTCAATTCAGAAATGTTGCAGGATTACAGAGATGAACCATGGTCCCCAAAGCTCGGGAGGAGTGAAAATCTCTGCGGGAATGCGGGTTTTCATCTCGGAGACCAAATCACGCCTTAGGGTTTCTGTGTCAGCCATGAAAGCTTGAGCGTACGAGTTCTCACGCTCGAGGAACTCGAGGAAATCTGTGTCGTCCGTATTACGCATCCAACGGTAAGGATCTTGCCTCGTGATCCCATGAGTTGAGACCGCGAATGGGATCTTCTTCGGAACCTGTGGAGATTCCGTCGGAACAGAGAGTGAGGCCGTTCTCCGAACAAAACATTGCGTCGAGAAAGAGGAAGAAGAAGAATTTGACTTCCATATCGCTAGAGACCAAACAGACGATATGGTCGGCGACTTGAAACGCCGGAGAAGAGATCTTACTGCCATAAAGACGACATAGTTTGGGAAAAATATTTGAGTATTTATCGATGACAAGAGAGACCTTCAAAAGTGGTAAGCTTTTCTTTTTTTTTATTACAACAAAAAATAAAGTCTCGTTTTTTAGATAATCTGCGAATCGAATGAATAAAATGTGTCTTCTTTTGCATCTCCGCTAAAGCAAAAGCTATACACTGATGATGAGACAAGGTCATATACCATCGGTAACTTCCCTCAAATGGGTTGTACAAAACTATATATATTTCTAGTTTGCTGCATTTCTCTTCTCTTTCTCTTTCTCTTTCTCTTTCTCTTCCTCTTCCTCTTCCTCTTCTTCAACATCCTGCAAACACGTTAAAACAGAGTTTTAATCCAAAATGTTCTCTTCTTGTATCTTCTCAAGACCAGAAATAAGAAATGCTTACGGAGTTGCCAATCTTGTCAAAGTCATCATCATCCAGGCTTCCATCACCATCACCATCACCATCATCTGCAAGGTTTTAGGTTTACAATACACAGACAAAATCAGTATTTAAGACAAAGTAAAGGTCTGCAACAAGTCAAGGTCTCACCAGGAGCTTCATCACTGTATTCCAGATCTCCCAAGAGGAATGTATCGAGATCTTGCTCAGACGATGCAGTCGATGTTCTACTCTTTGTCACATTCTTTTCAGCTGCTTCTGTCTCTCCAACTGCTGGAGTCTTCTTAGCTTCTTCATCTTTACTCTCTGCTTTGCTCCGAAGTTCCTCCATGTACTTCCTCTCATATCTAAGCCAAAACAAACCCTTTCGGCTTAATCCATGGGTTATCACTGCAGCTATAAAGTCTCAATCACATGTCTTAAGCTACAGTGATTAAGGAATATAAAAATCTTAAGCTATCTTTACCACCTCCTATGCGCTTAACAAGATTCTCAATCTGAGTCTTTACTCTTTATTCTACTAAAGTGCCTACACTTTTTTTTTAAAAGTAGACTTTGAGAAGAGATGGTAGAGCCTTACGGTGCAACATGAGTGCTCACTAAGGTGAAGTATATCCTCCAGAATCTCCTTTCTTTCATGACTCGCGGGCATAATTCATATCTTAACTTCGAAATTTGCTGCAACATATACACAAAATGCAAACATTAAACAGGAAAGAACAAAGAAAACAGTCAGTAGCATCGACGATATGAATCAACAAGTTAACAAAAATGCAAAATCGGCTTTACCATACAATGTCCAACATTATTCCATTCTCAATCTCGAATATCTAAATGACAGATGAGTAGTATACCTTGACAGAGCCAAGAACAAGAGTGGCATGTCTCTCCTGCCACTCCGAGAGATCCTTTCGAACATTCGACGCAGTTGTTGCCATATCAGAAACTTCCGACGATTCATCTATCAACACATTGCAAATTTCCAATACGAAACGAAGAATTACCCGGAAAAAAAGAAGATAAGCAAACAACTAACCGTACCTTGTTCAGGGAAAGCCTGGAATGTAGCAGAGGTCAATCCTTTGACGAACTCTCTCAGATCATCCGTGATACCGAAGCTGAGAAGCTCAGATTCGGAGATCACAGAGCTAGATCCTGATCCTGATCCGGACCCAAAGGACGCAAGCTGAGGAGGGATAATGTCGGCGATCGACTTAATATTCTGGATCTGGTCGGCTTGTTTCAACGCGACGACTTTGAGCTGATCCGCCTTCGTGGAAACCTCAGCAGCGAATTCCTTAGATTTTTTTGCCGTCTCGGCGACGAAATCGGAGACATTGAGCTGATCGGCCTTCTTAGAGGCTTCGAGAGCGAATTCCTTGGATTTCTTGGCGGTTTCGGAGACGAGATTAGCGAATGTTGTGGAAGAAGATTGTAAGGTTATGGTCTGAGATTTCTTGGCTGCTTCCTCCGCAAACGATTTCGCCCTCTTCCACAGATCCTCCATTTTCTCCGGCGCAAGTAATTTTCCCGATCTGTTATTTCAGCGTCACTGACCAAATTAAAGGCACCCTTCCGCCAAAACGCCGAGAAAACCTCTGCATCACACAGAGGTGTTTCACTTTTAACACTTTATTGGTCGCACCCTTCTTATTGGACTGAATCATAATATTTTTGGGCTTCGACGAACGTATTTTACCAGGATTTAATCTCGTAATTTTTTATAAAAATTAATTTTAAAATTTTGGTTCTGTTTAAATTGGATGCCACGTAAATAGATATGTATATATTAACACCAGACAACCAAAATTTAAGTATATAGTATCCATCGAATAGAAATTAGAATTAGTTTTATTGTCCGAGTTAATATATAAATAAATTTTAGTTGTGAAAGTGATGTGTATTACTATATAAGAAGAAGAATTAAAACCTAAATATGTATATCTGAAAAATAGGAATTTGATTTTAAAATTTTTTATTTGAGATCAGAATATCACATTCTGGTAATGAATTTTATAATATAATTTACTAATGATTATAAATAGAGTTATTAAAACGGACTAAACCGCCACCGCCTACTTAATTTGTTCCGCTGTGTGGACTAAATATTTTTGGACTAATCCGCATAGAACTACAATTTTTAATCTTGAAAGCACAAACTATAATCTGCACTGTTTAATGATTGTATGTTTTGTGGTCGGTCCACAAACTCTTGAAAAAACAATTTTCTTGTGTCTAACTCAAAGTATTAAAATATTTTATCAAATTTAGTTTTGATATATACTAAATTAATATAACAAACTATTGTTAAATTTCAAATAAATTTTCATATTATTTAGTAAAGTGACTATAATTTCTATCTTTAGAACTAAAAACTAATATTTTGACTCGTGAGATCCGCTTTTGTGGACATTTATAAATTAGAGTCATAACCCGCCACATGGCAAAGCAGTTTATGTCCAATCCACATGTCATTAGCTCAAAATGACACTCTTAATTATATAATACAATTTAGTTATAAAAAATAAATGAAAATATTACATAATATTAAATAGATTTACTAAGTAATATAGAGATTATTCAATATTTGGAGGAACCCAAATCGATATCATACAATGATGTCTACGAAGCGAAATGAAAGAACATGCAATTGTGCGTAACGAGCCAATAAAGTTTGATCACCTATTATTATTATTATTATTTTTTTTTTTTTTTTTTTTTTTGATTAGACTTGAAAGTAATCACCTATTATTCACACGCTGAGGAAAAAGAAACAAACAAATCACGAGTCAAATCAATCACGGAGATGTTTGATCATCTGAAATATCTTAGATGCGTCATTGTTTTTCCGCATCTAAGATATTTGAAATATGTTTGATCAACTGAAATATGTTACGCATTTATTGATCATCATGGAGATGTTTGATCAACTGAAATGTCATCCAAAATCCATCTAAGAGACAAAAGAGGTTTTATATATTATACGCGTCTATTGGTCAACACGTCGGGCTGAGAGAATATGTTCTTTTGCGTTAAATCATGCCATACATTCTGCATATGCGTGTTTTAGAATGTCCTGGGAAGAGCGATTAATGCCTTGGAGAAGTTTACCAGTCCTTGTTTTCCAAAAAAACCAGATAATCCAAAGAAAATGGTCCTCGAGTTCTACAATGAACCTAAGGTTGTCTCTAGTACATGTAGTCTAAGTTCATTAGGAGTGTCCAAGTTTGTAAAGCTGAAGAGCATTCTAATATAGCATGGTTTCAAAAGTAGTGATGATTATCATACCACATGCCTCTCCAATTTAGCATATGAGTAATTACCACGATGCTACTTGTCAGTATTTGTCACATAAGGTGTGACATTTTGGACGGAGCTTTCTCATTCTACAAGAGTGTATTAGATGACAACAAATGGTCAGTCTGTATATACATGCACTGTAATACTAATTCAAGCTCATTAATAACATATTATGGTGCATCACGATGGATAAAGCATATAACAATTCGTTCAGTTAATATGATATCATATAACAGATTAATGTGCTGACTCACATCGATCACAGGCGGCTAATCAAAAGTATAACACGATAACTCGGTATTTAAATCGAAGACACCCTCAAATATACAAAACTCCATAGTTCATTTGATCATTAGAGCCGAATGTGTCGTATTTACTATATTAATATTATTGCGTATTTCAAAAATTCTTCCATCTATAACCTGTGAAAATTAGGTTGTTTGAACGATTAGTCCAATTTTTTAAAAAAGTTTGGTTTGGACTTATCAAGATTGTAGAATAAGTGTGAGTTTATTATATCATTTTTCAACATATAGTATGGCGAATTTTCTACATTTATGCTAACCACCACAATAATCTTATGATAATCATATTCTCTAGTTGATTTTGGAACTAGAAACGCCAAATAATCTTAAAAAATTCAACAGACTAATATCCCACAATAAGATCTCAGCTTTTCTACTCTAAGTTACTATTTACAACATAATATCCATAAGTCTCCTTGTTTCATAATACACTATTTTACACGATTGCATGAGAATAACAACAACAAGAAAAGTATATTAGTTGTGTTAACAACAACAAAATGTTTGATTTGTAATATCCTACTAATCATAGAACTGGGAATAATTAACGCTACCAAAAACGGTACCTCTTACCAGTTTGTAACTATTTTATTATTGTTTCTTGTTCTCTCTTTCTACTAAAAAGTTTTACCTATTTAGTATGAAGACCATAAAAAGAAACAAGTGTTGGGGTACTTGGGAATAGAAGAAAAGATAGATGGTGTGAGTGAGTGGTACGACAGAACATATGGTTAGGGTGTGGTCGAATCTTTGTATGCAGCCAGAGACCACTCTCTGCCCCCACGTACGGGACCACTCCTCCGCCAATCTATGACTCTTTCTTATTCTTCTTATATTGTTTTTTATTGATAAAATCGTGTTAATTCGTGTAATCGTATATTATCATTCATAAGATTAGCCAACAAACATATTAAATAAACTTGAATCGAGTTTAGAGATGTAAACACTATACAGTGGTTGATGGGTGGACCATTTTTGTAGATTTTGGTGGATGTCAGATTGTGAAGTGAGCCAAGTTGCCCATCCCTTTGGAGATATATCCAAATCTTTTCCGATTGCTACATGTTTGTTATGTATACTTCAATTTTAGCAGTCACTATACATTGTCGTTCCAATCTACGTTTTCATACTTTTTCTTGTCTGAATGCATTTCTTGATAAGTGACCTATGTTTTGAATTTTGTTACCAAACATTCTAGTCGATAAAGACTCAAAAAAGAGAACTAACAACCCAAAAAAAGAAAACACATAAAATCGAGATTACACATTAACGATAAATTTAACAACACTAAACTTGAAAAACCAAACAAACGTTTCTGTGGCAAGATTCAAACATAAGGAATAAGATTTCTTAATCTGAGAGGCATAAGACGAAATCTCAATCTGACAAATTCAACTACTCTGACAAGTCCCCATGTATCTATGTGAAGAAGCTCAAAAGCAGTATCACAAATATTGTTCTTGGAAGGAAAGGCAGGACGTTTCTGTTTTGTAATAGGGCAAATGGTACAGTGAAAAGAGGTTTTATTCCTTTGCTTTAATCAAAGTACATCTTTGAGAGCATCAGTTTTGTTTACAGAAGGATGTCCTAATCTGCTATGCCACAAACCAGAATCAACAACAATATTTGTGATAAAAGGAGACTGCGGAGAATAAGGTCCAACAGAGGCTGCATCCAACACATAGAGATTGGAGATTTGCTCACCCTGACCAATCATCAATCCCTTGATAGGATCCTGAATCATGCAAGAATCTTGATCAAACATTACCCTATATCCCAAATCTCTAGTCAATTGGCTAATACTCAGAAGATTTAGTCTGAAATCCGGAATGTAGAGAACATTATTCAGTAGGAGATGCTCATTCAGTTTAATTTTACCTATCCCTGCAATTTTCACTCCTAAACCAGTAGGTAAAGTGACTGAAGTGTTCATAGCATCAGAAAGATTCATGAATAAGTTCCTGTCATGAGCTACATGGTGAGTAACACCACTATCCACTATCCAAGATTCAGATGATAGAGTGTTTTTGGTTGCTTTCAAAATTCCAACAAAACGTAATGTAGAGGAAGAGAAGGCCATACCAAGTAGGGTAGTGATAGTTGCACCAGACGTAGAAGGTATAGATGATTGAAGGTCAGTTTGGAGTTGTGAACTGAAGTAGGCAATAACACCTTGAATCTGATCTTTAGTGAGACAATTGTTCATTCCTGCAACAATGTCATTAGTATCTGTAATAGCAACTTGAGCAACCACAGGTTTTACCGCAGCAGGAATATTATGCCTCTCAGAGTAGTTGAACTTGTCAGATTGAGATTTCGTCTTATGCTTGAATCCTGGTGGATAGCCATGGATTTTGTAGGACTTGCCAACAGTATGACCAGTGTATCCGTAATGAGAGCATATTGGTCTGTTATGCTTTGAGCTGTTGTAGGAGGATTGTGTTGCATTAACGGAAGCTTGCATCTGTTCTGATGTTGAAACATTGAATGCAGAAGCCACTACAAGAAAACAACCGATTTGCGATGGACAAATCCATAGCAAATCCGTCGCAAATCACACTTTGCGACGACACTTACTCCGTCGCAAATCAGGCGTCGCAAATCAATTTCCCTCGCAAATCCGTCGCAAATTTGCGACGGATTTGCGAGTACACGCATCGTCGCAAATTTGCGATGGCTTTAACCAACGCGAATGTCGTCGCAATATTTGCGATGGATTTGCGATAGTTCTGTTTCCAGGTATCGCAAATTTGCGATGGAATTGCGATGGATCTGCGATGGCACATTGTTTCCGGTAATCGCAAATCCATCGCACATTTGCGATGGATTTGTGATACCCGGAAACAGAACTATCGCAAATCAATCGCAATTTTGCGATGGATTTGCGATATCCGGAAACAGAATTGTCGCAAATACAACGCAATTTTGCGATGGATTTGCGAGGAAAGTTCAATTTTTTAATTAAAAAATATATAATTTAATAATTTAAAAATTAAATAATAATTAAAATAATTAACATTTAAAATTATAAAACATAATTATATAATTTATTTTTTTATTAAAAAAAAATGCATAATTGTTTTTTAAAAAAACAAAAAAACAATTAAAATGTTTACAAATGACCGGTTCCGGAACTGGTTCCGGTTTCGGTTTCGGTACCGGTTCCGGTTTCGGTTTAGGTACCGGTTCCGGTTCCGGTTCCGGATCCCGATCCCGAAGAGTTACGTCCTGTGCGAAGTTTCGCAAAAGCCGGATCCTTCTCAGCAAAGTAGTCCATGAAAGCATCATAGGAATTAATCTTCTCGGCCTGATTCGTTAGCATCTCGGTCTGACTCGATATCATCTCGGCCTGACTCGTTATGATCCGGTGTAGATCGTCCTGGGATGGACGTGAAGCCGATGTAGAAGAAGCTTCAATTTGCGGTTGAAGCGAACCGACTCCGTAAATTCTTCATTTTTTTGCGGGGAGCAACCTATGGAAGACAAAAAACAAACATTATAAATATTTCTAAAAATATTTAAATACAATACAACAATTTAATTTTTAAATACGTACGTCGGTAAAAATTTGGTTCTTCACGAAATGAGTAAGTCCGCCAGATGATGTAGTCTCGGGATCATCACTATCGACTGTCTGAGATAACAGTTCGAGCCGCGAAGTGACATCGTTGTAGATCTTCTCCGAGTGTCCATCGATAAAAAAGCCATCCGGTTTCCGTTTTGTCTCCTTGAGAACCGCTAACAAATCCGGAACTGATGATCCGGTCTTTGTGTTCTAAAAAAAAATTCTTCATGATTGTGGTCCTGATACAAGAGATTGTAGATCTCAGCAAGGTCTGGGATATGCTTCTTCGTGATTATTTGACTTCTGATGACGGTATATGATTCATTCAAGCCGGCCAAAAACTTAATCACACGAGCATGTTCTCCTTTCTTTTCCATAGCTTGACAACAATCACAGTTTCGGCAAAGTTTCACACTATCAGCTCCATCCAATTCATTCCACAAAGTCTTCAAAGTAGTATAGTATGTAGCAAGATCCATTGATCCTTACTGCAGTGACCAAATTTGTTGAGACAGTTGATATGATCTTGGAAGGTTTGTAATGTGGAAACGAGTCATCAAATCTTTCCATATTTCAAAGGCATCATTGAAACGTAGGATGCTTTTGTAAATCTGTTTCGAAACTGAGTTCATGAGCCAAGACTTGACCATACTATTACACCGAGACCATATCCGGAATATACGATCAGATTCATTTGGCCGCGAGACAGATCCGTCAATGAAAGCTAGCTTATTCTTCGCATCTAACGCAATATTCATCGCAATTTGCCAATCATCGTAATTACTTCCATCAAGAGATTCAGAAATGATAGAGAGTCCAGGATTATCACTGTTTGTTAAATGGTACGGTGAATGGATGCTATCTGGATTCTCGAAAGAAGATGTGCGAGCTGCGATAGGTGAAATGGGAGCTTCGGGAGATGAATCTGCGCGATCTGCAGTCCGGCGAGCTGAGGCTGTTTCGCGGACTGTGCGACGACTCACTATGCGACCAATCTCCATCGGAAAGCTCGATTTCTCGGCGGAATAACCGGGAAAACAAAAAAATCAATTCTCGGCGGAATGACCGAAGAATTGAATCGAAGAACAAAGAGGATCAATCGGGAAGATTCACCGATAGATCTAGGTCAAAGAAACGGAAGAATGAAGAAGGATCGTGTGAGATTTTGATTCTCATAGCTCTGATACCATGTTAGAAGAACGATTGTTGCAGAGAAAAAAAGTCGGAGAAAATTATGTTATCTTCGTTAAAAGTAAAGAGATTACATTATGTATCTTATATGAAAGATGAAGATGGTTTACATAAAACTAAACCAGACTAAATCATACTATTAAACCAACTAAACCAGATTTAAATCTAATATATTGCTTCATAAACCGGTGGAGTCACGAGCTTAACAAGACACTCAAACAAAAATCAAACAACTGATTTAATACCTAAAACTGAGAATTTTCCATAGATCGGAGGACAGTGGCGATTTGGCTGATCCTAAATCCCAAGGCATAAACATCGGAGTATTGACAGAAACAAAACCGCAAGCCAACACTTGACAACCCCTAGAAAACGATATGCCGAAGGTTATCCAGCCTGAGATGTGTCGAAAAAACGCCTCCAAAAAGCGACGCTGAAGTCTGAACACCATTCATCCAACGGCCTAGAACACTCTCAAAATGGTGAAAAAGCCACATTCATATATGGATCTATTTTCGCCAAGTTTGTTAGTGCATCGGTGGTCAGCCACACTGTCGTCTATTACAAATCCGGCACTTCCATATTCAACAAAAATAAAACTCCGATCCATATCCAAAATATCGACCAAAACTATAGTCGATTTGACCGTTGATGTACTTGTAAAGGGAAGCGAAAGAGAAAAAAAACCGAACCAACACAAATAAAATTTATGCCAACAGAAAATATAGTTACTTGAACCAAAAAAGTTTAAAAAACAAGTTATGTCGTGAAAGTTCTCATAAAAGTGTGTGATTTATACATGTTTTACTATTTTGTGTCGACTAGTTGGTTATATTATTGAGAATAAAAGTAGGTCAAGAGACGACTCTTTAGTGAAATAATGGTCTCACGTTTATGCACTAAAGCTATGTATGAGAGGAACATTTCAGAATTGAATAATACAGAAAGCCATAGTTTAATACGTATTAAATTGTACTGCCATGCAACATTTTTAATGACAAACCTTTAACAAAAAAAAACAAAAAACATTATTTTAATGACAACAACAATTGTTTTAATACAAACAATATTATTAACGAGACAAAAAAGGTTAACGGGGAAGAAAGTGTGCACGTTAGCAAAAGTCAGAATCTCAAACTTTTACAGCTCCGTCTGACGTGGACCCCTTAGTCTCGTACCGACGTCCCTTCGTTTTCGCCAAGAGACTTCTTCTCTCTCTTCCCTTTTTTTAGGATTATTATTATTTTAACGAATATTTCTTTTGTCGATGAATCAGTTTCTTCTTTTTCTCTCTTTTCTTTTTCAGCAGTCGTGTAGTATATAATGCAATTAAGAAAAACTTTTTTAATACGTACAACAACAACGAGTTTTTATATATATATAGGGGAGAAAAAAAAAACAGTTAAGAAAGTCTGAAAATTTGAAAATAAATGAAAGACACGTGACACGTGCGTGACTGCCACTCTGTCCCCACATGAAAATCTGACTCACGGGTCTGCCTCACGTCGCGTGCAACTTCGCTTTAAATATTCCGCTAATTCTGTCTTTTTAAAATAAAAGCATTTAATTAATTTTAAAAAATAATAACCCAAAAAAATTATCTTATTTTTTTTATGTTCAGTTTCATTAGCAGTTTTAGTATTTTCTTCTTTTTCATAGAGTTTTTTTTTGGGGCAAAATTTGTTTTCTTCCAGATTTATTACTGAAAATATATTTTTGTTCTATCGACATTGTTATTTCACTTTTGTATTATATAATAGAAAAGATTAAGATGAAAAAAACAAAAAATATATAGAAGTTGTTATTTAAATTTCTTCAAATTGTTTTTTTTATTTTAACAAAATCCAGAAATGAATTGGACGGAATTATATATATATATATATATGTTGGTGAACTTCATTTTATTTTTTTTAATTAGTGAGTCTATTGTTTGCGGTTGTATTTATTTTGTTATAATAATATGTTTTTTCCTAATAATTATCACAAATTTTAGTTTTTTAGTCAAACTTTATTTATAAATTTGTAAACAAGTTTTTTAGATTTTTTTGTGTGTTTAAAACAAATGACAACAAATTAATTTATTAATTACTGGAATTTGAGAAAGCTTAATTTTTTTTTATTGTTTAAGAAGGACTACTATGTTAAACAAGAAGCTATTTGATGGCCGGTTAGGTAAGGCGGTGGTGTGTGTCCGTGTAGTTGACCGTTGACTCAGATCAATTTAAAATTGATTAACTAATAACTATATGGCTTAACCGGATTATTGTGTAACGGAAGACAGTTATTTAGTAGGTTAAAATTTAATTGTTAATTAGTCTAACTAATACTGAACCAAGAATCCGGTAGATTCCATAGGCCTAAAAGGCTATGATCTGATGTGACCTAGTCTTAGGATTGGGGACCATACCATATAAATGTAACTCATATATGCCGGTTTAGCTTTTGATTAATTAATGTCTGTTATAACGATTTAAAAAAATATATAAAATTTAAAATCTTCTTTAAAACCGTTGTAGAAAACTGTTGAACGGTCGTACATTCGAAACATATATATAAATTCGATTTTTATAAGGGGTTTGAAATTGAGATTTCAAATATTAAGGAATTTGTAATATAGTAGGGCGTCTCTAAAATTTGTTTGTCTCATTTATAAGGTAAAAAAAAAAAACGAAAATATAGTTTCTTATTTTTTGAACCATCGAAAATATAGTTGTGTTTTCCGAATTTTTTTATTTTTGTTGCACCATTGTTTTTTATAGTTCATCATTATGTATCGCATTGTATTGACTCAATCCTCCACGAGAATGATCTAAGTTCTTAATGCAATGAAGAAGTTATAAAACAGATTAAACAGTTTATTTTGTATATAAACTTAATACATGTTGTGCAATCACATAACAAGTCATTAAGACAAATCATTTAGATTAAAAAAAAATAATGTTTTTATAAATAAATAAAAACCGAGTCCCTCTTATATCGAAGTAAGCATGTTACAGTATGTTATAGTATTGTCCATGGGCGTGGTCGAGTGGTAGTGGGGAAGTGATATTGTTCCATCAACGGAGAACCCGGATTCGATTTCTCTTCTACGCTGATACTCGAAACATTAATCACGACCGTGTGTGGAAGCTGGCACTGGGCTTCGGCCCAGTTGAAAACCCGTGAAAATGTTTTATCAGTTGGGCCAACTCACTCTAGCTAATAGTCGGAAAATGTGAAGTCTGGTTGGTTTGGTATGAGATAGCTAGTGCTCATTTCTTCAGTCAGATGTTGACCAGAGAGCCTAGATTATAAAAAAAAGTATGTTACAGTATTTGCATTATTTGACTACTGCCTGTCCAAGTGACGCACTTCCATGAATTCTGTTGGAAATTAATTATGCTGCATAGGTCAGCCACAAACATTTTGCTCCTTAAGTTCATGGTCCAAATTCCCTTTTCTGTCGTTAAAAACAAAAAAAAACTAATCCCTTTTTGCTATGCGAAATTGTATAAATATTATAACTGATAAATTGATAGAGTATAATTTAAACAGTTAGGCGACAATTTTTTATTTTGACAAATTAATAACAAATGTTAACCATATCTACTCATTTACGCCTAATTTAATATGGACTTTGAAGTGCATAGGCTTGAGAAGAAGGATGAATTGGTTGTAGACGGAAGGGGTAATAACAGATACTTAGCGTTGCAGTTGAAGGATTCTAGTCACACACAAAAAAACAAAGGGAATTTACCACATACGAATACAAACTTCTTTGCATATATTGATTTGCTACTATTTTCTATGGATTATAACAACAACAACAACAAAAATCATACATAAGAATTTTTCTAAATTAATTATGAATTGTCACTTCATAGTTTTATCGCTTTCCAAATAGATTTTTTGAGTTGGTGAAGTTGACGTTAACCTATTTGCAGTATCTGGTTTTTATGTCACATTTTGAGAATTTTCTTCATCACTTGAAACTCTAAAGCTGCAGGCTGTTTGGTTCGCAACGCTAAGATTCTTCATTTTTGTAAATTTCGCTTTTCTAGTTAGATCAACCTAATTAAGTATTCATTTATTTTAACAGTTTACACCCCAAAAAAAAAACAATATTTCGAAGGAAAACAGTAACTAAACAACTTTCAAATACAATTCATTTTTTTTTTATCATTCAAACCATTAAAATAATCTCTACTGCATGCCTCCACCATTAAGACTAATCTATGGGTCAATGCACAAACAATAATCTAATAGAAGATAATCTCAAATTTGACCAGATTAATTGAAAAGACAAAAAGGAAAATCCAAGTTGGTGACTAAGTAGTGACTAGTCCATCTACGTGTGTAGATATATAGAGCCCCGCGCTTGAATCTCGACAAGACAAAACCATGAATTAATAAGGAACATGGTCACCTTCACATCACTTCGATTCGGAGGACAAACGTCATTATTTATATATATTATTATAAACCTCCTCTTTATAGCTAAACCCTTGTCTGCGATCTCCGAAAGCAACCTTTTGGACCAACGACCTCGAACACACACACACAAACAGGGTTTTATAAATAGAATTAGCAACTATCTCACTATTTAGTCACTCCGTTAATCCATGGATATATATATAATTTTTTTTTCCCCTACCAAAAAAAGCCAATCATAGTAGATACTGTATTATTATAACCATGTGTAGTATTGAATTGCGACAATGTGGGCAAATATATGTCATTTACACAGTAAAAGTAATAAAGGATTCTATAAAATTCTGAACATAGATACACCATTAATTTAGCCTCTTGATTGACTCGCTGTATATAAGAATTTTATTCTATTTATAAAACAATAGTAGTAGAAACCAATTTAGAAAAATGGTACTAAATCCAACTCACATGATAGTTATGAAACGCCTCGATTACCACCATTTGTGGACCTTCACGTTCATTTTCGATTTGTGGAGTTCATTTTCGTTCACTGATTCGGAAAATTTGAAATACTTGACGACCGATCTCGGAGCAGTACCTACCTTTATAAATAAGAAACATTGCCAACACACCATTTGTACACCCAAAAAAAAAAAAACAGGCCTTATTTTGAGATTGATTTTTAGGTATAATTGTTTTGCAGGGATTCAAGTTTGAAACTTTTCATATTCATTTTTAATATAATTTCTCCTTTTAATTAATAACTAATTATTTATTTTTACCACTATAACTTCTATTTAACTGGAAAACATTTTTCTATATTGTTTACTTTATTTCTAAAAAGTAGAGTTTTATGTAAATTTTTCATATTTTTCTTTGATATATTTAATTGTCTACAACACCTCTAAGATTTTTTAACCAAAATGTTTACGGTAAATTTGATTTTTTTTTTTATAGAATAAACATATTACACACAATATTATATATGTTTAGAACATGTGAAGTATTATTTTTAATTTATATTAGTAATTATGATTCTATCAATGTAATTGTTCGGGTCGGATATCGGATCCTCCTGACATTTAACTTTGTTCTTAAAGGGGAATTTTCATTGCTTGGAACATCTGACAATTATATGGTAAGAGACTCGTCCCAATGCTACGACCCGGCGAAATGCTCTGCTTGGGCCTTCTTCAATGGACCTCCGTCTACTAGGCATATCATGCAACACTAGTATGGTCAAAACAATAGTCGACAAAAATAATGTATCCCCCGAAAATTACAAGCTATCTCGGGGAGATTCGATTTTATAACACTGAAATCAATAAGAATCTACGTAATACTAATATTTTGAGAGAAATGACGATAATTTTCACCAAGTCACAAAACGACGGTGATTGATTATAGGAAAGGGAACACGGTAAGAGAAAGGTAGGTGCGGCCGCTGCAGATCCCTAGACCCTAAAACCGGCTGATGCAGCACGACGCTTGGCCTAACCATGTGACTGCATCTAAACCCCAACTCTCCATTTAATTCAGTTGGCCGCTTCTTGTTTCCTTTTTGTGTTTTTTTCTTAACCCATTCCTCTGGTCACTTTCTAGCTCTGGTTACTCACACACTTGGTTACTACGTCCTACTTGTGTTTTTACAATTTTCAATGTCTCAAATATACTTATAGGATAATCACATTCTAATTCTTCTTCTTAATACGTTGATTGGTTTGTGCAGTGACTTTTAACTCTGTCGGTCATTCTTGTTTTCAAGGTTAGTTAAGAGAAAATTTGTTTGAATCTCACGTGTTTTGTTTCATATAGTTGAAATAAAGCAGTCTTATGTAGATCTTAATTCTTATCTATATCACTAATAATGATAGTTCAACACATCACAAGAAACACCGAATAGTTTTTTCCATCATGAGAATTTGTCGTTCAGCCTATTTTTCCATGTAATCACTGTTTATACTACGAAAACACTCTTTAACAAAAAAAATAATATATATATATATATATATATATATACTACGAAAACACATTTTTTCTTCCATTTTTAGAAGAATAACAGTCCAATATCTATAATCGTTTCCGAACATATTTCCATTATTTACATTTATGTTTATTTTAATTTAGGAAATATAGATTACTTCTATCGCTATATAAGTTTATGAATCTTGTAACTTTATTTTTATGAGAATCTAATAATAATTCTTCGTAAAAAAAAAACATATTTTCATCTAGTAATAGTATTTTATTAAATGGAACTCACTTTCTTACAAAGAAAAATGGAACACAAATGGTGTGTGTTTTAAACTCACACATAATTAAATTACATAGTTTCCGTTGTTGAAGAACACGGAAAATGCCGTGGAACCTCATGTATTCATTTATTTATAATATTGTATGTGTAATAATTTTGTTTTTAATATAAAAAGAATAATAATAGTATAACTTTTTTTATTGGAATATTGGGAAAGAGAGATATGAAGGTACGGTCAATAGTACGTAAGCGTTTTAATATTTTCACGTTATGAATTATGATATGCCTTTGATTTCCAATCTAACTCTCTCCACATTTATGTGTAGCATTGCTTCACTCTTGAATCTTGATTGTAATTTTATTCTGTAACATCTACAGAATCTTTAGACGAATCTGTTGTGCAACTTGCGTTGATCGTAACTGTTGTAAATCGATCGCTATTTGAATGAATCCGATTCACTTCCGATTTGATTTTCACAATCACTCCGTCGCACTTTTCGAATCGATTTAACACAATAAGAAAAGCGGTTGCGGAATTAAAGAACACACGAGATTTAACGTGTTCAGCCTCCACGACCAATGCAGTCGCAGCCTACTCACTGATAACACCATATTTTACATGTTTTTAAGGTTTAGTTTCATAGGTTTTTAGTTCCAATTTGTATAGTTTTTGAATATTTTCATGCATTTAGGTCCAACTTGAGTCTCATTGCATTTTAGATGTCCTAGGTTGTCTTTGCATTCTTTTTGGCTTGCTTGAGCCATTTTCAGGTGTTCTTGGAGTCATAGGAGTTGGAGGAGTGAAGATAGCCATCAAAAAGTTCATTTCGGAATACAAAGATGCAGGATCAGGTTGAGACGTCATAAGTTTGGCATTGGATGAAGGACTTTCCACCGATGGATTGAGCTCAAATTTTAACACGAGATATATCAATGGATTAGCTTTCATTTGGAAGTGGTTTGAGGCAATTCCAACGGTGCGATCAGAAGTTATGCCAATTTCCGTGACGACGGTCCAGTCTGGCGCGCGAAGGAACTCAGTGGAGCTCGCAGCGGTGTACCGCAGCGGTCTACAGTGACCGCTGCGGGTTCATCCGTCGAAAAAAAACAGAGAATCACAGCGGTCATGCAGCGGTATGAGCTGACCGCTGTGGATCATCTGAAACTCAAAAATTCGACCCAAACTCTATTAAAAGCCAAAAAACCTAATTTTATTGTAAAGTTTTCTTCTTCTAAGAGTGGGGCTCGTCCCCAACTCTCTCTTCTTGATGTTTTGGGATTGTTCTTCATACAAATGCCATTCTAGAGAAGATTTCTTCACTCTATCTTTATATTATGCTTATTTGATTCTTGTTCTTCATTTCTATGTCTTTTTCTCTTGTGTTCTTCATGTTCTTGTGAGTTGACTTTTTGTTGGATTTTAGATAATGTTTGATTTGGATGGTTGATGGTTGATTGTTGATGTTTAGGCTTAGATAATCATTTGTTCTCATGTTAGGAGGGATCTTAATGCTAGAATCGAATTGACAACTCATTTCTAGAACTTAAGACATTTCTCGCCCGGAAGGTGTTCGATGAAATGTCTAGAAAACTTCTAAGCATGCAATTCAATTCTTAGCCAATGGAAATTGATGATTAAGGTGAATTGTTGACTTGTATGGACTAATGCTTAATGATTATGGATCATTTAGTTTTGAACGGAAGTTCTTGATAACTGGATGATTTGTAAATGGATTAGTATCATGTGAGTGAACCAGTCTACTTGTATGATCCATGTCATAAGAATGAATGTGCATTGAATGTTTAGGCATCATTAGTCAATTGTCTTGATGGTTAGATAATGGTTATTTAAGATGATCTTGGATGAGTCTTTCACTTAGGTTGGTTCGTAATGCTAGATTTGTCATGATAAACCGAAACCTAGTACTACACCTTAGATTAGTTAGATTTTTGGTCTCATCCCATGCATTAGGGATAGATTCGAGTAAGCGGTGTTAGTACTAGATTAGGATTGTTCATTCATTTCTAGATCTTAGGCATTTCACTCATGACCCGAGTTTAGTTGCTTGACCCGAACTTTTTGTGAGCTTTGCATATCCTAGCCAACGAAAGTTGATGTTTAGGGTGTTTAGTGAACAATTGGGATTGTTTCTTAATGTTGTTGATTATTTAATCACAAATGAAAATTTGTCAATGATTAGATAATTAACAAAGTGATTATTGCCATGGAAATAGATTAGTCATATTTGTGAATTCCATGTTCTAAGATAGTGATTAATGCTTCCAAATGATTCATTGTTTGATTGTTACCCATCTCATTGATAGCTTAGTTCTTGATCCAACACTTTGTCTTGTGTCTTTGTGTTTTGTTTTCCTTCTTGCATTTGTTTTCTTTTCCCATAAACATATAAAAACCAAAAACAAAGTTTGCTCTAGCTTAAGAAGTTTCTTGCATTCTTAGTGCTTCAATCTTAACCCCCTATGGATTGACATCTCAAGTACTACAATGACATGAGTACACTTGGGATAATTGACACGAAAATATCACGTATCAATTTGGCGCCGTTGCCATTGGGGTTTAGCATTGATCATTAGGATTTGGATTCTTCTTGAGACTAGAGCTTTTTATTTTCTTTTGTTGCTAATCTTTTTCCCCTTTTCTTGTGATCTTGATCTCTTAGGTAACTAGGAGTAAAGGAGACATGCAAGGAGAGAAGGAGTAAGAGGACACAACCGTCAAGCTAGTGACGTTAAACGCGCCATTGGGGACCTCCCCAATCCTATCCCTCGTCAATGCTAGAGACATAAAACAAGCAATCCTATCCTTTACTTCTTGTTTTCTGCCTTTTATTGTTTGATAAATTTTGTTTTCATGTTTTTTGTAGGAGCAATAAGGGTGAATAAATGGGACGGATGGAATGGTCAAAGTCCGTGAGCTTCAACGCACAATGCTTCCTCCTCGTGAATCCACTCCACTCCAAGGGCGTCGGGATTCGCAGGAGAACGTTCGGGATCAAAACGAGAAAAATCGCAAGTCCGGACATGCTGGATCGGTCACGACGATCGGTTATAACCGATCGGAATGTGCCTCGATGGGTTATGCCGATCGGTTACAAAAATGCGACCTGTTACGACGCCTCGTCGATCGGTTTCATCGATCGGTTATAACCGATCGCGACACGTAGTCAAGGGAATGCTAAAACTCTTCATCTCCACAACTCCAAGGTACTTCACTTAACACCTTGTACATACTTTTTGATTTTGTTTTTTACTCTTCTTTGGACTCGTTTCACACCGAGACGGTGTGAATTAAGTCCGGGGGAGAGGTCTTTGTCATTTAACGTCATTTTCTTTGTCTTATTTTATATTTTTGAGTCTTGCATTGTACATATTCTATTGCATAGAAAAACAAAAAAAAATTCAAAATTTTTCAAAAATCCAAAAATATCATGTAGTTTGCATTGCACCATTGTTCATTCTAGAATTGAATTAGCTACTCATATCTAGATGACATAGGTTGCATTCATGTGCATGGGAGTTCATAAAACATGTATGATAAGCTTTCATTGTGATGCTCTCGATAATGGTTTTATACTGCTTAAACGATTTCAAAAGACTTGAAAACTTCGTACTTTGATCTCTCTACTCTTAACTATTTGTCTTGTAAATACTTGTTTAATTTGAAATCAACCCCTTGATAATTGGACTTAAATGAATATAATCTTCTTGCTTATGGGCTTGTGATACATAACCATGGTTCAAAGAAAACATTCGGGTTATCTTATCCACTTTTACCACTCTCTAATAACCCGAGTGGCCATTCTCATTTTTAGAATGGTTCCCTACCTTTCACCTTAACCGTTTTCTTTCCACCCCTCGTTGTTTGATTGAGTGAGGCCTTTTCTTGATATGCTATTGTGTGTAAAATCTTGTAAGTATCGGAAACGACAAAGGTTAGCTTTCATTTTTAGCTAGTCATTGTTGTTCAAAGAAAAGAGGCTAGCATTAAGATGGGGATCAATGGATTGAATGGTATTTGGTTTTGGGGAACATGAACGTATGAAATATGAGATGAGAAATGGTTGAAAAAGCAAACTCTAGAGAAGATATTAAAAGAAAGACCCTAGGAAAAGAAAAGAAAATACACTCTCCATGTTTGAAAAAAAAAGAGAAAGAACAAAAAGTTTAGGGAGAGTGAAAAGAAAAGAAATGGGTCGAATAAAAATGTCTCTAGGAGTTTGGTGTTTGGAAAAGAAAAGGGGGTTAAAAAGGGAGTTTTGATTTAGCCAAAAGGGCTTTGGGGGTTTAATGAGCTTCAAGGAAGCAAGATAAGATGAGGAAATGGAATCACCATTTGGGTAGAATGCTTTGCTAGGAGGGTAGAACAATGTGAGCTTAACTTTGTATGCATAAATTGTTTCTAGTCTTCCTTGCTTTTGCATAACATATAGCATTCCTTTTTCTTGAGAGTAAGTCACCCAAAAAGAGAATGAACCTCCTTGCACTCACATTTACTAGTGCCAATTGCCTTTTCTTCCAAACCGATTGGACTTGATCACTTGCCCATTTGTGAGACCGCACCTTTAGAAAGATCAAATGAATGTGAGGGTTGGTTGAGAAGAGGACTTGTAGGCATGAGGCATTGTTGTTAAGAGAAAAGATTAGGAGTTGCGATAAGTCTAGAGAAGTTAGAGTCATAATTGAGATACGTTTTTGCAATGTCTTGGTATTATCTTGGGCATAGAATTCCCACTTTGAATGCTTTGACATGTCCTTTAGTTATGAATTCCCACTCTTTAAAACCTCTCTTTCGGTTTGTCTTTTCTTGTTTGCTTGCGGACAAGCAAAAGGCAAGTCCGGGGGAGTTGATAACACCATATTTTACATGTTTTTAAGGTTTAGTTTCATAGGTTTTTAGTTCCAATTTGTATAGTTTTTGGATATTTTCATGCATTTAGGTCCAACTTGAGTCTCATTGCATTTTAGATGTCCTAGGTTGTCTTTGCATTCTTTTTGGCTTGCTTGAGCCATTTTCAGGTGTTCTTGGAGTCATAGGAGTTGGAGGAGTGAAGATAGCCATCAAAAAGTTCATTTCGGAATACAAAGATGCAGGATCAGGTTGAGACGTCATAAGTTTGGCATTGGATGAAGGACTTTCCACCGATGGATTGAGCTCAAATTTTAACACGAGATATATCAATGGATTAGCTTTCATTTGGAAGTGGTTTGAGGCAATTCCAACGGTGCGATCAGAAGTTATGCCAATTTCCGTGACGACGGTCCAGTCTGGCGCGCGAAGGAACTCAGTGGAGCTCGCAGCGGTGTACCGCAGCGGTCTACAGTGACCGCTGCGGGTTCATCCGTCGAAAAAAAACAGAGAATCACAGCGGTCATGCAGCGGTATGAGCTGACCGCTGTGGATCATCTGAAACTCAAAAATTCGACCCAAACTCTATTAAAAGCCAAAAAACCTAATTTTATTGTAAAGTTTTCTTCTTCTAAGAGTGGGGCTCGTCCCCAACTCTCTCTTCTTGATGTTTTGGGATTGTTCTTCATACAAATGCCATTCTAGAGAAGATTTCTTCACTCTATCTTTATATTATGCTTATTTGATTCTTGTTCTTCATTTCTATGTCTTTTTCTCTTGTGTTCTTCATGTTCTTGTGAGTTGACTTTTTGTTGGATTTTAGATAATGTTTGATTTGGATGGTTGATGGTTGATTGTTGATGTTTAGGCTTAGATAATCATTTGTTCTCATGTTAGGAGGGATCTTAATGCTAGAATCGAATTGACAACTCATTTCTAGAACTTAAGACATTTCTCGCCCGGAAGGTGTTCGATGAAATGTCTAGAAAACTTCTAAGCATGCAATTCAATTCTTAGCCAATGGAAATTGATGATTAAGGTGAATTGTTGACTTGTATGGACTAATGCTTAATGATTATGGATCATTTAGTTTTGAACGGAAGTTCTTGATAACTGGATGATTTGTAAATGGATTAGTATCATGTGAGTGAACCAGTCTACTTGTATGATCCATGTCATAAGAATGAATGTGCATTGAATGTTTAGGCATCATTAGTCAATTGTCTTGATGGTTAGATAATGGTTATTTAAGATGATCTTGGATGAGTCTTTCACTTAGGTTGGTTCGTAATGCTAGATTTGTCATGATAAACCGAAACCTAGTACTACACCTTAGATTAGTTAGATTTTTGGTCTCATCCCATGCATTAGGGATAGATTCGAGTAAGCGGTGTTAGTACTAGATTAGGATTGTTCATTCATTTCTAGATCTTAGGCATTTCACTCATGACCCGAGTTTAGTTGCTTGACCCGAACTTTTTGTGAGCTTTGCATATCCTAGCCAACGAAAGTTGATGTTTAGGGTGTTTAGTGAACAATTGGGATTGTTTCTTAATGTTGTTGATTATTTAATCACAAATGAAAATTTGTCAATGATTAGATAATTAACAAAGTGATTATTGCCATGGAAATAGATTAGTCATATTTGTGAATTCCATGTTCTAAGATAGTGATTAATGCTTCCAAATGATTCATTGTTTGATTGTTACCCATCTCATTGATAGCTTAGTTCTTGATCCAACACTTTGTCTTGTGTCTTTGTGTTTTGTTTTCCTTCTTGCATTTGTTTTCTTTTCCCATAAACATATAAAAACCAAAAACAAAGTTTGCTCTAGCTTAAGAAGTTTCTTGCATTCTTAGTGCTTCAATCTTAACCCCCTATGGATTGACATCTCAAGTACTACAATGACATGAGTACACTTGGGATAATTGACACGAAAATATCACGTATCAATTTGGCGCCGTTGCCATTGGGGTTTAGCATTGATCATTAGGATTTGGATTCTTCTTGAGACTAGAGCTTTTTATTTTCTTTTGTTGCTAATCTTTTTCCCCTTTTCTTGTGATCTTGATCTCTTAGGTAACTAGGAGTAAAGGAGACATGCAAGGAGAGAAGGAGTAAGAGGACACAACCGTCAAGCTAGTGACGTTAAACGCGCCATTGGGGACCTCCCCAATCCTATCCCTCGTCAATGCTAGAGACATAAAACAAGCAATCCTATCCTTTACTTCTTGTTTTCTGCCTTTTATTGTTTGATAAATTTTGTTTTCATGTTTTTTGTAGGAGCAATAAGGGTGAATAAATGGGACGGATGGAATGGTCAAAGTCCGTGAGCTTCAACGCACAATGCTTCCTCCTCGTGAATCCACTCCACTCCAAGGGCGTCGGGATTCGCAGGAGAACGTTCGGGATCAAAACGAGAAAAATCGCAAGTCCGGACATGCTGGATCGGTCACGACGATCGGTTATAACCGATCGGAATGTGCCTCGATGGGTTATGCCGATCGGTTACAAAAATGCGACCTGTTACGACGCCTCGTCGATCGGTTTCATCGATCGGTTATAACCGATCGCGACACGTAGTCAAGGGAATGCTAAAACTCTTCATCTCCACAACTCCAAGGTACTTCACTTAACACCTTGTACATACTTTTTGATTTTGTTTTTTACTCTTCTTTGGACTCGTTTCACACCGAGACGGTGTGAATTAAGTCCGGGGGAGAGGTCTTTGTCATTTAACGTCATTTTCTTTGTCTTATTTTATATTTTTGAGTCTTGCATTGTACATATTCTATTGCATAGAAAAACAAAAAAAAATTCAAAATTTTTCAAAAATCCAAAAATATCATGTAGTTTGCATTGCACCATTGTTCATTCTAGAATTGAATTAGCTACTCATATCTAGATGACATAGGTTGCATTCATGTGCATGGGAGTTCATAAAACATGTATGATAAGCTTTCATTGTGATGCTCTCGATAATGGTTTTATACTGCTTAAACGATTTCAAAAGACTTGAAAACTTCGTACTTTGATCTCTCTACTCTTAACTATTTGTCTTGTAAATACTTGTTTAATTTGAAATCAACCCCTTGATAATTGGACTTAAATGAATATAATCTTCTTGCTTATGGGCTTGTGATACATAACCATGGTTCAAAGAAAACATTCGGGTTATCTTATCCACTTTTACCACTCTCTAATAACCCGAGTGGCCATTCTCATTTTTAGAATGGTTCCCTACCTTTCACCTTAACCGTTTTCTTTCCACCCCTCGTTGTTTGATTGAGTGAGGCCTTTTCTTGATATGCTATTGTGTGTAAAATCTTGTAAGTATCGGAAACGACAAAGGTTAGCTTTCATTTTTAGCTAGTCATTGTTGTTCAAAGAAAAGAGGCTAGCATTAAGATGGGGATCAATGGATTGAATGGTATTTGGTTTTGGGGAACATGAACGTATGAAATATGAGATGAGAAATGGTTGAAAAAGCAAACTCTAGAGAAGATATTAAAAGAAAGACCCTAGGAAAAGAAAAGAAAATACACTCTCCATGTTTGAAAAAAAAAGAGAAAGAACAAAAAGTTTAGGGAGAGTGAAAAGAAAAGAAATGGGTCGAATAAAAATGTCTCTAGGAGTTTGGTGTTTGGAAAAGAAAAGGGGGTTAAAAAGGGAGTTTTGATTTAGCCAAAAGGGCTTTGGGGGTTTAATGAGCTTCAAGGAAGCAAGATAAGATGAGGAAATGGAATCACCATTTGGGTAGAATGCTTTGCTAGGAGGGTAGAACAATGTGAGCTTAACTTTGTATGCATAAATTGTTTCTAGTCTTCCTTGCTTTTGCATAACATATAGCATTCCTTTTTCTTGAGAGTAAGTCACCCAAAAAGAGAATGAACCTCCTTGCACTCACATTTACTAGTGCCAATTGCCTTTTCTTCCAAACCGATTGGACTTGATCACTTGCCCATTTGTGAGACCGCACCTTTAGAAAGATCAAATGAATGTGAGGGTTGGTTGAGAAGAGGACTTGTAGGCATGAGGCATTGTTGTTAAGAGAAAAGATTAGGAGTTGCGATAAGTCTAGAGAAGTTAGAGTCATAATTGAGATACGTTTTTGCAATGTCTTGGTATTATCTTGGGCATAGAATTCCCACTTTGAATGCTTTGACATGTCCTTTAGTTATGAATTCCCACTCTTTAAAACCTCTCTTTCGGTTTGTCTTTTCTTGTTTGCTTGCGGACAAGCAAAAGGCAAGTCCGGGGGAGTTGATAACACCATATTTTACATGTTTTTAAGGTTTAGTTTCATAGGTTTTTAGTTCCAATTTGTATAGTTTTTGGATATTTTCATGCATTTAGGTCCAACTTGAGTCTCATTGCATTTTAGATGTCCTAGGTTGTCTTTGCATTCTTTTTGGCTTGCTTGAGCCATTTTCAGGTGTTCTTGGAGTCATAGGAGTTGGAGGAGTGAAGATAGCCATCAAAAAGTTCATTTCGGAATACAAAGATGCAGGATCAGGTTGAGACGTCATAAGTTTGGCATTGGATGAAGGACTTTCCACCGATGGATTGAGCTCAAATTTTAACACGAGATATATCAATGGATTAGCTTTCATTTGGAAGTGGTTTGAGGCAATTCCAACGGTGCGATCAGAAGTTATGCCAATTTCCGTGACGACGGTCCAGTCTGGCGCGCGAAGGAACTCAGTGGAGCTCGCAGCGGTGTACCGCAGCGGTCTACAGTGACCGCTGCGGGTTCGTCCGTCGAAAAAAAACAGAGAATCACAGCGGTCATGCAGCGGTATGAGCTGACCGCTGTGGATCATCTGAAACTCAAAAATTCGACCCAAACTCTATTAAAAGCCAAAAAACCTAATTTTATTGTAAAGTTTTCTTCTTCTAAGAGTGGGGCTCGTCCCCAACTCTCTCTTCTTGATGTTTTGGGATTGTTCTTCATACAAATGCCATTCTAGAGAAGATTTCTTCACTCTATCTTTATATTATGCTTATTTGATTCTTGTTCTTCATTTCTATGTCTTTTTCTCTTGTGTTCTTCATGTTCTTGTGAGTTGACTTTTTGTTGGATTTTAGATAATGTTTGATTTGGATGGTTGATGGTTGATTGTTGATGTTTAGGCTTAGATAATCATTTGTTCTCATGTTAGGAGGGATCTTAATGCTAGAATCGAATTGACAACTCATTTCTAGAACTTAAGACATTTCTCGCCCGGAAGGTGTTCGATGAAATGTCTAGAAAACTTCTAAGCATGCAATTCAATTCTTAGCCAATGGAAATTGATGATTAAGGTGAATTGTTGACTTGTATGGACTAATGCTTAATGATTATGGATCATTTAGTTTTGAACGGAAGTTCTTGATAACTGGATGATTTGTAAATGGATTAGTATCATGTGAGTGAACCAGTCTACTTGTATGATCCATGTCATAAGAATGAATGTGCATTGAATGTTTAGGCATCATTAGTCAATTGTCTTGATGGTTAGATAATGGTTATTTAAGATGATCTTGGATGAGTCTTTCACTTAGGTTGGTTCGTAATGCTAGATTTGTCATGATAAACCGAAACCTAGTACTACACCTTAGATTAGTTAGATTTTTGGTCTCATCCCATGCATTAGGGATAAATTCGAGTAAGCGGTGTTAGTACTAGATTAGGATTGTTCATTCATTTCTAGATCTTAGGCATTTCACTCATGACCCGAGTTTAGTTGCTTGACCCGAACTTTTTGTGAGCTTTGCATATCCTAGCCAACGAAAGTTGATGTTTAGGGTGTTTAGTGAACAATTGGGATTGTTTCTTAATGTTGTTGATTATTTAATCACAAATGGAAATTTGTCAATGATTAGATAATTAACAAAGTGATTATTGCCATGGAAATGGATTAGTCATATTTGTGAATTCCATGTTCTAAGATAGTGATTAATGCTTCCAAATGATTCATTGTTTGATTGTTACCCATCTCATTGATAGCTTAGTTCTTGATCCAACACTTTGTCTTGTGTCTTTGTGTTTTGTTTTCCTTCTTGCATTTGTTTTCTTTTCCCATAAACATATAAAAACCAAAAACAAAGTTTGCTCTAGCTTAAGAAGTTTCTTGCATTCTTAGTGCCTCAATCTTAACCCCTTATGGATTGACATCTCAAGTACTACAATGACATGAGTACACTTGGGATAATTGACACAAAAATATCATGTATCACTCACGCCGGAATCTTTTCCCGGAAATCCACTACTTCGCCGGAGAAGATGATACAAAGAGCTCTCTCTCTCTCTTGATCACAATCGATCTATTCTCTCTCTAGAACACGATTGTTCAGATACAAAATCCTAACGATCTTTTAACAACCCAATATACATACGCGACTGAGACTCACGCACCAACAACCTCCAACACACCGTTGAGTCATCCCAGAGCTTCAATCTCAGCCTTCCCGCGTAACAGACGAAACGACGTCTCCTTCTCCTTGGGCTATATCACATTTCAGGCCCATCAACTTAAGCCCATTTCCAACAGTAACACTCAATTAAATTGCATTAATAAATAATCGTTGACGTTTAACACGACACACATATCTACATTATTACTAAATCCGTTTCATAAAAATAATCCTTTTAAGGTTTTAATTTTGTATTTTCAAAAAAAATGTAGTTTTATATTTTCAGTGCATAAAAAACTATAAAATAAAACTTTTTATGAAACAGATAAATTACTATTGTTTTTGAAGTTTTTTTATTTTAAAAAGTACTATTGTTTTTGCATTTCAATGTCTCTTTTATCAATTTTGCATGTTTTGGGGGATTTTACTAGAAATTCCAAAAAAAAATTTGGCTTTTTTCTTTCTCTATTGTAAGTTCTAAATATAAGAAAAACAAACGTTAGACAAAAATTTGATACAGTACAATATATTCCATATGGTCTCTCTCAAAAAACCCATTTGCAGTTATTTTTTTCTGGATTTGAAATGGACATAACCCTCTATATATTATTCCTTTTTGGCGCATAAATTTGGGGAAAAAGAAAAAGAAAATATTCCTCACAGATTTGATGGCACATTCTATATTTTAATATTCGGTAGAATATATACGGGTCATGAATCTCTTCACAATGGAATACATAAATTTTCTTAGAAGATTAAAGATGGAATCATATCATTTGTTTTTAATCACCAGAATCTCTATTATACGATCCAATCTTAACGTCTATGAATCTTTAGAATCAGAGAATCGGCTAAAAACTCGAAACAGTAAATTTTAATTTTAATTTTTTTTGTTCACTTCTGTTCCGAGAACTTTGGGTGACTTGATTAGAAGAGACCATGTCGTTTATTAATATTTACCATCACGTGGTTAACAAAATAATTAAAAGATATTTAACATGTTAGCTCTTCCGCGCATATTAGCAAATTACTGGTCGTTGCTAATATGCACCGAAAGTTACAGTTCATCCATCTTTTCTTTCCTTCTTCTTCACCGTATAATAAGAAAGAACAATAGCAAATTGTTTTTTTTTCGATCGAAGCCGCGGGAAAGTGAAGTAAATTAAAATAATAGAAAGAAGAAGAAGAAAAATTCGTGTGAGTTGCTCGTTTATGGGAGAATCGTGTCAGATTAATTTCCTTTTTTTTGTTTTTGTAAATTTTCTTGATTAATAAATATTAAAAAATTCCCAAAGAGTGAAAAGATCTTGTGGGTCGCCATTATATATGCAGGTCTTTCTCAAACCTTTTCCTCTTCGAAAATTACTCAACTGATTTGCTTTTTTTTTGTTCTTCTTCTTCTTCTTCTCAAGTGTCGAGAATCGAAGAGTGGCTCAAACCCAAAAGGAACAATAATGGGTACGTCTCTTTTTTTTTTTTTTCATACGATTTTGGGCAAGAACTTCCATTAATGGTGAAAGCGTTTCTTCTTCTTCTGGGTTTTCTCTGTTAGCTTTTTAGGATTTGATGTCGGTGGGATCTCTGTTGTTATGTACATGACCTGTAATTTGCTATGGTCTTTGGGTTTTGTAAATATTACCTACCCGAAAGGAATAATCTCTCACTGTTTTTGGGATTTTGATTACAGATGTTAGCATGAGTTTTTCACAAGATGTGGATGATGAGTATGAGAAACTCATTAGAAGAATGAATCCACCGAGGTATTTTTTTAACTTATTCTCCTCCTTTCTTTTGTTATAAACCCATTTGAAAAATCTGTGATATCTCATTTTGGATAAAACCTCTGTTTTTTTTTTTTTTTTTTTTTTTTTCAGGGTTGTGATTGATAATGACTCTTGCAAGAACGCAACTGTGATAAGGGTACTTTCCTTTTTGTTCATGTTCAATCTTCTGGTTATCATATAGTCCTATTCATTGGTTTGTAATGTTTCAGGTGGATAGTGCAAATGAATATGGGATTCTTCTTGAAGTTGTACAAATCCTCACTGATCTTAACCTTACTATCTCCAAGGCTTACATATCCTCTGATGGTGGTTGGTTCATGGATGGTATGCTCCAATTTATTAATGATCTTTTGAATTCTCTTACTTTTGAACAAAGAATTGATTTACTCTTAATCTTTCTGCACTTGCCAGTATTTAATGTCGCTGACCAAGATGGAAACAAAGTCACAGACGAAGTTGTTCTAGACTATATCCAAAAAGTGAGTTTTTTTCTCTGGTTCTCTTCTTCTTATGTTTTAGAGCTATGCGTAAATGAGTGTAATGAGTATGTTGTGGTTAATTCTCAGTCTCTTGGGCCTGAAGCTTGTTTCTCCACTTCCATGAGATCTGTTGGTGTCATACCATCAACAGACAGCACGGTTATCGAGTTAACCGGATGTGACAGACCAGGTTTGCTGTCTGAACTGACAGCTGTCCTGACACACCTCAAATGTAGTGTCCTAAACGCCGAGGTTTGGACACACAACACCAGAGCAGCTGCTGTGATGCAGGTGACAGATGACTCAACCGGGTCTGCCATTTCTGATCCAGAGAGGTTGTCTCGGATCAAAAACCTTCTCCGCAATGTGCTCAAGGGAAGCAATACACCTAGGGAAGCCAAAACCGTTGTGTCTCACGGGGAGGTCCACACGGATAGGAGGCTTCATCAGATGATGTTTGAAGATAGAGACTATGAACACCGTGTGGTGGACGATGATTCCTCCATCCAAGATGAAAGGCAAAGACCAGATGTCTGTGTTGATAATTGGCTTGATAAGGATTACTCCGTGGTCACAGTTAGATGTAAAGACAGACCAAAGCTTCTGTTCGACACAGTCTGCACTTTGACTGATATGCAGTATGTTGTGTTCCACGGTAGCGTTGATACTGATGGAACAGAGGCATATCAGGTAAAGACACAGCGCAGAAAGTTTACCCTGAATCTGTTCTTGTGTTACTTTTGCTTACGGGTTTAGCTTTCGCTTTGCAGGAGTATTATGTGAGACATATAGATGGATCTCCTGTAAAATCAGAGGCAGAGAAGCAAAGAGTGATACAATGTCTCGAAGCAGCTATCAAAAGAAGAGTATCTGAGGTGAAGATCCACCATATATATAGTTTCTGGTATATATATATTTTAACTGTACCTGAAGATCATTGTCTTCTCCTCATTGATGTTTTAGGGATTGAAGCTGGAGCTGTGCACGACGGATAGAGTAGGCTTGCTATCTAACGTGACACGCATATTCCGTGAAAACAGCTTAACGGTCACAAGAGCTGAAGTGAAAACCAAAGGAGGCAAAGCTATGAACACATTCTATGTCAGCGATGCGTCGGGTTACTCAATTGATGCCAAGACCTTAGATACCATAAGACAAACCATAGGCCAAACTATCCTCAAAGTTAAGAACAACCCTGAAGAAGAAGAACAAAGACAGAAATCGCCTTCCCAAGAATCACCGACCAGGTTTCTCTTTGGGGGCCTCTTCAAATCGAAATCTTTCGTCAACTTTGGATTGGTTAGGTCCTACTCTTGAAGAACATCTTCACTTAGCTGAGAGCTTCAATCTCCTCTAGGTTTTAACTGCTTATTTAAAGTTGAGAAGAATCTGTAAATTTATCACCAGATATAACCTTAATTCTTGGTCTAGGATCCAACGTTGGGTAGGGAAAAAGACAAGGGAGGTTTTAGTTGATGTCATGACTAAGTGTTAAGTGTTAACCTTCTTTTCTTGTATATATATCAAATTCTCATAATTATCTCCACTGAATCATCTTCTTCTTCAGATGTTGTAGCCTAAATTGTTCATGACCTTAAACAATATATAAAAATACTTTAAATAAGATGGATTTTCATAATTGGAAAATTCCAAATGACTTTTGCTATTTTGGAACGAAATATGGGATTTGGGACCAATCCTCGTTTTTCTCAATTTGCTCCCTAATTTAACAGATGATTCCAAATAAGCTTACTTACACTTATAATAATAAATTGTAGTTTTAATTATATTTTTTTTTTTCTCTCTTTTTTGACAACAATTGTAGTCTCGATACTGATTGTTGTGTGTTTGTGTGTGAGATAACGATCCGATACTGATTTTTTTATAAAGCATCATATATTAAATATTTCAGGGTTACGACCACTTACACTGTAAAATGTGAAAGAAAATAAAAACCACTGACACTGTAACCATATACTATATGAAAAAAATGTTGAAGAATCCTTTTGAGACTTCTTCTATAAATAAGTAATCTGCTTGTTTATTTGTTTTTTTTAATCGTCTGTTACATCATCACAAATATTTAATCTAATCCTATTATAAATGGGATTATAAATCTAGTGATAATTCGTTATAACGCACTCATGTAGCATATTATTTGAATGGAAAAGCTATCATCTTTTCATGAAATATGCATGATGATCCAAAAAGATGAATATTGAACATGATTGTTGGAAATCGAATAGAAGGCATAAGGCATTGCACTTAAGTCGAAAGTCTTTGAAAAACATCTATGTTGCAGTCATTGTGTAGTTTAATCGTAGGGTTTCTATATAATGTTATATAGATTTTTTAAAATTTGAAAAATTGTTAAATAAACAGAAATAAATGTAAAATATGTTTGATAACCATATTAGGTAACAACCAAATTCCATCTGCATTATATTTGTAAATTTTTGTAACTGATATTTTTGGCTTATCATTTTCTAACGTAAGTTTCATCTAATTTGAATATAATTAAATGATTATGCGATGATATTTATAGTGCCAAAACTTAAAATGAATTCCAATTTCAAAGAACATAAATATGTTTTGTTTATTTTTTTATTGCAATGTTTCTTTGGAGTGATGATATGAAATTATTTTTGTAGAATTTTATATTCATTGGTAAATGAAAAAATGAAAATACGGTTTTGTATTATGAAATAGGTACATGATTTAAACGATATTTATATAGATTTTTGGTTGTTGTCGTGAATGTTCTTTTAAATGGTTAAACTACAATGATTTTCCCAAAAGTATAAAAAATATAAATACTCGATAGAAATATTGAATGCGTAGTTTTAGTTAAATATTTTATCAATTATAAATAAATAGTTTTGGTAAATATGAAATTTTTAAGAATAATATTTTTCACATTAAAAAAAAAATTGAAAACAAAATTTTATTTTAGAAATGAAATAACTTATAAAATAATATTGATTTAACAGTGTATATAAAATCTCATAATAAAACTTATATGATTATGCATATTAATCAAGTAAAACATAAGTTTAATGTGAATGACATGAATGCAATTATTCTAGTAAGTGAAATCTTTTACAAAAATATATTAAGAGACTATATGATTATTCATATTAATCAAATCAAGTGAAACATGACATGAATCTAATTATTCTAGTAAATGAAACATTTTTTCCAAAAATATCATGAGATGCTCTATGGTAATGACACATCTGTAGGACCAAAATTTACACTACAGACAGGAAAGATTTAATCACAATAATATGTAAATAAACAGTTTAAGGAACAGACGATTTATAAACGATAAATAAAGCAATACAAGATCTGAGGAGGCGAGATAAATCTCTTTCCTTAACTCTAAGAATCTCCCGTAGTGTGACGGGGTTTTATAGATCCATGAGTCCCAGGATACAACCAAAGTTTAACTGAATCATCAACACCATGATTCATATCTATCGACCATTATTCTACGATACTCTCGAAATTAAAACTTACTCTAAGCAGTAGGGAATTGAAGAAACGATTGCTAGAACTTTTAGTAAGTGTTTTTTGTGTATCCGAGGATGATCTTTTAGGTGAAAATCGTGTTGTATATATAGGAAAGAGGCTAGGGTTTTTCCATGACAGAAAAGGAATATTTCTAGAATAACCTAGGCGGCTGCGATTTTTAAGTCGGCCCGCTGGGTATCGATCGATACCAAGGGGTATCGATCGATACCTCAAAAAGTCCACGGGCCCAATCAAGGCCCAAGATGCGAACGTCGCACGTATGGCTTTTCTTCTCTCATGTTGTTCATTTAAGACACAACCATTCCAACATATATACACGAGAAAACATTTCTCGGTTAATGAAAACATTTCATTAGAAAGAGCTTAACTCATTTCTTTTCACACTAACACAATTTTATCAAACCCTCAGGCTTTGACAAAAAATTAGTTCCAACAATCCCCCACATGAATAGAAATGACTCTAGAACATATGAAAATTGTACAGACTAGACTTTACTAGACATACTTGACTAGACTCATCTAGACGTAGACAGACTTTCGAGAGTATACGAAAATGTAACTGTATCTGAGAGGTAGCATTTTCCAGCTTTGAACCAAACATTTTTAATATCTGTCGAGTTTACTCGGCCAGGAGGTGAACATGATGTCTTGAACCGCCCGGATTTTTATGTAAACTTAGACAACAGGTATCGCACAGAGACATCTTCTCGTAGAACTTTGTTCTCTATTGTGTTCATTTTGGCCTTGAACATTCCTGGTATTCGTGAGTGAATTTGGAGAATATAGCCTTCTCTTTCATTCTCCTAGAAACGGCCCCATTTCACACTTCACTAGGTGATCTTTTATTAGCTTGTTTTTCAGAAGTGTCCTGTCACACTCCACTATCTACATAGCTATGCAATCATTAAAAGCCAACGCTTATCCTTACTATCCACAGGTAGCACTGTTATATCATCCTAGGAACTGGGCAGAGACATAGTCTCACAGTGCTCAATTCGAATCAGTTTAATTTTGTTTCCCTTTGAACCTAGATCTTGGGATCTCCAGTCACATAGGTGGGGTATCTGTCAAACATCATCTTTTTCTATAGGCTTTAAACCCATTCCTTTTGATGATTTTACAATTTGATCTCGCGGCAAACCTTTGGTAAACGGATCCGCTAGGTTATCAGCCGACTTGATGTAATATATCGTTATTACACCAGTTGAGATCAATTGTCTAATGGTCTTATGTCGTCTTCTTATATGACGAGACTTGCCATTATATAGATTACTCAGTGCCCGAGAGATAGCCGACTGACTATCACAGTGTACACGTAATGCTGGCACTGGTTTCTCCCACATTGGGATATCTTCCAAAAAGTTTCGAAGCCATTCTGCTTCCTCAGCAGCTTTGTCTAAAGCGACAAACTCTGACTCCATGGTTGATCTGGCCAGGAGTGTTTGTTTGGAAGATTTCCAGGATATTGCTGCACCAGCAAGAGTAAAGACATATCCACTCGTGGATTTGGAGTTTCTTGAATCTGAAATCCAATTGGCATCACTGTACCCTTCCAGCACTGCTGGTTCTTTACCAAAGTGCAGCCCATAACTTTTGGTGTATCTTAGATAATTTAATACCCTAGTTATGGCTCTCCAATGGGTATGACCTGGATTGCTCGTGTAACGACTTAGTACGTTTACCGAGTGTGCTAAATCTGGTCTAGTACAATTCGTTAAGTACATTAGACTCCCGATGACTCTTGCATACTCCACTTGTAACACTGCTTCACCTGAATTCTTTGTCAAGTGAAGATGAGGATCAAGTGGAGTTTTTGCAGTCCCATTGAAGTAGGTCTTAAACCTCTCTAGGATTTTTGTAGCGTAATGATCTTGAGACATAATTATTCCTTTTGAATTTCGAATAATCTTAATCCCTAGAATTACATCAGCTAATCCCATGTCTTTCATATCAAACTTTCCACTTAGCATGTTCTTTGTTTGAATGATTATATCTTTGTTGCTTCCCATGATTAGCATGTCATCTACGTACAAACACAACAACACATAACCTTGTGAAGTACTTTTGATATAGATGCACTTATCACATTCATTGATGTGAAAGCCATTTGACATCATTACACTGTCGAATTTTTCATGCCATTGTTTCGGAGCTTGCTTGAGTCCATATAGCGATTTGACAAGTCTACAGACTTTCTTCTCTTGTCCGGGAGCAACATAACCCTCAGGTTGATTCATATAGATCTCTTCCTCTAAATCTCCGTTTAGAAAAGCAGTCTTAACATCCATCTGATGTATTTCAAGGTTTCTTAAAGCTGCGATTCCAAACAACATGCGAATCGAAGTAATTCTCGTCACTGGAGAATAAGTGTCAAAGAAGTCCAATCCTTCCTTTTGACGAAATCCTTGTACCACAAGCCTGACCTTATATTTGTCTATAGAGCCATCGATTTTTAGCTTAGTGGTGAAGACCCATTTACAGCCCAGAGGTTTACAACCTTGAGGTAGGTCTACCAACTCATAAGTATGATTTTGCATAATTGAGTTGATTTCACTGTTAGATGCCTCCCTCCAGAAAGGTGCATCAGGTGTAGACATCGCTTCCATGAAAGTTCTTGGACCACTTTCCGCTAGGAATGCCATTATGAACTCAGAGCCAAATGTCTTCTCCTTACGAGCTCTCTTGCTTCGTCTCGGTTCAGCTTCTTCTACTTCTGTAGAAGTGCCTGAAGTGCTTGCCTCATTGCTAGCATCTCGTTCGTGACGAGTTCGTTTAGGATTTCCTCTATCCTTACATGGAAACACATTTTCGAAGAAGTATGCATTCCTTGACTCCATTATTGTGTTTACATGAATGTCTGGTATATCTGATTTATGTACCAAAAATCGATAGGCACTACTATTGTGCGCGTATCCGATGAAAATACAATCTACCGTTTTAGGTCCGATGGTGACCTTTTTTGGAAGTGGTACTGCAACTTTTGCCAGGCACCCCCACACTTTCAGGTATACATACGAAGGTACATAACCTTTCCAAAGTTCATAAGGAGTTTTTCCTGTGACTTTGTGTGGAATTTTGTTCAGGATATAATTCGAGGTAAGCAGAGCTTCCCCCCACATGTTCTGGGCTAACCCAGATTCCTGCAACATTGCATTCATCATTTCCTTGAGAGTTCTGTTTTTTCTTTCAGCAACTCCATTGGATTCCGGTGAGTAGGGAGCAGTTGTTTGATGGATAATGCCATGTGCTCTACAGAATGCATCAAATGGTTCACTATATTCACCACCCCTATCACTTCTGACCTTTTTTATGGTCTTGCCGAGTTGGTTTTCAACTTCCAGCTTGTATTCTTTAAATTTGTCCAAGGCTTCATCTTTACTTCGCAGTAGAAAGATGTAACAATATCTCGTGCAATCATCTATGAAAGTCACGAAATATTTCTTGCCTCCTCTGGTTTGAATATATTTCAAATCACATAAATCTGTGTGAATTAAACCTAGAGGTTCTGTTGTTCTTTGAACGCTGGGTGATGGCGTTTTAGTGAGTTTGGCTTGGACACAAACCTCACATTTGTCTTTGCTTAATTTGCATTTAGGAATCATGTTCATGTTCATTAATCTACTCATAGACTTGAAATTAACATGTCCTAGTCGTTCATGCCAAATATTAAAAGACTCAGCGAGATAAGCAATTGGTTTCTTATCATTAATCTTAGGGTTCTTCGAGGTGGAAGCCTCGGTTACATTATCCTTTCGGATTACTGCCTCAACAGACATCTTAAAAAGATTATCACAAACAAAACCCTTACCCAAATACATCCCATTCTTCGTTAGGATCAGCTTATCACCTTCCAGCTTCACAGAGAATCCATGCTTACTTATGAGCGATCCAGAGATCAGATTCTTGCGCATATCTGGTACATGGACGACGTTCGTGAGTACCAGTTCCTGTCCAGAGGTGAGCTTCAGAACAACCTTCCCGTGACCATCAATTGTCGACGAGGCTGAATTACCCATTAAGAGTTTTTCACCATTCTTGGTCTTTGTGTATGTGGAGAACATCTCTCGATCCATACAAATGTGTCTGGTTGCACCAGTATCGAACCACCAAGTCTTTGGATGGCTTTCAGCAACATTGGCCTCAGTGACCACAGCACACATGTCAGCTTCTGTCAAGTTGGCTTGAGCCTTCTTGCTACGACAATCGACGGATTTGTGTCCTTGCTTCCCACAGAAGTTACACAGTCCTAAGAACCTTTGAGAAGTCTGACCATTCTGACCACTCTTGTTCTTGAACTTTTGGAAGTTCTTTGGTGGCATCTTCCCTTTGCCTTTGTCTAGGCGACCTTTGGTCTGCCACTTGCCTTGATTGGGGTTTTGGTGTTCAACCATGTTCGCATTGTGTTCGCGAATTTTCACACCTACATTGATCTGCTGTTCCCGATTCGTAGACTCTACGCGGAGCTTAACAATCAGATCTTCAAGGCTCATCTTCTTTTTCTTCAGCCTGAGGTAGTTCTTGAAGTCCGTCCAACCAGGAGGTAGCTTCTCAATGATGCAGCAACCTTGATAGGTTTCACACAACCGCATTCCCTCAGCAAAGATATCGTGTAGGAGCCTCTGCACCTCATCGACTTGTTCCATTAGTGGTCTTGAATCCACCATCTTGTACTGCTCGAACTTCGCCACAGTGAATTTCTGAGTACCAGAATCTTCAATGCGGTACTTCTTGTCTAAGGAATCCCACAGATCCTTAGATGTCTCAGCATTTTCGTACACCCCAAACAGAGAGTCCGAAAGGCTATTCTGAATATAGCCTTTGCACAAGAAGTCAGCATGTTCCCAGGCGTGGACACTCGCAAGCGCACGTGGATCAGTGTTATCTTCTGGGAGAACAGGTTTCACCTCACTGGTGTATTTCTGCAGATTCAATGTTGTCAGATAGAAAAACATCTTCCTTTTCCACATCTTGAATGCTGTCCCATCAAACTTGGTTGGAGGAGCGACGTGATTCCCAGATGGAACTTTGACCGTCTCGATCTGACTCGCAGTCGATTCAACCTTCTCACTGGTTTTCTCCACCAATCCAGAGTTGTTTTCCACATCAATTGTCATTTCTGTTAAGACAAAAGAAACAACTTTTAATTAGTATCGATATATAAACTTTAAGAATCGCAATTCTAATATCGAACTAAATCGCATTGGTGTCGATCGATACTCCTTGGTATCGATCGATGCACACTCAATGTCTATTGATGCACCCGTATGGTGTCGATCGATGCTCGATGCACATACTGTGTTAATCGAAGCATCTTGGTGTCGATCGATACACATTGAGTGTCGATCGATACACCCTGGGTTCCGATTGATGCTCGATGCACATACTGTGTCATTCGAAGCAACCTGGTATCGATCGATACACGCTCAGTGTCATTGTCGATCGATATACCCTGGGTGTCGATCGATACAAGTGAATTTCACAGGATCGATCATAGCACCAGTGTCGATCGATACCTGTGTCTTATACACAGTATCGATCGACATAGACCAACTTGGTCGATGCAAAGTATCGATCGATACACTGAGGTGCCGACCGATACACTGTTTGCATGGTATCGATCGATACACTTAAGTGTCGACCGATACAATTTAGTCCAATATCGACCGATACCATAGGGTGTCGATCGATACTCACAAGGCCTCGATCTGAATCGAACCTATCAAGAACAGATGTGTGTTCGTTGATTATACCGTTCTTTAATCGCAATTAAAGACGGTTTTTTAGAAGATGTTTAAGCAGATCTGCTTCTACTACACGTTTCAAGTTGCTAAACAGCTGTTTGATTAACGTTTGAGTATCACTAGCAGAAGAACATCTTCTTAAAAAATAGAGAGAGATGAAGATTGCCTCTACTACACGTTTCAATTTGCTAAAAGCTTTTTGACAACGTTTGAGTATCATCAGCAGTAGAAGAATCGTTTAAAAACCGTTTAAAAAACGTTTATTTACTCGTGATTAAAGATCCAATTGAAGTAATAAAACAGAAATTGGATCTTCTTAGAGTTAAGATTGTAGGACCAAAATTTACACTACAGACAGGAAAGATTTAATCACAATAATATGTAAATAAACAGTTTAAGGAACAGACGATTTATAAACGATAAAGCAATATAAGATCTGAGGAGGCGAGATAAATCTCTTTCCTTAACTCTAAGAATCTCCCGTAGTGTGACGGGGTTTTATAGATCCATGAGTCCCAGGATACAACCAAAGTTTAACTGAATCATCAACACCATGATTCATATCTATCGACCATTATTCTACGATACTCTCGAAATTAAAACTTACTCTAAGCAGTAGGGAATTGAAGAAACGATTGCTAGAACTTTTAGTAAGTGTTTTTTGTGTATCCGAGGATGATCTTTTAGGTGAAAATCGTGTTGTATATATAGGAAAGAGGCTAGGGTTTTTCCATGACAGAAAAGGAATATTTCTAGAATAACCTAGGCGGCTGCGATTTTTAAGTCGGCCCGCTGGGTATCGATCGATACCAAGGGGTATCGATCGATACCTCAAAAAGTCCACGGGCCCAATCAAGGCCCAAGATGCGAACGTCGCACGTATGGCTTTTCTTCTCTCATGTTGTTCATTTAAGACACAACCATTCCAACATATATACACGAGAAAACATTTCTCGGTTAATGAAAACATTTCATTAGAAAGAGCTTAACTCATTTCTTTTCACACTAACACAATTTTATCAAACCCTCAGGCTTTGACAAAAAATTAGTTCCAACAACATCATCATAGCACAATTATAAATCATATGTCAAACTAAGGTTTTTTTTACCAGTCTTTTTCAATTAATATATAAGATATATAAGATGTAACAAAATACTATAAGAAGCTATATTTAATGAAAGCAACATGTGAGAGTGTGGAGATATTGTTACTGAGAACTTTATAAGGCGTGTTTACTGAAACTATGTCGATGATATGTGTAGAGTATAGATTCGCGAGTCACATGGAGAGTCCCCACTACAAAATCTTAATATTTTTCATATTCTAACACCGCCCATTTTCTTACATTCATTGTGCAGTTTACATGTTACATTTTCTTTTTTCTTTTTCAATTTGAGTTTTCTCATATTTACTGAACTAACATATTAACATGTGACTCGTCTCATTTTCTTTGTTCAATCTCAATACATGGCTTTATGTGTGGGTTGAGGATACTTCATGGCGGAGGAAATCTCTTTAAAGTGTCGTGGATTGTCTTCAAAATTTTAATTTATGGGTTTGCAGACTATTGTCTATTTTTATTGCCGGACTACATAGTTTAATAACATAACATGGTTCATATAATTTATGTGAGTTAATATGCACGATACATTTATATTTAAGTTAATAATTAATCATGTTTCTATATGTTAGGCGTTACACTAATTAATCATTTCATTATATGTATATAGGATCTTATACTCCTACGGTCATCCCGACAATGAGACGAAGTGTTTTTGTTTTACTTTACACGTCTTAACATGAATGGTTTATATTTATAGACGATGATTTGATAAAGAACACCTTTCTTTTCTTTTTTTGGTCAAAGATATAGAACATCTAAATTACGATGGATTTTTCATTTTTCTCTAGAAGAAATAGCTAAAAATAAATACATGATGAGATATATACTAAAAACACATGTTTCCAACAACAACAATAACGCATTCCTCATCTATAAGTCTAAACATAACTTATATAAAAAAAGAAAAGAATAAAACACACTAAACATAACATAATCTCATACATACCTATCCAATCTATTGACCATTGACCAATTTTTATTGATTTTCTTTTTGTTTTTTTTTGCCATATTGAGTCAATACACGCACCACACAACCACCACACTTTTTCACCCAATTTCTAATTTTTTTTTTTTTTTTTAAAGAGCTTTTCTTAGTTGTTATTGTTATCCATTCAATTAATTACTCTATTATAATCCTCAAGCTAAGCAACCCCTAATTATCCAATCGTCTTCCTCTTTAAAAATCAGATTAAAACCCTTCAAGAAAAATAATAAAAACAAGCACCAACTTAAATATCAACATCACAAACCCAAACACCAATCCACAAAACAAAAAAAGAAAAAAACTTGAAACATTATCAATTTGAATCAAGAATCAAGAATCAAGAATCGAAAAAAAAAATGGAGGATTCAGGGCGTAAAGGAGATCCATTTCCGGGATTTGAGATGAGTTTTCACAAGGACGATTGCGTTTTCCGTCGATCTCTTAGCTGCCGACTTCAGAGACGAGCTCCTTGTCCTCTCCTATTACCACCAAGACCTCCTCTTTCTGCGGAAGCTACTTCTGCGACCGGCGTTTCCGCGTCTGCGTTCTGTCAAAACGGCACAGATCCGATCCCTCTCTTGTCTCCTCTCGTCCTTCCTTCAATGCTTCAACCTAATCCCACTACCACCTCTCACTGACTCTTTCTCTTTCTAATCTCTTAGGTTTTGTTTTGTTTTGTTTTGTAATGACTCTATTACCAATGTTCTTCAACTCTTGTTAATTTGCGTTTTTGTTTGAAATTTTCAAACATCTAGATTCAAATATGTCATCGTCTCTATACAGATTCACATTTTTACAAATGTGATGAGGATCATCCTCTTTCGACCTTGATAAAATTGAAGATTTTCTAAACATCAAGTTATCTTTGTACAATGTCTTATAATCTTTTCTTATTGCGCATCATATATAAGGCCACAATATTCCACCAACTTTTGTTTTTGATTCATGGCCTCTACAAAGAACTTGTGAATCCAAGAAGATCTAGTGGATAAGTTGATTAGACGTTTTGTGTTGATATTTTCTATAGGAATAAGTGTGTATACTATTTGCATCTCACTCACACTACCATGCCTATTGTAAATCCTGATTGTTGTTTCAAAAGCAAACTATTTTTGCATCATCACATTGTTAATGATTCGTTAACGACTTGACGTAGAACCCTCTTTCCTTTAACATAATTATGTTGGTATAAAAACTGATGAAAAATCTAAAATTTCTGTAAGATTTCAAGAAACATGAAAAAAGGTTTAGGGTTTACTTTACTCAAAGAAGAAAAACCAAAAACATAGTTTAGGGAGTTGGAAATGACCAAATTCATTGTTGTGTGGATAAAATAATCATTTTTATAGGAACAATTTAACGTAGAACACGTGATGCCCACTCGAAGTTGGGCTAACGTGTATTTTTGAGCTCGAAATTTTGATGCAATAACATAAAAAAATCTCGACCCCAAAAAAAACAATCGAACCTCGGTTATCATCACTTAGTGATCAGTAGCCATCAGCATTCGGATATTCGAGTCGGTTTCGAGTCTTTCGAGTAGAGGAATTTTATATTTATATAAGAACCGATATGATTTCTGGTCAGTTTCGATTTCGGATCGGTTCGATTTTGTGATTTAAGAACCGGTAAAAACTCCAAAAAATCGGATCTTAATCTGGTCGGATATTTATTACTCAAAATACCTAAAATATATCCGAAAATCCAAAATTATATCTGAAAACCCTAACAAAAACTAAAGAAAATATATCTGAAAACCTGAAAAAAATAAAGAAAATATACACATAATAACAAAAATATACCCAAAACCCGTAATATATTTAATATTTTTGGGTATATAATTATAATTCAGGTAATTCGCTTACCCGATCGGATATCGGTTCGATTTCGGATATTACCTGATACTCATAGGTATTAATGAGGAGGAACCATCACGTATTTTGGATATAACCGAAACCTTATTTCGGGTGGGTTCCGGTTTGAGTTTTCTGTTCCAGTCTTTATGTCGAGGCCTAGTGATCAGCCAAGGGCCCAAGGCTGAACAAAGTCAACAAACTCTAGAGTTTGAAGAGACCAAAGACGTTTGAGCCAATAATATTGGACCAAAAAGAAGCCCATGAAGAAAAGACATTCTATTTGGATTTTGACTAGAAGACTCGAAAAAGTGAGTATTATTCGAAAACATGAAGACCTAATTGGATTAGGGATTGGAGATCTTAAAAAACATTTAGCTGGACAAGGATTATCATATACTCAATTCCTAGTTGAATAAAGATTTAAAGGCATGGTAATTCCGAAAAGAGCAAAAAATAGATCGATATGTTTAACTAAAAAAATTACATTTAATTATGATATGTGTCCACTACTCTCACCACTAAGAAAGAAAAAAATGTAAAATTGAATTACACATATTTCCAATTTTTTTAAAAAAAAACTTAATAAAAGTTATGATAAAAAGTAATAATAAAACCTTTTTCCCCCTATATCCATCCGATGTATCTTCCGTGTTAGTTTGGGTAGATAGAATTTGACCAATTTCACCTAATTTACATAACTTTCCTTAATGAAAACTTTTCGAAAAGAAAAAAAAGATATGTTTACAGTGACACAAGTTTCACACTTAATCCAAAGACGGACCAATCAACGAGCGATATCCATTTCTCTTATTCGTCGGTCGAGCTGTTGATCGTTGAGGTGTGCAGGGCACGAGTCGCTCCATATCATCTTCTTTCTTTTCACGATTTTCTCCGAAAGACTGCGTTTTTCTTTTGTATGTTTTTTTTTATCAAACCCAAAAATTAGGGTTTCGGTTAAGCTACTTAATCCCGTCTTCCGTCGTCGTGGTCGAGAGGTAAGTTTGATTGTCTTCAAATCTCTGCCCACCACTTCGTTCCTCGAATGAGTGGGTATTTTTCAAATTTGTGTATTTGATTCGTTTCTTAGCTAATCTGCTAGATGATTAACCATAAAACCTAGAATACGTCGCGATTACGATTAGGGTACATATGCTGCCGTCGATTTCCGGGTTTTGTTCGGAAACTTAGTTCAGGCCTATATGATCGCTTCTTGGTTTCGTAGCTGATCCCACGTTACTGGGAAACCAAAATTGATATCTCAAAGAGGGTTTTGTGGGAATAAGAATGGTTTCAGCATATGTGAATCCTGTCCGGGAAGGTTATAGTTGTAACCATGTGTAATTGCGTTTTCTCTGCTTGTAGGTGGTTTAGTCATATGGATACCTGCAACTCTGAATTATCCTCGAAAATGATGCTTTGAACCCTCAGTACAAGTTCCTGCATTCTCCTTAAGCAATGGGAGAGCAACGTCAGTTTAGATCACGTTCTTGGAATAGAATGCCAACCAAAAGATGCAGTGCAAATGGCATAACCAACGAGTTTATTGTTGTAGATGATGATGAAGTTATCATTCTTGATTTTCCCGAGTCATCAAAAGGCAAAGCCTCGGACACATCAAGAACCGGGAATGAGCCCATTTTGCAGAGAGTGATTAGTCTTGATGATGATGATGATGATGATGTTGATGATACAGAAAATGTTCACAAAGCTGGGAGTAGTTCAAGCCGTAACTCTCTTGCCGCTAACTTGCAAACATCTGCTGAAGTGGATAATGATGATTGCCAATTAATTCAAGAAAAGTGTGCTTCTTTTAGATTTTCAAAATGCAAACAGACTTTCTCTACAATGCCCTCTCCTGGAATTCGTTTTGGTCTAGGTCCTGAATCTGAGAGTGATTTTTCAGAGAGCGACTGTTCTGATTGTGAGATTTTTGATGGTTCTCATAGAGAAGTTCGCGAGCAGTGGGAGAAAGCTTTCTTGAAAAAAACGAAGAAAGCAGGTAATGCGAGTCGAAGTGAAGAGGCTGGTTCTTCAAATCTCCATTGCGACACTAATTTCAGGCATGGTTCTGAAAGTAGAAATGAACAACATGATCAAACGTTTTCCTCCTTTGCTGCAAGATTTCCAGATAGTGGAAAAGAAACCTCTTCAACTTTCTTTGGAACCGAGAAATTAGGTAACGCTGGTCTGAGTGAGGAGGCTGGTCCTTCAGATCTCCATTTCGGGCCTGGTTTTGAAAATAGAAGTGAACAACATGATCAAACATCTTCCTTCTTTGCTGCAAGAAATCCAGATAGTGGAAAAGAAACCTCTTCAACTTTCTGTGGAACCGAGAAATCAGTTAAAGCTGGTCTGAGTGAGGAGGCTGGTCCTTCAGATCTCCATTTCGGGCCTGGTTTTGAAAGTAGAACTGAACAGCATGTTCAAACAACTTACTGCGTTCCGGCAAGAAACCCAGATGGTGAAAAACAAACCTCTTCGAGTTTCCTTGGAACTGATGATAGAAATCCTAGTACGTCTTTATTTGGTTCGCAAAGGGAGGAAGGCAACCGGGCTAAAAACTGTGCTAATTCCAGGTTTTTCAGTAAAGAGAAATTTCCGTGGTTTTCATCACCGTCACCTGAAATACAAGTCGAACATGAAAGGTCTGATTCACCTTCAGCTCATTTTACTTCGTCAAAAGAACCGATACATCAAAATAGTTTCAAAGAAGCTGATGAACAGCCAGACACAGTGCAAGTTCAGTGTGAAACTTCAGAGTCGCCCAAAGAGAATCAAAAGAAAAAGGCAGCAGGCCAGTCTTATACCAAGGAAGTTGTAGAAGAAGAAGACGCCTCAAAATCTTCGCCGCCACAGACCTCTGATGGGGATGGAGATACAACGCATGTGATTGGCACCCAAAGTAATGGAGTCAGGTGTGAGCATGGGATCTCGAGTTTAGGTGAATCAAGTGAACCGATCATCGATCCTATCCCATCTACTAGTGGACAAGTGCAAGGTCTTCATGGTACAGCTCCTGTTATAGATATCATGCTTAACAGAGAAAAGTTGAAAGAGACAGATGAATACAAGAAAGCACAAGAAGAAGAATGGGAGTCCAGGCAATGGCAGTTACGGCTCCAGGTTTAACCACACACTGCTAAAATTTCTGAAAGCTCACGTTTAAATAATCTCTGTCTTATGTTTTTTATTAACGGAATCATTGCAGGCAGAAGACGTCCAGAGGCAACGTAAGAGAAGAAAGTTAGCAAACACGCGACAGTTGGAGATGGAAAGAAGGCAAAAGGAGAGGGTAGAGGAAGTGAGAGAGACGCAGAAGAAGGTTTCTACTCTTCCTCAGTGGTCGGTCATGATTCTTGTGTTGATTTGCTAACACACATTTCGCTTTTAAACCCCAGGATGAAGAAAGCATGAACATGAAGGAGAAAGTCCGTGCAGAAATAACCAAATCGCTTAAACTTCTTGAACTCAAATGCATTAACATGGCGTCATTGCTTCGAGGCTTGGGGATTCCTGTTGGTGGTGGAACATCTCCTCTGCCACATGAGGTTTGCCATCTCACATTACCTGCTTTGTGTACATTCATATCATAATCGAAACAAATTTTGAAATTAGGTACACGAAGCGTACAAACGAGCCGTACTGAAATTCCATCCAGACAGGGCATCAAGAGGTGACATCAAACAGCAAGTCGAAGCAGAGGAAAAATTTAAGCTTATTGCTCGCATGAAGGACAAATTTTTATCCTAACATTGACCAAAGACGATTTTATTAAAGTCTTTTTTTTTGTTTTTGGGATTCGTAGAAGAGAGATAAATATTTTTGTAAATCAGTTTTTCAATTTATCCAACAAAAAAAACAAAATTGTTGAAGGTAAAGCAAAAAAATAGAACAAAAAGTGATTTTTGTTATCAACGCTTTCTCTTCTTGCCTTTGCCTTTGCCAAGTTGTCCTGATCTGAAAGCATGCTCTTGTTCTTGAAGGAAAGCCCAAGTTTTGCCATGTTTCTCTGCTCTCTCTTGCTCGCGCACAGCCTTTTCTTTGGCTTTAACATCGCTCATGAAGTAGCTGTCTTTGCGCAGCTCACGCAATGCTCCTTTATTTTCCTGTTTTAGTTTTTTCTTCCACTTTTTGTGGTCGGAACGGTTTTTGTCTGGATCGTAATCCCTGCCTTTGACAAAGCTGCACATAACAAACATTTATACAGTTATAGAGATCATGCATGTGTGGTCTCACTAAAAAACTGAGTGAGAGTGAATTGAGGAGAGAGAGAGAGAGACTTACTTCTCTTCGAATTTGGGATTGACCATTCTGATGGCTATTGGCTTATGCTTACGCATACAGAGTGGTTCACGTTGCTTGTGATGCTCACCAGATTTCTTTTCAATTAGCTGCGCGACATCTTCTAATTTCTCCTTAAGAGTTTGTGGGATCTTTTCTTGATTCCCAACTTGGTGTGATAAAGTTGAGATGGGCATGAAGATCTCTGGAAAGGAACTCAATCCTCCGTTTATCTCCACAAACCCTCTGAGAGTCTCAACCACACTTGAAATGATGCTTGCCCTGTTTAACCAAAAGCCAAAAGTATTACACACAGTTCTACTGTTGACATCTTAAACTGAAAATTTGATTTCAGAAGAGAGAACAGACCTGAAATCATCAGAGCTGAAATATGGAGAGTCTGCTGGCTGATCCATTATCCTTAGGAAGTTTAAAGGCACGACCTCCTTTACGTGGTCTTGTATGCAGAGCAATGGAGTCAGCGATTTTAATTCCATAAAATGGTAAAACTGTAACACGATACACAACAGTTAATCAGTCCAGTAACAACAGTTACCTATGTGCATCTTGAGTTCTTAAATGCAGCATTGAGCTTTTAAAATGACTGTACCTCAGATTCCTCAGATGGTGGTGACTTTTTGTCTGAGGCAGCCATCAGAAGAGTCCTGATAAATAGTATGGCTTCGGGGCAGAACTTTTTAGATTGTTTAGCAACCTACAGTAGTATTTAGTTTACATGAGAAAAATTGAAAATGGAAACAGCCAAGGAAAAAGGGTGGGGACCAACTTCTCCTTACCACGAGAACAATGGAGCATAAGAAGGAACCTATGGCAATATCACGACCAGAGGAGATGGGGCAGCGCATGAGATATTCACACATCAACAATATCGACGGGGTCATCACAGCATGGCGATAGTCAGAGCACGGGAAAATCATGGACCAAAGCCTCAAGAGAAACAATGTTTTCAAGGAAGGCCAGCATCCATCCTCTGGAAGAATGTTTCTGAACTGGTTAGGGTAAAAAGATGGAAGAGGCATGCATCTTTGAGGACACTAAAACTCAAGGAGATGGAAGCATTACAAACCTGGATTCTTGATAGCCTCACAAAATTGCGCACGGGTCTTTAAAAGCCGCTGGCGAGCACAAATTGCAGCAAAGTAGGGAATCTCCATGCTCATCTCCATCAAAGGTTTGACAAGCATATTTAGTAATTCAAAGTTCAAGGGCTTCTTGTTTGTAAGAACAGCAAAATACTGCAAGAGAATACCATAGAAGACCTGGATGGCAGACAACAACAAACATTAAATAGCAAGTGAGACATGAACCAGTTCAAGGGCCTGAAAAAACTACAAACAGGTAAATGGATAATGTTATTCTTGAGAGAAAAAATAAAGATTACCTGCATTTTTTTCCGGTTTTCAGCTGCAACCTTAATTGAATTATTTGTCCGGATTCGGCTGACAATTAAAATAACATCTGCATTGGAACAATCTTCTACTAGAGCAATCAATTCCTCAAAATTCTTTGGAGCATCAATCACGTAAGCAATATCACGCTGCGTTGAACTCAATTTCTTCATATTGGTTTTTTGTTTCACTGTTTCAGATAACCCTTCTCCTTTAGTTGGAGCAGCATAGTCATTCTTCGACGTTTTATGTACTCTTGGCTCCACTTCTTGTTCTTCTTCTTCATCATCATCAGTATCATTAGCCAGCTCTGCCTCTAGCTCATCATCACTTTGTTCCCAGTCCTTTAAAGGATGACCTTTTCTCTGTTTCTCATCACTCCCATCTGACTCTCCATCATCATCATCATCATAATCATCTTCTCCTTCACTTTCTGAATCCTCAGAAGAACCATCATCCTCATCACTTTCTGAATTATCAACACCATCCTTTCTTTCAAGAACTTCATTAATCCATCCCTTTCTTGGCTGCTCTTCACCAACTGAGAATGAATCACCAAGATCATCGCCAGAAACAGATCTTAGCCTTTTTGCTGATTCCTCACCACCAATTTCCTCATCCCCGTCGCTCAAATCCTCAGTTTCTTGCATCCTCTTCTTACGCTCTGCCTAAGAGATTAAAAATTGTATCAAGATTAAATGATGTCAACCATAAGACCTTGACAAAAAAGTCAGATAAGAGCCTTCTTTATAGTGGTTCATCATATTCATTCTGTAACACGTCAGCATGTAAAACTGCAATGGCTTTCGACAGAAACATACCTCAAGAGCCACTAATTTTTCTCGCTCTTTCTGGGCAATTTCTTCAGGTGTCTTTGTCCTCTCAGAAGGACGACCACGGATATCCATTGACATAGCATCCATAAGTTTATAATAATCATCATTTTTTTCCTGCATACAAAAGGGATTACGTCAAGCAAAAGAAAACTCACGAACCGAGAAGCCTGATAACACCCATAGCATAAATACAGACGCTCAGTATGTAAACAACTGCAATATGTGATCATCATTCACCTCTTGGAGTTTAAAAGGTTGAGTTAAACTCTTCATCGCCTCAGAATCTACTAAGGACATGAAGCTTTTATTCAATTCATCCATCAGTTTCTCCTTTTCCTCTTTCTGCTTAGCTTTCTCCATCTAGAAAACCACAAAATAAAACAGATTACCAACTATAAATTGACATGCCATGCAAAAGAAGATAAAAGGAAAACAGTGGAATAGTCACCCTGCCAAGTTTGCTCTTCATGATGATCTCTTCCATGACTTCCTTCTTGCTCTTATGCCTCTGCAGAGAGAATCCAAGAACATCAGCGATGCCTAATCTGTCAACCGACTCAACCCTCATGGTAAATTACACCCAAACATCTAGGAGATCTGTTCTTACCTCTTCCTCTCCAGATGAGTCAAGCGATCTGTTTCTGTTTAGATGTTTCAGTCCTGAATCGTTAGACAGTATTAGCTTTGGTCAAGGGAAAGAGTTGAAGAAAGTCAGACTGCGAGAAGTGGCTCTTCCCGATTATATAAGGTCAGTTGTTAAAATTTTCGATGCTAGCAGTGGCATATGGGAATCAAGTATATGAGGGCATTAGCAAAAGTGTTATCAAGAAAACATACTCTTTGATCCAGCATCTTCCAGATTATCGTCTTGAAGATCTTCATCAGACAATAGTCCAGAATCAAAATCATCCTTTCCAGAAGAACCACCAAGAGTACCATCTTCATAAATATCTTCCTCCCCATCAGACAAATTATACATGCTCTTCTTTGCTAGTTTCAACTACAGAGAAAACAAGAATTCAGTTTCAGTCAATCCAATTGATTTAAAATATCTTGCTAAGCATATGATTCTCAAGTTTTTTAAAATGTGTTTTCTGATTCAATAGCTGACCTGACGTTCCCTCTGCGATCGAATTATAGCCTTGTCGAATTCCCCAAGCTCATCGTTCTGCTCTCCTATACGCTTATCCGTAAAAACCGAAGCTTTCAAACTCTGCTCGTACTCTTTGAGCAGCGTGTTCTTCCTCTTATCAACAGCGCGAGATCGTGAAAGACCGAGGCGGCGTTCTTCGCCTTTACGATTCTTGCCGAGGACGTCGAACCTCCGGCTAGACCAGATTGACTCAAATGGATTATCGGCCTTCTGCGCCTTGGCTTTCATGGCGACTGCATCTGGTCCCGTCCTTTTGCCGCCTTTTTTATCAGGCTTCTTCTCCTTCCCCTTCCCCTTCCCCATGATTTACTCAGGCTGATGCGGCGGCTACGACGGTGGCTAGGGTTTACGAGATGAGATGAGATATCGACAGGGTTTTGGGAAGTATCAAAATATTTCAGTAAGGCTAATAATATGAAGAAGAAGAAGAAGAAGAACCGGGCGGGGCGGGTCGGGTTCCATTTGACCTATAAGCCCATATGTTCATTTAGGGCCGGCCCATTTTGCCTTTCTTTTGGGAAGATGCCGGCACAATAAAATACAACAATCTCTCTCTAATCAAAAGGATAACAAAAAACTCTTTAAAAAATGTGGGAAATGAAATCGGCCTAATTACTAACAAGTTATAGCGCTAGTTATTTGTAATTAAATGTGCTTTTGTTTTTTAATTAGGATTTAATCCGCCTTAGTTATAGCAAAGAGTAATTTTTTAAAAAATAATTTGTTTTAAAATTTAAGAAAAATTATTTTTATTTGAATTTTATAATTTGTCTAACTTATGATTATAAATAGAATTGTCAAACGGAATAATGTGTCTATTTAATCCATTTTTCAGTGAACTAAAATATTATTCGGTTTCACCCGTAAAACCTATAATCTTGAAAAGATAATTATAATATGCACTGTTTAATGACTATAGTTTTGTGGTTAGTTCACGAACTCTTTAAAAAAAAAATCTTGTGTATAACTTTTTATAAAATTAGTAAAATATTTTTCAAATTTTATTTTGATATATATTCAAATAAAATATAATAAATTATAGTAGAAAATATAGCAAGATTTTGAATAGATATTTTTCTTTGAATATATATGGATTGATTATTATTTAAAAATATATAATATTAAAAATAATTAAGAAACTAAATAGTAAATAACCTTTTTAATGATAAATACATATTTTTCATATTCTCATCAATAATTAAAAAAAAAATTATATCATTTCCTATTTCAATTATTTTTCTTATTTGTAATGGCATAATATGTAATAACTTACAGAACAAAAATCATTTTCAAAAATGTCTTCATAAATAATATTATAGAGATTTGTAATTGCATAATATGTAATAACTTACAAAACAAAATTGTTTTTCAAAAATATCTTCTTAAATAATATTATAGAGATGGTATAAAAGTTTCAAGCCGAATTTCAATAGTTTGTGTAGCCAATTTTTTTTTTTTTTTAAAGTACAAAGTAGTTATGAGTTTTATTTTTTTGTTTTGTTGTCACCTTTAGAAATATATATCAAACGTTCACCCATTGAGCCAGTTGGAACTTGGAAGTACTTGCATAAAAGAAATTGATCCCATGAGATATATAACACTTCGAGTCAAACATTAGGCCGAACTAAGTGCATCGAAGCATGAGAAAGAATCAAAAAGAGATGTTAAACGCCGACCACTTCGAAGGTGCGGATGTTTTCTTGATCAAATCCATACAGTTGGTCTCAAAACAGGAGATGTTTAACGGATCTAGTGGCAGCTCTGAGGGTGAGCAAGAGGTGTAAACGTACAAAGTCAAAAAAAGCTTCCAGATTTTGTTCTTTAAACTGAGTCCACTAATCTATTTTCTTACTAATTTTGTTTATATAATTAAGGGTCCAAATACTATTATATGGCACAAATTCTACTCTGTCTTTGAACCACCCATAAACTGATGTATGTTGATGCATTCTATTTCCCAAATGAAATGTTTAAACTCCGAGAGGAGGACTGAAAAGCCTCTCCGTTGGTGAGGTAGTTCTCGAAAAATCTTCTTGTCAACTTGATTTTCGCAAATCCGTCCAATTCTACATTTTTTTTGTTTTTGTTTTTATAATCAGGAAGGGTTTTTTGTCTACCTCATTTATAAAGCACCTTTAAGTGGCCAAGACAACTCAAACCAAGAATCTCCCACTGAGGAATTACCACTGGACCAAGGCGACTTGGTTCAATTCTACATCTTGGGTCTTCTAATTTCCAAAAGCCATTTGTTCCACATCTTGTTACTCCATGATTCAATAGAGGATGTGGATCTTGCATTTCTATGTGAAGTCACCATCTGCAAACTTGTTTTCTCGTAATTATTAGGGTTTTCTGCAAAAAAACCTATCAAGTGGTTCAGATTTGCAATTTAACATTTCAGCTTGGAAAAATGCAAATTAACCCTTCAGACACGAATTAACCTGCAATATAACACTTGTGTATATTGATGACATGGATTCAGCAAATGTCGTTTATATTATTAACAGAGTATGAAACGCAACATTTTATCCCAAAAAAAAAAACTAGGACATTTTTCTTTTCTTCTTCAATCTCTCCTATGAGAGCCTTTTTCAATTTGGAGAATCTCGATGGGTTTCTCCGACGAACCTATTGCAGCTGAGATTAAGAGAGATTGCTAGAGATTGAATTTGACCCAATTTCTCTGGGATTTCTCTAGCGAATGCATTGTCACCGAAATTGACAAGTTGTGACTCTTATTCTTCCGATTATCCAGTAATTATCTCAATCGAGAGCTTGATTTATAGTTTGGTCTCTTCAAAAATGCATCCTCAAACTGGCGAGAGCAATCCCTATAATGTCTCTATTTGTCGCAATATCAAGTTCTATAAGCCACTTTCCGGATGCCATTGATCCAGGATCATCAACACACCTTCCATTGACAATAGCAAACAAGCTCTGTCTTGAAGCTGCTTTAAAGAGTTCTTCAGGATTCTCTGTGTTAGGCCAAATTAAAAAAAATCTTATATACCTTTGCAATCGAAAGATAGGGATTATACCTTAACAAATTAAAAAAATATCCGTTTTAGAAAATCATGGCTATGGCGTCTGGATAATCACTTCCAGCTAAAGAATAATCGGAATATCTAGAGGGAGAAAAGCAATTGCAGGAGTACAATCGAGATTTACCCAGTTCCATAGCAATCAATGAGAAGAAAAAAACAATGGATTCTTTTTTTAATCCGCTAGAACGATCCTTAAACCGTAAGTCCCGAGAATTCTCGAGAAAACAGAGGAAGAGAAAGGTTTTCAGATGCAGAAAAGGACATAGAGAAAGAGGAAGAGGGTATAATGATTTTGGGAAGTATTGATGTTGAATCAAACATCAATTGCACGTTGGAAGAGATGAAGAAGCTTCGTGAGGTTTTCTAACAATGGCTGCAAAACAACATGTAGTTTTATTTTTATTGTCTTATGTGTGTTGTTTTTTCCAAATAAAACGACCAGCAGTTTATAAAAATATATTTGACAAAACGGTGTGCTTTATGTACCGCACCGATATAACGTCTATTATCTCTAAAGACTATATTGCGGGTTGACTCGTGAGTGAATGGTTGACTTGCATTTTTTCTACGTGAAGGGTTAAGTTGTAAATCCTAATCACTTGATGGATTTTTTTTTGCAGAAAACCCTAATTATTATGAACTTTCGAGCACGCTTGATGTTCAATTTATGCGCGAACAACGATATTGGGTGGTTTCCGATAAAAATAAAAAAAAACCCCGAACCTTTAAAAGTTGTTTACATACAAACAAAACAATAATAAGTGTGGAGTTGTGGCAGAAATAAGTTCATATAATAATTGCACCCACAAGTCCACAACCATGATTAAACGTAAATGTTACAACTTACAAAAAAAAATATTATGTATATATTAAATAGTAATTATTCAGGCCAAAAGCCAGAAATCTTTGTGACGCTTAGTTGTAAGAGTGTATCCACCAAGTTTCTTGCTTCTCTTGCGAACCGCAATGGCCATGCAAGGAGAGTTGTTAATGCAATACTCTACGACGTCGGTTTTGGTCATGTGTCGGGCCTGTGAGGCCCATATCATCAGTAGCCGCCACGTGGTGTGCTGTTTCTTCTGGCCTAGAACCAGCAAAGACGCCCCACGTTCTCTTGCCTCTTTCACTATGGTCGGACCTTTCTCAACACCTTCCACAACCACCATCTCTGTCTTTACCTAATTTCAACAAATTATAAATTGAATGAACAAAGTCTTTTTTTTCTTTCATTTTTTGATGCCCAAAAACATAATTTATATATGAATTTGAAAATGGTATCATGAAGAGACATATTATGAACCTCAGGTCTTTTAAGCTCACAAATGTTTTTCAAGGCTGAAACTTTTTGATAAGCTTTTGACGTTGTGTGTTTGTCACAAGATTCCTCTTCTTCAGTAGCTAAAGCATCTAAAAACAAAAGCATAGGTAAAAGCAATAATAATAATCACATATCAAATATGTTTCTCTCTTTGTGATGCTTAATTCTGTCTACTTACATTGTTACAAAACGCTGTCGAATTTTTATTTTGTATTTAAAGAAAAATCATATATTTTGTGGGAAACTAATAAGAAGAAAGAGAAAATTAACCTGATTGAGAGGGTTTAGCTTTACGAAAGTGGAGAAGAAGAATGGAGTCTTGAGGCTGAGCGCAATGGGAGAGAGTCCAAAGCAGAGCATTCTTAGACTCTGAGCAAGAATCAACCACAACCACTATTCTTCTTCCATTTATCTCTGTGGAGGAGCTTGATGGCTCTTGGCTGCAGCCATGATGGCTCGTTGTCGTCGGTGGTTGGACTCTTACATGAGCCCTTATTCTGTTTAGGAAGAATCCTTCTCCTCTCTTTCCCATTCTCTTTCTCTCTCTAACTCAATGGAAAAGGACAAGAAGATGCTATAAGAAGGTAGAGAAAGTAAATGAAATTAAGAGCTATAATAATGTGTAATTATGATCCTGCTTTTGGTAGCTCCCCACATTTTTATTTATAGAAAAACTCAATTTCTTCCATCTAGGAATCGTTAATTGTGTATATTCTGTGTATAGCACCGACATGACATCCACATCCACACTCCCATGGGATATAGAATCGTTGTGAATTTTGCAATGACCAACAAATAATTGATATATTTTATCGTTATTATTCATTCCACATTTATCGAATTCTAAAACCGATTCTTTGACTTGTAACGCTAGGATTCGTTTATGTGAGTTTGTATTTATTTATTTATTTAGATTATGTTCCTCCGGTTTTGTAATCAAAATATGTTAATGAAAAATATATCATCTAGACACAGTGCAAAAAGTTATTATTATCATATATAATTTGACACATTTGACAATTTAGTATAAAAAAAATTAAACCACACGTATTATTTTTTGGCGAAACGCGTTTAATTACATATAATTAACAAGATCTACGATATTCTTTGTTATTTCATTTTCTTCATTATTTGTATAGAGAGCACCTAAACAGTGAGAAATATGTAAAATATGTAAAACCCTTACTTTTTTATAAGTTCCACCGATTCGATTACCAATATAGTAAAACTAAAAAAAAGATGATTTCTTCATGCAAAACATGTAAAACCCTTTACTTTTTTCTAAGTTGTACCGATTCGATTACCAATATAATTTGTATGCGCGCAAGATGGTGGGCGAGTGGTAGGGCGGGTTCAGCAAAGAGAGCAATTGATTAGTTATGGGTTTGATTTTTCGCCTTCGCTAAAATCCAAACATTATCTTGTGGGAAGTCTGTCAGTTGGACCTAGGTCCAATTGGTTTACATAATAGTCCGAAATGCAGGCAGCCGGGCTACCTCTTTCACTTAGTCGGAAGGTCTACCTAATTTGGGGTCAGGCGAGGTAGTTAAAAACCCTTACGAGTCAATATAGTCCATCCTGTAATATTTTAGTGCGTTTCTATTTGGGACCGACCGGATAGCCGATAGGGTTTATCGGAAATAAAAAATTTGTATTTTTTTATGCACATAGTGAGATGTTGTGTAACTATATATGAGCATCTGAGTTTGGCTTTTTATGACGAACGTTCGAAAATTCGCTAAAAGTGAGGTGCGCCTAGAGCCTGATTAATTAATCGGAGTTTAATCCAAGATTTTATCGAAATTACGTTTATATCTCTTATATATTTAACGATAACAGAAAAAGATGAATTGTTGTTAGTGGTTGAAGAGCTTTGTTAGTAGGTTTAGATATGAGTTTAAAGCGTAAGTTGAAATTTTTTTGTTTATTTTACAGGTTTCTTTAATGAAAGACAAATTTGTGATTTGAGCTTCATCTTCTTCTTAATGAGTAACTAGATTCTTTAAGGATTTTTTTTTTTTTTTTACCAAATTTTGTAATATAATTTTTTTGTATTTAGATATAATTTGTTTTATAGATAAAATTTTTCCAATAAGTGACAAAGATTTATTTTTGTGTTTAGATATAGTTTGTTTTTGTAGATTTAAGTTTTTCTAGTATTAAATATGACCGTGATTATAAATACATAATTATAACTCATCCATTAGAATGACAGCGATTATATAAACATAATTCTAACTCCCCCGTTCATATTACAGTATAATATAAATATTTACTAATTTCAAATATATAAAAATTTAAGCTGATTAATTATGATAAAAATATATAATAACATATCGTTTATCATGTCCGTCATTATGAGAATATTATTTAAATTTAAATATTTAAAACTCTTAAATCTAAATTATTATCCGGTTTATTATTTTTGTAAAGAAACAACTGATTTTGTGATTTTTGATAATTAATATAACATATATTTAAGGAAATCCAAACTAATCTAAATTAAAATTTCAATTTTATAATTATTTTTTAAATATAAATTAAAATATGTTTTTATTAATATTGTACTAAATTGATTTGTTTGGCAACTTGAATAGTAGTTATCCAAGTAAAAAATAGCCTAATATGAAGGTTTTCATGTTTGGACACAAAAAATGTATCTGTTTTAATTTTACTTGTGGTAGAATTCTTAATTTTGAACTTGAATAGAATAACCATTTGTGGTTTAGATTTTATGATAATAATTTTTTTAATAATTCTTTATTAATATAAAAGAATATTAACATAATCTTGACAATCTTAACAAGATTAATTAGATTTGCATTTCGAATTTAATTCTAAATTAATAATTTCTAAAATTGTATGATTCGTAAAATATTAATCATTTTATATATGTAAATAACAAATATTGAATATGTATTAGTAACTGAATGTTGTCCATATGCATGATCAAATTTATGGTTGTGCAAATCTAATTAATAATATATTTATTTTTTAGTTTGAAAAATATTCAATTATAAATCTGATTGTATTAATAAGATTTAAATTTAGAAGTAAACATATTTTGTTATTAATTCTTACTATTTTGTTTGTAACTGTTGATGAAATCTCAGAAAATCTACATTAAATTCAAAATTTAATATTATCTTTCAATGAAAATTGTTAATTTTGAATATGTATCATTTAAAAAAAAATTTATTATTAAATTATTTGGCATAATCAAAATTAAAAAATTCAAAATAACTAATACTATTGTCGTAACAAAATAATAATAAAATTTTAAATTATTTTTGAAATATTTAATTTACATATTTTTGAAATAATCGATTTTATTTATAATTTTAAATATTTAATTTAATTTTTGGCATAGTCTGAATTTTTATAATTACGAATTAAAATTAATATATATATATATATATATAATGAGATTAATTAATTAAATAAATTAATTTTTAATTTAATCAGATTAATTAAATGAATTTTTAATTGAACAAAATCATACTGTTTGGAAACAGGGAATAGTTATTCATAAAAATCTAAAGTTTAAAAGTTATCTAGAATAAGAATATATTTATTTTCATTTTTTCTGTTTTGACACAAAATAGCAGTATGTTTTAATAGATTAGATGGCTGCGAAAATTCTCAGCCCTTAAAAACAGCTGCCGTTGATTAAATTTATCATCTTGTTCATCATTGTTTTACCTTTTTCTTCAAATTACTACCCAAAACTTATAGATTAGTTGAAGTATAACTTAAACAGAACAAAAGTTAATTTTTTTAAAAAATATCTGAGTTTTTCACCGATTATAGTGAAATGGCAGGGGTTTCCAACCGCCCACGGACTACTCGCTGTCTTGGCAGCCGCGTAGACCATGTTTTCGAATACGGAAAAAATCTAATTATTATTGAAAACCAAATAATAGAAAACAAATAGAAGATCAAATGAAATAGATAACTTTTTTGCCTTTTTGTGTGTTTTTAAGTCATCGTTCTCAATCTTATTCTATTTTATTTTATTTCAATTTAATTTTCTATTTTTCGTTTTCATTTATTTATGAATTATATTCGCCTAGTTATAACTTTAATTTGCTTTAATTAAATGTAACTAGAAAAATAAAATTCTTTAGTGAGTTTTGCTGTTATAAATATAATCTGCTTTAATTATGAATTTTTCGTTTTCATTCATTTATGAATTTTTCGTTTTCATTTATTTATGAATTTTTCGTTTACTGTAAAATTCTTTAGTGAGTTTTTTTTAACTTTTGTTGCATTTAAGGAATCAAAGCATATAGTTACAGTAAACGACGGTGGTGGAATTTGTAAACCGGCAATTCAAAAAAATAAGTCAACATTCCCAAAACAAGTCAAACTTCCAAAACCCTTTTGGTATGACACGTCATAAAATATATATACCCACAAAATCTCCACGTTTCCTTGTGCCGCTCTCCAAAGAATCCTACTTCGCTGCAATTACGGACCAAAGCTTCAAAGTTTGTTGCTTTAATTGATTCTTTCTTCCTTCTACTCTCTCTCTCTCAGATCAATCCAAGGTATGAAGAACAGAAGAAAAAACATTAATCAATCATCATATGTTCCTCTGTTTTCTCCCCAAGTCCTGTCTTTTCTCTGTATCTTTCGTGATCCGTGATCTATAATTAGTTACCATAATCACTACTTGATCAACCCAAAACTGTGTTTTTATTATTGGTGATCTCCATTAATTCAGATCAATGGGTATTTTACTTTGCTGTCTTCGAGTTCCGGGGCAAGATGGTGAATCTGGAAACGTACCCATAATCAGAGCCTTGGGTTACCCAGTAACGAATAACTTTCTCACCAAGGTATCTCCACATTCTAAACCCTAATTTCCTTTTTCCTTCGAATTTTTGGTAGAACTAATCAATAGCTAACACTTCATTGTTGAATCCAGTACGAGCAACTATCTCAAAACCTGGAAAGAGGGGAAACGTCCTCTGTCGCCGACAACGAAGAAGACGTTTGTCCGACATGTTTCTATGGTAAAAAACAAAGATCATATAGATTATATTAAAAACGTTTGATGACAAGGTTGTGTGTGTGTTAATTCAATTCCTATTGTGATTGGAGACAGACTACATTGAGGATAATCCGAAGATAGTTTTGCAATGTGGACATATCTTTCACCTTTCCTGCATCTATGAATGGATGGAGAGAAGTGAAGCTTGTCCCTTTTGTTCCAAGGTTTTTATATATATTTGTAATTGTGTCTATCTTTTTATGTACTTTTTGTTTTGGGAAATTTCATTGGGTTTTATTTATGTTTTGTGATTTCTACAGACAATGCTTTTCTTGGAGGGTGAAATTACAGAGCAGGTGAAGTAACGATAAGATCCTCGGATTCTTCGCGGCTGCAAAATTTCTTTTATAAATTTTGGAAGACTTCGACCACATTCTTTTTTCTTGTTACACGAAATAATGATTAGTTGATTTTGTTGGGTAGAAAATTCACCTTTATCTCTAAGTCTATTTGACCTCCAAATCTTGTGTATACTTGTTTATTTAATACAATTAAAAAAATTTCGTTTCTATTTTCCATAATATCAGAGACAAAATCTTGAAAAAAAAACACAACTTTTTGTGTGTGTGTGTGTGTAATAAAGAGTCTTATAGTCTCCAACAATAGAAGAAATGATTAAAGAAGCTTACGGCCTTACACTGCTCGTTTTCATCGGATAATTTCAGTCGATAATTTCAGTTATAAGAAGGTACTACATCTGTTGGAACGGTGTTTTACTTCGACCAATACCTTGCGGTTTATATCTTAACTTATGGCAAAATCGACATTATTGTAACTTATCATCAGCTTTAAAAAAAAGCATGTAATTGTCAACACATACATCTATCATCTCAGAAGACAACCTAATACTATAAACCAGCTTATGTATCTCATAGTAAGTTTTAGCAGCTAAATTGTCCTCTGACAAATACTCTTTAATCAAATCAGCCCAATCATCCATGCAAACCTCTGCTAAGTTATGATCACTTTTAATAATCATCATCCTAGCCGCCAACGATAATTTAAAATGTCATTCTCTACATCCATCGTAAAGTGGCTGATTTGCAGTATCTAGCATATCATAAAATCTTTTTGTATCTAGATTGGGTTTCTCATCATGATGATCATGTGCAAATGTACTTACGGTTTTATGCAATGCATCCGTAACCATGTCATGAATCCTATCATGATCTTGACCATACTGCTCAACATGATAATCAAATTGATGAAAATTATTTGACTCATCAAAATTCGATGGTTGATAATTGCTACTACTACTAGCTGCATTTCCTCCATGACTCTCTCCATGATAATAACAAATATAGTAATGCGGCATAAACCCACTATTTAATATATATGACCACACCTTTGAGGTAATGATAAATTTTATATTCATGCATTTTGGACAAGATAAATTTCATATTCATGCATTTTGGACAGGGACAAGGACAGTACATCTTACCACCGGTAATCGTATTTTGTATACTTCCCGCCTGATACATGAATCCCTCCACCCCATCAATGAACTCCTTTGTTAGCGATCCCTCCGAATCAATTCGATTATATATCAATCTTCTAATTTCATATATTGACATCTTTTGATTTTCAGAGAGAAGTAAATGGTCCTGAATATGGAATTTTTATTATGAGATTGGTCACTATATATAGATTTTTTTTTGTTACCAACAAATTACCTACGGATTTAGCATCGATTTTGCAACGAATATTAAATTTAGCGACGAAATAACGACGATATGTTTCATCGTGAAAAATCGGTACATCCGGAAAAATAAACGTGTTCACCTAACTCAAAAATCGTTGTAAAATCGTCGTTAAAGCGATGATGTTTTGCAACAAAAATAAATCGTTGCTAAAACAGTGTTTTCTTGTAGTGAGTGCAATCACTTCTCTTCTGGTGACGAGAGATTATTATAATAAATGGGCAACCGATATCCTTAAAGTTCTTTGTACTAAGAAGAGAAGGATAATCGTAGAATTATCTAACCATTTTTAGTTGGCTAGTCGATTTGATATCATGTTTTATATCCATTAAAAAACCCGGTAAGTAAGTGGGGTACTCGACGACGGCTACTCACTTTGTACTCACTTTGAAAAAGAAAAAAAAAACAGGAGAGGGAGTTTCATCCACAGGACGTCGACAAAACTGAAGGAAAGTTGTGAAAATTTGGAACAGTATAAATAAGAGTTTGTAAACATTATTTATACATTAATGAAAAATAAATTTTAGATGGGTATTTGAATCAATTCGTTATTTTTTAAAAAGGTTTTAATTTTTTTCTTGTTCTTTTCTCCCGATTTTACAACACCTTTAAATAGCGACTATGTGAGATGACTCTAAGTCAATTTTCAAACATTTCCATTTCCGTATAGGATCACCATCGGAGCCACAACAAAACATTAAATACGTCTATTACGAAAAATAACATATATGCACATCATACTCAACCGACCAAAATGCCATCAAATTAATCACTAAACCTGTGGTCAAAATGTGCCGTTAATTAATCAGCAACTAGGATTTAATCCGTGCTATAGTACGGAGTAATTTTTTTAAAAAAAATTGTTTTGAAATTTTAAAAAATTGCTTTTATCTGAATTTTACAATATAGCTAACTAATGATTATAGATAAAGTTGTCAATTTGTAATAATTTGTCTATTTAACCCGTTTTGCAAAAATATTATTCGGGATAATCCGCAAAAACTTATAATCTTAAAAATATAACTATAATATGCACCGTTAAATAACTCTAGTTTTTGTGGTTATTCTACGAACTCTTTTTTAAAATTAGTTTTTTTGTGTCTAATTTTTTATAAAATTAGTAAAACAAAATTCAACTTTTGTTTTAATATATATTCATATAAAATATAATAAATTATAGTGAAAAATATAGTAAGATTTTGAATATATTTTTTTTCTTTGAATATATATGAATTGATTATTATTTTATAATATATAATATTAAAAATAATTAAGAAATGAAATAATAAATAATTTATTTAATGTAAAATATATATTTTTCATATTTTAATCAATAATTTTAAAAGATTATTATATCATTTCTTATTTCAATTATTTTTTGTTATTTGTAATGATATTTTATTTAATAACTTACAAAACAAAATTCATTTTTAAAAATATATTTTTAAATAATATTATAGAGATGAGGAGATAAGAAAATTAATAATAATAGAGGTTAGAAAAAAGTGCGACCGGATAAGTTTTCTATTCATTTATAAGGACGAAGCTTCGAAGCCATAGCCGCTAGAGAAACAAAAAAGAGATTTTTCGTATTAAAAAAAAAGAAAGAGATTTCGTCTCCGTGTCAGGCACTTCGTCGTCGACACCGGAAGCTTTTTGTCATGTTGCTGATTTGTAACTTTATCAGAGATATATATATTTCATCAGAAGTGGATTTCATCGAGACAAAGTTAGAGCGGAAGTATATCTATGGTGCTGGTTTGTGGTGTTTTTTCTTATGATTTTCAATCTTTTATAGTTTTTTTGAATCTAAGTCTATCGTTTGGGAATAATCACTTAGATTTTGAAAATTTAGATTACTAGTTTGATTTACGAAGATGCATGCGCTAGAAATACATATATGTTGACGGTGTGGCATAGCTATTTTTGCTGTCGTTTTCGTAATTGTGTAACGTCTCTATCCTTGTTGTTGTTTCACCGGATTTTTACAAAAAAATATATATTTTCTAGGGTTATAATTTTTCGTGTAGTAGTTAGGTGTTGGATTTTTTTAGTAATCTCTTGTCTTTGATAGTTTTTGGAGCTTTGTAATGGAATCTAAAACTGAGTTTCAATCTGACAAATCTTATTTTTGGCAAAAAGTTTAGCTATATTATTTACATTTTTTGGAATGGTTTATCCTTTTCATTGATGGACTTAGTTTCATAAACTTACTTGGTTGTATGGTTTTGATTTTTTATATGTTTTCTTTCATAGGGCTTTTGATTCCGGAAAAATATTATTTTTGCTGACTTTTGACTCCAAAAATGTATTGTTTTATGCCGATTTTTGTTTCAAGAAAAATCTTATGTTTTACAGACTTTGTAATTTTCAAAATTTTAATAATAAAATAAAATCTCAGCGCTAAAAACAAAAAAGAGTTTTCACATTCATTCTCTCCGGATCTTGAAATATATTACAATTTTTGCCACATACTGAAGCAAAAAACTTAAGAAGATATATTAATTAATTAGATGAAAAGGGGATAGCCACTATTTCTATATATTTGGCTAATTGTTTTTATTATTGACGATTATAAATATATATATATGGATTTGCTTCATGCGGCGAAGCAGCCAAGGTTGCAGTTGTAAACGGGTTCAAGTGACAGATCAAGATCGTTCCTCCTCATTGCCATTGGATCTTCTTCTTGATACAGACCACTGTATGCACATTCATACACATGATATAATTCACTTAAATACATAAGTGCTTAAAAAAATCCATATGTTTCACCGTAAATTGATAAAATAAAGGCAAATCTAATGATAAGTCCATCTTGAAATATCAAAGAGAGTTTATTTATCTAACAAACTCAATTTTCTTTTCTTGGTTTTAACTTAAATTTTATTTTAAACAACAACAAAAATCGAACTGATCGCCCCAACAGTTTCTTAAGCTTTTCGCAACCATTCCATCTACCTTTTCCAAACTATATAAGTTTGTTCGTTTGACGACCAATGCATTAACCTACGTTAATATATATGAATGTTCTTAGTTAGAGTATATTTAATTCACAACTTAAACGTCTACCCAGCACTAAACACAGAACCTATAACTTCAAAGGAATTATAATACCTAACGTCTACCTTGTATAACATATATGGTTAAGTATACACTCTTGAAAGTAAGAGTGCATTAGTAAATTTTAATTACCCCATGTTGAGAAAAGGAGATGGCTGATGAGATAGCATGTAAGGATGCTGGATTTGATGCTGCTGCTGCGGCGGCGGAGGCATATTGTGGCCATGGTTCTGCTGTTCCCACTGCTCTTGTTGTGCCCTAAGAATCTTTTCCCTCTCCTTGATCTGCCAAGTTCCAGTTTCGCACACCAATTTTTTACCAACTCATTCCATACCACATTATCATCATCATCACTTTTCAAAGCGACGAGTTCATAAATAAATAGATATATAGCATTAAACGTAACTGCGCATTTAGATCTTTGGTTACAACTAATAATTCCTTGCATTCATGCAATAAACTCTTATACATGTCTTAAATATATTCTCAAATTGTTTTTCCTTTTGCTTTCAAAGGTTAGTCCAATATTTTTTAATTAGGAGTAGTGTCTATATTCACATACCCTATATATAGATGACCTAAGTGGAATGAGATGTAGACGACGTTTTCAAGTTCAAATATTTTCAATCCGAGAGACAACCTTAAAACTAAACGGACAATGGAAATGACAGGAGATATGAAGATCTCGTAGGTATAGCTAATAGCTTGGCTTGAAGTGTGGAGTAGAACAGTGGAACGTAACAGTAATGCAATGAAAAACATGCATGTTGATGAAAGATAAATAATGACACGTGTCACCTGTTTGGAAAGCATGCTGTTTTGCTCCTGTATGGCCTTCTCCTATCATTTCCAAAACGGCACAATTGTTAGCTCCGCTGTACGTTAATTTCTTACATGCAGTTTCTCTAGGTAAACATACCTTTCTTTGGAGCTCATTGATGGAGTCGTACATAAGTTGGTTCTGCATAACACATGAGATCAACGCACCATTACTTTGAGTAACATGAGTCTTATACAAAACATGATTCCTTTCTAAATATGAAAAGTCATACTTTTGAAACCAACTTTTATGCATATTTACGTGACTGATTCTTATATACACACATATGTATTCAAATATTCAAATAATAACTTGTGTATGTTTTTTGTTTCAAAAAATAAATTGTATATGTTCAAGAAATAGATTCATACTTTTCTAGAACGGATGTGCTTAAGAGCAGTGTCAAGCTGCTGCTCCAGATTCTGGAGCTCCTTAGGGCTCATTGCTTGCAAGTCTTCTCCAAGATAATGCCTGAATTTCAATAGCATCCACGCATATTTTTACTTTCATTATTGCTAACAGTTTCTAATATCATTTTTGCTAACATTTATGCCTATATATATCATATATGATGAGTATAATTAGCGTGTACCTCTGGTTTCTCTCCAAAAGCTCAATCTTAGCCTTAAGCCTGTTATACTCCATCGACCAGTTCGTCTGCATCTCACATGTTTTATACAAACATAGTTCATCAGTATTATAAATAGATAGATACTCTCTATTCAACTTACAGGAGAGATAGTGATATACATTGACGTCGGACTCAGGTGCAATAAGCTGTCTCTCGGCGTATGAGTACCTCTCATAGCGCTCAAGTATTTTCTCCATACTGTTCAATTCACTAAATTAGGGCTAGCTTCATATCATCAACCACTTATTACTACCATACAAGGAATATTTACCATATAAAATTTGGATATATAAGCTCGTGTTTTCATCATCATGACATTGTAGAGTAAATTTAGCTAGGTCTTAATGATGGTTTTATGCCTTAATTTAACCGAGATTTCCTAGATCAAATCCTGTACACATTATGAATCATTAACGCTACACCTTTAGCTTCGAGTTCTAATTGCGATTTCTTTAAATTTGATATAATATTATACAGGAAAATCTTGTTAGAAATGACACATTGTAATAAAATATTGTAATCTGGTCAAATCACCAATTTACCAAAATCATTTTTGTACAGAACAGAGATAATGCTTTTTTTAATAGAGAGAAGAACAGCTGTTGCCTCTTGGAGCTAAGTTTGACCATTGGTAAGAAGCCGAACTTAGGATTAAGTTCATTCTTTTCGTGGATCCCCAGAGGTCAAAGACTCCCTACTCAGATTTGACATCTTTATTTCAAGATTTTCAATAGGTAAAATCAAATAAAACAGAAAGCAACTAAGTTTAATACTATAGTGTTTTAAATTATGAGTTCATACTTCTCAAAGCCGAGTGTACACATTTTTGTTTCTTAGATTTGTAAAATTGTGGAAAACACAGCTGAAGAAGAAACGATTCATAATGAGTTTAGGGCTGAAAAAAAAACCCTAGCTAAGAAATTAAAAACAGTAATCATTTTATATAATCTCGATTTAATTTGAAATCCTTGTATATTACCAGTTTTTTTGTCATCACATATTTTCCGTTTATCTATAGTAATAATACTCCATTTGTAAAATCATTAACAGAGAAACATTACATTTAATATATACTTGAGTTCATATTTCTAAGAGTCGAGTGGAATTAAACATTTTTGTTTCTTACTTAGGCATTAATTCAAAATTAGATTTGCAAAATTTTGAAAGACATGCATAGCTGGGAGAACAAAACAATACATAATGAGTTTAGGGCTTAAAAAACCCTAGCTCAGTAAATTAACATTCACCCATCTATATGCTCTCTATTTAGAAGAAATGATGCATACACACATATATGGCCAGATTAAGTAGTATATTATAGTTAGTGTTCTATGGTTAGATTCACTCCAGGACCTAAAGTTTTGAACTTTTAATTAATGCGATTCAAAGTATTAAAAAAAATTCTGACAGTAATTAACAGATTCAGTAAAGATATCTAACTAGTCATATTCCAAATCAATTAGAAACCCCTAGAAAATACCTAAATAAGAGCATTGGTTACTAATTAGGGCAAATCAAGTAGTCAACTTAAGAAAAAACATGAGACAAATCAAGTAACTAAAGATTATTATATATTTTGTTGTCTTTTAAATGAGAAAGTTACCAAGAATCAGTGGAGTATTCGAAGAGTTTCCCCTTATGGGAGAAGACAACAAGGGCAACTTCAGCATCACAAAGAACAGAGATCTCATGAGCTTTCTTCAAAAGACCGCCTCTTCTTTTCGAGAATGTCACTTGTCTATTGATCTTGTTCTCTATCCTCTTCAATTGAACCCTACCCCTTCCCATTTTAAGAAACACTTCTTTCTCTAAAAGAACCAAACAAAACAAGAAACTAAAAGAAGAGAGATAAAGAAGAGCTCAGGCTTTGGAATGATCCAATTAGGAAAGTTTTTCTTTCTTTCCTTTATAATAAGACTGTGTTTGAGTCTCGGGGATCTTTCTTTCACTCTTTATTTATGGAGAGATATGGGTAAGAGCGGTTTTAGGGAAGAGCTAAAGCTGTTTTTCCTTGTTGCAAGTGGTTTTTAAAGGATTTGTTGTCGACTTCTCATTGGTGTATTTGTACTCAAATGGGTCCACGTTTTCTCATTAGTTATTCGAAATGAGAGAAAATAAAATAAAAATTGATTATCGACGTCTCGTGAAGAGAGAAGTAGCATTGTACGGACCAGTGGACCTTCCCCAAGTGTCACCTTCGCTTTGTATTGACGGCGGAGATTTCCCTGTAGATCTACGAAACAAAAATAATTTCAATAATTTCTTTTTATTAAATTTATCTTTAATGTTCAGCGGTAACAGTGAAGTACAAATAGACCTCTCTTTTTTTGGCAATAGATGTTTTTTGGTAGAGTTGAGAACCAATTGTGTAATGTATTGCGTTCACGGATTTATACGCAGGATTTAATGAAAAAGTAAACGAAGAATAGTAATTTTAAACCCCCAAAATGTATTGTGTGAAGCTTTTGTGTAAAGGTGTATACGTACGGTGTAGCTCTAATTAAGCTGTAGATGATCTGCACAAAGATCAATTGAATATGTACTTTGTTGTTAATCATACACTTTTAACTCATATTCCTTTTTCTTCCTCAGCTGGTTATCTTTTTGTTTTAAAGCTTCAATGTCTCTTAATAAAATTAACCTTTACTCGAAAAAAAGTTTCCAATTGATTTAATTATTGTAAATGTGATACGTTTCAAATGAATTCACGTTTCAACTATCCATATATACGTCAATCATATAAATCACAAAATCTTCACAAAATTATATTTGCGCCGCTTTAAAACATGAAAATGTGACTATATACGAAATCAGATAGTATCACTCAAGTACACATTGTCCAATACAAACTTGAAGGCATGCTGCGTCGCTAGTTTAAAATCTATTCGGTTTGATTTTTTAGCTACTAAATCTAATTTAAGGTGTTATGTTTCTTTCACGATTCACATCATTTTTTCTCTATATACTCTTTCGTGTAAATTATCATTATTTGTTAATTAATTAATTTCATATTTCATCAAAAAATGTGGTGACAAATGATTGTTTCGTAAAAATATCAAAAGTTTAAGCATAGATTAAAGAGTAAAATTTTATGAAAAAAAAAAAATGAAACCACATTTAAATTTGTATATTTGAGGCCTCTGATATATTAGGATTGGTCCTACTTGTAAAAAAAAGTAATAATATGCAAATTCTATAATTAGTTGATATTAAAATATTATGTAGTCATATATAGTAATTTAATTGAACTAACTAGATTTCATATTAATTTTCTTCATAGCAGATATATTAAATCTGGTATGCCATGACCATATATACCGAAATGATCGTAGTTACATAACCAAATTTAAACATGTACGTCTTGAGATTTGAAAGGATACACATTTATACTATATATATGGATTATATGTATATGGAGATCATGAGCAAAAGTAGTAAGCAACAAAAGGAAAAGTAGAAACATAACAAATTGAGCAAAACTAAAAGAATCTAAGCTCGTGGCCTTAAAGACAACATCCCAATAACATCCATTATTTTCGCCTTTGTTACTTCTAGCTCCACCTGAAGGAACCAGAATTCGCACACATCGTAGATTGGCGAATTCAGTTTAGAGTTTAGGAGAATTATTTGTATTAGATTTATAGCTGTGCCGTTGAAGGCTGCCTACGTACCCTTCAAATAGGGATCAAGCCAAAACGTAGTTCTTGTTACAAAGGATGTGATGGGATTTTGAGATGATTAAGAATGAGGCGATGGCCTCCTTATTTATAAGTCTTGAAGTCCTTAGCTCTTCCTTTTCCTTCTTGACTTTGTATTGGCAATTATCCTTTTTCCTTGAAGCTGATAAGGATAATCTCCTTTCTTTCCGGGATTTGCCTTTATCCAAATAAAGGAAATCTTCTCTTTATTAATTAAAGGAAATTTCCTTTTAATTACGTAGATCGGTTTCGATGGGCCTTGAAGTTGATTGTTGGGCTGATTTCTATTCAAACCGGGTTAAACCGGGGGAGTGCTAAATCCCCCTCTAACAATTAGTCCCCCCCTCAGTTCGGCGAAGGAGTGTTCGAGTTCGGCGGATTTCTTTAGCCCGATTGGAGTTGAAATCAGCATCTGGTCGAATTTCCTTTTAGACGTTGTTCGTCTTTGTTCCTGCAAAAATTACTAAAGACGAGAGATTGAGCTCGAGACTGAGCTCGGCGTTTGTTAGTTAGGTGCGAGGTCGGTCTCGGCTTTTCCAAGTTCGGTTTCGATAGTTCGTGCGGGACTGTGAGGTCGGCGAGCTGTGATTGCGAGCTGCCCAATTGTTTAGATCGGTGAATTACGATTACGAGTTGCCATACTGCGGGGTCAGCGAGCTGTGCGGTCGGAGAACTGCGATCGTGAGTTTGGCGAGCAGGGGGTTGGCGAGCTGTGGCCGTGAGTTAGGTGGGGCTGCGAGATCGGCGAACTGTGACTGCATGATGAGTAAGTTGCGACTGAGCTACCTAACTGTTAGACCGACGAGCTGCGACCGCTAGCTACCTTACTGTCGGATCGTCGAGCTACGACCACGAGCTGCTTTACTGCGAAGTAGGCGATATGTTCGATTGGGAGGTAGGTGAACTGCTTGAGTTTGGCTTGATGATACGAACTGTACGAGTTCGGCGAACTGCTTAAGTTCGGCCTGATGATACGAACTGTACGAGTTCGGCGAACTGCTTAAGTTCGGCTTGATGATACGAACTGTACGAGTTCGGCGAACTGCTTAAGTTCGGCTTGAAGGAACGGATCCTATGATATAATCTGAAAAGAAAATATCTTCGAATAACAAGTAAAAAATTTGATAAAAAATACCTGAATTTTAGGGAGCTCTGTAGACGAGCTATAATCGATAAGTGACGAGCTGGATCTATCAGTGGATGTCCTTTTTTTTTTTTTTTTTTTTTTTTTTTTTTACCGAATTTGACTACGTTGGAGCAAGCCCAACAAAAAAGAGAAATCTGATCTTCTTTCATGTCGGCGGTGATGGTGAGTGAGGTCAGCATCGGGTGCTTCCTGGTCGGCATGCAAGTTACATCTTCTCTGGTCATGGTGGTTTTCATGCTCGGCAAGTGAGTTCGTCACGTTGAGTTCGAGATCGGCGGTACGATAAGTTTGCCTCCGCGAGCTCGGCGTGTTCAATGGCTGCGGTCTGATGAGTTCGGTGTGTTTGCCGAGGTCGGCATGTGCGGCGAGGTCGGTGTGTTCCGCAAGGTCGTCTCGTCATGTGCGAACTCGGCGTTTGTAAGCTCGTGGGAGTGAGCTCGGCGTGTCGTGCTCGGCCAGAACCATCTTTGTTGAGCTCGTTCTTCTTCTTCGGCGAGCTCGTTCATGGTGAGTTTGAGATCGGCGGGTTCATCATGGCGAGAATCAGATCGTGAGTTCGTCATTGTTTGTCGGATTTCTAGGGTTTTAAAATAATTCTCCATAAACACCAGATTTTTCTTGCCCCCTCCTTCTAGCGCCAATTGTTAAACCAGAATTCGCACACATCGTAGATTGGCGAATTCAGTTTAGAGTTTAGGAGAATTATTTTTATTAGATTTATAGCTGTGCCGTTGAAGGCTGCCTACGTACCCTTCAAATAGGGATCAAGCCAAAACGTAGTTCTTGTTACAAAGGATGTGATGGGATTTTGAGATGATTAAGAATGAGGCGATGGCCTCCTTATTTATAAGTCTTGAAGTCCTTAGCTCTTCCTTTTCCTTCTTGACTTTGTATTGGCAATTATCCTTTTTCCTTGAAGCTGATAAGGATAATCTCCTTTCTTTCCGGGATTTGCCTTTATCCAAATAAAGGAAATATTCTCTTTATTAATTAAAGGAAATTTCCCTTTAATTACGTAGATCGGTTTCGATGGGCCTTGAAGTTGATTGTTGGGCTGATTTCTATTCAAACCGGGTTAAACCGGGGGAGTGCTAAATCCCCCTCTAACACCACCCTTCTTTTCTCCCATTAAATATCTCTTTCTACTCTCTTTCAGTTGATTATATATATCGTACTCCAGATTCTCCAGACTCCACTAAACTGTATCTTAGATTCCAAATACTAAGGAAATTATTACTATGAGTTATCGTTAAATGGAGGTAATATCTATCTTCGATGTTATGTCCCAAATATTAGTCATCATTCAAAGTAGTTTTGAAAAATAGAACACATAAAAGCCTAACAGTCGTTTTGAAGCAGATCCCAATAGTTGCCTTCCATGAGTGATCTTTGTATCAAGTAACGCAAGTTTTCTATTTGAGGAAATGGTCACTCGGCAAGTGTAGGATCTTTCCATTCATATTTCGTAATTATGATGAATATGAAAAACGTGAATTTTAGGTAAGTTATCTACAATTCTCACAAAAGATTAGAAACTATATAGTATACGGATCGGAGGACATTGAAAGTTTTTTTGAATAATTAATTTGTTCTTGTCCAGATACAATAATTTGCAAACGGTTTTTAAATAGTCTTGACTTAGTTCGAAAAAACAAACTAAAGAAAATAGTTCAATATTTGATAAACATCTTCAAACAAAGATTTATCACAAGATCGGATTTTACTAAAGTTAGAAGAACGGATTAAAATCTCAATCTCTATTTTTTTTATAAATACAATAAATTGCTTTGTTGTTAAACAGTGTGTATACTTAGGTTCTCAATGTTTACTGCGGGAGAGGCGGTTTAAGGTGTGGGAGAAAAAAATGTTACCATTCAACATATTTTAATTTTTGTCTTTTTTAATTAAAAAATTAACTAATAAAAAAATAAAAATAAAATGCGGTGTAAATTTTGCTTGCTTTTACAAACCACCTAGTGCGTTTAAAACAACATCCAAATAGGAGTGTTTCATATCTTTTTTTCAATTACTTGTATATATATGTATATACATTTTTTGTGTTGTATTATACTTGATATTTTAAATTTTATGTATTTCTTAACAAAAAATATTGTGTGTTATATTTATAAATTAAAACTTTAACTTTTAAATTATTCGATTATATTAAATTATTTTAATTGGTTTTTTTGGATATATTTTTAATTTGATTTTAGTAATAAATATATTATTGTAAAATGGCAAACAAATTTATTAAAATTTCCATAATTATTTAGTTATGGTTCGCAGTTAATTTATGAAAAAGTCTTGATCAAAAATGAATTAATAATTTTAATTTATAATCATATTATCATTTATATTTATATCTAAAATATATATTCCGAGCCACTTTTTAAATTTTCACCATTCACACATTTGAACCGCACCGCATGTTGTTTTTTTTCACCATTCATATATTGTCCCGCACCGCTTGTTCTGCAATAACCGCACTTGTTCCGCATGATGCGTTTCTTCCAACCGCACCGCACTAAAAATGCACCGCACCTCTTAAACCGTTTGTCCCGCACCGCTCAAACCATTGTCTTAGTTATGTCTCCATCAAAGAGCAAGTTGGGTCCAATCCAGCCACATCAAATGTCCAATTACTGTACACATCATTAGCTTCTAGCCCCACCATTCTATATATACATGTATATGTATATTTTTTTTTCTCTAAAGTCTCATTTAAAAACAAAAAAAATTATAGATTAAACGTTAAAATGTAACAATTCATTAAAAAACAAATCGTGTACCATCGATGTTAACATTATCTTGGAAAAAGTAAATTTTAATAGAATTCGTATAGTAACAAATCTTTTATCAGTTTAAAAAAAAAAAAAATTAGTGAAACAAATATTTGTTTTTGTTTAAAAAAAAGAGAGATGTATGTAGTATATTCAATCGAATATAAAATTACTCGTAACAGAAGTACATATGAATATGATGTATATGCAGCAGCTAGCATCTATGTTGATGCTTTCTTCTAACCACCACGTTCAATATTATATATCCTTCGTGTTACACCACAAAACCTCTATATTTCATTTTCATATCTCTCTTAATTTCTCTGGATACATTCATATATATGTATAGTTGATGAATATCTATCATAACTTTACATGAAGCAAGAGGGTACTGTTAGGTAGCGGGTTTTTAGCCTATTCCCCTATGAAATATTCAGCTCCTGATTATTCATATACGAAATATCAATTAATGCTAAAAACATCATGAACTTCTTAAATTTTTGATTTTACTACATGAAATTATGAAATTTGTTCAATTTAATCAAAACCGTAAACGGTGTTTGTTTTTCGTTAACGATTGTTGACGTGACTGACAAGTGGCACATTGATTTGGTCTGGTTTGACCAAATTAAAAAGCTACGTCGTTTTGGTCATAATTCACGATTCAAAAATTACGGGAAAAAATCATTACAACACTAGATCCCAGAGAATGCCCAGCAAAAACCATATCATACCCTTTCCCATTCTCTTCCCAAATGCTAAGAAGCGTCTCTGATTCTTGATTCAAAACCCAAGCCGCAGATTTCAAAAGCCCCTGATGAAATCCACCTCCGATTCCTTACTTTCACTGCATCTTTAGCTTTCTCAGTCTCCTGAGCAACACTAGCATCTGGTTTAGGTGCAGAAACTGGTTCCTCCTTTGGCTGCTGCTTTGCCTTAGTTTCAGAAGTCTCTGGCTTTGATGGTGGTGCTTCTGGAGCAAGCAGAGGGTTCTCTTTGGGGTTCCTCATCCATCCATCTCGGCTCAGCTGCCTAGCATCAAGTGATGCCAAGATTCTCTTCTCATAATCTTCTCTGAAATTCTTCTTACTACACCAGAGGGAGATGAATTTCTCAACCTCGGCATTGGAGAGCGCCTCAAGCTCTTGTATGTTCTTTTGTGCAGCCAACTCTCTAGCATTGTTCAACACAGTACGGCCTTGGTAAAACCCATAATTCTGTAATAAATAGAAAAAATACAAAAATGGAAAAGAGTATTTCAATGTTGCACAAAACATTATCCATCACACAAAAATACTCAAAAGTATATGTGTTTGTACCGTCTCATCGCGTTGCTTTCTGAGCTCATGGATGTTTGAATAAGCTTTGTCCCTCTTCTCGCTCACAGTCTTCAACTCATTCTCCAGCACCTGAATCTCATCTTTCGTTGCTTTCAACTTTTCACTCAGCTGATTAATCCTTGCTGAAATTGCTTGCCTCTCCTTTTTCACTCCGTACAAACCAGCACCCAATTGTGAGAATTTTTGCAAAAAAAAAAGCTCAGATTCTTGGGACAGGCTCGAAGGTTTGGGTTAATTTCCAAAATGTGAGACAAAGTTGAGATTCTTACAACTAGAAATTGATGGGGTTTCAAGAATAAATTGAAAATTTTGGGATTATAAGATTAGGGGAAATCGAAATTTTTGACCCAAAGATGATATTTTTTTATTTAAGAAACAGAAACGACGTCGTTTTGTAAGAGTTTTTTAATTTGGTCAAACCAGACCAAACCAATGTGCCACTTGTCGTCAGCCACGTCAGCAATCGTTAACGGAAAACAAACACCGTTTACGGGTTTGATGAAATTGACCAAATTTCATAATTTCATGTAGGAGTTCATGATGTTTTTAGTATTGATCGATATTTTGTGTATGAATAATCAGGAGCCGAATAGTTCATAGGAGAATAGGCTAAAAACCCGTTAGGTAGCAAATAAAATTATTAGAATTTTTCAAATGTGTTACTGTTAATACCCAGGTCCGTGAGCTTTGTTTGGAATATGGAGGCTTCGGATATTTTTAACCCAAATCACAAATTGTATGTGAAAGCCCATTTAGGTGATGATCCAAGCCTAGAAGTGTGAGTTAAATACAAAATAGTTACAAGTTTGTTTGAGTTAAATACAAAATAGTTAAAAGTTTGTTCAATGGCCTATTAGCTCAGTTGGTTAGAGCGTCGTGCTAATAACGCGAAGGTCACAGGTTCGAAACCTGTATAGGCCATTTTTATCTATATTTTTATTTTCATCCAATCACATGGTCGGATAGCCATAATTATGCCTTATATGGTTCTGAGTCAAGGAATAGTAAAATTTCTAATAGATTTGGTGGCATGAAAACAATAAATGTTCATAATCTGAAAATTTTCCTTTGTTAAAATAGTTATTAAAAAAAAAAACACTGTAGTTTCTTCTCCTTTTTTCCCCACATACTTGTAGTAGTTTCTAAATTAATAAATATTTAAAAAGATTAAAAAAAAAAACTGAAATTGAAAAGCGAAATGAGAAATGAGAAAAATGTGGAAAAAAGAAAAACAAAAGGCAGTGCGGTGTCCCACTCGTGAAAATGGATGTTTCTTTGTGTTTGGCAACAAAAAAAGGAAGAGAAGAGGCAAAGCCAATATGGTAAAGAGTTCAAAGCCACTCCTTTCATATCTTTGGTGATTGATTACACGCTTATCTTATCCTCTTCAATTATATAATTATGCCACATGTGGACTATCATCTCTTTCATTAAATATCTCCATTGCTTGCGATATCGACGGACTGAATTTACACTCACTTTTTGGAGTTTGTGATAGAATCGGTTTTTTTTGTTTTGTTTACTGGTAAGATAAATGGTAAGAGTTGGAAGTAGGTAATGACCATTATTGCTATTGGAAAGATATAATCGTACAGCGAAGAGTATATAAAACTAAAAAATAGTTAAACAAAACTAAAAAACTTTAAGAAAATAGAAACTTCGAATGATATATTTCACTTACACTTTTATAAATCAATTTTGGTTATACGATATAATGAATCCTCCAACATGAACACATATAGTCTTTTCCGGAATCATCAAATATTTTGATTTTAACAAAGAGACAAGTTTCATATTTATCACCAACAACATTCAATTTAATTTTATTAGTCAATGTAATGTCAAATGCATTTTGGAGTTTTATATAGTCAATTTATCACCAACAACATTCAAATGTAATAGCCACCGAAAAGTGTATGAAAAGGGGGAGATGGGGACAACAAATTTCATCGGTTAGTTTATAAAATTTCCAAAATGATAGTTTGGTTACTTTCCACTATTTCATCAAAATTGTTTCAATTATTTTATTTGCGTTAATGGTTGTATTGAGAATGTTTTTGTATCTTGTAAACTCTTTATGATATCAAAATTTGCAGTAAAAAAAGAAATTAAAAAAGTAAAACATCATGATTACACTATAGATTTTTGTGTGTGTGTGCAATAACAATTATAGAATATATATGTGTGAATTTTTGATGTATGAAAGTTGTCATAAGGTGAGAAATGGTGGTCAATCTTTCAAAGCCCACCATACCGTGTAGTCTCAAAAAGTAGGGCAATGCTGAGTTCGAAGAGTTGTCATTTGTGGGGCCAAACATTTGAGCCCATTGTGACTAAAAATATGATAAACTTATTGGGCTAAATGGGCCCTATTGTAACTTATTGTGTTCGACTGTGCCTAGTTTTGCATTTTGGAGTGGATAATATCCCAAGGAGAAGACGGACACATGGGAAGTGTTTAGTAAGCGATGGGATTGGTGAGAGAAGTATAGCCATAAGAAGCAACTTTAAGAATGCTGAGGTTCACAACACAAGAAAGCTACCTTACACTGTTCCCTCTTTTGTTTCCTTCGCCGATTCCTCCAAAATTTAGATATTGACTTGACAATAATAGCAAGTTTGGAGGCAATCGTTTATATACATATAGATTCGATTATAATAGTTTGTAGTGTTGATTAAACTTATATACCTCTGTGTATAGAATTATTGTATTATTTCTTTGATTATCAAATGCATCGTCCAATGGAGTCGTTTTTTTTAGTTGTAAAATGATTTATAACCATATTCACAATTTTGACAAGAAACCTTAATAGTTGTAAAAAGTATTTTGTTGATTTAGATACAAATGCAATGCCTTGTATATAAAAGTAAAGACAGCTCTTTAACCTAAAACATGAACGGCTAAACATGATTACGGAGGCCCAATAGGCCCAATACATTTCATTCTAAACTAAAAATTTGAAGAATGTCATATTATAAATTTTGACACCCCCCCACCACAAAAGTCATCTTAAAATATCGAATGATTTAATGTACATTATATAAGTATTTTTTTTACGAAAAAATGTTTAATATTCATAATCTAAGGGCGACAAAGTAGATAGGTCTTGATAAATTATCCGGAACCGAAAGAACTAAACCGAATCGAGCCAAATTAATTAGGATGAACAAAACCGAACTGGATAGTCATAAATATCCGACTCGTTCTTCTTATAAAATATTTCGAGTATCCAATGCGAATCGTAACTCGAATGGATATATGCAATATACGAAATACAATTATATATACAAAATATTATGTATATTTAGATTAAAAATAACTAAAATACCTGAAATAATTTGAAATATCTAATTGCAATTAGTTATATATATCAAGATTAAACAATTTTATTAAAAAATGAACCAATTTTTTAAAAAATTGAACCAAATTTTAATTTGTTTTTTTTTTGGTATTTCGAATAATTCGGGTACTTGAAACTAACTCGAACCTAAGGCCTACCCAAACTGAACCGAACCAATTTTTTCGGGTTTTATATGGGTCATAAATCTCCCTACCCGAATTATCCGAAACCGAAAAACGGACTTGAATCCACCCAAAAACCCGAATGTCCAGGATCAAAAATAAGTATGGAATGGAGGAGTATACAATGAATGAAATACTAAAATACCTTTTGTGGTTAGCGAAAATAAATACTCTCTCCATGAAGCAAAAAGAAAAAACTTTGATGCTTAACAATTTTGGAATACTAGATACTTGGCTGCGTTAACTGGAATCAAGTCCGGCCCAACAAAAATGGTGGTCCGAGACCAAAAAAAAAAATGTGGCATTTGTAAAATGTATAAAATAAAAGTTTTAAAACATAATTCCAATTTAATTTGAAAATTATTGGAAAAAAAGAAATAAAATAACTTGATATAAAAAAAGACAAGTATAAAAATATTTTGGTGATCTTATAAAAAATGGAAACATCAATTTTGTGACCCACAAAAAACTAATAAAGAGGGTGGTCCAAAACTAGGGGTGGGCATTTTAACCGAACCGAACCAAACCAACCGAACCAAATCGAACTCAAACCGACCCAAACCAAACCATAGTTAATACCCAACCATTTGGTTGAAGTTTTTCTCAACCCGAACGGTTCGGTTTGGTTCGGTTTAAAACCGAACCGAACCGGTAAACCGATGTGTTTTTGTTAATTAGTTAATTAATAATATTAAAAATAATAACACATAGTGATAGTTTTATATTAATGATATATACGCCTATATAGACTCATATAAGAGATGAATAAACATTGACTTGTATAATTAACTTATATTTAAGTTATTGGCTTGTTGTAGATTCATTTTAGTGATATGGGAAAGACGAAACCATGAATTTTTTCATTTTTTTAATTTTGATTAAGTGGAATACTTTCAGTTTGGTTTTAAAATTTTAGGGAATAATTTTTTTTATGACTTCGTTTTGTTTACATTTCGTTAGGATCTTGTTTTTATAAGTTGATTTTCTTAAAATCGAACTAAAACCAAACCAAAGTACAACCGAACCGAACTAAACCAAACCGAACTAAACCCAAACCGAACACAAACCGAACCAAACTTATTTCGGTTGAGTTCGGCTAGAGTTTTATTTAACCCGAATTAACCGAACCGAACCGAACCCGAACCGAACCCGAAATTAAACCGAATTGCCCACCCCTATCCAAAACCATGTCATAGCATGCCTAGCCTCTAAGCCGGACCTGACTAGAATCGGAAATTGTTTAATTATTTGAGATGATAGTGCATAACTGCATATTAGGGATTGGTCAGACAATGATGGAGATGGAGATGGAGATGGAGATGGAGATGGAGATGGAGATGAAGATAGAGATGGAGATGGAGATGCAAGTGTCAATTTCAAAATCAGGGGGCTCAAGTGTTCTTAACGCATCCTTTTCAACGTCTACGGTCCATGCCGAATCTCATCTTAACCACTACTTAATAGTTAGCATTCGTGTCATGTCTATGTTATGCCTTTGTAACCATTATTTTAATATGGAATCTACACAACGTGAGGTCGCCTCCTCCCCAAGCCCCGCCTTTTCTTCTTTATACTTCTCGGTAGTTTTTTTTTTTTTTTTTTAACATTGAACAAATTATGAGATAATTCTACAACAAAGATAATTCTACAACGGACAACGTTATTTGCTCCACAATGATGATGATGAACGGCTTCGCTTGTACCACGCTGAAAATTTCTTTATAAGCTTGCCTCCATTAATCTGCAGAAATTGCGTCATCTGGGAATCGAAACCCGGACCTCCTAGTGTAGAAACATTAATGAACCCTTTGGTTAACCACTGGACTAAGGGGCCTTCCACTCTTCTCGGTAGTTTTGAATTTCTTTTTTTGTAACAATTAGTTTTCAATTTCTTTCTTTTTGGTAATAGTAATATTAACCTAAACTTGATTAATAAATTATATAATCAGAGAATTCTTATAAGTAACTAAATTAGATCCCGCATATATAAAATATCTATATTCTTAATTAACAACCCGTATAATTATGACTCGTATAATTAGATTTTTAAATTAAAATCATCGTTTATTTATCCAAAAACTACGTTTTGTGTAATTCGACATTAAAAAAATTTAAAATTGATCTATATAACCCATAAACAATCTCTCTAAATGAGTGAGAGAGTTCATAAGATTTAATAGTTTATATATTTTTTTTGTTATTTTACCTATTTAAAAATAAATAACTAAAAATCAGAAAATTTATATTATTATATTGACATATATCATTATCTAAATTTATAATGACACATGTAACGATCTGGTGAGTTATAATGATCTTATGTGTCACTCTCACGATAAACGCATTCAACTTTATATAATTAGATTTAAAGTCAAATCTAATGTACTTATCTTGCCACATTTTCTAATTTCAATTACCTGATAAATGATTAAAAATCGTTTCTTTTAATTTTGAAAATAATCAAAATTTTATGCAACCGAAAAAGAAGAAGAGAAAACTTACGTGGTTGAAACTCTCATAAAATAAAAGAATGAAAGTTTAGTCATTCAAGAAAAACTCTTATTATGTCAATACAAATTACTTGAATCAGATGCTATTACAATTAACAAGTACAGTGATACATGACACTATATGTATCAATAAGAAATAAACTTTATCTAGCACAATATAATTAGCTTACCAATCTCCAAATCATGTTAAGCATAAACAACAATTAATATGTATGTGAATACTAAAAAAATTCTCTTATTAAGAGTACCACTAGGTTCCCTGAGAGGAAAACATAGCTCTTGGCAGTTCCTTCATCGTTGTTGGCAGCTATATCGAATGTTCATAATAGGGGTAAAACTATTATCCATGATCCAAGATCCGAGATCTGCTCTGAATATCCATATATCCGAGGGGGTTGGATACAGATCTGGATAGTTAAATTATAAGTTCCGGATATCTGAATCCGGATCCTTTAAATATACTAAACATTTATATTTATTTTTTTAAATAATTTTATTTAAATATTTTTTATAATAACAGATTTTTTTATAAAAATAATATAAAAGTTTTATATTATCATTATTATTTTTTGTTTTTGTTTTTACAGATCCTGATCCGGATATCCGCGGATCTTTTAATATCTAGGCGGATCCGAAGTCTGGATATCCGGAAGCCCCAAATACGAAGCCAATTTTTTTTTTTAGCTTGCGGCATTCTAAACCTTATGGACGGCTCTCCTAGTACAAAGACAATTTTACAACGGACAACGCTACCCGCTCCACAACAATCATCGATTTCGATGAACGGCTCTAACCACGCTGAATATTTCCTTATAAGTTTGCCTTCATAGTCTCCAAAAATTGTGTCCTCTAAGAATCGAAACTGGACCTTTTGGTATAAAACCATTAATGAACCATTTGGTCAACCATTGGACTAATGAGACTTCGACAAAAAAAAATGTCGCTTTGCAAGGGATTTTTGCAACATTTTTTTTGTTTTTTGCAAATTTAACAACGAATTTTACAAAATCTTTTCTAAATCATCGTTATTTCATCACACAAAATCATCGTAATTATGTTGCTAATTAGCAATGAATATTAGTTTTTTTTAACAAATGATTCGTTGCAAATTAAAGATGAAATATCTATTAGCAATGAATATTAGTTTTTTTTAACAACTGATTCGTTGCAAATTAAAGATGAAATATCTACCAGTATTCTTTTTCTCAAAAATAAATAATTTGTTGCAAAATCGTTTGTAATTAGCAACAAATTTTGCGAAAATATTGCTTTTTAATTTCGTCAATTTTTTTTTCGATATGTCACAAATTCGTGTGAATGAAGTTTAAGCATGATTACGTATAATTATAAATCTTGAAATCTTATTATCTAATATTTTGTTTTATGTTTAATTTACTAAACTTCTATATAAATGTATACATAACATATTTTATTATGACAAACTTTATCACTACTTTCACCAAAACTCAAATTTTATAAAATGAGTAAAAACTATTATATTATGAATTTATGATCAATTATGTCAAAGAATCATATTTAAAACAATTTGGTGATTTACATATTTTAACAGCTTGTTTAAATATCATAAATTTCAGATAACATTGAATTTGAGATGATTTAACGAGGAATCATTACAAATCCATTGCAATATTTAATTACCGATAACATTGAATTACATATTTTTTACAACAATATTAATACCTAGAACGGTTTAAGAATTCACTCACTTTAGAACATACATGTAATGAATATTCAAAATAATACTCCAATTTTTATAACTAAATTTTATTTTTGGTGATATTTTAAGGTATTTTCTATTTATTATACGAATATATAATATATATATTTTTTAAAGTTATGTATGAGAGCGGATCCGATCCAGATCCCCTTATCTTGATTTTTGAATCTAATTATCCGGATGGAGGAACTTCAGATTTTGAATTTCGAAATTACTAAATTTAATATTAATAATTTTCTTTTTATTTCTCACTTGTTTCCTTTATTTCAAAGAGTGTCTGGGATTGCAAGGTGAGATAGTAAAGAGAGAGATTACATAGGTAAAGAAGAAAAATAGCAACTATACTCTCGTGGGGGCCATTAGAAAGATACATATCTATATAACATGCGATTGTCGGATACCAATTAGCCTGTAGTTGGAGGAGGTGGTGAATCGTATGTATCCGAACCAAATGGAGAGGAAAGAGTCACCTGAGAGATTGTAGCTTGAGCTTTGGCCTTACCCAAGTAGATCAATAGCTTTCTTTGTCTTAAATATCATTACTACAAATTTCAAATTGGAATTCTCTTTGTGGAGATCTGAGGGACAACGTCCGGCGAAGTAGAGTGGTGGTAGATCTGAAGTCACGATGGTGGTGTGGTGGTAAGTGGGCTCTTGGCAGGAGAATCGTTGGATTTTTCAGTCGAATTACTTTACAAAAACTGGAAAAATAAGCAATATTTAGTGTTCTGTATACGCGTTGATTTTCTAGTCGTACTCCCAATAGTGTACAATACACATACCAATAACAAGCAGAGACAAAATTATTTTTTCCAAAGAAAATGTAACTTAATTTTATAAAATTTGAAAAGTGTTAGATCACAAATTATATTTTGATTACCTCAATAAAGATTTGTCATGGATGAGTAACTTCAAAGCTCTTCTTCAAAAGTTAAGAGGCACTCACACTGTCACACTTAATTTACTAAATTAAATACATACACATCTTCAGATTCAATAAAAATACCTTTGGTTATAGCGGAGTGGACAATGTGGAACGAATGAAACATACATAACGAGCATTCAATGATCCGATAGTTAAGAAAGTGGTATCCACTCCAGGAGTGGGTAAGAAAGTTGGCTCTCTGAGAATAGTTGAGAAAAAAGCCGGTTCTAGTTGGGGCAAAGGCCACTACTAATCTTTTATGATAAACACTTTTTGTTGGAATGTTAGGGGTTTAATAAATCAGTTAGGCGAAGTTTTAAGAAATGGTTAAAACACAGAAAATCCCTTTTTGATATAAAAAAATTGCATGGAAATCACAAAATAGCTTTTTACTAAATAAAAATTAGTTTAAAACAAAATTTATTGTGAAGAGGAGGAACTAGATCTGCCTCGCGCGGGTTACATGTTTTTTTCGATCCGCATCGACCTGCTCCGCTTGACTCATTAACAAAAATTGCTCGATCTGCATCCGCTCCGCTTGAATTCGCGGGTAACCCGCAAATATTTTTTTTTTAAAAATTAGTAAAAAGATATATTTAATAAAAATGCATTTAATAAAATAAATTTCACATGAAAAATTCATAAATACACAGTTTTCTGAAAAAATAAATTAAATAATTAATTAATTTATATATATTAAAAAACAAATCAGTTAACAAAAAAAAATATATATATTACAAAATATTTATTTATATATATTACAAAATAGTTATTTATATATATTACAAAATATTTCAATATTTTAATAGTATTTAGTAAATAAAATTAATTTAAAAAAAAAATATATATATATATATATATTACAAAATATTTCAATATTTTAATAATATTTAGTAAATAATTTTTTTTTTTTTAATTGTGTGTAACCCGCGAGACCCGCGAGAAAAAAATATCGACCCGCACCCGCACCCGCCCCGCATTTGAAAATACTCGACTCGCACCCGCCTTGTATTTGAAAACACTCGATCCGCACCTGCCTCGCTTTTTGACATTTTGAAAATTCCCGACCCGCACCCGTCCGCGACGGATAAAAACCCACGGAACCTGTGGATAAACACTCAAATTGACAGCCGTAGGAGTAAGTAGTAACTTTTAAGCAACGAGTATACATAGAAATTTAATGGAGTCATGTTTGTGTGTGGATTGATGTACATGAGCATAATTTCAAAAACCAAGACCAGTACAATTAAATTGCAAAAAGGGAAGAAGAAAAAAAAACACTCGAAGTTGGAATCCAAGGCAACAAGAGAGGATATCCCCCACATTATCATAAATACAATCAATTAATTTCCTACATCCTTATCAGAAAGCTCATAAAATCAAATGAGCCCACCTTCTCCTTCAATTAAGTTCTTCACCCACGCATTTAGTGGGTCACACAAACTCTTATGACTTATGTCCCTCCAAATTTCTAATTTTTTTTCAGCATTCAAAACATTTAATTCTAACCATATCCAAAAATATACTTCTATAAAACAATCGTAATTCACTAATATTAACGTATGAGTACCTCTTGATACGTTTACGACCCGTATATTTACATACTGATACTATGACCTTATATTAATGGATGGAGTTATATCATCATTTGTTATATAAACCTAAGCACCTTAATATTTCATTATATCATTTTCTATCAACTTGTTCCTCTTTTCTAAAAATCTAGCATAGAAAGAGACTCCTGATATCATCCAAGTATCTCATGTCCATGAAAGGGATTTCATCGGCAGAACCAAATAAGCTCTCCAAGATAATATCTTCCCACAAGCGCAACGATGCTCATTCCGGCGAGCTTGACGTGTTTGAGGCTGCCGTGTACTTCTCCGGATACAACGAAGTCTCCTCCGGCGACCATAGATACACACAAAACTATGGCTATAATGCGGCGAGAGAGGATAATCGAAGGAGATGGGGAATAGGAGGAGGAAGAAGAATAAGCTTGGATTTGCCGATTAGATGTTCAGAGCAAGTGCATCATCTTAACCAAGATCATCAAGAGAAGCACGAAATTACAACAATCAAAGAGAGAATTGGTAACGTGAGACACAAGCAACCAAGCTCACCAGGTGGGAAAATCGCCAGCTTCTTGAACTCTTTGTTTCATCAAGCGGGTTCGAAGAAAAACAAGTCTAAGTCAAAGCCAATGGATCGAGAAGTCGAAGAGGAGATCCCCGGAGGAGGATGGATGAGGAGGAGGAGAAGAAGCAGTATCAGCCATTTTTTGAGGTCAAACAAATCTAATTCAACCACCACAACGACATCATCCTCATCAAAGTCTCTGTTGTCGTCTTCAAGCTCGGGTTTCAGAACTCCTCCTCCTTATTTGAACACTCCCACCAAGAACTATAAGCAGTTCTTGAATTACACTTCTGCCACAAACCAAGTGGAAGTAGAGGAAAATAAGACCAACAAAGAGTTGTCTTGGCTGGATGAGAAACTCAAAGTGATGGAGAGCCTCTCGGAGAAAACTAAGGTTTGGGATCACCATGATGATGATGATAATGATAATGATGATGATGATCGGAGAATAAAGAGAGAAGGGGATGATGATGATGATGGAATGGAGAGTGATTCAAGTTCTGATCTCTTCGAGTTGCAGAACTACGAGTTGTCTCGTGGAGGCTTGCCAGTCTACGAGACTACCAATGTAGCTAACATCAACAACACTCATCTATAATCTCTGTCTCTCTGAGTGTCATCATATATATCCATCAGATCTTGGTAAGAACCATGAAAAACTGTTTTTTTTTTGTTCTTGTCTGATTATTCTGAAGTTATGTAAATCTTTTGGATTTCTGGGATTGATTGTGGAAGCTGTCATTTTTTTTTTTTTTTTTAAATGAGATTTGCGGGTAGATTTAATACATACCTAGTTTCTTGTCTCTCACATGGATTTTTGTTTCCATCTCTTTACATATTTTCCTTGTAAAATAAATTTTGTACAATATTATTAATATTTTAATTATCAGATTACGTGGTAAACCATTTTTGTTTCAGCAGAAGTTAGAGAAATTCGGTGAAGAAAATTTTCACTTAGCTACATTAACAAAAGTTGAGCTATATGTTACGGACCATACATATGTACCGTTGATAATATTTTGGATAAAAAAAAAACTATCAATGCACAGTGAACAATTTACAACAAAAACAAAAAAAAATTTCTAATGTTTTTGAATAAACTAGCCAACGTCTGTCCTGTTTTTTTCTATTAGTCAAAAGTCTTATATAATATGAATGAGGGAAATGTCGACCATTAACTTTTTGTTTAGGGAAATAAAATTAATTGGTTGTCTTGCAGTAGGATCTTTTTCAACCATGACAATTCTAGTAGCTTCGAATTCGGAAACCAAAGATCACATATCACTTGCTAATCACTCTGATACACCACACACATTGCAAAAACAAGGACCTTCAAAAATTTATATAATTCAGAGGTTTGAGGCAAAAGTTTTTTTCATTACGAAGTAGGCACGGCACTCTGTCAATGCATAAGAGCCAGAAATTGTATGAGACCAATAAATAAACTTAAACCGGCTGGTTAAATTTGGTTGGTCACTTACTCACTTGGTCGTCTTTCTCTTTTCATATTAGTTGGTTAGTTTTTTGGTTCTGAAATTAGTTGGTTAGTTAGAAGTCCTTTTTTGTCGTCGGTTATGAGTCTTGCATCTTATGGCGCCTCTAGTTCTCAACTTAACTATGCATCTATAACCTGAAAAAAAAAAACAAAACAAAAAATTGGGGACCAACAACGATATCCACTAGTATGTTAAATTGTTCATACATGCTTAAACATTAAATATTATTATTATAAAGATTACTGGATTAGCAATGAATGACTTAATTTAGTATGCCTAGGCGTTTTTTGGTTCTGTCAGGAGTTGTAAGTCGGGTTGTTCCTATCGAGGGAAGATTCGACTATGTTAGTGAAGGTCAAGGATCGAGACTCTTCGAATGTAAAATTATCACATTAACTCTTGGTTATCCAACCATACTATTAAAACCAAATTTTGGACTTGCATAAAAAAGATGCTAGGCCAAAAGGGAATTAGTTTAAACATTTCCATGAGCCTGAAATTATTTTCAGATTTAAAAAAAAAAAAAAAAAAAGAGTTATGTCATAGAGCTTCGATGGATATGACAAAGTATAACTAATGTTTGGGTCGAAGATTGATTTAACCTTAAAAAGATTATCAATTTATCAATTGCTTTTAGATAAATTTATTAACAAATTGATTGCCGACAAAAGAGATATCCAAAAGCTTAAAAAAAAAAGACATTCAAAAGCTTTTGCCATGCATAGATTGCGCTTGCTTTTCAAATTTCTCATTTTTATAGATTTTTTTTGGGTTAAAGAATCACCTTTTTTATATATTTATTAATTCATGCATAAGGCATGCATACCCACTAATATATATAGCCTTTTTAAGGACAATTATGATGTGTTGGTCGTTGGATAAATTATCCGACTAAAACTCTTCTTGAATGTGACTCAAATTCATTTTAAATTATGTGTTCGCTTAAAAGATCTTCGCTGTTATTTGGATTCGAGTAATTTATACATTATGGTGAAATTGTAGTCTGGACTAAAAAAACAACTAAAATGATAAGAATCCATATAATGAAAATTAGACTTTGGTCTCATGCCAAAAAGATAATCCCATTTTAAGTACAAACTAGGTATGTTAAACATGTTACTTTTGATTTATATGTAGTTGTATTACATCCCACACACACTCTAATCATGTATATATAATTAGCAAGGTCATATGTTTCTTATTTGTATTTTTAAACGTTTTTAGTATTTACTCCTTCCGTTCTGTAATAAGTGATGTTTTAGAGATTTTTTTTTTGTTTTTAAATAAGTGATGTTCTGACAAATCAATGCAAAATTAAATAATTTTTAATTATTTTTTACCCTTTGTATTTTGCAGATTGTTTTCTTATTGGTTGAATTGTGTTTAAATATACAATAAATGATGTTTTTAGTATAGAAAAAATAAAAATTAAATGAATTTTTGTGTGCAAAAACTTTAAATATCACTTAATATAGAACATAGAGTACTAAATAAACAAAATCAAACAGACAGGAGGGTAAAATGTTCAGAGTAAACTCATGCTGATTCCCGATTGGCAAAAACAATAAAACTCATGGAGCTAGAAACAATGATACATGTCACCAATACATAGCTTTCTCCTCTCTTTTAGTGGGTGGAGGGTCCAAACATGTGATTATCATAAAGCTGAGGTAATTATGCAAAGTAAAATGATATGATAATGAACCTTACAAATAAAGACACTCACTAATGTGAGTTTGGATTTTTGCTAGAGTTAATTAATGATTTACGTCATATATGTTGTCATTTATACAAATTGTATTCAATTTCAATATATTCGGCTCAGGGAAATTGCAATAAATTCAAATTTGATTCTGTTTATTCAGTATAAAATAATGTTATCGATCGGTTTGTAAAAAAAAAAAATGGTTTGGATCAATTCGATTTGGTTTCAGTTTTTATGTCTATTTTCAGTTATGCCACTATAAAAAAAAAATGTATATCTGGTCTTTGAACTAAAATGTAAAGTTAAAAAATATAGTATTTCCATCGTTTTCAAATATTATGATAAAAATCATTACTAATCTTTTTAGTGCACACTGCAAACAGTGACTGTTAAAAGGAGCAGTATTTTGTTTTAAATTACTTTTTGAGAATTTTCGAGAAATTGGCGTGAGACAACCCCAACAATAAGAAGAGAAAGCAGACTGTGCTTGGTCCGTAGTTAATGGGCTTGAATCAGGCCTTAACTATGCTACCTAAAATTTGATGGACTTGCCTTCGCAATGAAACCTGCACCATTTTTGTTCTGGCATAATTAAGTAGTAAGTGCACCATTTTTTGTTCTGGCAGAAAACCGACAATATTATTAATTTTGAGTCTTACAGCTTTTACATGATAATATCTGAGAAACTATCAATCATACAAACTTATAATTACATAAGAAAATATCTATAATATTATTTAAGAAAACATTTTTAAAAATGAAGTTTGTTTTATACGTTATTACATAAAATGTTATTACAAATAACAAAAAATAATTGAAATAGGAAATGATATAATAGTCTTTTAAAATTATTGATTAAAATATGGAAAGTATATATTTTGCATTAAAATAAATTATTTTTAATTTCATTTCTTAATTATTTTTAATACTATATATTTTAAAATAATAATCAATTCATATATATATTTTTTAAAATATATTCAAAATCTTACTATATTTTTCACTATAATTTATTATATTTTATTTGAATATATATCAAAACAAAATTTGAAAAAGATTTGACTAATTTTATAAAAAGTTAGGCATAAGAAAACTATTTTATTTAAAGAGTTCGTAGAATAACCACAAAAACTAGAGTCATTTAACGGTGCATATTATATTTGTGTTTTTAAGATTATAAGTTTTTGCAGATTATCCCAAATAATATTTTAGTTTACTGCAAAACGGGTTAAAATAGACAAATTATTATAAATTGACAACTTTATCTATAATCATTAGTTAGATATATAGTAAAATTCAGATAAAACTAATTTTCTTAAATTTCAAAACAATTGTTTTAAAAAAAAATTATTTCGCGCTATAATTAACGTGGGTTAAATCATATGATGTGCTCTGCCTCCCACCCAAAAAATTACTCCGCGCTATTTTATTAAACAGATTTAATAACAAACAAGAAACAAGAGAAGGAAAAGAAAAATAAAGTAATTGGGACTTTAGCTTAGATTCCATCCATCACCTGAAAAGTGCGGTTGGTTGGCCAACAAGATGTGTGCTCTGGCTCCCACCAAAAAAAATAAAAGTGCTGATTTTTAAGAAAATAAAAGAAAAAGAAAAAGGGTTAATTTCGTTATAAAGCAAAAGAAATAGATAAAAACTAAAAAATAATGAGAAAACGGTAATTTAATATATGAACTTATACTAATTTGTCAAAATAAATATGAACTTTTGAATGAGCCGAAAAATACATAAATTTATATTGACCTGGCCATATTAATTATCAAAATAGTCAACGTGTATTGATCTTAATCTACGTTAAGTTTCTGTTAAATCAGATACGACGTCGTTTTATAAAAACATAAAATCCCTAATTTCAGTCATCTATCCCGACTTCTTTCTCTCTGAAGCGATCGTCTTCTTTTTCTGAATTTTTTTTTTCTGAATCGATTTCTGCTGAATCGATTTCTTCCTCTTATCTTCTCTTCCATTCTCACGATTCTGAATTCCTCCATCTCTTATATTCTCTTCACTTCACGTTTGCAAATCGGACGGGATTTTCACGATTTATCTTCATCTTATATCTTCCATTCTCAATTTCTCTTTTCCAATTTAGTTAATATGACAAGAAGGAAAAAGTTAACCCCACAACGACGCAGAGCAAACGAGTGCGAGTATTCACGCAGAGATGTTAAAGATGCAGTCGATGGAGATGAGCGTGAAGCAATACCTGGAGAGGACTGTGGGGTTGTCGATGATGATGTTGGTGATAAAGGTATCGCCGATGATGGTAGTGAGGAGATTCAGTCCGACGACGCATATAATGACGACCATGTAGTTGTTGAAGGAGATGGTACTGATTTAGTATTAGCAACTCACTTTGCTGAATTTGCGACAAATGATATAGAGAGTGATGATAGTGCAAACGACATATGGAACGACGATAACATTCCAGATCCTTTGTCATCCGACGATGAGGAAGAGGAAGCGGAAAGAGAATATCGTGAGGATACAACATCAGAAGAGGAACTTCTAGCACTAGGTAAGACATTTGGTTCTGCATCTGAGTTCAAGCACGCTCTTCTTAGGTATTCTCTTAAAACTAGATATGATATCAAGCTCTACTTGTCCGCACAAAACAAGCTTGGTGCGATTTGCTCTAACACAGAATATGATTGTAATTGGAGAGTTTATTGCTCCTATGAAAAGAGTAAACACAAGCTGCAGATAAAGGTGTATGAGAATGAGCACATATGCGTGAAGTCTGGTTATTCGAAGATGTTGAAGAGTTCATCAATTGCCGAGTTGTATGAGGAAATGTTGAGATTGAATCCGAAACTTACGGCAGTGAAAATGGCTGATGATATTAAGACAAACTACAATCTGATTGCTACTGTGGAGCAATGTCGGAAAGCGAAATCCAAAATTACTAGGCAAAAACGAGCTAGTCATGAAGCCCAATTTGCTCGGATATGGGATTATGAAGCAGAGATTCTTCAGACTAATAAAGGTACCATTATGGAGATTCAGACAATTCCAGGGCCAACACCAGGAAGTAAGCAAATTTTTGATCGTATGTATGTCTGTTTTGAAGCACAACGAGTTGCTTGGAAGACACATTGTAGACCTATCATAGGACTAGATGGTGCATTCCTTAAATGGGATGTTAAAGGACAGTTATTAGCTGCAGTTGGAAGGGATGGAGATAACAGAATCATTCCCATAGCGTGGGCAGTAGTGGAGATAGAAAATGACATTAACTGGGAATGGTTTGTTCATCACCTTAAACAAGATTTAGGACTTGGTGATGGCAAAGACATAACAATCATATCAGATAAGCATTGGATAAATTGAATAATTTGTTGTTTAAGTTTTTTTTTTAGGTTAGAGATGATGGTTACACTTATATTCTTCGGTTTCTTTTGCAGAGTTTGCTGAAAGCTATTCACAATGAGCTTCCAGAAGCTGAACATCGTATGTGTGCTAGACATATTCTAGGAAATTGGAAAAGAGACAGCCATGACATAGAGCTTGAGCGGCTCTTTTGGAAAATAGCACGCAGCTACACCAATGGAGATTATCTTGATAATTTGAAAGCTTTAGAGAAGTACAATCAAGTTGCATACGATTCTCTACTAAGGACCAATCCTCCTACATGGTCTCGAGCATTCTTTAAGGTTGGTTCATGTTGCAATGATAATTTGAATAATCTTAATGAATCTTTCAATAGAACCATTCGTGAAGCTAGGAGAAAACCATTGCTTGATTTGTTAGAATAGATTAGGAGACAATGTATGGTTCGCACTGCAAAGAGGTTTATTATGGCAAATAGGTTGAAGACTAGATTCACTAAGAGTGCACATGCTGAGATTGAATTGTCTATTGAGAAGTCTCAGGATTGCAAAACATACATGTCTACTAATGATGTGCATGAGGTATACCATCATAGATGTGGATACCGTGTGGATATGACGCAGAAAACATGTGGCTGTGGGAAATGGCAGTTGAATGGTATTCCATGTATTCATGCTGCTTTTGTGATCATATCAAAAAAACAGAAGGTTGATGAATATGTATCAGAGTATTTTACCACTTTAAAGTGGCGTCAAACTTATGCGAAAAATATTGAGCCAGTGGAAGGTATGAAGTTGTGGCCAAGACTAAATAAGTTGCCCGTTTTACCACCACCAAACATATTAGGCAACCGTGGTAGGCCACCTAACTATGCTAGGCGTAAAAGTGTTAATGAAGCTGCCTCATCCTCTAAGAAGAAGAACAAGTTAACCTGTGAGAAGCGTATCATGACATGCTCGAATTGTAGGGAAGAAGGGTACAATAGATTATCATGTTCAAGACCAATTGTTCTTGAGCCTCCGATAGCTAAAAGACCAAGGGGACGACCAAGGAAAGAACAGGTTATTCATGTTTCACGTTCTATTTTTCATGAAGTTGTTCTTTCATTTTTTCGTGTCTCAATTTTTTTTAATTTTTTGACATAGGAAGGACAAATCGGATCACAAGGAGGATCACAAATCGGATCACAAGGAGGATCACAAGTAAGAGGATCACAAGCTTAGTCACAAGTTGGATTTGTAGACTTTGTTGTTTTGGTTTTCGTTGCTTTGGTTTTTGTTGCGCTTTTGTTGGAGACTTTGTTGCTTTTGTTGGATTTGTAAACTTTGTTGCTTTGATTTGGAGACTTCGTTGCTTTTGTTTTGACTTGGAGACTTCTTTTCTTTTGCTTTTACTTTGTTGCTTTGTAACATCTTAAGGTGTCATCGTCAATTTCTTTTATTAAGACTAGTTTTACAAAATTTTAGTGTTCCATGATATAACGACATAACAAAAAACATGAAACATGATCCAAATGAAACCTTGAGCTTAATAGTCTTACAAACGACATAGAAAAATATCAAATAAGATACTACTTTGAACTCAATAGATAAAAAAATAATCACAATAAACATTAAGCAAATACAAGCACAAATTATTGAGATCATGATTTTCCACTTCCGGCATTCCATTTTGATCACCATTACATCTTCTTTTAAGTCATGAATCACATCGTTCATGGCTTCTACCTCGGATTTCAGTTTGTAAACTTCGGTTTCAATTTTCCAACTTTAGGTAATGCGTCTTCAACCTCTTCAAGCAAAGATTCTTCTACCCACTTGAACAAATGATTCTTTGTGCAAAAAAACGAGAATGTTATAGTATATTCACAATTAAAGAAACAACCTTTAATCAAAGAAAACTTACATCTTTCTTTGTTGCACAACGGTAGAACGGGCGTCCGGGATTCTCCTGCGTCTTCGATGTGTACATCTTAACCCCAACTCCACACACACATTTCAAAGGAAAACCACGTTTTCCAAATGAGTTTTGGTTTAATGCTTCCTTTGAATTTGAACTCATCTCCAAACGGTCCGATTTTGAAAATAGAAGATAAGAGAAGAGAAGAGAAGAGAAGTAATCCGTACGGGAAGAGAAGATAAGAGCAAGAGAAGTACGAGAAAGAAATTGAGAAGATATAAGATATCGTGAAAATCCCGTCCGATTTGTAAATCGTGAAGTGAAGAGAAGAGAAGAGATGGAGGAATTCAAAATCGTGAGAATGGAAGAGAAGATAAGAGGAAGAAATCGATTCAGCAGAAATCGATTCAGAAAAAAAGACGATCGCTTCAGAGAGAAAGAAGTCGGAAGAGATGACTGAAATTAGGGATTTAGGTAAGTAGATTATGGATTTTATGTTTTTATAAAACGACGTCGTATCTGATTTAACAGAAACTTAACGTAGATTAGGATCAATACACGTTGACTATTTTGATAATTAATATGTCCATGTCAATATAAGTTCGTGTATTTTTCGGCTCATTCAAGAGTTCGTATTTGTTTTGACAAATTAGTGTAAGTTCATATATTAAATGACCGTTTTCCCAAAAACAATGCTCCCAAGTTGCTATTTAATATTCTCTTTCCCGAGGTTGTTGATTTTTTGAATCTTTAAAATTGCAAAGCTCCCAACGAACCAAATAATTAGCCAAAAACTTGTTTGTGATAATTACTCCATCTGTTTCACAAAAAGTGTCATTTTGATACATTTCACACATATTAAAAAAAATTATTAAAAGTTCTCTATTACCCTTATTAATACACTAAACAATTTTTCTCTCTCTATATAATACATTAAAACAATAGGGTTAAAATTAGAATTTTATTCAAAATTCTACATTGAAAATATAAAACGACACTCTTTGTGAAACAAAAATAAAACCTTAAAACGACACTTTTTATGAAACTGAAAAAGTAGAATATAACAAGTTTTTTAAAACTTTGGAATATGGGTCGTGACAATGTCCTTTTGTGATCTATCGGTTCTTATTGTAATGAACATAGTTATGGCATTTGGTGATAAATATGATTACATTCATTCAAAGAATGCTGACATCAAACTTGAATGAATGTAATCATATTTTCACCATAGTCAAGAATTACTTGAATGAATGTAATCATATTCACACCATAATCAAAGAATGCTGGTGTGAATATAATTACATTCATTCAAGTTTGATGCCAGCATTCCTTGACTTGCCCATATGTTATAAATTAAGAATGGTCATTTTTCTGATCTTTGATCTGATTTTTTTTGTTTCTCTCAGAAAATTTTCACGCAAAATTATTTTCCTATAAAACTGAGAACATAACTTGTCATGCTTCACAATATTTTTCTTCATCGTGAAACTTTCATTCAATAACATTTATCAATTAAATACGAAAATCGTTTAAATGTCGAGAAACAACCAAAACAATGGATCTTCTTCAGACACATTCAACTATACATACATTGTACCCAAAAGCAGAACTAATTCCAGTCAAGATCTTTTGATATGACGCTTTTATATACAAGGAATTTTTGTACACTGCACACTAAAATTTTTCTGTTTTGGGTTATGAAGGTTTACATACATATAGCCTTAATCTAAGTTACCCTAAGTATAAACATAAATTCAAGAAATTAAACATGAGGTGTATTATATACATGGTATTTGATCCATAAGAAATCTAGAGATATCTAGTTTTTTTGTTGGGAAGTGCATTATCTTCCCGTGAAAAAACAAATTATAAGTTGGGTTTTTGGTGAATTATGTTATGCTTTAGAAATATTCAAATTTTCATCCAAGATAACCCTATAAAAGATAAATCGCAAACCATAAATCAAAAATTAAAAATACCACAAATCGCAAACCCATAAATCGAGTATGGAATGTTCAAAATAGCAAACCCAGAAATCAAAAATCGTATACCCATAACTTCGAAATAGAAAACCAGAACACAAAGTAAACTTTAGAAATCGAACATTGAGGAAGAAATTGAACAACATAAGGATGACGAAAACATCCTTACCCCCATTTCGACTCCAATGCATCCGACTCTCCCTTCGATTTCTTCTCTTCTTCAATTTTTTGAGTTGTCGCCCTCTTAAGAACCCTAAATCCTCAAAATCGATTTGGGAATTTTTTTGTTGTTGTTGTGTTTTTGTCGGGGGGTTTCCCCTTCTATTGTAACTTAAGTTTTTTTTTTTTTGTGTTTTTGTCGGGACAAACAAAAAACAAAACCCATTATCATATTTTTTTTCTTTTTAATTTCAAATATAATAAATTTTTTTACCACATTTTTATTAAATTGAACGGGGTTAACTGTTCCGTTAACGGAGTTAAATGTTCCGTTAACGGAGTTAAATGTTCCGTTTAAAATTTTGACGGTGTGAATAAATTTGTCACATTGAGGGTTTGAAATGTTAGTTTCGTTACCTTGAAGGTTTAAAATGCTAGTGTAATTCTCTCAAGGTTTAAAGTGTTACCTTTTTCATCTCTGCAGATTAAAAATACGATTTTCCCTTTAATATTCTCTTTCCCGTGGTTGTTGATTTTTGAATCTTTAAAATTGCAAAGCTACCAACAAACCAAATAATTAACCAAAAACATGTTTGTGATAATTAGAATATAACCAGTTTTTAAAAACTTTGTAATGTGGGTCGTGACATTGTCCATTTGTGATCTATCGGTTTTGATTGTAGTTAACATAGTTATGGCATCTGTTGGGGATAAATAGTTCTTTTTTGATTGACGAATCGAAAAGTGACATGTATTATATTACGCTAAATAGTTACTTGATCTAAAAGCACACCATTTTGAGAGGGTACGGTTACATGGTTAGGTAGCCGAACCTTAGGACATAGTAAGACATGTTATATGACGTGTTACTATAGATTAGATGACCACTTGACCTAAAAGCGTGCGCGTGCCACTTAGAGAAGGTGTAGTTACGAAGCTAGGTGGTCGAACCATATGACAAGTTAGGACTGGGAAATGAACCACCCCCTTCTTCCAAAACCGTTATCGATTAACGGGAGCGGGAAGTAAGAAGTCAAGTGGTCCCATAGTGGAAAAAGGTTGCCTTTTCCTGAATCCGCCAACTCGTGCCAGGTTACCTGGAAAGCGCGGAAGTAGGGAGATGAGTAACCCATACATATACATGATGACTCCCCGCTGATGGTAACATAAACCGGGTAACAATACCTGGGAAGGTAAAACTCTCAGATAACCAGGTAGAGATACCCGCGAAGGTAAGAGCTAAATGTATGATCGCACAAAACACGTGACAACGCATAAAACGCCGCATGGACTCGGCGTGGCGCCTACATAAACTGTTTTGTCGGGGATACATACATAAGTGATAAAGGAAATACTCATAAAAAGCACTCGAGTACCCGTACCGTATCCAACAAAGGATCCATAGTTTAACCCACCCAAACCAACATAACCTGTTATACTAACTCGGGTCAGGTATCTTCTATAAATACAACCTTCGCTCCCGAGAGTGGGGGATCCGATTTTAATCTCACACATAGAGTTTTTTCTCAAACACTAAACTTTTTTTAACTTCCGAGACCAGATCTCACATCTCTTTCGAGGAATATTCAGTTTTGTGGCTCGAATAATTCGACTAAATTTCTAGTCACTATTCACCCAAATATGTCCAGATATTCCGCGGATCCATCATTTCTCAGGATCCAAAACCATCATAACTTTCTATTTTCTCCGTTTTCCGATTCTCTTTCAGTTCTGACGCAAATTTTTGTGGTCTTTCTTCCTTGTTACTGACTTAAGCATCGGAAAATCATCGGAAAATACACTCCCATCATGTTTTCCGACTTCTAACCTTTTTTGCTTTGTGTTACATGAGACTTACTCCCAAAAGAACATAAAACCCCGGAAACAACATCAGTTTTGGTCTTTGTCACTAAAAAAAAAAAACTACTAAAAACAGTAAATTAATGTCATCAACCGCAAATAAAAGAATAAAATGACTTTTAATTCAAAACTAATGGATAATCAGTAAATTTGTCATTGTCACACTTGTAAACACAGTGAATACAATCCACATGTTGGCTTTGAAAAAAAGAAAGAAAAAAAAGAAAGAAAAAAAAGGAAGATGGCTGTAGTGGAAATCATGTTGACCCAACAGTATCTGCTTCGACGTCACCCTCACATTATTCCCCAATTTCCACTTTTCTATATTTCTCCAATCTCTCTCTGCTTCTGTGTTTCCCCTCTTCCTCTGTGTTCGGTTAGTGTTTTGATCCTTACTCTGCGATTTTCTATTGATAGTTTTCACTGATCCTGTTGTTGTTTGATTGGTTTCTTCCTATTTTGACAAAAAGTATTGATTTTTTTCTTCTTTTCAGAGTTAGGGCCTGAATATTTTCGTCAGTTACATCTGGGTTTTGTACCAATCGAAGGAATAGGTGAATCTTTCTCACCCACAAGGAGAATTGAATTCCCAAGGCAAGAAAAGCTTCCAAATTTAGGGTTTTGTGTCACTTGTCGAAATTGCATAGTTGTCGTCGAAGATAGCAGAAGCTTGAACTTGATCCTTGTACTGATAATATAAGTGTAACACCTTTTCTCAGCTTCAGTTTTGCGGATGGATTCTTGGAGCTACGGGAGAAGCGTTTTCTTGGATAGTGGAACTGTTTTGCCTTCTGATTCGTTTGCTCAGAATAGAAAACCCATGGCTGGATTTGATCAGAGACTCTCTAATGAATTGGAGAATGATGATGTCTTGATGTCCCATATGGCTGCTAGATCCAGTGCTGTTTCCATTAGCAAAATGGCGTCTTCTTCTTGTGTTATCCCTTCGAGTTTGTTACCCGTTGAGGAGGAGGAGAACCAGTCTTCTTCTTCAAAGCTGTCTAGGATAGATTTCAAACTTAGGAGCTTTTTGGATTACGATGGTACTTCGTCTAGAGCTTTTGCTCTGCCGGCTAAAAAGACTCGAGCTTCAAACCTGTGCTCGCAGAATCCCTTGTGTCAAGTGTATGGGTGCAATATGGATCTGAGCTTTTCAAAAGATTACCACAAAAGGCATAGAGTTTGCGAGACTCATTCAAAGACTTCCGTGGTTATAGTTAGCGGTATTGAACAGAGATTTTGTCAACAGTGCAGCAGGTTTGCCCATTTCTCCTCTAAAGCTGTCTCTGGCTCTCTTCTTTCTTCAATGTTTTAACATTTGTTTATTCTGGTCAGGTTTCATTTCCTCTCAGAATTTGATGATGGGAAAAGAAGTTGCAGAAGACGATTAGCCGGTCACAATCAGCGAAGAAGGAAGCCTTCATTCTATTTCCTACCGGGTAAGCGGCATAAGCTTCTTCGCACATCTCAAGGTACACAATCTCTGCCTTTCCCTTTATGTATTCAATTCACATAGTCGCACTAATTTGAGACCAACTATGTTTCCTTGCATCCATTCTGTATTTTACAATCTTCCAATTTGTGTAAATCGGTGTGGCAGGCAACAAGTTTCTTGAAAATTCATCAGTCAATGACTTCTCATTGGTCTTGCCAGAAGCTTTTCCCGGTAGTTTCTTATACAGAGTAACGGATGAGAACGACAACCGTGCAAGTAGACTCGTGAGTTTCAAAGATGAACCTACTTGCTCTATGTTTCCTGCCAATGCGCAAAACAACAGCAAGATTTATGAGTCTAAACCAGGGATTTATTCACCGGAAGCTTTTGGTGTATCCTCAATTTGGGACTTACATGAGTCAGCGCCACGCTCTACTTGTGCTCTCTCTCTTCTGTCAGCTCAGTCCCAACAACACTTCTCTGAGATTCCAAACACAGCTTTCTCGATCACCCAACCCAACCAAAATCTCAACCACTCACCACCAGTAGACTATCATCAGATGAAACCGTTGTGGATCGATCATGGCAAGACCAATTCCGGGTCTAGTTCACTTAACGGAAAAGGATCATCCACGGTTGATCTACTGCAACTGTCATCGCATCTTCAAAGAATCGAGCAACAGAGGAGTATCACTGATGAGGTGAAGCAGGAATATAATGAGCTTTATTTCTCTAGCTCCTAAAAGAATTCTTATTGCTTTAAACTGGCACGAGTTTCTTGAAACTGTGTTTTGCACAAGGCAAGCATGGTTTGATTAGTTTGTGAATTTGATGTTTATTGGATTGGTGAGATGGTTAGATTAGGGGAATATTGAAGATCAAGTCTGGTTTACAAGTGTTTTTTTGTAACTGATCTTGTTTATTATTATTATTCACCAAATTCCTTCAGATATCAATGCCTGCTTCTTTCGCAGTGTTTCAGTCTCTCTTTTTTTTTGTTTTTTCAGACAATTTGTGTATATAATGGTAATGAATATTCGCTGAAAAAGTGAGTTTCCCTTTTGTTTTATTCTACACGTCATCTTAAGATTCTCGAGGTCGAAGTTATGATGTTGAAAGTTGCAAATCCTTGGAAAATAATTTATCCTAGCTTAGATAGAGACGAATAAGCAGAAATTTTGATAGGATTTAAGACAAATTAAAGTCCCGACATAAACGTCCAAAATAACACAGCAAAGAGACGTAACTTTCAAATCTAAGACAGACAGAACAGACATATAAAAATCATAAACTAAGGCAACATCATTACTGCAACATGAGAAACATACAACAGAAAATACACACTAACAACAACAACACAAGATGAGAAAAACGACCCCGTAATTAAACCCTTCGCAGAAAAGTTTGGACTCGCACACGTGCGTTTCTTATTTTTAGGCTTTCCTTGGGATTTCATTTCTTCTCACCGAATCCCAAACCCTAAAACAAAAACATTTGAGAAAAGATTTTTAACGATTAATTTGTTTTTTTTTTTATATATCTAATATACAATTATATGAACGTATGGAGACTAGTGAGTTTCTATAGCTTACATTGATGATGTTGTTGCCTCCGGAAGTGATGGAAGTAGGAGAATTGGGTATGTACTTAGCCCACTGTTTGTGACATAAATCAACGAAAACAAATTTTGTTATATGCATCTGATTAATTACAGTCGTGACAAAAGGCGATTATTAATGTCTTACATTTTTGGCAGCAGCGCTGAAAGCTTCACGATGTGGTATTTCCGGATTCGCACTCTTGATGCGTTGTATCTCATCCCTTTTTATTTTTATTTTTCAAAAAAAAAGAAGAAGGATCGAAGAAAATTATATAAGATACATATAATTCTTGCATTAGATTTCATATCTTGGAAATGAAGAAGAATATGTCAAATATTAACCTCATGAAGCGGTTGTAGGCTGATGGAAGTCTCTGTTTCTTCTCAGGAGCTGCAACACCAAACATATACAAAGATTTTTAATTAAATTACTTGAAAACGATTAAATTAAACAAAAACAGTCAGAAATGGTATAAATGGTATTGTAAGAATCTTGTGGCTTACGTTTAACGACAAAGGGTGGTCTAGGAGATGGTGGCTGGTCACTTGAGGTAGAGGAGGAGGAGGAAGAAGAGCTTCCCTTCTTATACTCATTCCCACCAAAGCTCTGCATCTGCTTAATTAAATAAACAAGACTTAGTATCACTTCTTGTAAATTATTATATGCATAAGTATAAAACAAGAGTTTTAAACCTGAAGGGTGAGGCTGACATGGCCTTGAAGAGGAGGGCTTGTGGTGAGAAACGAGAGGTTACCACAATGGCCACATTTCACCGTTACAGTGTCAAGCATTCTCTTCAATGGTATCCCAACCTATATACATATATATGTAGAATAAATTTACTATTAGCTCGAAATCTTGAAGAAATACACAAGTCAAGCTTCGCATGCATGCCGTATTATCAAAATATATCTATATGGACCATGCATGTACGCTTATATATATATCTATGTGTGGTTTACTTACCGCGAGGATGGTGGTGCAGATGCTGCACCGGACGTAATAGAGATGTTCGGCTTGAGGTGAAGCCCTTGAAGCCATGGTTGGTTTCTCTTCAAGGTTCATGATCTTTATCGAATGGATTTAAAACCGCTCTTAAGAGAGAGAGAGAGAGAGAGAGAGAGAGAGAGAGAGAGAGAGAGAGAGAATAAGAAGAAATATGTAGTGTTATGGTTATGGTTATTTTATGAGCTGGAAGGTTTGTATATATAGAGAAGTTCAAACATAGTACTGAGGCCGTGAGAGGGAGAGAGAGAGAGGAAAAGATGGTTCAAGTGTTGGACGTATGCAGTCATAATTGATATTATTTGTTTTGTCTTATAACACTAAAATCGTATTATTTCGTAACTAATAATAACTTTAAGCTTATAAGACAAAACAAATAATATCTTACACCAAGGATTCTGGTGTAGACACGATTTTAGTGTTAAAAAATAAACCTTTCAACAAATAAACTAGGGTTTTGGCAACACAAATTAAATACATCATTAATTGACTTAAAATAAAAAGATATGCATAATTAAATATAAAAAAGTTTTTTTTAAATGTCAAATCGTATATGAATTAAATCAAGGGACCGGATCTAGGGTTTATGACTTTTATCTACGTTGCTACTATTGCTAGTTAGTGATAGTACATACTTCCCTCTGCAAAATCTTGCAGACGTATTTAATTTTGTTTCAAAAATATCAACACTTTAAATATCACTCCTCGTACATTAGTTTTTGCTATAATTAGCTGTGCTGAAAACGATTCAACCATGTTTTCATATAATATATGCTTCTTTTAATTAATTTATCAAAAAAACTAGTCCAAAATTAACCTAATAGATGAGGGAAAAAAAATCCAATTATTAATTATGTATGCATATATATTTCAAAACAAGCAGAGTCTTGCTTTATATTTATCAGCTTCTACATCGTACATATATTAATGAATATATATGACATGATGCCAAAGACAAAAAGAGATGACTAATTAAGATATTATATTATTAGATAATACATGGTGTGAATATGATTACATTCATTCAAGTTTGATGTCAGCATTCCTTGATTTGCCCATATGTTATAAATTAAAAATGGTCATTTTTTTGATCTTTGATCTGATTTTTTTTGTTTCTCTCATAAAATTTTGACGCAAAATGATTTTCTTGCAAAACTGAGAACAGAACTTGTCATGCTTTACAATTTTTTTCTTCATCGTGAAACTTTTATTCAATAACATTTATCAATTAAATACGAAAATCGTTTAAATGTCGAGAAACAACCAAAACAATGAATTTTATTCAGACACATCCAACTATACATACATTATACCCAAAAGAAGAACTGATTCCAGTCAAGATCTTTTGATTTGCCGCTTTTATATTTAAGGAAGTTTTATACACTGCACACTATAAATTTTCTGTTTTGGGTTATGAAGGTTTACATATACATGTACCCTTAATATAAGTTACCCTAAGTATAAATATAAATTCAAGAAATTAAACATGAGGTGTATTATTATATACATGTATTTGATCCATAAGAAATCCATAGATATCTAGTTTTTTGTTGGGAAGTGCATTATCTTCCCGTGAAAAAAACAAATTCTAAGTTGGTTTTTTGGTGAATTATGTTATGCTTTAGAAAGATTCAAATTTTCATCCAAGATAACCCTATAAAAGATAAACTACCCTTCTCTTACACTCTTTTTCCTTTCCATTCAGAGATTTTCTTTTGGCTCTATTTCCTCTTCGTTTTCTCTTCCCTCTTTGACGCTCTCTTCTATACGATTTTCAAGTTCTTATGTTAGCTTTCTTATTGGATAATATTTGACATGAGAGTGACCAACTATTAATCCGACCAGCAGAAAAAAACAAACAAAGAGTCCGATCCATCAACATCAGCTATATATATATTATATACACACTTTATTGTTGAAATTTGAGATAGAACAAGTAAATTTGTTAGCATACTAATTATAGGGAAGAAGAAGTGGGCTTTGAGTTAAACAAAATAAAAAGATATATGAATTTTTCAAAAAGAGAAATTTGAAAAGATAGTGAAGAAAAGGAGGTGCTGTAGGATGGATTCCATCTTTTGTGCGTGCACTGCCCCACAGGGAAATTGGAAGTGGACAAGTGATTAATCATACGTCTCTTTCAATGACTAACTTTTTTGCATTCTTCACTCTCTTTAGATTTCCTACTTCCACGCACATATTTAGCTTACGTACAATTTTATTTGATTAAAGTTTCATCCCAATGTTTAGAACCAATATATACATATATAGAATGAGGTGATCTTTCTAATTTTTTTTTCTTAAAACGATAGATTTTAACGTGTCAAAGCTAACAAAATAATAAACCAAATAATCAAAACATTAAGAACTCTTTTTTTCTTTCTATTAATTAGCTCTTTTGAAATTGATATTTCTTACACCGTAGGCTAGTCTAATTGCACACACACAAAAAAGCATAGTCTAATTCTAAAATCTACAATTACCCTATGATTTAGTATTTTGTTTTTGTTTTTATGATCTTGATTTTTATCAATGAGATCTTAATACTTTGTAATAAAAAAACATTTAACCATGCACAATAAATAAAATATATCATCGAGTTTCTATATATCCATTTTCATCAATAGCAAATCTCATCATTAATTGGGATTGTGATGTAAATGTGAATTCTTCCATAGTTTGGCCTGAAACATCCAGATGTAAGTGAAATATTTTAAATTAGTAACTGAAAATAGAAGATTAGTTGTATATAATAGGGTAATTGTGGACTACAAATTCTGATAAGATATATATATATATATATATATATATATATATTTAATTGTTTGCATCAAATAAAGGTGACTGAAATTATATTTATTGAGAATGAAAAAGGGTTAGGGACTATGACTGTGAGAGATGGGACGATTGCCCAAAAAGGGAAGAAAGCTAAGAAGAAATTAGGGTTTAGTCAGGTTTCCATGCTCGTATAACTTCATTACTCCCTCTCTTTAATTAAAGCTTACCCTTTACCCTCTAGCTATCTATCTATTTAATACCACCCATTAATTATTCATGCATCGACTACTTTAGACTTAATATATATAAGTATTTTCATAATATATGCCCTCTTTTTCTTGTCGTGTACTAAATTTTCTTGTGCCTAATTAGCATGGCTTAGTTAGTCGTCTATTTGATATTTAATGATAATTAATTTGCTATCGGTTATGAAGGGACGGACGTTTTAGATGTTAATGTTTTTGACTTAGAACCCTTACATTATAGTACTATTATAGTTTCGGAGTTCAACATGCAGATTGTGGAAATGGACCAAAATGGTTTGATTTTGACCGTTATAGTGTATTGGTTCACATTTAGGTATAAAACATTAACTTAATTAATAAGTAACGGCCATATATTAATATGTAGTTTGAGCGTGGAAAACATGATCATGAGTATTGAGTAATGAGTACACTTGCATGTCGTTTAGATCGCGCTCTTTACGTACTTACGTTAGTTAGTTGTGAGTCATTATAATTTATGACAAAAAATAATAATCGTACAACACCGATTCAGCTATATATAGACATTATTTACAAACAAACAAAATTGATCATAATGTATAGTAATATATAGTTAATGATAAAACTATTTGTTTCAACCGATAATTAGAAATAAGGGTATTTCGGTTTTAATCTGTTATATGTTACCGTATTACATAAAAATCTTAATTTTGTATACAGCTAAGTGGAATGCATCATTGATTGTAAATTTCCTTGGGAGATTTATTTTTCTTCCCCCAATTAGAAAAGAAGAAGTTATATAAATTGAAATAGAAAAGTACCAAAAAGAAAGTCCACCAAACCCACTTGAGTTTAATAGGAACACACAAAGCTATGAAGTATCACAGTTCACATCACACGTAGAGAGCTCTCAACTCATTAACTCACAATTCGCAGCTTCTACTCTTCCTTTTCCGGAAACCCTAGCTATCGCTCTCTTTCTGATTTGACTTGTCTTTATTATTTATTAGTATTAGCTATTGTTCCTAATCACTCTCTTAAGTGTATGTTATCAATTTAGTCAACATAGCTTTAGGTGATCTCTCTTGTACCACTTGTGAAAGATCTCGTATTCTACACTTATCTTCCGCCTCAATTTTACGCTTTACTTTATGTTTTGTAATTAGACTATGTTATCGTATATTTAGTATTTTTAGCTATACTTTAAATTTTTATTTTCTCATCGTTGTGAAGAAATACTAGGTAGGTAGCCCGCGCCTTGCGCGGGTCGAGGGGTCTCAAAAACGTAATACAAAACTTTATGTTATAAACCGAAGAAATTTAGAACTACCACTTGAGATATACATGATCAAAATAAAGTTAATCCAAAAAAGTAAACACTATACAAAACTAAAAACTCACAAACCAATATTAAATAAGTGTATGAAACCCACAAACCAATTGAATTAAGACAAACGCGAGTTATTCGTCTTCACATAATCGTTCTTCGTCATTTGTTTCCCTCTTATTTATCCTTTGGTTTTTCTTCTTTATCGTCTTTTTTTAATATTCTTCATCATCGTCTTCCACCTTTATCTCTCTTTCTTCTCTCACGTCTTTTTCTTCGTTTTCTTTCATTTTGTTTTTATTTTCTTCTTCCGTTTTTTCTTTGTCACTCATGTTTTCCACATCTTTTCCTTGTTCTTCCTCATTGTCTTCGACTTCTACTTCTTCTTCCTCTTATACATCTTTCGATTTTCTTATTCCTCACCATTTTCTTTCATCTTCATCATCGTCTTCGACTTCAATTTCTTGTTCCTCTTCTATTATGTCTTCATCTTCTTCTTCTTCCGGGTTATATTATTCTCTTTCTTCTTCTTCTTCTTTTTCTCCTTCTTCATCACCTTCGTCTTCTTTGTTCTCTTCGACTTCCTATTCGTCTACTATGTATTGGTTTTCTTCTCCGGCTTTTCTGACTTCTTCTTCTGATTACTTTTCTCCCTTCTCCAAATTCGTCATTTCATTCTTCTTTGTTCACCATCTTCGTCTTCTCCGACTATTTTTCTTTTCTTCATTGTCTTCATTGACTTCGTCTTTTTCTTCTCCCTCTTCTTTATCTTTTAGTTTTTCATAATATTCGTCTTTTCCTTCTTATCCTCCATCGTTTTCAACTGCTACTTCTTCTTCTTTATCGTCTTCGTCTTAGTTGTCTTCTCTTTTTTTTTCGGTTTTCTTCATTTTCTTCGTTTTATTCTTTTGATTTTTTTTATGCCTCATCTTCTCCATTTTCTTCTATCGTCTTTGTATTCTCCTGCTTCTTATTCTTCTACATCTTCTACTTCTTCTTCCTTTTATTTGACTTTCAATTTTTCGTCTTCCTCGTATTTTCCTTCTTCTAATTATTTTTTTGGAATTTTTTTGGTATATATTTTCACATTCTTTATGGGCTTGGCTAACATGGACACATATTATCCGACCGTTCTAACCTGAACCCTCCTCTTGAAACTAAGGGGAAATATAGGTTGAAATCTGAATCAAAGTCACAATGTCTAATTGAAACACAATACACAATGATCGTAGGATTCAAATTTCTTCATTACAACCGTTTGTACCAAGTATATGCCACAACCGCTGAAGCAGCAACGCATACAACATGAAGAGCGGCATATATATGTATCTTATCGCTCCCAGCTCTCTAACCATGTTGGTATTCCGCAGATCTTAAGTGTCACTATTTATTCAAAATAAAGTCTTTTCCGCAATTTATCTTCTCGAATTTCGGTGTAAGCTTTTTAATGTTGTTATCACTTTTAAGTTGATAATCTTCCGAGGTGTCCAAAGATAATATCTAATTAATATCACCATAAGATTGTCAATGTGACTTATTCTCAAAGATTATATATGGTTTTTCTTCTCCAAATTCATCATCCTCTTCCCCTTCTTATTCTTCAACATTTTTGTCTTGTCCTAATTTTTCATATTCTGATTTTTATTTTTCTTTTCTTCGGTCTTCTCGCTCTCGTCTTTTCCTTCTTCTTCTTCACGACTTCGTCCTTCTCTTCTCCCTCCTATTCAACTTTCGGATTTTCTTCTTCCTCGTCCTTTCCTTCTTCTTTTGCACTGTCTTCGGCTTCTTCTTCTTCATTGTCTTCTTCTTCCTCTTATTTGTCTTTCGATTTTCTTATTCCTCTTCTTCATCGTCTTCAACTTCTATTTCTTCTCCATCTAATGATTTGTCTTCTTTTTCTTCCTCTTCAGCTTTGTTCTACTCTTCTTCATATTCCTTATCTTTTGGTTTTGTTCTTCTTCGTATTTTCCTTATTCTTTTTTTTTCGGTTATTATTCGTCTTCCTCTTCATTCTCCAATTTTAAAGCTTTTGTCATTTTCTCATCTTTTTCTTATTCTTCTTCATCGTCTTTGACTTCTACTTCTTCTTCTTCCTCTTATATATCTTTTGATTTTCTTATTCCTCACCCTTTTCTTTCAACTTCATCATCGTCTTCGACTTCTACTTCTTCTTACTATTCTATTGTGTCTTCTTTTTCTTCCTCTTTTGGTTTTTTTCTTCCTCATATTTTCCTACTTCTTTGACTTCTTCTTCATCATCTTTGTATTCTCTCAGTTCTTCTTCTTCTTTTTCGATTTTTATTAGCCTTCTTCATTCTCTGCTTCTTATTCCTCCTTGGTCTTCTTTGTCTTATCAAAACTCTTCTTCTTATGATTTTTCTTCGTCTCTTTCTCATCTTTACATTCGTCTACTTTGTATTATTCATCTTCTGGTTTTCTTCTCTTTCTTTATTCTTTTTTTTCTTCCACGTATTTTTATTTATTATTTTTTTTTCTTCTCCAAATTCGTCATTTCATTCTTCTTTGTTCACCATCTTCGTCTTCTCCGACTATTTTTCTTTTCTTCATTGTCTTCATTGGCTTCGTCTTTTCTTCTACCTCTTCTTTATCTTTTAGTTTTTCATATTCTTCGTTTTTTTTCTTCTTATCCTCCATCGTATTCAACTCCTACTTCTTCTTCTTTATCGTCTTCGTCTTCTTTGACTTTTTTTTTCATTCGGTTTTTCTTCGTTTTCTTCTTCTGGATTTTTTGTTTTATTCTTCTGATTTTTCTTATGCCTCATCTTCTCCGTTTTCTTCTATCGTCTTTGTATTCTGTAGCTTCTTATTCTTCCACATCTTCTACTTCTTCTTCTTTCTTTTATTTGACTTTCGATTTTTCGTCTTCCTCGTATTTTTCTTCTTCTAATTATTTTTTGGAATTTTTGTATTTTTTGGACGTATATTTTCACATACTTTATGGGCTTGGCTATCTTTACACAAACGATCAGTTTCAAAAAATCTTATGAAGTAAAACCACATAGATAACACGGACACATATTATCCGACCGTTCTAACATGAACCCTCCTCTTGAAACGAAGGGAAAATATAATAAAAAAGGAAGATGTAATAACGTAACAATCATCAGTCATGAAAAGTGAAATCCAAAGACATTCCATGAAAATTATTTTGTTTGTCGAATGATAAGAACCCAAAATGCTAACAAAAACCTCTACGGACAAAAAGACGGAAATACTCTGTTATATAAGTAGTGTCATAGAGAATCCTTTCATCCTTTGAGAGAAAATTTAACAATGGCCTCTTCCCATGTAAATCAAAAGTCCTTTTAAGTTTAGTATAGTAACAATCGATTTGCTCCATTTATCAATTTGGAAGTTAATATTTAAACTCGTGCAAAATCGAATATATCATACGATTGAGACAATAGGACAAATGTATTCAGGGGTTCGAAGACTCATTTCTCTCATGATATCCTTATCGATTCGAAATGAAGTGTTTTCTGCAACGTCATTAATAAGACTCGAAAATGTTCATGCAACATCAATGAAATTCTCGCTTATCTAAAACCTTTTTTTTCACACACACTCAATCCTTGTCCTCCTTTATATATAATTGTGTAGTGTTTCTCATAAGTGGTCGAAAAACCGAGGAAACGAAATTCACAAAGCTCGATAATATAATGAATAATGTTTCTTTGACACACACATTGTAATTACGAACGATTTTCTTCCTCCCTCGTTGGAACTCTTCCTAAACTATGTTTCTTCATCATCTTTGTGTTCTTCTTTTTCATCATCTCAGTCTTCTTCTTCTGCTTATCGTCTTCATCTTCTCGGCATCCTATTACTCCGGTTTTTCTTTGTCTTCTACTTCTTCAGCTTTATTTTCTTCTTCTTTATATTATGGTTTTTCTTCTTCCTGACATTTTCCTTATTTTTTAATCATTTTGGGCTTCTTCTTTTTCATAATCTTTGACTTCTTCTTATTCTTTTTCTTCCGTTTTTTATTCGCATTCCTCTTCTTCTTCCTTCTCCTAATTCATCGCATTTGTCTTCTTTGGTTTCTTATTCCTCAAAGTTTTCTTAGCCTCCTTCCCCATCTTCAGCTTCTTATACTTTGTCATCTTCCAGTCATTCCTTATCTTAAACATATGTGTCTTTGTATTTTCTGAGTTCTTCTTAATCAGCTTCGTCTTTTTCTTCCTCCTCTTCTTCTTCTTTCATCTTCCTCATCTTTTCCTTCTACATCTTGTTTTCGACTTCTACTTCTACTCCTTTATCGACTTTGTCTTCTCCGAAATCTGCTTCTTCTTTTTCTTTTGGTTTTTCTTCGTCTTATTTCTTCTATTTTTTCATTTTTTCTATTATTCTTACTTATCTCGTATGCTTCATCTTCTTATCTTCCTCCTCATATTTCTCTTCTTCTTTTTTATCGTCTTTAACTTCTTTTTCACCATATTCGTATTCTCCGACTTCTTTTCCACTTTTTTTAACTCCTCCTCTTCTTCCTCTTGTTCTTCATATTCTTTGTCTTATTTGAATTCTTATTATTTTTGTTTTTCTTCATCGCTTTCATCATCTTCACCTTTTTCAACTTCTTCTACATAATCTTCGGGTTTTCCTCTTTTACTACTTCGTTTTCTTCATCTTCCGGTTTTCTTCTTTTTCGTCTTCTCTAACTTTTCCGATGACTTATTCATGTTCTTCCGGTTTCGTTCTTCTTCTTCAACTTTTTCATCTTCTTATCCTTATGCTTCTTCATTATTTTGTGTTATCCATGTCTTTATTTTTCTTCCGGATTTAATTGATATCAATTTGTCTTCGTCTTCTTCCTCATCTTTTTCGATTTATTTTTGGATTTTTTTTTGTCATTTTCAATCAAAATCAAAAGCTGATGAAACACATTTACAATATACACATTTTCAAATACGACACCTCGTTGCTCCCATTTGCCATTACACAATTACAAATGCGATGAAATGATCAAAACAAAGTCGGGCAACTTTAAATGTTATGAGTACGAACATAACTTAAGTTAAGTTTTTGTGCTTATGGATTTATTATCATCTTTATCAAGTCTATAAAAATAGTAAGTAGGATCTTCATCTCAATAACTACTAATCTACAACTATAACTAAGACCTGGCTCAACTCTGAGACTATAATTACACAGTTACACTGTAAGAAAAACACAATATATACCCAATGGCAATACATAGACGATAAAAACAGAATATGTACCTCCAAGTTCTTCGTCATCCTCCATTTCTTCATACGCTTTCTTTGTCTGCTTGCGAAATCTAAGCATTCCTCGCCAGTCGCCATCTCTAGTTTGTTGGTGTCTAACGATTCTACAAAAAAAAAAATCATGATCTAGACGCATTGTCCAGCCTTTTCGAAGCATTAAAAAAACTGGTGGAAAACTTAACAAATCTTATTAGTGGTGTTCCTGTCTTTTAAATAACAAAGACATGGTAGCAAAGAGACATAAGACAGTGAATGTTCTGACCAGAAGAACTCGTTCAGGTCATCATAGTTTCTCCACATAGAATGATCTGCATTTCCATTCTTGTTCTTCTCAAATTAAACTTTTTTCACGTGAAAATGATGACAAATTCGCAACGTAACCAAAAGCTAACGGTTCCATTCACAACCAGAATCAGTCTCACTATTATCTCCACCTTCACTGATAATGCTCAACATCCTTATGGCTATATCAACCGCCGTTTCCTTCGCCTCTTTGACTTTCATGCACCTCTTTGACTTTCATGCCCTTACGAACCTGAAGCCAATCAACGCCGTCTCTTCCTCCGCTTTTGTCGTAGATCCTTCTCGTGATCTCTAGCTCCGATTGTTCACTCCACACGTATCCAGTGACCATGTTCCATAGAAAAAGATTATAGACAGGGTCACACGCAATAGGGGTGTCGACGAAAGAATGGATCAATCATAATTGTTTACAGAACTGTAAGAAAGAGGATTATTGATAAATGATAGAATCAACAAAAAGTCATCGGTAAAAAATTACACTCAAAGTCGTTTATATTTTTTTCTTCTGGTTGTCGATTTAGGATAAAAGGTTATAGGATATGTAGTATTCAGTGTAAAATTGACTATGATTTTTAATTAAAAATCTTAAACAATTTTGACTATGATTTTCAGTTTTATTAAACATAATGGTAAGTAAATAACTAATTTAAAGTTAGTTAACAATCAATTTAGAATCACTTTTATAAAATAGCAATTATGTAGTATTAAAAATATTATGATAAAAATATTTTATTTAATTAATAAAATTTAAGAAAAGTTATATTAATTATTTTTCAATATTTTCGGTTATGATAGGTAATTTTCTCTTCTTCTTTTTTTTTATCTTTTAAATTTCATTGTATTCGCTAGTAGGTTGCTCATCTTTGTTTTAACTCCTAAAAATTAATGGATGAAGCTATTTGTCCTTTGGAATAATTTTCTTTGCTTACGGTTGCAACTTGATATGAGCAAAATCTTTAAAATTATTTGTAATTTTTTTTTTGTCGGATCCTTAAAACATTATAAACATTGGATCAAACCCAGCACTGAACCACTACCGCGAAGATTCTGGAGCTATCAATGATTTGCAGATTTTGAACAATAGAGTCAACAACATCTTATTAACTGTTACAATGTTTTAACACAAGGTTTGGAATCAATTTAGTATTGTCTAATTCAATATCTCTAAATACATCAATATGTTTTGTGGTCCGTTGCCATTTTTTTCCTCGAGCAATGTTTGTTTTTCTAAATATTCTGTTATTTCAAGTACTTTCCTTATTAACACAAAACATAATAGTTAATATTACAAACCCAAGCAAATAAAATAGATATGTTATGAAGTCATGATCGATGATGTGCCAAACCGCATAATAGTGAGTCTACCGATTAAAGAATAAAATAGAAATACATACAGACGTAAGAAGTTTACATTAGAATAAAATAAAGAAAAATGGAAATACATACAAAGGTAAAAAGTAAGACCATCTTTATAAAAAAAAAACTACATCGCTGAAGGCTTTAACTTCTTTATTTACCAGATTAAGAAAAAAATTTAAGAACACAGAAGACACGAACTAACGGGGATAGAATATCGATCAATTACATATCCATAAAAGCCTTACGTTATCTCTCTCTCTATCTCTCTCTCTCTCTCTCTCTCTCTCTCTATCTATCTATCTCTCTCTCGATTCTTAAGTTAGATCTCGCTTAGTTCTTTCTCGAGAATCTCCAGTATGTTTTTTTTTTGTATCCTTCATGAAAGATAAATTCTACAATAGATATGTTTAGTCTTGTCTCCTTCAGCTAAACATTTAATTTGGGTTTATAAAAATCATGAGCCATTTACACTCAATAACCGTTTTTAGATTAATAGACTGGAGTGATGCTATAGAATCTATATACATTTAAATAGAACAATCATATGGTCTCTTTGCTTTGTGTTTCCTTGTTATAATATTTGGCACGTGCTTACATAAAACCAAATAAATCTAACTTTCTTTCCTAAATTTTGTGTGTTTATAGGTCCAAAGATGTGTGTCTTTCCTAAATTTTGTATGTTTATAGATCTAAAGATGTGTAGAAGACACGTCCTTACTAATCACATCCTATGAAGGAACACAACCATCCTCTTACACTTCAGTTGCGGCCTACATGGTCCTCTCCGGCTCCTTCTCATGATGACCTAGATTTTTAAAGAAAGTATAGATTTGATTAATCCTAATACATGATCATAAAACCTTAAAACTCCCAAAACCAAAACACGGTACTAACACAAGTCTAGCTATATAAATCAACTCGCACTCGACCGCCAATACAACTGATGCGGTGGGAAACATCATTGACACCATTAATTCTTGAACAACTCTTTTCTCATAAAGAAAGAGGAAAAAGGTTGACCTATTTACATTGAATAAACTGTATCTCTAACTTGGGCTAACTAATATTAATTCTTTCTTCTTTTTAGATCATCTTTCCTTAGCACATAAGTCACATTGATGAAGGTATATTCAGGACAAGGGATCGTTTTGCCAGCTACCCATCAGACGATAGATTCCAAACTCTTCTTTTCGGATTTACTGAGCAGAGCTTGAAACGAAGGCTAGTTCTAATTTGAGACATGAACTATATATATATATCTTCTTCCGGATCTGGTCATCACCAACATACACTGCAAAGAAACCCTTTATGCGTTGTACAGAACGGCTAAAGAATCTTCTTTGCACCCAATAAACCCTCCCACTTCAACTTTCTTGTTATTCGAACAGAATCAGTAGAGCAGATATTTGGCCAAGCCCCTAAATTATGATACAAAAGGATTAAAACTTCTATAAAGAAGGAAGATTTAGTCCATAAGGACTTAATTACCACCATCGTGTCCCATATAAGGTGCACCCCTCCTCAAGTCCTAAGCATATGGACATATTTTAAGTATTACATGAATAAATCAAGAAAGAGAAGCAATGATAACAAAAAGTAAGAACCAGTCAAGCCAGCTATTACCGTCAACACCATTAGAATTTTTGCGGAAATCATCAAGCCCTGAAACCGAAAGTCCAATGATCAGTTCCTAGGATCTGCAGAGAAATACCAAGAAAAAGAGGAAAAAAATGTTCAAAAGATATCAACATTTCTATCCTATGTAGCTGCTATCATATCAAAATCATCAATAATTATAAAACCCCATCATCATTCATTGGCAGCAAAATTAGAATCAGAACTAAAAAGCAAGAAAATCAGTCTTTGATTAAGAGGAAAAATTAACGAAATTGGAGACTTAGTGAATCAAAATACGGATAGTAAAATTGATGATTCTTACTGTATTTGGTTCCATTGAATTCTACAAAGAACTCTTGCATACCATCCTTGATCGAGTCTACTTTATATTCACTCATCAGCCTGAAAAATATCAAATTAGTCAAAAAAAAAAAAACTCAAAATCAAGATTAACTTTTTGCAAACAAGAAGAAACCGAAAGAAACGACGAACCAAGAATAGCGAGAAAGTAATAAGAAATTGACATAGAAACAAATACCTTCGTGTGCTTCGATAAAAAGAAAAACAAATACCTCCATGTGCTGCTCTTCATCTTCCATCTAGTCATATCCCTGCGAACCTATGTTTAAGTAGTATTTAAGCAGTAAAGAAATTCAGAGCAAATTAAATAATACAGATCAAACAAAAACGTAATACAACCTAAGAAAATATTATGTTAGTGTGTTGTTTATATTCTTCGATCGAGTTATTACCTTTTTCTTCCACCTTCTCTTGAGTTCGTGATTTTAAATAATACAAAACAGAGAATGATTGAATTAAAGACACAGGTGTTTCACGTACTAACAGAAAAATATAGTCGGATCAAAGAGACGATGGCAATGAATGAGTTTCACAAAAATTATAAACGTGGGATATATATCAAGTAAAAAAATTAGGGTTTTCCGAAAATCGCAAAAGAAAATCGCAATCCAATTTCCGAAAATCGCAAAAGAGGATCGCAAGAAAATCACAAAAAGAAATCGCAACCCAACTAAATAAATAAAAAAACGGCCAGAGAATATCTATTCCGATATTACGTAGGGTTATCCGAAAACTGAAACCCCAAAATTGATAATCGGTACGACAAAAAACTTAAATCAAACCGATATAAAAAGGATTAACCGATTTTTACGGTTTAGAGTGAATGAGAGAGCTCCATTTCGAATGTAAAAAGGATGTACCGGTAGACAAATCGGTAGAATGTAATTATTTTATAAACTTAATTTAGACCGAAAACTTAATTTAGACCGATCAAAAGGGTATTGAAGTCTTTTTGGTGAGGGATAAGAGGATAATTAACCACCCCTAGAATGAATGAGAGAGCTCGAAAGCTAAAACTCACTTTGCTTATAAATTGATAATCGGTACGACAAAAAACTTAAATCAAACCGATATAAAAAGGATTAACCGATTTTTACGGTTTAGAGTGAATGAGAGAGCTCCATTTCGAATGTAAAAAGGATGTACCGGTAGACAAATCGGTAGAATGTAATTATTTTATAAACTTAATTTAGACCGAAAACTTAATTTAGACCGATCAAAAGGGTATTGAAGTCTTTTTGGTGAGGGATAAGAGGATAATTAACCACCCCTAGAATGAATGAGAGAGCTCGAAAGCTAAAACTCACTTTGCTTATATTATATATGATATGAAAAGCATCAATCTTTCATAAAATTTAAGAAAACCACTTATCTCCTTCTTCTTCTTTTTTTGACTTTTTGTTTTCAGGAAAATAAAGAATATCATTGGTGGTTTTCAGGAAAGTTTTGATTAAGTTTATCATATTTTACTAATTAATACTAATAAAGAATACCAATAATACCAAGATCATGTCCAAGACTGAACTAATTTCCGAATTTCTGGAATTGATCTGAATAATGAGAGAGAGAGAGAGAGAGAGCTTATAATTTGTGTTTCGAATAATCAGAGAGAACATTTGTGTTTCGAATAAGCAAATGAAAGGGTCTGAGTAAGGCAAAAAAGAGATGGTAATAATTAATTTTCAACCTCACTGAATTTCAATTTTCAAAATTCAAATCACAAATAATTAGTACTTAATAATAGGAACTAATTGAAAACCCAATAAATAATAATAATAGGATTAAGCAATGTATAAATGAATTATGCAATTTATATAATTTTGATAAACTATACTAATATGTTGAATGGTGTATAAGAGTATATTCTTTATTAGTATTAGTAAAATATGATAAACTTAATCAAAACTTTCGTCAAAGGTTACAGTATATATATATATATATATGTGTGCACGGTGAGTTAAGTTCGAATTCGAATATCTGAATCCTAATGTACAGTTTCGGGCCTGTTTATGACAAGAAAAGGCCATTACACTTTTGTGGGCTCAATAAAAAAGGCCAGCGAATGAATATAGTCATGAGTGAATCTAAATTATTCGTCAATGTATGGTTCCGTGTTAGATTATGCCTCAATATTCAACTAAAATATTCATGATTATGACTTCACATTTTATTTTGTTTTTCCTACAAAGAGCAAAAGAATTGGATGCAGAGATAGCAAAACCTACCAACTACAAATGCAACATACGATTCCGCTCTTTCGTATTGTTTTAGATACAAATGTTTAGCTGACTATTCATTCACAGTCATCCACACAGCCTCCGACAAAAACGAGAAAAAAAAACAAAGAAACCCAAAACAAAACTATAATAATATCCCTTAATATTTCATAGATATTAAGCCGTCAAGGCAACATACATAACATAAGAACACATATTACACCACTTTTTATTATAGCTATGTACAACAAAGACCATACTCACAAGCAATAGTAATTATAAATATCAGAAACATAGAGGATTGATATTACACATGTGACCATACCATCGACTTTATTTATTAACAACGTCACTCTTTTTTACTTATCTGCCACGTTTGGTGTTTTAGTTTTAGTTTCCCTTTGGGGTGTTGAGCTCATCCCAAGCTTCGGTCCAAGTGACCATTCCATCTGCAAGCTTGATGAAGTAAGGATCCACTTTTCCAAGTTTCTCATTCACGAGCTTAGCTAGCTCGAGGTAGCATTGCTTCACCGAAGTGCATTCTTTGGGTAGCGTCACTGATTGAAAGAATGGTAACGCCTCTTCCTGCCAGAATATTCCATTGAATTTCTTCTTCAGGTTCTCGAATTTGTTGCTAGCTTTTCTGTGGTCTATGTAAGGCAGACCAGTCTTTAATCCCCATCCCATGTGGTCACATATCACCTACATTGTCCATTGTCCATTGTTATAGTATATTACTGTCCGAAAACTCGGGATAAATATCCTCATCTCAAAGTTGATAGAATAGTAGGAAAATGCATTATAAGATGACTATTAAAAGGAGAGTTATATATATATATATATATATATATATATATATATATACCTTCATACACCAACCAGCCCACATGTCGTCGTAACTTGTAATTGGTTGCCCATCTCCCATAAGCCCAAAGTACATATAGCTGGGCCAATCACCTCACGGTCAAAAGCGAGGTTCATACCACACATAGAGAAAAGAGTTCCCTTAGGGATGGTCATGACCGCATCAACGTACCTATATACATATAACCAAGACTAATAAATAAGCAAGACGGAAGAGAGTAGCTTCATCATGATGTTTAAACTCTTAAAAAAGGGAAGCAAAGCGAATCGGATAAGTCTATATAGGAGATCAATTTGCCTGGAGTTTCTCGCATATGGCTTCACAAGCTGAGTGAGAACATCATAGTCAGGGACGTTGAGCCAGAGGCCATGAGAGACCACAGTTTTAGCACCCTCGCGCATAGTAAAAAGTTTTCCACGAGTAAAGTCGCACTGGCACACACCAAACGGGTTTCCACGAGTAAAGTCGCCCTGGCACACACCGAGCGGGTTTCCACGAGTAAAGTCGCTCTGGCACACACCGAGCGGGTTTCCACGAGTAAAGTCGCCCTGGCACACACCGAGCGGGTTTCCAAGAGTAAAGTCGCCCTGGCAGATACCGAGCTGGTTTCCACGAGTAAAGTCGCCTGGCACACACCGAGCGGGTTTCCACGAGTAAAGTCACCCTAGCACACACCGAACGGGTTTCCACGAGTAAAGTCGGCGACATCTCTATATGGATCATAAAGTGTGTTAAAGTAATGTGGAGTTGATGGAGATAAGAGGTTCTTGATATGCTGCTCAACCGCATTGATCTCTTTCCCAGATGGATCCTTGGCAACCTACATTATTTCCCCAAAACAAACATCGTAAGAGCTCCGCTATATCCAAACAAGAAAAACCATAATTTATATACAAACTATTGGAGATAACTCGAAGAGCAAAATGTTTTCTTGCTATTCAAGTTTTTTCAACGCCTAACTACGAAACATAAATTATCTTTTTTTTGCTAAATGGTAAATATCATATAAAATGAACATAAATTATCTAGTTGACAATAGTACTTGGTCTGCAAGATAACATCCAAGAGAAGAGAGAGAGCGATCTACTTACGAAGCAATCATCATCAATGGTGTAGATGTATTTCTTCTTGGAGACCAAGAAACCGAAGCAGCGGCAACCAGAGTCTTCGAAGGAAATGCAAGATGCCTTGGCACCCAAGATTCGATTGATGTCGTTCCTGTTGTACAGCTCATAGTCAAACCCTTCTGGGACCTTGATGGTCTTCGAAGGATCACCGTCCTGAACGATGATCAGATGGTATTGCTCAAAGAATGGCCTCCACATCTCCAAGAAATCCAGGTCACGGATCGTTGGGATCACGATGTCGAGCTCGTCTTTCAGCATAGCGATTGGTTTCACGGCGGAAGACTGTTGCGCCATTTGAGATAACTAATAAGTTGAAGAAAAGTGGATAAGAGAGTGAGAGAGATGGTGTTGTAAATCGTAATGGATTATTCAGTATTTATATAGGTGAGAAAAACATTATACTAGTTGAAGGATAAAATCGTAACTTCACTCCTTTTTTGGTCTGATTCCCAATTTTTTTTTAATACAAAATTGGAGTTACGTAACAGGTACAACAATGTTTTCGTTTTCGTTTTCGTTTTCATGTTTCTCCTATTACCGCTTCCAAGACAACAATGTTTTCGTTTTCATGTTCCCATTTTTTTTCTTATTGAAAGTGAATCCGTGTAAAATCCCTTAAAACTAGGAGAAACATACGCTTGTTTGCAAAATTCAATTGCGTTTTTTTGTTTTTTTTTGTTTTTGATAAACCTTGAAAATTATGGACCGTTGATCCATAATTTCCCTCAGTGCTCGAATCAGCAGTTGATAATATCACGTTTAAGGCGTAAATCATTCTTTCCAAATGGAGTTGAACTAATGACTTTGAAAACTCTCAAGTAGCAATAGTACACCAACCACTTGGTACAATAATAAAATTATATATTTATTCTTACAATAAAATATATTTGCTTACATTGGCTCAAAGTGTAGTTGATCATTGATATATTTATTGTATTATTGTATAATTATTCTTACAATAAAATATATTTGCTTACTAAAAGTATAAATTTAGATATGGAAACAAACTACGCTTTGAATTTTAATAAATTTTACTAAGATTATTTGTCCATTAAATGGTATATAGCTCCGAGCAACTTGTTTTTTTAACTGATTGAGTCTATTTATCTAATGTTTCTAATGGATATGCAAAGGCATGTAATCATGTCTTTTTCTTTTTTTGGTCAATGGCATGTAATCATGTCTAATATGCTTGAGATTGTCGTTGTTAACTTGTTATGATGGTTCTATAGTTACATCTTATGTTTCATGGATGATTTATGATTTATGATTTATGATTGGAAATGTACAATTGTGTTTGACAAGAACAGCACACCACTATAAAACTATATACAATGGTTTCAATTATCAACACATTCCACATCATCTTCTCTTTTTTTCACATCATTTTCTTTTTTTCCACCTAATAATTCAACACATACTAGTATTTTATACACTACAATGGTTTATTTAATAAGATTCAACACCCTATCCTACTATATTTTATTTTCTTTTATGCTTTAGCTTTTCTGATTAGTTATTATTAGTAACAGATACCGTTTATAATTAAATTAGCGTAAATAAGACTTAAATAATTTTATATTTTTTTACATTCTTAATTAAAAAAAAATGCAAGTAATAAAAACGAGAATAGTGAAAGTCATTATTAAAACAAAAAAAATTACGAAAAAATTAAAATGCAATACAATACAATAAGAAGCACACAATACAACCAATAAAACACACATAACTTAATTAGTACAATAGACTGAACTCACAAAATTGGAAATCTTTTTAATCATGAGACATTCCGAATCTTGCCCATATGTGTTGACTAAATCTGCTTGCAATTCGTGATGCACACTTGAATCACGCAACTCGGATCTAGGACGGACATGATTTGCAAATGCAGGTAGCACCTCGGTCGAGAATGGTTGCGGTGTACTAGACCCACTTGCCTCAGATTGATCATAATCGTTCCATCGTTGAGTATATGTATCACGTTCATCCTCAACAATCATATTATGTAATATGATACATGACCTCATAATGATAGCCAGATCGGCTATGTCCCACATGCGAGCTGATTCACGAATGATTTTAAATCGAGCCTGCAACACTCCAAATGCATGTTCGATGTCCTTCCGACATCCCTCATGAACTTCTGCAAATAACTTGTCCGGCTCACTTTGAGGAAGCCTAATCGATTTGACGAAAGTAGGATAAGAAGGATAGATACCGTCAGCAAGATAGTACGCCATATTATACGGACGTTGGTTCACGAAGAAGTTCACTCTTGGAGTATTTCCCCGTTCAACATCATCAAACACTGGTGAACGATCTAGAACGTTTATATCGTTCAATGTGCCTGGACATCCAAAAAAGCATGCCAGATCCATAGATCATGGGATGCAACTGCTTCAAGAATAACAGTGGTGGTTCCCTTATCTCCCCTAGTAAATTGTCTTTCCCACGCTGTAGGACAATTTTTCCATTCCTAGTGCATGCAATCAATACTCCCAATCATCCCCGGGAACCCTCGCAGTTCACTAACATGCAAAATTCTCTGCATGTCCTCTTGAGTTGGGGCTCTGAGATACTCTTGCTCGTACAATTGTATGATTCCCTTACAGAATCTACGCAAGCACTCCAGAGCTGTAGTACCTCCAATTTTAATGTATTCATCCACCGCATCGGCCGCTACACCATAGGCTAGCATTCGCATGGCTGTGATACATTTTGCTAATGAAGATATACCTTCTTTATTGGCTGCGTCAAATCTTTGGGTGAAGTAGTCGTCACTGCTTGATAGGTCCCCAACTATCCGGAGGAAAACATGTTTTCGCATCCGGAATCGCCGACGAAACATTGCATCGTCATATGTAGGATGATTGGCAAAATAGTCGTCAATCAGTCTTTGATTTGCCGCTGCATGATCTCTGTTGAAGTGTCTTCTCTTCCTACGAGGTGGATATGCTTCCTCTATTTGCCTTCGGTGCTCGCTAAAATGGTTGAGGATATACCTATCTTCAATTTCAGACTGCCTTTTGTAAGTTTCGATATCAAAAGGAAATTTTGATGGATCCATTGAGAGTTTTTTAGTGAGATGAGATTTGTGGTATTGGTACATAAATGGAAGAATGAGTCCCCATTTATAAGAAATTGGAACCAACGAATTGAGTGGTTGGAGGATAAGATTCTGCCATTAAAAGCCAAAATTCACGGATTACATTGACAAAAAAGTCACGGTCACTCGACAACATTATTAAATCAAGTTGAGTGGTTGGAGGATAAGATTCTGCCATTAAAAGCCGAAATTCACGGATTACATTGACGAAAAAGTCACGGGCACTCGACATCATTATTAAATCAAGTTGAGTGGTTGGAGGATAAGATTCTTATATTGACGAAAAAGTCACGGGCACTCGACAAACAAACATTATTAAAGGAAAAAGCGACAAACAAACATTGTTAAAGGAGAAAGCGACAAACAAACATTATTAAAGCATGGAGTGACATGATACAGAGAAGCATGGAGTGACATGATACAGATAGCCACTTGTTACTACAATTATTTTCCAAATAATTTATAGCTCAACTTCTGCAACAGCTCTCTCTCCTGGTCACTGAGACGGTTCTTTTCACTTAGCTTCATCCACATCTTCATATTCTTAGCCCTAGTATTTTCTTTCATCAATAGGTTTGCCTCATCTTGCCTTTGGGTTGCCTCAATTTGCCTTTGGTTTGCCTCATCTTGCTGTCGAATTGTCTCCTCTTGCAACATGGCTATTTTTTCCAAGCGTTCCAACTCTTGCGCCTTGAGTTTTTTGTATTCACAAAAATTTTCGTTGACCACTTCCAAGACTGCGCATTTATCTTTCTTTTTAGCTTTCTTAGCTGCATCCCTCCCCATTGGACGAGCACTGGATCCTGCAGAGTTGGAGTCACTAGCATCACTGTCGTGGGCTCTCTTAGATCCACTGCTTCCAGAGCCAGTATTTCATCCTACCTTACTACAATAACGTGGTTGATCACGCACATCGGTCCATTCTTTCATTAAATTTAAATTACCATTACCACCATATGTATATATTTCATGCGCTTTCGCCAATACATCCTGCTCCGACCACCCGCTTCGTTGCATACGCTGAGCGTTATCGTAAGCGCCAATCCATTTTCCCAATTTTTGGTTCACGTAGTTGAAATGATTTCTGCACGAAACTCCACCACGCGGAGGATCAAATGAGCAATGCTCATTACAATACTCAGCAATGTTTCCCCAAAATGCTTCGCTCTTTTGGTTTCTGCCAACAACGTTGTCTGTTCCATATTTGATCCATCCACTCAGTAGCACCAAATTTTGCTCGGTGGTCCATTTGGAGTTTTTCCGGGGAGCAGAGGTTGAATGGTCTGCACTTGAAGTGGCTTCATTAACACCACTTATACCACCAATAGCCATTTGGGTAGAAAATCCGGGAAATTCAATTGCTCCAGAGTCCGGAACAATTTCATTACCCGCCGGAACAGAAAAATAAGGGGGTGGTTGAGATGAATATGACATCGTCGAACCGTAGTATGGATGATAGTTTGGAACAGCTGACGGCATGAAGAAACTTGGTGAAAAACCATAATTTGGCATATTTCGGGGTTAGTTGGAAGATTGATTTTGAAATGGATAATTGTTGGGATTTGGGTAGTTAAAAGGGTAATTAGAAGAATTTTGGGTGTTAGAAGGGTTATTGTTTGGATCTATTTTCTCAGAGAAGACTGAAAAAGATAAAAAAACGAGAGTTTATGAGAGGTAAATAGAAAATTATTGTCAAGAAGATGTTTTTTTTTCGGTGTCCAAATCTAATGAAAGAAGTTTATATATATAGAGTATGAAAAATGGTGAATTTTGATATAAAAAAATAAAAATAAAATATTATTTAATATATCATAATTGATCTGAAATAATGTAGGTGAAAAAAAAATCACAAATCTCTCCAACCATTTAGATGACAACATGTGGCTTATCTTTATTTTTTTTATCAATGAAATTAATTACAGCCAATAATAATGCACCATGTGTCAATCCAAAAGCAATTTCAACAGGTTGAATTTTTTCAACAGCTCTGAATCCACGTAGATAAAGCAGTTGAATATTTTTCATTAAGCAGTTGGATAAAATATTCAACAGGCCTATTGTATCTAGTCTAAGCTTAAAATTACATCAATGATCAACTACACTATGAGCCATTGTAGCAGGGATACTATTAATTATTTTACCATTTTTTTTGTCAACATAATTATTCTACCACATATTTTATATATATATATATTTTTTTTTCCATTTTGGCTAATATATATCGATCTTCAGTGTGATCGATTTTATGTCAATTTCTTTTCTTTTGTTTTGTCATCAACTGAAATGATTAAATGGAGAAGAATGAGCACATTAAAAAGTAGTTATAATCCACATGGAATACCATAAACCACATTAAAAATTCTGATACCCTGGTAACGAAAATGACCTCATGTATTCTAATATATATCACCGTATACAAATTATTTAATACCAATCTTCTGCTGTCAAACCAAAAAAAAAAAAAAACTGTCCATCTTCCATAATTTCATTTGAAAGTGAGCATTAAAGGTGAAAATTGGGCATCAAATATGGGAATTAGGCGTTAAATAAGGAATTTGATGTCACATGTTTTTGATGACTGCTTTTTCTCATTTGGCTCGTCTTCCAGTGGTCATTTTTTTCTTTCTCAATCTGCATCATACGATAATGTCATGATCATCATTCCATATTCTGTTTTTTTTTAACCTTTTTCAGTCATAACACATAGCAAATTTTTGTATGATTAAAAGGTTTTAGGTTGATGTCCATACACATTCTCCCACACCCAAAACGAGAATATGTAATATGATCTCATTTTAAATTTCATCCGATTCCGCAATATTATAATGTTTTTTTCCAGTAGAATTAACGATCACATATTGTTATAATGCAATACTATGAATTTATTGTGTGGATATATGATCTTCTAAAATATATTTCATTGCATGAAAATTTGAATCGTTAATTTCTTATTTTCTCTACTATATAAACATGAAACTATGTGTTTTATTACGCATAACTTAACTAAAGAGCTTCTATTTCCTTCCGAAATCACAAGGTTTACAAGTTTTATTAGAAATCATCTGACATCACTCTAAATATAATTAAATGGTTGGCGTGAAAGAATTAGTGGAATAAATATAAAAGAGATATAATGGAATAAGATATAGAAATTATAGAAATTATTTTATATTTTTATTCCATTTATTTTTCTCCATAATAGTAAAAAGATATATATATATATATATATATATATATATTTTAAAAAAAAAATTGTTAATTTTTAGTGGAGTTAATTTATCAGTTATTATGTTTCCAAAAATATGTAAGTTTCCGTCGTGTTTCCAAAACAGAAACATACATTTTTATCGGGTTTTTAAATTGAAACTTTTAGAAATTGTATTTTTATCGCGTTTTTATTACGTTTCAACGAGTTTCCGTTTCCGAAACATTTTCGAAACCGGAAACAAATATCGGATGGAGTTTTCATGTAACCTAGTATATGATTGTAATTTGTTATGTATCCCATTTTGAAAATATAAAATTATAAAAGCAAATAAAAACGGCAAGTGATGATTAATTGGGCTAAGCACAAGCAAAGTATGGGACTCACGTTTTTCATCACAATCCAAATTCACACTTCTCATGTTTTCTTACTCTCTAACCCATATCACCTGAACACCATCTCTTTTGTGAGTGGTATAAAGACGTTTTGAGTTAGGCATTTGTCCCCAACAGATCAAATACTCTCTTTGTTCAAATTCCGCTAAGAGTTTTAGATTTTGAGCCGTGATCAAGTTTGAGATTTGTGGGATATATTTTTAAACATAACTTGCTGATGTTTGGTTCTCGAAAGATTAATGAATGTTTCCAGTTTCTACTTAAAAAACGGAAGTTCCATATTATCAAAGTTTCAAACTACTAATACTTCTGAAGCAAAGTTAAAGTATATATGTTGCTACAATTAGATCAGCTAATCATCATTTTGACCTTTTCTTCTCATCATTGCATCACATTCTTGCCGCGTCTACGTTATCTCTAACAAGATTGATCTCACGCATTTGTTCACGAACTTGAACATAAAATCCTAAAACATAAACTAATTCTATAAACAAAAATATAATTAAAAATCGACTTACTGGAACCGAAGAAATACTTGAAAAAGAAAAAGAAAAAAAGTTATGTCAGAACCAATTCAAGTATTAATTTTTTTTATAAAAACCCTATTAATATTAGATGAATCATAGACCAACCATCAAACTACAGCTGTACAACAAAGTGCAGTGCAGTGCAGACTTTCGAATCACAAAACTATTATATAACTATAGAGAGATAAGAGATATATTACTACATTTACAAGGCAAAGAGTCCCTTGGAGTTAGCAAAGAAGTGTTTGCGGCGGATAAGCTCCGGTTTTCTAGGACCGGCTAAGAGAAGACTGGTTATCAGAGACGGAGGACCAGTGAATTTGGTTTGCACCATTTCCCTCACCTTTATATACCCGTCGAGTGTCATCAGCTCCAGAAGCTTTCTACAGCTCTGACAACGAACAAAAAAAAGAAGACAAAGAAAGTTATCAGAGAGGAAACACATATCGTCGTATATAGACAGACACAAGACGAAGAGCTTTAAGAGGTTATGATCAATTTCAGTTATATAGAACCATAGGAGGAAGAGGCTTCGGGATTAGGATAGAAGAATTGTATATTACCTGAGGATTTAGTACATCCATTAGGTTTATCATCTCGTCCTGCCACAAATGAAATGTTTTTATTACTATTTTCAGAGAGCTTGAAACCATGAGGGTACGAGCTTATTGGGTGCAAAAGGTAGAAGTATTTACCTCTGGTATACCGGGATTTTGCAGCACGGTACCTAGAACACGGCGAACAAGTCCATCAAAGACGACTTTATTTATGGACCCATCTGCGTTTACCCATGGAAATATAGGCACAGGTGACTTCTCAGAAGTCGATTCTTTTGTTTCACCTTCGGTACCCATTCCAAAAGTAACAAAGGGAGTAACAGAGGGAGCTTCGTGCGAACCGCTCGTTTGAGCCATTTCAGGAAGGTTAAGAATTGTAACCTTGTGAACGCTGTTCTCAGCGATGTGCTCTTGCTCACCCTGTGAAGTCATGCAGATGCTAGAGACATCGTTTGACCTATGTTCCCCAAAAGCTCTCTCTAGGTAATTCACTGGTAAAGGCTGTTGAAGGTTATTGTCGGAAGTTTTACCCTGCTCCAATGTCAAGAAGTACTTTGATCGGTAGAAGGAATGGACAACACGGGGATTGTCATACCCATTTACCTGAATGTTAAGACAGCGTCTTGTTAAGAAAGTTCCTTGTTAAAAGGATGCAACATGAAAAGGTTTCACAGTCCAGGAAAGTAAAGCTAGTAAACCAAGCACTGCAACTTTCTTCTAATTAAAGGCAAAAAGTGTGTAAGAATAAGAGATAATAAGACAAACCTTCAAAGCTAGCCCAAATGTCAGAAGTACATCGACAACGCAATCACAAGTTTCCTGGCCTGCAGATGAACAAGCGGCAGAGGTTAGAAACAACACTGAAGAAAGTAGTTAACACATGCAAAAGTATAAGCCAGTTTGCCTGATGCTTACCTGTAATATCAATAAGACGGTGGACTTCTTCAATGCTCAGACCTTGGTCACCAGCCTTCTGAAGGGCATTGGAAATGGTTTCAAAAACCCTGGGACTGAATAAACTCACTTGCTCATCTGCAGATTTGGCCATAGCAAAACTGGCCATCACTTGCCAGGGAGAATCACCTAGACTGCCTGGCATGACAGTAGCATCTGTAGAGTTAAAAAGTTCCTTCATATCATCAGATTCACAGCCAGTATTTGTTTCTCCCGAGTTAAAATGAAGTTCACCAGTGCGACAGTCATCATCTATAAACAACTCTATTGCGTTAGCAGTTGGTAGAGTTACACGACGAACAGATACTGCTATACCAGGGAAACCCTTTTCCTTTCGGAAGTTGATTTCACCTTCGCCGAGTAGCTTTGATTTCTTAGCACTATCAGCTTCAGATTCTTCTATGTCATCAGCTCTACGTTTTAAACCTCTTCGATCTCCAGGCTCTCCAACACCTTCTTCCGGCAAGGATACAGATATAGAGAGCTCACCAGAAGAAACCAATGAAAATAAATTCACAACATCGCCACATTGTAAATCTGAGGTAAGAGCGACTCCCCCAGCCATTAGGTCTGTTTCATGTTCGAGAAGCCAACTGGAGAACTTGGCTGCTCTTGCCCCAGTATTAGCCGGGAATGGAGACTTTGAAATACTATGCAAGAAGTTCTGAGAAAGCACAAATGGCTGTCCACCACTTCCACCAACCTGGAACGTATTCATAAAAAATGACTTTCAATTTTCTTTTACAACTAGAAGTATTAAATTTATCCAAACAAATAAATAAATTTGATTCAAAGTGAAACATCAAAGTGAGGTGAAGGAAACTGTTTCTTATTCACCATCTCACCCAAACATCAAGCATGCACGCAATGTGGTTTTACAGCAAAACCGAGCCAACAAAAGGAAGACATGATGATATTTCAAAGTTAATAACGCTATGCTATTGAAATAGAGCTTCACATGGACAGTGGACACTCATATGCCTCTTCATAACATCGAGAAGCATATAATAAAAGCCAGAAGCCAGTAATTTTAACCTTGCAACAGGAAAGTAATAGGTAGTTTTACCAGGATTTTTTTGTCTCGGAGGTAGCTATAGGCTGTAAACAGGTCTCTCTCTGAATATCGTCGTAAGGTATCTTCCAGCAAATTTGGCATACCAGGTGCAGTGGGCATGCTCAGAAAGACAAGCTTTAACAGTTCTACAGCAGTAGAAACTGCCAGAGATTTCCGTACTTGGATACTACCATTGTCATTTTCATCTAAAGGCTTAAAAGTTTGATGAAGACGATAATGTCCAGATCGTCGAGATATATCTTTAACCTGATCCACAGAAACATTTTGAATGTCCTCTGAGTGAATTGCAGGTGGAACCATTTCACTCCCCTACAAGCCCATAATTTTAGTTTATCATAAATTGCCAAAAAAAAAAGAACTATTGAAATTAAGACCTAGATCAGGTTGAATGAGATGTCACAAGGTTTCAGTAAAATTAATATATGAAGAGTTATAGAAAAAAAAGTGAAACATCAAAGTGAAGTGAAGCAATTGTATTGATGGTGTCAAACAAAAGAAAAGTAAGCAATAAGGATGCACCTCAACAACTATATCTCTGTTTGACCATTCCCGAGAGCCAGGTCTCGTCCGTTTAGGGGCCACCAGTTTAGCCATCTTCTTGAGCTCAAGAACATCATTAAAGGCTTGACTTATACTCTTTTCATTGAAGTCATCCCATTTCTCTTCATCAGAACAAGTATCTTTACCATGCTCAACACAATCGGGATCTGTTCCGCCAATTGCCTGGGATGAATATCTAACACGAACATGTGAACTGTTGCTCTCGGGCAAACACTTCTGTTTCGTCTCTAGATGTTTTGCATAACGCTCACTGAGCAGATTACAAAGCCTCATGACCGCCTTCCGAAAAATAACATTCTTCATCAATATTTGAATCCGTCGCTTGCAAGCTGAACGACGCGTAGGCAGTCCTTGAACTGAAGCCCAATTTACTCCAGGGACTTTTGCCCCAAGCTTTGCGCGGTGTCTAACATATTGACTCAACAATGTCCTGACCAGAGAATATTTGTGTCAGTGATGTAAACCAATCAAATATAATACACTATTATAGATATAGGAGAATGTCTAAAGAATGAATGAATGGACACTCAATCATATGGAAATTAATTGACGATCAAAAACACAAGTTCATTAGAATTGGCTCAGTAAAGGAACTACTGAGGTAGTAAGCCCTCCTCCGAGGCATAAAGTCCCAGAAGGGAGACTCCTAAAACCAACATTACGTAGGACGTTTGCAACAACTATATGCTCAGAATTCATATAAACACATAGATATACTACTGAACTTTCATTGGCTGTGTCAAGCTTACCTGTCCGCCTCTTCTGTCCATGAATATCTTTGTGAAGGAGTTGACGTGGTCTTTGAACTTGCATACTGGTTGATTAGAGAAGAACACTGGCCTTCATCTTCAGTAATATCCCTTATCTCTGCATTTTTTTGTTGATTGTGCTCCTGATGCATCGGAATGAGGGTTTGGTCTTCTTGTAACGAATTTAGAAAATTCTCACTATTTGAGGCATCAATGGCATCAGAATTTAGAACCTTCTGTCCATCTACTATTATGGATCGGACACCTTTTCCGGTAGTCTTTACGGGAGTTGCTCTTTTTCTTTTCCCAGAAGATGAAGAAGGGTTATTTTCTACAGCGTAGTTTTTATCTTTTGATTTTGATTTCACGCGTCTTCCATGCTTCGCATGATAGACATGCATAACCTGGAGTACGCAACAGAAAATATAAGATAACTCACCCAAAAATCAAAAAAAAATCAAAAAAAAAAAAGACCGGGACAGTCTCTGCTCCTACACCAGAGATGAGAAGCTTTAAATCGAACTTCAATTAGCTTCATGGTAAGTGTTTTCAAGCTAAAACATTGAAGAATCAAGGTTCCCAGTCGGCATGATCTCTAAGGTCAAAGAAAATAAGAAAACTACCACACAAACATATCTTTACCTGCTCTAAGGTCAGGTTCAGATCCTTAGCAATCTTCTCACACTCTTTGAATGAGAGTTTTCCCTTCTCACCGATTGCAATACACTGTAAGAGCTTAGCACGCTGTTCTCCTGTCATGACACGATCTGAGGACCACGAGCGGAAACGGAAGACCTAGAATAACTGGCAGTTAGAAACTGTTTTCTGAATGCCTAACATAACAGGCAGTTGAAAATTATCATCACAGGAGAAGATAGCAGACAGAGATATACATATTTTGAGTAGGTTATAATGATTTTTTCTTGTTCATGGAAAAATACAACACTAAATTGTTGTATATATAATAGCCATGATATAAAGATCAAGCTTATACCTCTTGAACAACAGATCCCGGAAATGCTTGCTTAGCAGCTCTGTGATCAGCAGCAGCATAGCAATACTCTAAAGTTAGCCAATATTCATCAACAGCATCTCTATTTGATAGAATAAAGTCATGCCGAATACGTGGACGAAAATCAAGAGACACGGCATTGGATGTAGCAGCAACAAACACAGGTTCCTCTATATAAGGCTTAAGCTCCATTTCATGTGTTAGATTGGCATATTTCTCTTCAATCTCATCCCGTCTGGGTCTATTACTTACCATCTGGATCAACTACAAAACAAAAATAGGAACAGGCAATAGAATTATTCATTTTTTGAACTGCAGATTTTTATGAACTATGGTACTTGAGGTGCCATTTAATTATTAGTATTACCTTTAATCGGCGTAAAATATCAATAAGCATCGATAATCTACCAGTCGCAAGGGTATCCATTAGAAGCTTATACTCTTCGCTAGGAAGCTCAGAAAGACGCATAACCTGTTTGCATTTCTTCATCATATCATCTGCTTTCTGAGTAGATCCAACAACTTGTAAAAATAGTTCGAGTGGCATGGCTCTAAAAGCATCTTCAAGTGCAAACAAATTCCCAAATTTATGATCATGTATAGAAGAAAAGGCATTGTCCCAGCCAGGTAAAGAACTAAAATAGTCCCAAAGGAAACAGTGTAGGAGCTTCACACGAACCATCTTTGCAAGCACAAACCCATTGGCTCGCATGGCTCCTGATTTGCTAGCTCGCGTATCTAAATCCACGTTAGTTTGACCTCTCTGAACGTCATTCAATATCGGAATTGGCTCGTTGCTTTTCCTCTTCGATGAGTTCTGGCCACGGAGTCCTAGTTCAAAAGACCTAATCCTATCATGAATTTCACCAACTACTTCTCGAGTGAATCTTTGAACAGATGGATGGAAAACTATCACAGAGATACGATTACGACCACAATTAGTTACATTTGGGACACGAAAGCCCTCACATTTGCAGAGTCCTTCTTGTTGAAGCCTGATTAGAATTCTGTCAATGGTTTTCCTATCCACCTTGGAGCTCCTGTCTTTCTCTAGACTGAGAAGCCATTTGTGTAGCTCGGCTCTCAAAACAAACTTCTCCTCCTTTGACCAGCCAAGAAAGAAGAAACTATTAGTCAGTTGGAAAGGGAAAAGGAGAAAAAATTATGGTATGTCACGTGGAATAAGGAGAACAGTAAGTACATTTAAGCGCTCAAGTATTCTCCGCTCTCTTCGAGCGTTTTCAACAGTGATCAGATGAGGTTGATGCACTTTTGGTTTAGCCGGCTGCGGTAGAACGAGCTGGTTCATTTCTGACAAAGCCAAATCAGGGGACTCCATTGCAGTATCAACAACCTTATCACCGGTCTCATGGAATGATTCTTGTAAGTTACGACGTGTAAGCACATTTCTTCTTTTGGCATTAGATGGGGAACAATCGAGAACTCCTGAATTGCTTTCAGAATCAGTTAGCCTTCCAGGTGTAGCAAAGTGGAGAACTGAGTTGCTTTCAGAATCAGTCAACCTTGCAGGTGTATCAAAGTCGGCTTCAGAAACTTCAAGACTGTGTTCGATGAAGGTCTGCGCCAATCCACCAGTACCATGAGGTGTACCAAAATCATTAATCGGTACGTTATTTTCCCTGCTAATATTTTCAGCTTTATCAGGAAACAGATCAGAAGACTCAGACCCAGCATAACGAGAAGTCCAAACTCGAAATACTCTAGTCTTCTTGTGGCTTTCTGCCTGTAAATGCATCCCAACTCTTGAACAAATACTATAAAGCCGAGAATAGCTCTTCTTCTTATCAATTCCAAGTCTTTCACATACCTGGCAAATATAATAATTTAATACACATATATAGCTTCTCAATTTTTCTTACTTTCAAAAAAAAAAATCAGTCATGATTTTAGGAATACCAAAACAATTACGACTCTTTCAAGTAAAGAATTTTCTCCAGAAAACTGTAAGTCAAACCAATTAAATGAATACCTCCATCACAGCCAAGCCTTTAGATCCCTCAGCATCAACCATATCATAAATTTGATTATCTATTGGAAGCTCCAAAGTTTGTTCTGTTTTTTGAATACTCCTTCCGAATTTTAGGAGTTGCTTTTTCCCAGAATAGTTAAAATCTTTCTCTGAAAATCTTTTTAACAAACGGAGGCATCGTTCAACCTAAAAAAAGGACAATCACATGAAAAACAATTTTGTATCCAAACAAAACAGAGCAGAAATGCTACATATAGGAAAATGGCCAGCATATGTAGAGAAATGTAGTCGAATGACGGCATGAGATACAGATTATAGGTCACCTTATTGTTCACCACAGCATCAAACTCCTCTACTACATGAGAATCTGTCAATCGGCGACAAACCTGACATTATCCCACAAGAAGATTCATTCAGAATATTCTAACTGAGCATGAATTAAGTTTACAAAGATATGTCTATACGCTTCAACCAGAAGGGGAAAAAAGGAGTTAAATTAGCAGAGTGCTGAAAGTCTGTTTTTCCTTCCAAGTTCCAGTTGATGAAAAGTAAGAAGACAGGAAGAAAAAAATATTACACTTCTCCAAGCTCTATGCCTTGAATGTGATCCCAGATAACCAAGATCTTGCTTAATGTCTGAGACGACTAGAACCTGCACTACGAGAAAATGAGTATAGAGACAGCTTGATAAAAACACACAGAAATGCTTAATATTTTTACTAACCTTGTCGTTAGCTTCTTCAAGCTTATCACAAATTGCCTGCATTGCTGGTAGAAAATCTTTAATGAGGGTACTCTCAGATTGTACACTATCTCCGGCGGCAGTATCCGTCATTGATGTCTCCAACACAGAGTCCTCTTTACAAATTTCAAACCTCTGCTGGGAACCCAAAGGCTTGGCGTAACGGCTTAAGTATATCATGTTGGTGCTAATGCATGAGGTGGTTTTGGAATCCCCTTCACCATCAACTTCCTTTGTTCTCACAATTGCTGGCTGCTTAACAACCAAACCTCGAGACTCAAGCTGCTTAATTATATAAAAGAAGTTCCTCCCTTGGATGCCAAACTCTTTAGCAAGCAAATTCTGTGCACCTCCATTGGCTCTGCCATCAACAGACAGTATAGTTACAGTGATCACAACATATCAGAACTCTTAATGAGAGAGAGGAGTCAAACTGAACTCACCGAGCAACAGCCAGCCGGTCAAGAAGGCGACGTTGATCTGGGGAAATAGTCGTGGTACTGTACTGAGCGTCGTACAAGCCAACGAAGTTACCTTGGAGCTTCACGTTCGCGACGATCCTCAAATCGAGCCTCTGAGCCTCTTCCAGCTGTTGAATCGAAGCATCCGATGGTCCGTAAACAGTGTTCTTCGCCTTGAACTGGAGCTGAGGGTTCGATAGCAGATTTCTCCAGACATGAGCCTTGACGGAAGGAGAGAGGGGAGGAGGAGAGAGCCGTGACCAGAGATAAACAAGAGGGATCCCTGAATTTCCCTGGCAACAGATTTCCTCCAGTGCCGTGCATACAATCGAGTCCATCTCACCATCCACGGCACTCCGATAGGTTAGGTCAACGGAAAATCTTCCCCCGGTGAACTAATCAGCCGATTTCCCGGCAAATCTCGCCCGGAGAGGTTTTGGGAATTTATAGATTTGGGGAGTTTGGCGATGATGGAGAGAAAGACAATTTGAGTTCTTGGTGACGGGATCGATCTCAGAGGACTGCGAACAATAAAACAATTACGAGATTTATACTAGGGATGAGAAGAGTGAATGACGATAATGCCCTTGCTTCAATAGTTTCGCAATTTGTGGAATAACATAAGATTTATACATTTTTAGATTTTGAGTCTTGATTAAGTTCGAGATTTGTGGAATATATTTTCAAACATAACTTGCTGATGTTTGGTTCTCGAAAGACTAACGAATGTTTTCAGTTTCTACTTAAAAACGGAAATCCCATATCATCAAAGATTCAAACTACTAATACTTTTGAAACAAATTTAAAGTTGTATATATGTTAAGTAATTATGTTGTTTGAAACTGGTTTGGCAGATCATCTCAAATCAACAATTTTTATGGGTGAATTGGGTTAAGAGATCGCTTATAAAACATGGATCATTCCGGATGATTAAAGGAAACACAATCATGGGTTCGTGGATGTGAAAAAAACTACTTAAATACTATGAGATTGCTAAGTCTTTTAAAAAAGTCGATGTGCATAATGGACACAACACTTTGTTTTGGTATGATGATTGGTTTTTTTTGGGACGGCTGATCGATATCACCGGGGAGAGAGGTCTTATAGATATGGGAATCAGTTCTCATGCTATTGTTGCTGAGGCCACTGATATTGTAGAATGAGAAGAAGGCACATGGTGGAGAGTCTCAATGCAATTGAAACGGAGATCATTGTTTTGGCCAAAACAAGAACCAAAAGAAGAAAACAATATGGATATATACATATATACGTATAAAATAGAAGAACATCTACAAAAAAAATTGAGGGGTTCCATATTATAAAAGTTAAGATCACATATATAGTATTTCAAAAGAGGTATTAAACTCTCCATTTACACCTCTCAATCAAATGTATTCGGCCACGACAATTAAGTAATATCAACAACTTATAATGGATTCCAAACTATACATATAAATTTGCGGATTTGAAGCAAAAAAAGTATCAACAAAGTAAGCAGATGTCTTGTAGAGGCTTACGAAAATTGGTAGCTATCCCATGATTTTATTTTATGAATTATTTTGTGTTAAATTACCTTCTTTCGAGTTAAATAGGATGTTCATAGATAAAAGAAAACATATATATTTAGAGGAAAATGAAATTTTTAGTAATTCTCCCATAGTTACAAGATTTACAAACAAAAGATGTCACTAATTATATACAAGTCCACCTCCATAACAACCAATGATGGTCATAGTTTAATCCAACTGTAAAGAAATTTATTGACATTTTTCTAGAAAATAATATTTAATTATCAGAAACTATGCTATGTTTATATCTTTCATATTATTTATTTATATTTTATGGCTTTATATCGTCTAAGTATTTATTTTCAGTGTTCCTATATTTTCTATATATTTTTTTTACTACTTTTGTATTAAGAAAAGAAACATTTGATTAAATTTTAAAGATTAAACCGAATTAATCTGAAACATAATTAAACCCCATAAAAATGCAATACGTCCAAGTCGACCCTAGTAGGGACGTGATGACGTTTTGGCATTTTTAACAAAGAACGCGTGCCGTTTTGCCAAAGCGCTACTCATCCTCTCGCACCTACCTCCCCGCTTAAAGCCTGTTGCAGGTTGGAGAGCTTAAACCCCAATCTCCGTCAAAATTTGCTCTCCTGAATTGATTTCTGGGTTTTAGCCTTCTTTCGACTTTATGGGTTTCGAAGCTTAGTTTCACTAAAAGTTGGTTTTTTGTTGGAAAGAGCTCTTAAGTTCATCTTCATGGCGTCTCTCTCCTTCACCCAATTCCTATCATTCCCCAGGTTGATTTGAATTGAGGGCGAACTCCCCTTCTTTGTTACCATTTTCTTGTTCAATTTAGCTTATTGCGTTTCTCTCCAAATTTTGATGTTTTGGTTTTCTCACAGCTGTGCTTAATTTTGGCAGATGCAATGCAGATGTTCCTTATCTCCAGTCACTGGGTTTTGTGAAGTTTCGAGCTGAAAGATGGAATGGGAAACAAAGCTTTTTTATGGCTGCTGGTAGGAAGAAGTTATCAGAGTCTGCACCTCTTGGAGAAGAAGAAGAAGAAAATGATGGAAACGGGGATGTTGGGGGAAAGAAATCGGCCAAGATTCATAAGAAAAGTGGTGCTCGAACAACGAAGAAGAAGGTGGTAGCAAAGGATGAACCATTAGAAGAAAGCTCTGGACTTTTGGTAGATAATGATACTTTAGATAAGGAAAGCGACACAAAGACAGCAGGTGAGCCACGGAGAACTAGAAAGAAAGGTACTGAATTTTATCATTTTCTCAGCTGATGCCCTCAAAACTTGATTCAACGAGTGCATCATTTGCAATCCTACACTTTTTATTACAGCGGCAGCAGCTTCTTCTGATGTGGATGAAGGAGTAACCGAGAAGAAAGTGAGACGAAAGAGGACTTCTAAAAAAGATAAAGAAATGGAGGATGGTTTAGGTACTAGTAAATATGATGAGGTTAGTGATGTCGAGGAAGCCTTCACTGTTGAAAGCACTGATACCGAGAGTGAGAGTGAAGGAGAAGAGATTGATCTGAATAAACATGAAAGTGAAGATATTAGTGACACATATGGATGGCCTCCTCTTGTGTGTTGCTTTGGATCTGCGCAACATGCTTTTGTGCCCTCGGGAAGGCCAGCGAACAGGCTTTTAGATTATGAACTACAAGAACGAATGAAAGATGCGATGTGGGCCCCAGAGAAGTATATCCGGGCTCCTGGAGGATGTGCAGGAGGTGTTGCTATTGCTCTTGCAAGCTTGGGTGGTAAGGTTGCTTTTATGGGCAAACTCGGGGACGATGACTTTGGTCAAGCCATGTTGTATTACCTGAATGTGTGCAACGTCCAAACGAGATCAGTTCGGATGGATGGTAAAAGGGCCACGGCGTGTTCAACTATGAAGATTAGCAAGAGAGGTCGCTTAAAATCGACTTGCGTGAAACCCTGTGCAGAGGATTTGCTTTCAAAATCTGAAATCAACGTTGATGTGCTTAAAGAGGTAAATATTTTCCCGGAGAGATGTGGAACAGTGAGTTGTTCAACTCTTTTTCTTGTTCACCAATCTCTTCCTCTTAACTTTGGTGCAGGCAAAAATGTTCTACTTCAGCACGCATTCTCTGCTCGATAAGAAGATGATGTCAACTACATTACAAGCCATTAAGATATCAAAGAAACTAGGAAACGTCATTTTCTATGACTTAAACCTCCCCTTACCGCTATGGCAGTCAAGCGAAGAAACCAAGAGTTTCATACAAGAAGTTTGGGATCTTGCAGACGTAATTGAAGTCACGAAACAGGAACTTGAATTCTTATGTGGAATCGAGCCAACTGAAGAGTTTGATACAAAAAACAATGACAGCAGTAAGTTTGTCCATTACGCCCCAGAAACTGTGGAACCGCTTTGGCATGAAAATCTCAAGGTCTTGTTTGTGACCAATGGCACTTCGAAGATCCATTACTACACCAAAGAGCACAATGGTTCTGTCCTTGGAATGGAGGATGCTCCCATTACTCCTTTTACGAGGGATATGTCAGCATCTGGAGATGGCATTGTTGCTGGTACATTCTCACCTCTGTCTTTTTCCATAAGAATTGGAAAGCTATGGCGGTGATTAACTAAATGACACTCTGTTTCAGGTCTAATAAGAATGCTTACGATTCAGCCAGATCTTATAAGCGATAAAGGGTACCTGGAACGCACAGCAAGATACGCAATTGAGTGTGGGGTTGTTGATCAATGGTTGCTGGCACAAACCAGAGGATATCCTCCAAAGGATGACACGGAAGTAGAAGATGATGATGAAGAAGACGAAGTGGAATCAGATCCAGACGGTATAAGATCAATAACAGAAAGGGAATACCGAACCTCAAAGCCTTATGATGAGCCAGATGGTCCATACGTCATGAAACCAGTAGAGGAAAGGGAATACCGGAAGCTAGAGCTTGTCGGCTCAATGGGTGAAGATGACATATTTAATAAGATTTGATTCGGTTTTTGTTAGTCAGCTGTTCACATCTTACAACATCTCAGTAGTGTGAATTTTTAATGTCTCAATATCTCACTCACAATCTCAACTCATCCAAAATAAACTTATATAAACTAAATAATAAACGCAACCTAAAGTTTGTGAGCTAAGAGTAGATATGTCTAGTGGGATAGAGAGGTTATCCACAAACAGCAGTGCGAAACAATGAACTTCTTTTCCTAGCAACTCTACTTCTACATCTACTTAACTAATCCAGGTAGAGAGTTATCTTCCTGTGATCTGTGAAAGGAAGTTTGATTCTCACGTCTTTTTGTTTCCGGCTTAACAGTCTGCCTTTGCTTTTGGGATCTCTGTTTTCCCTCACATCTGCTAATTTCCAGATACAGATCTCTGATTCTGCATCTACAGAATCTAAGAGGAACACTGCACTCTTTACTGCTTTCCTCGAGTTTGTTTCCTCTTCATAGCTTACTGTCATCGGCATCTCCTTGAATCGCTGCAGATCCTCTGGAACTCTCAGCAGCCTCTCAGCTCCTGGGGATGATACCTTGACAGTAACATCAATACAGAAACAAATTTTAGAACAGAATGACCCGAGCAACTGTTGATTCATGGGGAAAGACTCTTTTTTACCTCAAGGGCTAGATCCTCTGGGACTACTTTTGCAGCCCCTGCATCATCTAGTCTTTCCTTAAATTCTCGACTAAATTCCTCGAGCTCATCCATGGTAGGACATCCATATCTGTATACAAGAAGGGATTAAAATAAAAAACCTTTCTTTAGTTTCTGAAATGTACTCTGCTCTCGCAATGGCTTTATAATTAAAAGAGCGAAGAATCTTTACTCATTCGAGAGTTTGTCTAGTCTGACGTATATATATCCACGCGGAGAAGTTCTGAAAGCAAAGAGTTGCAAATCTTCTTCCTCAGACTGCTTCACAACTTGTGCAGCAATAGATAGAGCTCTTTCACCCCATGGCACACCTCCAAGAACAACCCCACCACCATCTCCTCCATCGCCAAGCTGTAAATAGAAGAAAAAAATTAGCTTCAAGGAAACTAAGAATCAGAGTGCCAGAAAGAAAGATACCTTAGGTTCAACTTCCTCTTCTTCTTCCCATTCATCTATGACCTCCACGTCATCAGTTGTTTTATCTGCCAAAGCATGTGTTAAGACCAAAAGTATCTTATGAAGCAGATTGTATGGACAAGAAAAAGGCACCGAGAGGATCAATGACGCAAATTTGCAGAATAAATCTGACCATAATAACACATCAAAAAAACAGTGAAAAAGTTTCTGACTTAAGAGCATACGTGCAGTGTTATATGAGATGAAACATTTCTTTCACTGGAAGGAGAAATAGTATCGGGACGAAAGCCTGAAAATGGTTTCACACAACCAAGAAGCAATAGTTTGGCCAGAAAGGCAGGAGACATTTTAACAAACACCTTAAAGACACGAGAAAGGTAAAACGTGTGAGCACCAACCACTTACAGGATGTTACGAGCCAGATCACACATCATTAAAGAACAATAAACCCAGAAAACAAAGAAGAGAAGGTCTTCTCTTACATTCAAAAATGTCTTTTTCGTGGCCATTACTAGCGGCGGTTTTCGGCGGTCGAAGAGAAGGAGGAGAAGAAGAAAACTTAGAAAAGGAGGAAGAGAAGAGAGAAGAGCGAGGAAGAGTGATGAGGGTTGTTGTCTTTGGAAGTAAGGAGGAGGAAGAAGAAAAGGTCCTAACGGAGACGGCCGGTGAGGTAAAACGGCGAGAAGCTCGCAACAACGCAGCTACAATCAGACTTTGGTATCTCGCCATGCTTCTTCTTCTTCAATACACTTGTTATATCATCTTTTATAGGGTTTAGGGTTTCTATTTTATTATTATTACACAAAAAGTATGCATTCCTTTTTCATTGAAATCTCTAGCAGTTTCGCCAAGAGAATACAAAATTGATTGTTTTACATTACGTAAAAGGAAAGTAAAAATTTTAAAAAAAAATGGTCACTGTAGGCAACAATTATGAACACAAACAGAGAGCTTAGAGTCGGAGAATTGTGCGAAGAGTATCGCAAAGATTCTGAATGGTTTGCTGCTCCTGCGTTGCTTGCATTTCCTGGAGCGGCATTTCTTCGTAACACCTGCGGGATTCACACAATGGGTTTATAGTCAGGCGTAAAACAAAAACCGTAAGATCGGTTTTGGATATATACGTACGCTCTGTGGTAGGCTAAAACTTGTGCAAGGTTCATCAGAGGAGCACTTGACGTCAGTCTCTGGTATACACTTGGAGGAAGAGGCATCTGCATCCATTTCATAGTCCCACATGTTCTTATATAAACATTATGATGAGAGTTCAAGAGAGAGAGAGAGGAGAGATATATAAGTTGGACTGGACCTCGTTTTGTCCACGTCGGCCCTTTTTGGATTGGGGATCAGAAGTGAAGAGCTCCTGAAGTGCTTCAACGGCTACAGTTCCATTCCCGTCCTGTTGCATGCCTCCGATCATGTTCTCTGACAAGAGTGCAATTGGGGATATATCTGTTGCTCTCAAGAATGGTATCGGTACTGTGTTTCCAGCTGCGTAGATTGACCATAACTGATATGCAACCAACTCGTCATAAACTTGTGTAATAGATTTTTAACCGTGAAAAAAGGCATTGGATAGACTCCAGGAAAATTACAGCACAAAACTAACTGACCTTATCTTGCAAAGCAAAAGCTTTCTTGCCAACAGTTTCACTCTTCAAGGTACCGCCACTTGCATCACTGCCACCTTCGGTGTGTGTTCCTGATATGTTATCTAGCTTCGTTTTATGCTCGAGAGATATCGAAACTGATGGTGAAGTTCCCCGCACGCTTTGTGAAGATGAATTTTCAACTGTAACGTCGCTAGTAGGAGGATTCTTTTTGTCATGGATCCTAGCAACCAGTATCAAGTTAAACTATGCTCAGGAATCAAGTACATCATCAGCTACTGATTATTATATATCCATATAGTTTCTTTTTCAATAAACTGGATGATACCAAAGGAAAACATAATTGCCTATATGCTATTAAGTGCACATGCTCCCGATAAAACAAAACAAAAGGGTTTCACAGATAAAATACCAGGGGTCAACTAATTCTTCTCCTGAGAATCCGACAGAAGTGCCATCAACCTGAGAAGATGAAGATTCTCTCTCTTTGGCAAGTTGAGACCCCGAGTAACTCTCGTCTGTCTCATCCTCACCATGAATGATCACAGTTCCGAAATCACTACCTGACCACATGAACCAATGCAAACATAAAGTTAGATGCTTTTTGAAAACCATGGTGGAAGAAAATTCACAACAGCATAGCCAAGAGGCTGCTGACAAAATCACCATGAACGATCATAGTTCCGAAATCACCACCTGATATATGCTGCCGATTCAGAGTGTTTGTTGAAGGTGCTTCGGCGGTATTTTGATATCCATTATTAGGAGGTTTAGATGGAACAGTAATTCCAATCTCGTCACTTGATTTTGGACCCAGTGTTGACTGTTAAAAGATTATACTATAATTTAGACAATTATAACTTGCAAAGATATTAGGAAAGAAGATGGGGGTAACTAAGAGAGAGATGACCGTTTGAGAAAAATTCAATACATACAGTGTCCTCTGAAGAAGGTGCGACAACATTTTGCGCTTGCAGAGCCATTGAAGCTCTGATTTGTCTGGACTTCTCAATCTTTGGCGACATTGCAGAAGCCCCAGTTTTACATCTCTGAACAAATTTGTGCTGAATTTCAAACCATAGAGTGAACGGCATCAGAAGAACACAGAGAACTTAAACACTAAATTGAATGTTAGCTATGAAAGTGATCATAATTCTGACAACTAAAACTGAAGATATGCTGATATTGACAAATGACAAGAAAGAGTCACAGTTCTTTTATTAAAAAAAAAGAGTCACAGTTAACTGAAAAGCAGAGCACTGAGATACACATACTAACACTCTGACGTCCAGGCAAAAGTTATCATAGTTTACCTTAAGCATCTCATCTGCAGTTGGGCGAAGACGTGGTTCCTTTGTGAGGCACTTTGCAACAAAATCATGAAAGACCAGGGACCTGCAGAGGGTAGGAACCAACAGTTGAGTGCAACATAAGACAGTGAGAAGACCTCTTTAAAGGGAATTGCATAACTATGCTTCGAAGCGCTTATAGGTCAGTTTTTTCATATAAATGTACGCTGCCAACCACATTTATAAGATTTAATTGCCAATGCTAGGAAAAACTCTGAGACCCATGAGATAATTGTTTCTGGAGTAATATATCATTGAATCGATAAAGCACTGTATATTACATATTGTGGATATGCAAATACTATAGCACATTATCACCTGTGAAAATAATTTTATGAATTGACTACAAGTAAGTATCCTTCACAATATAAGGTACTAATTGCGCTTAGATGATTTAGAAAATTATCTTCTGCCTTAATGACATCCAATGTGGCAATTCTCAGGAGGTTGAAGACATACCATTTTTCTTTATCTTCAAGCATTGGAGCTGGCTCAATCGAAATCATGAACAAAACCTATAAAACGGATGTCCGAAATAAGATATTAAAGAACGACAATAGCACGATGAGATAAAAGGGTTCACAGAGAACAACTTAATGACCACCAAGTAAGCAAATAAATGAATATTTCCCACTTTTACCTAGTTTTTCACCACTAACCAACCAAGAGAAGACCTTTAAATAGCATTTCAAGACCTCCATTTTCTAGCCTAACAACTCTCATGTTTATGAAAAAAATATTTACAAGGTCTAACAGATTTCATTCCATTTCAATGTATCGGACAAACTTCACAACACCAAGTTTCTTGGCATTGGTTTCAAAACAGACCAAACCAAATCGCTTCAAACTAAAGTTAATGAACGGTCTGAGCCAACCACATTTAGAGAAACCCTTTAACCGATGTGCAAGGAATTGTTTTAGGTTTGGCTTCAAGTCCAGTTTCAATTCATTCCAATTTTCCAAACAGAGAAAAAAACAAAATCAAAAGAAAAGAAAAAAGTAGGACTGTATATCAGTTTGCCCATCCTAAAATCAGCAAGGTATCTGATCGCTTGGAAACACAATAACAAAAGCAAGATGGCCAATATAACAACCCTCATCGGATGAACTGCTGATCTTGGAGGAAGCCCCTGTAAACAGCACAACCAAATGTCAGAAGACGACCACAGTATGATTAAGAATGAAATATGGAAGAAGCTAGCTAAATGACGAGGGGTCAAGAGTGTTAATCAAAATGGACAAGAATTTTCTTCTTTTTTTCCAAAACATGTCAGGTTAGAGGCTCAGGACAGCCAGCTCTCAAAACAGTCATTAACTTGTTTGCTTGCGCAATTCTCAGATAAAATGTGCCAAACTGCCAACTACAACATAATTGTAGACCTAAGAGAGGTAATTTCATATTACCTCTGCCATCTCAATTGCTGAAACACCAAGAGCCCATACATCCACCTGTCGTAAAGAGTCCAAATGTCATCACAGAGTAAATTAGAAGATCCTTGATTCTACTCTCTATAATACTTGTGCAGCTGTAGTTTCTAACTGGCTACAAATCAGACTAATTTCCTCTAAAAATAGGATCCGGTAGAACTGGTTTTCACAACCATTTCGGAATGTTAATTTCTGACGTGAATGTAAATTTCTGAAGTTTACGCTTCACGTCAGAAATTAACATTCCGATATGGAAGGTACCATTACATCAGTCCATATAATCTGAAGTTTTGTATATTGATCGAAAAACTTTAAGGAATTTACCAGACCACATTATTTTCAAATAGGACACCTACCTTCCCATCATAACGATTTTCCTGAATAACCTCTGGGGCCATCCAATGCGGAGTCCCAATGAACTTCAAACAAAAACATTACAGAATCCCACCATCAGGGACAAAACATCTACTAGGGTAACTGCCCAATTGATCAAAGACAGCTTGATGAATTAGCCATAGCAAACTTTATTCATTAGGTCTTTACCGTGTTTCTCTTCGACATAGTCCGCGTAAGTTGAGCTGCAACCCCAAAGTCACCTGTAAAGATCAAGGAAGCGAACTTTGGAATCAGCAACTGATAAGACAGAGCAAGATTTCAAGCTTAAAGGCATAAAAGCCAACATGTCTAATAGAAACAACATCTGTAAAAGCCACTCTTCAAGCAAATGGATAAATAATTCCCCAAGCTAACTTACCCAACTTGACCTCTCCTTGTTCGGTCAACAAGATATTTCCACCCTTAATATCTCTATGGACTTTGAATATTGAGTGCAAGTATGCAAGGCCCTACATATAAGACGTAGATACAAACAGAATTATTAGGCCCAAGCAGCGAAGACACCAGCATCAAATACAGGAAAGGAGAAATCAGCTTTCTTCGTGCTTCTAGCCATTCTATAAAGTGAAAAGAAGCCACAGAAACTTTGTGGATACCTTCAACGCCTCTCGACAAATATATGCTATCTGATACTCCTCCAATGCCTCTTCAGTAACATTCATCAAATCAGCAACGCTTCCACCTCCACAATACTCCATCACTATCTGCCAGAAGACAGAAATTAGTAACTAGAGAGGCTCTGTATTCTCAAAACGAATACATACACTATAACATATAAAAGAAAAAGCAAACTGATTCCAAACAGTAAAGCTAACAAGATAACCAAGCTATGGCCAAGATGCTCACCCAAAGATAATCTTCTCCTTGGTAACTCCCAAGGTATCGGACAACATTTGGATGATTACACTGCTGCAGCATCTCAATTTCCCCACGGATCTCTTCATAGCCCTCCTCCTGTTAGAAGAAGAACTTGAATCACATTGAATGCTTTAGCAACTGTGGCATTTTAACTTAGGCTGAGGAAAAGATTTTTGATACCCCTTCGGTTAGTGATATGACTTTAACAGCAACAATCTCCGATGTTTTCAAATCTCTTGCCTTGTATACAGATCCATATGATCCTTTCCCTGCCAACCCAGATTCCAAATTTGATATATTAATGGCAACATAATGCAGCAAACTCCGATTTAGACGAACAAGTAAATTAAATCTAAAACTGAGATTATTAAGCTATGAGAAAGTATGTTACCAAGTTCATTGAGGAATTCGTATTTGGTGGTTGGATCTTCCCTGGTAATGCTCTCCGGAAGGGACGTGGTCGACATCTTGCTGTTCTGCTGCTGCATTTTCCGATTTCCCGAAGGAGAGGAAGGGCTAGATTTCCGATTCTTACCACCAAAACTTGATTTCTGCATACTCGCCACCGCTCTTCCCATAGTTGACAAATCCATCTCCTTCTCTTTCTCTTTTCCCTTTTTAGACGAAGATTTCACAACAAAGGTACCGTACTCTCCGTCATCGTCTTCCTCATCGGAAGATTCCTCATCGTCGCCGTTGGCTCTCCTCCTAGGACTGACTGCCATTCGCGGCTTGGACGAGTACGGACTGTTCTTGCTATGACTACTCCGATCTGTCTTCACAATCATCGTGCCGAAATCTCCATCACCATCACCGTCGTCCTCGTCGTAGTCGAGCGACGCGCCGCCCCCAAAATCCTTGGGAAGACGCTTGAGCAGAGGAGGAAGCAAAGAGTCGTCGTCATCATCATCATCTTCCTCTCCTCCTCCGTCACTGTCACCCTTGTAGACCATTGTAGCGTATAAATCGACATGTTCGTCCTCCTCGGGTTTGGCCTTGCGTTTGTCTCGATCTCGGCCTTTATCGGAATCCGAGTCGGAGTGGACTACGAAAGTGGCGTATAGCTCGGGTTTAGCCTCCGGTTTCCGGCTCCGCCGAGATCTCGGCGAGTTATGATCCATCTATGGCTTTACCGTTGTCGCCGGAGAGAGAGAGAGTCAGGCAAACAGTGCGGCTAGTAATGAAATTAATGAGAAAACAAAAAAAAACAGAATTAAGGAAATAATATAAAAGGTAAAAATGGGCCAACTTAAAATTTGTTTTGCCAGCTGGAAACAAAATAAATTATATGCTTTGTTCCAAAATAATTTGTTTTTTTATTCAATTTGTTTCTATGAAAATTGAAAGTTGTAGAAATTTAGATAGAAATAGAATGAAGATCAGATGGATCGTGAAATAATGGAATAATTAAACTCGATTTCGTTTTTTCTAATTAACACATCCAAAATATATAATAAAATCACTTTTCAAAAATGTGAAAATTTTATTAATACTCTTTTGACTGAATGATAGAACACAAGAGGAATCATGAAAACAAAACAAAATGAAAAAGCGGTATACCATTCAACACAAATGTTTTGTTTGAATTACAAACATACAACAGATTAAGCACATATGTATACTAAAATTTAGACATCATACAGAGTTTCTTTTTAGGGCCAGGGAGGGAACAAGAGGTTCCATAAGAATGACAGAAGGATTAAGAAGAAAGAAAGAGTGGTGACGCAGTTGCTAGTTGCTACCACCACCAAAGAGGTAATCCAGAGACGAGCCACCTCCTGGAGCTGAGTGAACCTTGGTCGATGGCCGGTCCTGCATAACAATCAAAACATGTTTTAGTAAACTATACCATAAGTTTTAGACGATTACTTTGTTAGCACAATAAAAAAAACCAGCATTTCTTCTTCATCTTCACGCAACTAATCTAAGAAACGAAAAGATAAAGATGTTTTTGCTATCCCATTCATAGAAAGAAGGAGACATACCGTGAGGAAGTTGCCTGTGTTCTGTCCATCTGCGCGCATGTAATTGTTTGCAGAGGTGCTATTGAGACCAGCTGGACCTTGTTTGGTGATATCAACAGGTTTTGGAGAATTGGTTTTAGGTTGTGCTGGAGTAGTAGTAGGAGGAGCAGGCTGAGTTTCAGCTGGAGCATTGTTAACGGCTGGCTTTGGAGCCTCTCCGCTCCCAAAAAGATAACCCAAAGAACTCTGCCCTCCACCTGCACTAACTCCACGACCCATTCTCTCTCTCTCTCTTGCTAAGGATTCAGCACATATGAGGAAATCTGGAATCAGCATCATATTCTATAGAAAACATTTTCTGGTAAACAATACAAAACCACTAAACAGAAGAATGGACTATGTCACTCAATTCCAATGTTACTACTACACACTTGCACAGAACATATCCAGATATTCCCAAGATCCAAATCTACTAAAAACTATCAAATCTTACGAAAACAGCACAAGAAGGTGGCACTTGAGCGTTAGGCTAAAAGTCCCCAATCGGGAACTCACAATGAGAGGGAGATAAAAAAAAATGAAACAGTTTTGCTCTGAACGAACGAACAAGTAGGAGCTCAAAGCAAAACTTGAATTCAGAATCAGACCCTTGAGAGTCATTATCATCACCGACATAACATCATTGATAAGACTCGCCAAATCAAATTTTGAAATACAGACGCAAACACGCCATTTTGAAGTAAGAATAGCCAAAAATAAACCACTCGATCTTCTTCTTCTGAACCTAACAAAAGCAATTGCTCGTTAACCTAGAGCATAAACATTCCCTCATATATCAAAATCGGACTCTTCGTATTCGAAAAACAAACAAAGGAAAAACTTGTCAATCAAAACGAGACGCCATCTTAGGACTCGAAAGAAATATAAGAGCTACTCTGAAGCATTTACCTGCGGCGACTCTGATAACAGATCTAGTGATCGCCTGAATCGGAAAGGTGATCGGAGAAAGATGCGAGGAAGAGTCAGTGAGAGAAAGCGAGATGCCTGTGAATTGTGTGATTTATAGACAAACAAAATATCTCTTTTTAAACAAAGGACCTTCGCTTTTAACTTTTTTCCAGAATCTACTTTTCTCCTGTAAATAGGTTAAAGGATTAAACAAATAAAAATAAAAGAGACGAGAACGGAAAATAGTAAAGGTAACGCTTAGCTGGCACGTCAATTCAATCACTGTATAAACCGGTGTCGTTTTGTTCTTTAAACCGGTGTAATCCACTAATTAATCAAGATTTATGAAGCTTACTGTTTGATAAAAGTTACAAATAATGAAAAAGGACCCATTCCAAATAACAAAACAAAAACATGACAATCTCTAACTTTTAAAGTTTACGGGATCCTATGTCCGGTTGTTTTGGTTATATCCGGTTAACATAACCGGCAACAATGAATGATCAGGATGTTTTCTTGGAAGGTATTTGAGAAATCTCGACGAGTATTCGGTTCAAGGACTGAGGACGAGAGAAGAACGGGGCGTGATCGGAGCCTTTGAGATGGAAAACTTGTTCTGGTGGGTTCGATTTTATCATCGCGTCTTGGAGACAAACCGGTACAGCGTAATCCTCCTCCATGGTTTTAATGTAGAACCGCCGGATCGAACCGTAGTTCTTCTCCGACACGTGAAGCTTTTCGACCACCGGCGCGAATGGGATTGGTCTCATGGATACCGACGCCAATGCAACGTCCTGTATCCAAAAATAAATAAAATAAAATAGTGTCTGGTTTAGTCAAACCGAATTGTACCGGTTCGGTTATTGTTAGCCTATAATGTAAGTACCTTTGGGGGGCTCTGATTAAAGAAAAAATCCCTAAGCAAAGATCTGTCGAAATCAACGGCTGTTGGAGGTTTCTTTTTGCCGTTTGCGTACAGGAATATATGGACTTGTTCCATCAGATCATAATTTGACTCGGGCTGAAAATTAAACTCAAAACGAATCAAATGCATTGATAATTTGATTATATGCATTGATAATTTGATAATACGGAAGAAGGAAAAAGAGTATATGCATTGATAATTTGATTTGCACAAATAACAGTCAAATCACCTAAATAATAAGTAGAGTGTAAATATTGCTCATGTGTTTAAGCTACTGTTTAAATCATTCGCAAATTCACATTCTAATTATTTAAGACTATGATTTAATCCGCACTAATTGTAGTACGGAGTAATTTAAAAAAAAAAAATTGTTTTGAAATTTAAGAAAATTATTTTTATCTGACTTTTACAATATAGCTAACTAATGATTATTATTGATTATAGATAAAACTGTCAATTTGTAATAATTTGTCTATTTAACTCGTTTTGCATTGAACTAAAATATTATTCGGACTAATCTGCAAAAACTTATAATCTTAAAAACACAACTCTAATATGCACCGTTAAATAACTCTAGTTTTTGTGGTTAGTCTACGAACTCTTAAAAAAATATAGTTTTCTTGTGTCTAACTTTTTATAAAATTAGTAAAATATTTTTCAACTTTTGTTTTGATATATATTCAAATAAAATATAATAAATTATAGTGAAAAATATATCAAGATTTTGAATATATTTTGTTTCTTTGAATATATATATATGAATTAATTATTATTTTAAAATATATAGTATTAAAAATAATTAAGAAATGAAATAATAAATAACATTTTTTAATACAAAATATATACTTTCCATATTTTAATTAATAATTTTAAAAAACTATTATATCATTTCCTATTTCAATTAATTTTTGTTAATTGTAATGGCATTTCATGTAATAACTTACAAAACAAAGTTAATTTTTAAAAATGTATTCTTAAATAATATTATAGAGATTTTGCCACTGCTTCATTTTTGCAAGTAAAACCATAATATATTAGTTATTTAACATAATCACCCTAAAAATATAAGGATTAAATAGTTTTGAACAAAAAATATATATAAAAACGTACCTATTGAGATATATTCTCTATATCTTATATATATATTTCCCTTGTAGATAATTCCTTATTCTCTAAGTTTACATATTCATATTAGGTTTAGGGATGTACCCAAAAGGGCGGTATATATACTGCCGTATCATCTAATAAGAAGGATTTGAGCAATTCATACTTTCTCATGGTATCAGAGCAAAAATCCGATTTCTTTGTCTTCTCGATTGCTTGCTCTTATTAATCTTCTCTTTCTCCTTTAAATCATCTCTTTGACCTAGAACGAAGTCGTCTTCTCTTGATTTCTTCCTCTTTCGATTTACCCCTGTATCGGTGATCTTCTTCGTGAACGATGTCTAACACGGAACCAAAACACAAGACGATCTCACCATACGATCTCACATCTGGTGACAATCCAGGTGCGGTGATCTCTTCTCCGTTGTTAAACGGTACAAATTATGATGAATGGGCACTTAATTTGCGTATGGCTCTAAGCTCCCGCAAGAAATTTGGCTTCATCGATGGCACTCTTTCCAAACCCGCTGCTGATTCTCCCACACTTGGAGATTGGACCGCAAATAATCATCTCTTGGTCGGTTGGATCAAACAAACCATCGAACCCAAGATTCGGTCCTCCATCTCAACTCGTGAAGTAGCAAAAGAATTGTGGGACATCATCACAAAACGATACTCCATTAAAAGTGGAGCTCGCCTACAGCAACTCCGCAATTCTTTGGCTACTTGTAAGCAAAACGGCACTTCTGTTGATGATTACTTCGGCCGTTTAACTAAGATTTGGGATGGCATTACTGAGTGTATGACTTCCAAACGCTGCACTTGTGGCCTTTGTACTTGTGATCTTAATTCTGCTCATGATCAGGAACGTGAGACTCTACGCATTCATGATTTTCTTTCGGGACTTGATGATGCTGTTCATGGCGTTATTCGCTCTCAAATCTGCGCCATCTCTCCTCTTCCAGATCTGGACAGTGTTTATCAAACTATTGTTCAGAACGAAACCATTCGTTCCAGCATCATTCAAGAATCTCCGGTGATGAGTTTCGCATCTCAACTCCCACCTTCTTCTTACTCTCGCCAATATGGTACCGTCCTGACACGCGATCTCCCTCGCCAACAAATTCTCACCTCCCCTGCTCCTTCATCGCGACCAATAAACCGGGATCCTTCGCGTCAATGTACTGCGTGTGGTCGTACGGGACATGAAGCTACTTCGTGCTTCAAGGTGGTTGGTTATCCAGAGTGGTATGGTCAGGGTCGTGGCTCTACGGGACGGGGTCGTGGTCTTCTTCCTCGTGCTAATAGCACTCAGGTTATGAGTGCAAATTCGGCTTCCCTTCCGTCTACCTTGGCTCTCACCGCTAACGATAGACAAGGCTTAAGTGGTGTTACGGACGACCAATGGCAGATTATACAGCGTATGGTGGGTGCTGCAAGTAAGACAGAACCACTAAGCGGTAAGATTAATAACGCTGTGTGGATCTTAGATACAGGTGCTACGCACCATATGACCGGACAAGTCGACTTATTGGAGGATGTTCACTCTATCTATCCTGTTTCGGTTAAACTACCAGCAGGATCTAATGTTCTTGCGTCCAAACAGGGAACAGTTCGCCTTACTTCACAACTCGTTTTACACAATGTCTATCTTGTTGATGGCTTTGACACAAATCTGATTTCCTTTGGACAATTGGTCTCAGATAATTTCTTGGTGGGACAGATCACTGATAAACTCTTGATTTTACAGGACCGCACTACGAGGACGCTGATTGGAGCGGGTGAACGAGAGAGAGAGGGACTCTACCAGTTCTGCGGCGTTGAGACTCTAACATCGTTGCACACCAGTGTTCGGGACATCTCTGTTTTGTGGCATCATCGTATGGGTCATCCCTCGTCTCGTGTTGTTGGTTTGCTTCCTGAAGTTCGCAGTATTGGTAGTAGTAGTGAGCTTTCATTTAAAAATTGTGATGTTTGCTTCCGGGCTAAACAAACCCGTCAATGTTTTCCGGATAGTTTGAATACAGCTACTTCAGTTTTTGATTTAATTCATTGTGATTTATGGGGTCCTTACCGCACAACATCATTTTGCGGATCTCGTTACTTTCTTACCATTGTTGATGACCACTCTCGAGCAGTTTGGATTTACCTTCTCCCTGACAAAACTACTGTTTCACGACACCTACGGGATTTTTTGACTTTAGTTCATACTCAATTCTCCAAGAAAGTGAAGACAATACGATCTGATAATGGAACAGAGTTCCTATGTCTCTCACGATTCTTTCAGGAACAAGGCATTCTCCATGAAACATCGTGTGTGCATACGCCTCAACAAAACGGTCGGGTAGAACGTAAACATCGACACATCTTGAATGTTGCTCGTGCTTTACGGTTTCAAGCTCATCTCCCTATCGAATACTGGGGTGAATGTGTTAAGACAGCAGTTTACCTTATGAATCGCACTCCCTCACAACTACTTCATGGTAAATCTCCGTTTGAGAAACTGTATGGTCGTGCTCCGTCTCTTAAGCATATCCGTGTTTTTGGATGCTTAGCCTATGCCCACAACTTGAATCATCGAGGGGATAAGTTTGCGACTCGGAGCAGACGTTGTGTGTTTCTTGGATACCCTTCGGGCAAGAAAGGATGGATGCTATACGATTTGGACACAGAGAGCGTATTCTCTTCCCGGGATGTCGTCTTTTGCGAAACCACATACCCTTTTGCTTCGTTGTCCGATACTCCACCTACTGCACTCGTTTCCCCTTCTCTCCCGCTTGAGGTCTCCTTTGATGATGAGGAATCACTCTCTGGGGCTGACATTGGTGTCCCCGTTGCCGTGGATCCTCCTTCTATTGACGTTGCTACTCCTACGCCCGTCAATCCTGTAGTTGATCCTATGATCCCGAATGTCGTTGAGGATCTTGTTAATCTGAATCCTCCTCCTCCTCCAGCAGCGTCTGAGGATGTTGTTGAAGAGTTTTTAGGTCGTGGTCATCGCCCGAAACTACCTTCCACCCGCCTGCGGAATTTCGTGGTGAATGCCGTGACTCTCGACGGCCCTCTCTCTCTCTCTTCATCTTCACTTTCTCCTCAGCTGTCTTCAGGTTCGGTTTATCCTCTCTCTGATTTTATCTCCTTTGATAAATTTTCTGTTTCCCATCGCAGCTTCCTTGTGTCGCTTACAGCTCATGCTGCGCCTCGTTCTTTCCGCGAAGCAATGCAAGATGAGGTTTGGAAGAATGCTGTGGGATCTGAATTCAAAGCTCTTGATCGCAATCACACTTGGGACCTTGAACATTTGCCGCCTAATAAGAAGGCTCTTGGTAGCAAATGGGTCTTTACAGTCAAATATCGATCAGATGGTACAATCGAGCGTCACAAAGCTCGCCTCGTTGTTTTGGGAAATAATCAAAAGGAAGGAGAAGACTATACTGACACATTTTCTCCTGTTGCTAAGATGACTACGGTTCGTGTATTTTTGGATTATGCAGCTAAAAAGAATTACGAGGTTCATCAAATGGATGTTCATAATGCGTTTCTTCACGGAGATCTTCATGACGAGGTTTACATGAAACCACCACAGGGCTATTCTTCGCCTAATGATACACGTGTATGTCGTCTTCGAAAGTCTCTCTATGGGTTGAAGCAAGCTCCTCGCTGCTGGTTTGCTAAACTTGTGGATGCTCTTCTCAAGTACGGTTTCTCTCAAACCCGGTCTGATTACTCTCTCTTTGTGTACTCAAAGAACGGAGCCTCCCTTCGCCTACTCGTTTACGTCGACGACTTGATAATTTCAGGTAACTCGTCTGTGGTGATACGATCTTTTAAAGAATATCTTTCCACCTGCTTCTATATGAAAGATCTCGGTCTTCTCAAATATTTTTTGGGTATAGAAGTGGCTCGAAATCCGACCGGCTTTTACCTGTGTCAGCGCAAGTTCGCAACGGATATTTTAACGGAAACCGGTCTTCTTGGTTGCAAACCTGCTGGATCTCCTCTCGCCCAGAACCATCGACTTGGTCTTGCCCAAGGACAACTTCTCGCGGATCCAGAACGTTACCGTCGTCTTGTGGGTCGTCTTATCTATCTCCTTGCTACCCGACCTGATCTTACCTATGCGGTGCACATTTTATCTCAGTTTATGCACTCTCCACGGGAAGATCATTGGCTTGCGGCGATTCAGACTGTCCGTTATCTAAAGGGTACGCTTGGCCAAGGGATTCTTTTACGCGCAGATTCTCCTCTCCATTTGACCGGATGGTGTGATTCCGACTGGGCTGCTTGCCCTTTGACGAGACGTTCTCTTTCAGGTTGGATTGTTCAGCTTGGGTCGTCTCCCATTTCTTGGAAAACGAAGAAACAAGAAACGGTGTCTCTCTCATCTACTGAAGCTGAATATCGTGCTATGGGTGCGGTTACAAAGGAACTATTGTGGCTTAAAGCTCTTCTTCGGGAGATGGGTCACGATCATCACGAGCCGATGACCATTCGTTGTGACAGTCAACCAGCAATCCACATAAGTAATAATCCGGTCTTTCACGAACGTACCAAGCACGTTGAAACGGACTGTCATTTCATTCGTGATGAAATCGTCAAGGGAGTTCTTAAACCGTTTCATGTCTCTACTAAGGATCAATTGGCGGATATTCTTACTAAATCGCTGGGTCGACCGGAGTTTGACGTTTTTTTTCTCCAAGTTGGGCATTCATAACTTACATGCTCCAACTTGAGAGGGGGTATTGAGATATATTCTCTATATCTTATATATATATTTCCCTTGTAGATAATTCCTTATTCTCTAAGTTTACATATTCATATTAGGTTTAGGGATGTACCCAAAAGGGCGGTATATATACTGCCGTATCATCTAATAAGAAGGATTTGAGCAATTCATACTTTCTCAGTACCTGTTGGTTAAAGAGATCAAGAGTGCTCTGGGCATTGGCCAACATAGCAGCAGAGATGAAAACAGCCTTAGAGATCTTAGAAGGGAACATCTCCATGACATAAGACATACAAGCCCCTCCAAAATCATGCCCCACTAATATCACCTGATCAATCAAAATTTAATTAGTTACAAAGATATTAATCTTAATAACAAATTAAATATTGAAGCGAGCTCGACCTTTTCGGTGGGTTTAAGGGTGTCGAAGAAGTGGAGGAGGGGTTTGACGTACTGAGCGAGGCTGGTGATGTTGTTGGTGTCGAAGGAGCTGACACCAGAACCGGTCAAGTCAACGGCGTCGACTTGGAAACCATGTTTCTCTAAGAGCGTTATGGTTTTGTACCAACACCATGCACCAAACCCTCCTCCATGAACCAGCACGAACCGTTTCGTCTCCGCACCTTCCACCTTCAGCTCCTGCTTCCATCCATTTCTCATATCATATCATTACTACATTTTGAAGACGGACAGTTTCACTAGTATATGTAAAGGCTGCGTTACAACGTACAAGATTCCGTGTTGTGTGATTATGACTAAAATATATCTATTTTTGCAACGTTTTAATTACCAAAAGTAAAGTAGAATGATTACTAACTGATAAACCCACATGTACTATATGTGTGTGTATATCAAATGATAGATAGAGTTAAACAAACTGATAATATAGGAGGGGAGAAAGCAATTAAGTGCTTGCCTTGTCTAGGAGCTGATTAGGTTTGAGAACAGGATCAGTGCTTGATCTCTGCCTATTGCTGGAGCTTCTGACGAATCCACAAGTAGACTTCTTATGATCAGTCAGGACGCCGGAAACGGAACCTACGGCGGCGGAGACGGCGGAAGCGGGAGGTGGCTGAGTGGAGGGATAGACGACGGAGGTGGACCGTCGGAAAGGAGGAGCAGAGTTGCTGTTACGTGGCGTCTGGCTAAAGAGGATATTAGTAGCGGCTAAGGTTTGTTCTTGGATAAGAGAGTCTTTCTCGTGGTCATGGTGATGTTCTTGGTGATGTCTTTCTCTGATCTTCTTCTTCGTCTTGATCCCTCCTTTCTTCGACGTAGACGACGAAGACGTGGAGGATCCGGAGCAGGAGAGAGACGGCAGTAAAGTCCGGCGCCGGAAAGATGGAATCAGCGACAACCTCCGTACGTGTTTCTCGGAGTTATTACTCTCTCCTCCTCCGTTGACGACGGAGGGTTTCTTCTGGTTCGGATCTTGCTCTTGCGATATGCATCTCAAAGAGTTCCCCATTTTTTTGTTGGTCTGTGTTTAAGAGAGGAGAATGTGTATTCACATTTGTATGTGTTTATGTATATATATATTTGGAGCATGTTCGTGCTTGCCTGTGTATTGTTTTGATTTTTGATGGGTGAAAAATGTTTAGTTGAGACCTTCACGTTGTGAAGCTGTAACTTAAGTTAGCTAGTCTCTCGCCTCTTTGATTAAATCTGCTTGATCGTGATATAGTTTTTGACACTAATTATGTTTTCTTGAGTCTCACGAAAACACACATAGGATAAAATTGGTTTAAAGTTTTTAGATTATAATTTTGAATATTCTATTAAAAACTAGTGAAAATTGATTGCCTAAGAAAGTTGGGGGGACAAGAAAGAGGGAGTAACATGGGAGGGCACTTTCTTTGAGCATTTCTCTGCTCCTTTGACTTTCTAGCTAGTGCAGGCCAATTAATCTTACAACGATACACCAATAAAAGCAGATTCCTCGTATCTATTTTTTTTTTTGTTGTTCTCCTGCGCAAGGAAACAGATTATAACGGTTGGGATGTACATGTTTAAGCAAAGGGATTAAGAAGAAGATAACATCCTATGGGTGCCTTAACCAAAAGAATAACCTATGGGTGATGGCACGGTAGGCTCGTCTACACTACAAGAAAACAAGAGCAAATCTATCGGAATTTCCGACGGATATAATTAATTATAAGGTTAAAAAGATTTGTGACAATCATGATTTCACTATTTGCAACAACTCCCGCGTGAATCATTTGAATTTCGTTTCGAGCATTTTACTAGTGGTGTGAAAATTTATTGTCAAGACTCATGGAATATATTATAAAACCACCTCCAAAATAGTGAAATATATTATATCCGGCAAATTCATGGAAAATCATGATTTGTATTTAGATATCTTTAATTGAATCTTCTAAAATCTATTATATCTTCTAAAATCTATAATCATTAATTATATAATTCAATAAATGATCACAGATCTATATAATCCATACACCTATTTAAAATACAAAATTTTAAGAGAAGTTATGTTCTATATAATAGTAAAAGACATTAGTTTAAGCGTTTGCTTCATCAGTGACATATTTTGCTATATTGATGAAGATACATCCATTCTAATAACTTTGTCAGTTGCTGAATCTGGTAAGTTATTTAAGTTCTGTTTGATTAAGTTTGAAGTTTTACGAAAAAGAGATCAGTACAAGTCATTTATCCTAAATATTATATATTGAGAACTCTTTTGTGGACTATCATTATAGCAACCTGATGAGCTAAACAAGAATGAGTCGATTCACAAAATTGATGCTTGTGCGGAGAATTATGTTAATGCTGCTGAAGATAAGAACGTTGTGGATGGAAGAATTCCTCCACTGGACAATGAAAAGATTGAAGAGCCAGTTGTTGAAACAGTTGGTCCTCAGCCTGATGGAGCCAAGAGATCCTTTGCTGCGATGGTGAATTTTGTAATGATATTTCTGATATTCGTGGTATTTAATATTTATATTCGTATTACTATATAAAATGAAAAAATGAATATAGACCTTTATTTGATTTTGAATTTTGTAATGATATTTCTGATATTCGTGGTATTTAATTGATTTTTTTTTAAACGTACTAAATGCTAACGATTTTTTTTTTTGGTGTAATTAATATGCAAACCATTTGATCTTTATTTCTTACTTAACAAAAAGTTAACTTCCTTTTTATTTATTTTCGGATTTAAATCTCATTTTAAGCTATCGAGCATGAGTCCCTTTTTGGTGTGTTTGTCCACATGTCGCGTTATCATTTCGGCGTTTCTTCAAAATAAGAAAATCATCTCCAACTATGAGAGGTTTAGTGGGAGTTGGATTTTTTGATAACCCAAAAAATTTAAAAGTTAAAAAATTATATTTATCCTAAAAGGCAAAATTAATATAGAAAGGAAAAAATATTTTTTTAATTTTTCCATTTAGATTAAGGAAATTAATCATAAAAGAAAAATAATTTTAATTTCTTAGCTCTATATAAACCGTAATTTGGTAGTATATCAATTACACCAAAAAAAATTAAAAATTCAATAATCGTATCCAAAGTTATTTACTGCATCTCTTCACCAAATTTTTATTTCAAGGTATATATTTATTTCATCGTAAATTTTGTTTCTAAATTTATGTATAAGATATTTTTACGGGTGATCTAATTTGTTTTCTATTTTATCGTCTTTAATTTTTTTTTACAGGTTATAAAATATTAAATTACAAACCTGCATATATGCGGATACTTATCTAGTGATAAAATAAATAAAAAAACAATTTTTTTGAATAAGGAAAGATTTTGTATGAAATTTAAAAATCATCAAAGCAATAACATATCTTGAACAACGTAGTCAAAAACCAAAACCAATTAACTAGTTGAGTTTCGAAAGTTCCTACCTTTTTTAGAAATAGGAATAAAAATATTATTTCTTTCCTTTTTTTTTGTTTTTTAATTTTCTTCAATCAAAAGCAGAATCTGAGAAGGAACCTCTCTAAAACCCTATTAAAGCTCGTCTCTCTTCTTTCTCGCCCCTCCTCTCTTCCTAAATCTCGCCGAATCGCACCTCTCTCAAAAAGCTTCTTCCTTTTCTCGCCGGACTCTCCTCGGTCAATCTTTCTCTGCCGCCAGGTTCTAAAAATCTCTTCTTTGATCCGAATTCAGATTTGGGATTTTTCAATGGTTTTGATCTAGGGTTTTCGATTCGAATCTGAATTGGTTCTTTCTTCTCTCCATCTGTTTGATTTGAATTCCCTTTTTTTATTGTTGTTTAATTCTCAGTTACGTGTGCAGATATGGCTACCGAGGAAGGTGTTGTTTCGTCTCACAAAGTCTCCGAGGCTTTTGTTGAACAGTACTATCATATTGTCGGAACAATGCCTCAAGAAGCTCGGAAGTTTTATATTGATGCTAGCGTTGTCAGCAGACCAGGACCTGATGGTACTATGATGTCTTTTACATCCGTCGAGGTATATTCAATACTCAATTTTCGAACCAAAGTCGTCTTCTTTTGTCCATACTCCTATTGTTTGAATTGATCTTATATGCTCTACTGAAACTATCCTTTATTTAGTTTATATTAGGTCAAGATTGCTTTTTCTTTTTTGTCCATACTCATATTGTGTTGTTCTTGTTAATCTATCTGCTATTTATTGCACTGTTTGAATCAGTTCTATTGATATTGCTTATGCTAGATCAGAGCTCCTCTAGATTAGTTTGTTATGAGAGCAGATTTTTTTTAATTTGTATGCTATAGCCTTGAAACTAGTTTATAATGGACTTATATTGGTTTCTCATGCTTAATGCTTTGCTGAATTTTCTTCAATTGAAACCCGGAGTTAAGACTCTTCTTGTCTAGTGTCTATGCAAATCGAGAACTTCACACATTATTTATCATCTTTGTCCAGGCTATCAACAAGCACTTCCTCTCCTGTGACAGTACGAAATTTGAGGTCCTGAGTGTGGATTCTCAGAATTCCTTGGAAGATGGAGTATTTATCATGGTTATTGGTTTCTTTACTGGAAATGACAACCTGAAGAGGAAATTTTCCCAAATTTTCTATCTGGCTCGTCAAAACGTTACCTACGTTGTCCTCAATGACATCTTTCGTTATATTGATGAAGAGGCTTTTACTCCAATAACTCTGCCAGTTGTTGAATCTGGTAAGTTGTCTAAGTCTTGTATTAATAAAATTCTGTAGTTTTACGAAAGAGGGAGTGTCCATATCCTAAATCTATATTGAGAACTCTTTTGTGTACTAATCATTATAGTGCCAGAAACTGAGATGGCTAAGGTAGTTGATGAGATTGATGCTTCTACCGAGAACTCTGTTATTGCTTCTCAAGTAAAGGATGCTGTTGAGGTTAAGAACGTTGGTGCTGGAGCTACTCCTCCACTGGACAATGGAAAGATCACGCACTCTGATGAAAAAGCTGTTACTGCTCAAAAACCAAAAGAGCCAGTTACTGAAACAGCTGCTCCTCAGCTTGATGGAGCGAAGATATCTTGGGTTGCGATAGTGAGTTTTCTTCTCAATTTTTTTTATTTTATTTACATGGGCCATCTGTGCATACTTATAATTAAGGTGATACAGGTTCAATCAACGGCAAGAAACGCCGCTCCGTTTCAAGTTAAAGCCCCGGTTCAGAAACCTAAATACATGGGACAACCCCGTGCAGCTGTAGCACCTCGAGCACCTGCAGCACCTCGAGCTCCTGCTGCTGTTAGTATATTTGAAAAGAAAAATGAGCAGAAGATCATCGAAGAACCAGGTTAGAAGAAAAAGATGGTCATACATTGTCGTTGGAATTAAATAACTCTTTTCTATTCTTGTCTATTTTGGAAATCAGATGGGTATTGTTTGGTTTCAGGCACTTCGATATTCGTGGCAAATCTTCCAATGGATGCAATGCCGCCTCAACTCCATGAACTGTTCAAGGATTTTGGTCCTATCAAAGAAAATGGGATTCAAGTCAGAAGCTCCAGGGTATGATCTTTTCGCTATTTCTGCTCATCACCTCTCGTAGTTTCTTTTCATGAAGCATAAACAACAATTCTAAACTTTTCTCATGTGTCCAGGCTCAAGGAATTTGCTTTGGGTTTGTTGCCTTTGAATCTGCTACCTCTGTACAGAGCGTGCTTCAGGTAATTTATAAATACCGGTTTCTTGTGGCCCTTTTAAAACAAAACCTAGGAACGTCTGATTCGAACTACTGTCAATTGCAGGCTGCCAAGAACAATCCCTTCAAGCTTGCAGAACGTAAGCTTCGTGTAAAGGAAAAGCAAGGCAAGTGTCTCTTTCTTTTAACCCCGTCTGATATCTGAAAGTTTGCAGTTTCCCGCTTGCAAGCCTGAAACATCCTCTGGTTTTTTGTTTTTGCAGTTGACTATGATGGAAGCAAACCTTCTTCTGGTGGGAGAAGTGGAGGTGGAAGCAGGACTCAGAATGGCTCTGCAGATGATGGCGGAGATGAGTTCAAGCCTATCAGAAGCCGTAGGAAGGGTGGCAGAACAGAGAGAAGAGGAGACCGCAACACAAACGGAGACAATAACCAGAAAAGCAGTGAAGGAGGAGCTCCTGAGGTTCAAGCTTGATGCTCTCCTCTGAAAACACCAACACCACAAGAACGGATATAATTTGCAGCCTTCTTAGAAAATTCATTATCTTTAGAGATAAGGAAGAAACTTGCAAGTTGAGATTATTTTTCTACATTACAGATTCATATCACTTTTACCTTTTTAGGTCTTTTTTTGTTTTCACTCCTTATGAGACTCCACATAATTCTTCTGTTTTTTGCTTTTCTATATTCCAAATTTTTTTTATTCGAAAATTGACCTTTCATATTATAGCTATGTCCATGGACGTGTAATAATACCCTTTTTAAGAATAGAAGAAAAAAATTAGATCATTCAAATTAACCCTTGAGATCATGTTTTCAGGTGATTTCTTTGCTTCACTATATATATGTTTGTCATTGATGTAAGTGCTATAAGTTTCTGAATCCAAATCTTAAGCTGGATCGGGATAAGTTTATATGGTTGAATGGGGTTGAAGTTGCAACATTGGGATAGAAATTCATTAATGTCATCATGTACTTCCAATTCCATTACTACTAGGATGTTATATTTTATTATGCAGGTTGGTAAGTTAAATGTGATGCATTGTCCAATACTTATGATATAATAAGCAACTCGTTTTAATCCGTTAGAACAGTAGTTCCTAATCTCTCCGTAGTCCATACCGATGCAACAAAAACATGAGATTTGGGTTAATTAAATCGGCACAGAATTGTAATTGAAGCTTATTGCATATGGTCTAGTGTGTACATTTCATGTACTGTTTCCTTGATATGAAATCGAATTTTACTCGGGCAATGAAAGAGTCAGTGCAATCTCATCTCCGGCATTATGTTTCGTTACTGGTTCGTCCATTGTTTACATGTTAGCTTCTTCAGGTACCTACTTAAAAAGAGTTTAGAGTTTTGTTTCATCAGCCTTAATAGGGTGTTTTTGAGATTTTTCATTTGGTGTTTTTTGTCCCAGACTATTGAAAAATTAGAAAAAGGCGTTTATAATTTATATCGTTTTTTTTTTTTGACAAGACGTTTAGGTTGTATAATGCAGATTTTTTTTGTACTTGGAAAGCACAAAGCGAATTTATTCGACTTAAAACTAGAATGTTATTCGGTTGGACATTTAATTTTGTAGTGTAATAGATACAGATTCTCAAAGGACTTGATTGTGATTTGTGATATAAGAGTTTGCAATCCAGTCCAATTTGAGATTATTTTTCTACATTACATTTTCATAACTCTCTCTCTCTTTACTTATTTAATTTAGGTCATTTTCAAATTTCTGCCTTATTCCTAATTTAGGTCATTTTTTAATCTAATTCCTGATTTTTCTTAACACTAGCACGAAACTATAGAGGAAATGACTATAATAATTTAAAATTTAGGATGATGAAAAAGCTAGAATATCATCTTACAATGTTACGAATTCTTTTTGAAAACTGATCAATGTATTCATGCATGGTTACTTTTGATTTATTGTTATGTTTTATGGAATTTTAATTCAAAATCAATAGACAATTAGTCGATTGATTCATATCTTTTATATATTATTTAAGTTTTATTTCAATTTTTAATGTAAAATTTCTAACATTTATCAGTAAAGTTAAAAGTGTAGAAAGAGCGTTGGACGTAATAGAAATCTATTCTAATAAGTTCAATTCGTAAAACAATGTTAGAACATTTATGGAGAAAAGCAAATTGTTTTTGTGAACAAAAAATTATAATCAGTTTTCCTCGCAACTTTTTGAAAAAAAACATTTAGAATCCGACCCAACAAAATATATGCATAATACTCATTGGTTTACACTTTAATGTGCTTAAATATAGTTCTAAAACTCGTTCTCCAAACAGTTTAGTTCCAAAAAACTCGATATATGAATTTCAAAGCAGATATTGAAATTCTCTAACCAGAACAATTTACCTTTTTTTTTTGACATCAAACATACTAATAAACATTCAAAAACGCAACACGTCGGAGTCAAATCCGAATAATAACACAGAAACCGCCTAAGCACAAACCGCTAGGCTACATGTTTACCTTCAATCTTCAGAACCATTTCTAATTATATATATGATTAATTCCAATAAATAAAATATATAGTTTTATAGAAGTGACCACCAAAAAAATGAGGTAGTGGCTCCTATGTTTATAACTTATAAGTACATGACAACACCTGTAGCTTTACCTGTAATGGAGTAGTGGCAACCGGTGAGTGGCAAATATGCTTTTTATAGAATCCTACATGAGTTTCGGCCATATGATATTGTATGCAATATTTACTTGAACCAAAAAACCATGGAATATATATATAGGTTTAGATTGAGTTTTTAAAGATACTGAATAAAATTCTTGACAATAGATTTTATTTTGTATAAAAGGTTCGGCTTGAAATGTTTTTAGTGGAATTATATATTTTAGTTTTGCATAATATTTTTGAAATTTTATTATATTGATAATTAGTTTGTTAATGCATTTCTACCATCAATGTTAGTATAGAATATTGTTACAAAAGATCATTATAGTTACTATAGTCTCAGCTATTATATTTGTGTGTTCATCATTGATTAATAGATATCTTAAAAACGACCAGAACATGTATAGACTAGTAATTTGTGTGCTAATACCGTATCGTCATTCGAACTCAACGTTGATCATTGATTAATAGATATCTTTTATCTCTTTTGGTGTTTTGTGTTAGTGTAATTTATTTTTAGTTCTTATGTTTTCCGGGATTCATTTCGTCGACTTTATTTTCTTCTTTTGGGTTGTTGGCTCCGAAAAAATTTATATCTTTGCAAGCTATGTTTTTCGTAAAATGCTTGGATTAAGTTTTCGATTTATCCAACTGTGTAAAACCGTTTGAGATAATAATATAATTCCGGTAAAAAAATCACCAAAAATTATGCGTGTATATATGTTGTAACACAACATGCTTCACGCTCTATAATGAAGTGTAGATAACAATTTGGGAATAATACAAAGTAGTCGATCTGATGTTAGACACGCATCGCAAGAATCCCCACACCCACTTGGACACGTGTTACTTGTCTGATCTCTGACATGCTTCACGTTCCCACGACAGTTCGTTGAGGGTATTTTAGTAACTTACTTATGAGATGTGTTTCGCCTGTCACAGTGTCACTGGTCTCCTAGATTTCTGAGCTGGCGCGCATGGGGACCACGTACCTTACCCCAAGGCCCAAGCCAATGGGTATGATAATAATAATAGTATTTTTTGTGTGTGTGTATATATATATATTGTTTTATACGATGAATATCACGTACGTTCGATGAGGGTTGCAGAGGAATTGGATAATCTAATATCTTTGATCAAAAAAGGAACTGGATATCTTATAATTTTCAAATGTAGTTATTTGGATTTAGATCCGTGAAATATAGATATCATATGTCCAGAACTTAGAATATATATATATATATATTTTTTTAAAGTATTGGTATATATTGCCATATTGGAATGTTATATACGACTGTAGGATCTGGGTACGACCGTTCCTCTGACACTGACTTCGACTTCAACGAGACAGATATACAACGACACGTGTTCATCTCCCCATCTTTTACGGTGATGAGGACACGTAAGTAGCCAGCGAATAATATAGAGGCTAGAGCAAAACAGGGGATTAAATAAAAAGAAACAAAAGTAATAAAAATACAGAGAAACCGTACAAAGACGTGTCGACTCGAGCGTCGAGGGATCATCTGATTGCCACTTGGCTCTTTTCTGTACTTTTCACACATTGGGCTATTCTCGTCACTTTCTTTCCTATTACGTCCCCAACATTTATTATATATTATATATTCTATTTTTATTTTTAGTTTTACTCAACAACATAAATTAAATAAATAAGGACATATGCTAGATAGATAGATAGGCACGAATTGATTACACTGTAAATAGTATAAAAGAATAAGAATAATTACGGCGATTTTGATGGTACTTACTAATGACGAGCTAAATAGGTGTTGTGAACTGAATATTCTGTGTTTTTCTCATCTACTGAATTTGAGTTCTCTCTTCTCCATTGAAAATATATACTATATTTTTGGTTTCGTGATTTTTTTAATGGAAAGAAATTCTCTAAGATATTGGATATGGATGGGATCAAAATCTGATTTTTATTCTTCTCTTTGATTACTGTTACATCAGCTGCAGTATTCTTTTTTATGGCGGAACCAAACGAGAGAAGTAGAGAAATGGCGAGAACCAATAGTTGTGTCTTCCCAAGAGATTTGCTTCAGAGTTTTATCTCTAATTCAGCGGATGATGATGAAGCAGAGCATGAGGGGATCGAGTTGAATCTGGGGTTATCTCTTGGCGGGAGATTCGGAGTTGACAAAACCAACAAGCTCGTGAGATCTTCCTCCGTCGTTGTCACGATGCCTCTTTTCCGGGATATTCATCATCACCTGGAGACGAAGCCCGTGGCAGCGGCGGCGATGCGGCATACGGCTTTGATGAGAACGACGTCGTTGCCGGCGGAGTCGGATGAAGAGTGGCGGAAGAGGAAAGAGATGCAGACTCTTAGGAGAATGGCGGCCAAAAGAAGGAGAAGCGAGAAGCTTCGTACCGGCGGCGGAAACAACATCAAATCAACCGAAGCTAATAAAAATAATCCGGGAGAACCCGCCACTGCTTCGAGGCGGCGAGGTAGACCGTCGTCGGGGCTGCCACGGTGGTCGGCGTCGGCTAACGACGGCGGACTTTTGCGGCAACACAGTGCTGGTTTAGATTCACGGCAGGGCTCCGTTGAGTCCCAAGGCGGCGTCGGAAGTTCTTCGAGTGTCTCGGAGTTAGAAACCAAATCTCATCAAGGTATATACTATTCTCATCATCATCATTAACAGTGTTGATTCTGTGTTGTTACTAAGAAACAGTGTTGTTTCGATGAATCCAGCTTCGAGCGAAGAACATGAAGCAGCAAATCCGAATAATCGGCTGAGAAGATTGAGTTCAGTGGACATGAAGATAGAGCCACAAGGGAAAGGGAAAAGCGAGATGCCATGTGTGTTCACCAAAGGAGATGGACCAAATGGGAAGAGAGTTGATGGTATTCTGTACAGATACGGCAATGGAGAAGAAGTGAGGATCATGTGTGTCTGCCATGGCGATTTCTTGTCTCCTGCAGATTTCGTTAAACATGCTGGTGGTCCTCATGTAGATCATCCTCTTAGACACATTGTTGTCAACACTAGTTCTCCTTCTAATCTCTTATAGACCCAAAGAAAAACACCACCCTAACCCTCTCTTCATTTAAGACCAGAGTTTAGAGATGATGATGTTTTTAAGAGTTTAGACAACATATATATATATATATCTACTTGTCTGAATCTGGTCATTCCCCAATATTAAGAGTTATAATTGTATTTTACTACTTTATACAGAGAAGGGAGAAACGACATTTTCATCAGTTTTTAAGTTTTAAGAGACAAAGATGAGAATAACATTGATGATGCATATAGTGAGTAGAGTAGTACAGATGAAAAACCTCCTACTCTAAAAATAAGAAACAGACTTGAAAAAGGAAAAGCTAAAAGCTTCTAATGGCTACGCATTTGTTTGCTGCTGTACAAATCCTCTAAAAACACTTCTTCTTCTTCTTCTAGCATTTTCTTATCACAATCTCGAAGGTAGGATTCGCTTCAGCAGTTTTACAGCTTGTTTCATTGTTGGTCTTGTCGAGAGGCTATCGACGGTGCATTTCAGTGCTAAATGCAGAACCTCGACCAGATCGTCTTGTGGACCGGTCTCCCATAGCCCCTTTGTGAAAACTTCCTTGGCTTTGCCTTGACTCAACATCATATGCGCCCACGAGACAATGTTGAATCCGTTCTCGTGCGATGAGAAAGAAGGATCCAGAGCTCGCTTATCCGATATCAGCTCCAAGATGACAATACCGTAACTGTAAACATCTGCTTTCTCTGAGACACGGCAAGTCATTGCGTATTCTGGAGCAACATAGCCGAATGTTCCAGCCACGCCTGTTGTGACATGAGACTGTGAAGTTCCCAAGAGTTTTGAGAGCCCGAAATCAGAAAGATAGGCGTTGTAGTTGTTGTCCAAGAGTATGTTACTCGGTTTGATGTCTCTGTGCAAGACTTTAGGGGAACACTGTTCGTGAAGATAAGCGAGAGCACGCGCTACATCAAGAGCAATCTTGTGAAGGATCTTCCACTGGAGAGCTGATTTGGATCTCTCTTTGATGAAATCCTGGAGGTTTCCGCCGGATAAGTAGTTGTAGATGAGGAACATCTCGGTTTCACTCGCGTGGTAACCGATTAGCATAACAAGATTCGGATGCTTAACCATTTCAAGAGCCGATATCTCAGCGTGGAACTGTTGATCCCCTTGAAACCTCCCAGCAGAGAGTCTTTTGACAGCCAACACGTTGTTTGGAGACACCTCGGCTTTATATGTCGAACCGAAACCACCGTGACCGATGCAGTTGGAGTTACTGAAGTAACCAGTGGCTCTAACGATGCTCTCGTAGGTCAGAGGGATACCAATGTCCACAAACACTTTGATCTCCTTTGTTTCGGCTACCTGAATCTGAGAGTTTCGTTTCCATTTCCTCGTGTAGACGAACAAGACAACGAGGACAAGAAGCACAAAGACGATGACTGAAGCTGACACGATCGAAGCAATCTCAACCGGGTATAACCCCCTTTTACCAGGAGAATCGTCTGAGTTCGGGCTCACTCCGTCTTCTTCATCGTTAAAACTCATGAGTTTCCTAAGCTCGATTCCACGAACAGCATTGCCAGAGAAACTTGAAAATCGAGAAACACCAACAATTTCGGAAATCTTCAACGGATCAACCTTCAATGACTTTCCGAAATTAGCAAGAAACCTCCGAATCCAAAGCTTAGGCTTTTCATCAGCTGGATTCAGATCCTCCGAGATGCCATTAAGCCCTCGATTCAAAACACGAAATTCCCCAGTAAAGCTGTTCCCTTGAAGATCGAGCACCTCTAATCTCTCCAATCCCCAAACCTCCTCTGGTATTTGACCTCCCAGATCATTAAAAGCAAGCGACAAAACCCTAATTTCAGAGAGACTTCCCACTACCGGAGAGATTTCACCACCGAGTCTACTAGAACAGGAAGATGGATCTGGGAGATGAAGACTACCTTGACGGTCATCGCAGCCTCTGAGAATAAGAGAGACGACTCTCGAATCGGAGTTGCAGGAAACACCGAACCAAGAACAGTGGTTAGAGCTGACCGGATCCCAGCTAGAAAGAACACCATTTGGATCGGAGAAACTACTCTTCAACTCCAGCAGAACGGTTTCATCGTGGAAAGCATTCTCGGAAAAAAGTTTCCGAGAAAACGAAAACGCAAATAAATCAAGAAGCAAGAACAAAGCCAAGAGATTTCTTTTCATTTTTCTCCACAAAGAGAGAGAGACGACGGCAAAAACGCAGAAAGAAAATCAAAACCCTAATTTTATGTGTTTCTCCCTTTTTCACAAACCCAAAATCAAAAAAATTCCAAGTCTCTTCTAAACTTTGATCTCTCTCTCGAAATTCAAGTCGCAAAAGAAGAAAGTTTCTTAACCCAAAGAGAAAACGACATTAAAGAAAAACAAAATTTTCTTGGCTCAATAACCAAAAAAACGTATTGGAACCAGTCAAACAAGTATGAATTTCGAGGAAAAGAGGAGAAAAGAAAAGAGATAAAATCTAAAATCTCTCACCTTTTTTACATTTTCTCCGTCATAAACTAATTTAAAGGAACAAAATTCAAAACACACTACTTACTTAAGATCTAAAGTTTGTCTCAGTGATCTCTAAAAATAAAAGAAAAATGTACAATTTAGTGAGAGAGAGATAAAAGTGTTTCACTTTCAGGCGCGTCTCTCTCGGTTCTGTCGTTAAATTTTTGTATTTTATTATGGTCGACTTTAGTTTAGAGAGTGTGGGACCCACGCCAAGTCAATGTCTGATGTATAGAGAGGTCTCCACATGGCTACTTCTTGTTTGACCAGCCCGGCTAAGTGTGGGACCTACTTCTTTTATTGGTCCATGATTAGATTCCGCCTAGTTAACGATCAATGTCACGGTTTTTAAGTAGACGTGTATTCGTCATCATGACGCTATATTTTGCGTCAGAAACAAAATGGCCCAAACTGTTTTTACTTTACAACTTATCCAGAAAAGAAACCTTGTAATGTGTTTCAATATCACTCTTCTTCACTCAATAAATTAAATATAATAAGTTCACCCTCAAAAATATAACGGTTGAATTTCAGAAATTTCGAATCCAAGATTCTATTATCAAGAGACAACGACTCCTTTGTTTTAATAAAATGAGTTATTCCTCAAAGATTACGATGCAAAAATGCAGAGTCATAACCTATCAATATATTTTTTTTTCAGCTTTTCTTGTGATTGTTAATTTGCGAATTTGAGTAACATCGTTCATTAAAACTCATATAATTCTAAGAAAAACGGAGACAAGCTTATATGAGATATTTAACAAACTGTTTGGTGTAGATGCTCATAAGACGCTAAAATTGTCCGTTATAAAATTGTCGATGTAACAGTTCTCGTAATTTGTAATAGAATAATAAATCAGTGTTAAAAAAAACTCATATATTTCGAAAAAATGTTAGTGAAAAACTTTGATCCGTTTATAATAAGCGGTTTTATGTAAAAAGTTATAAAACAAAGAGTTATAACCAAAAAAAAACAAACACAACTCACATTATAAATTTTATATATGAAAAATGGTTATTTGTCAGAGGTTACGATGTAAAAAAAATGTATGATAAAAAGTCGCAATTCTTTAATAATTTTTGGTTGAGTTTGCTTTATTGTACAATACGATTTTAATAAGTGGAATTAAGATCTATAAACCAAAGTACCCTAATAATACGATTTTAATAAGTGGAACTAAGATCTATAAAAGAACTGTATAGAGAGTATGGAGTCATCCGACGACCTCCATCGTGATATGGAGGAATTACAAATCTTTTTCGAGCCTTGCCAATAATTTAGTGTTTATTTTTCTTACATTTATTTTGTTTATATATTAGCCAACCAAAACAAGTTGATACTTTTTTCTCCTTTTCACAAATCAAGTTGATTAATAATATTTAATAGCTAAAATATTTGTACTTAAGAAGTTAAAAAAAGAAAAGAAAGGGAACACCTATAGCTAAATTGTCCGACGACCAATGTAAGTAAGATACATCGACATCAATGGATATAATCTATGTTGATTTTGTTAGATAATATTTACCACAAGATATGTGAGTATGTATGTGACCTCATACCTAATCTTTTTAAACCTTAAGTTGCGTAATACTCTTCCTACTTCATCTGACTTGATGATAACAGAAAACCAAATTGTCTTTCATCCTCTCTTTTTTTGGGTAACTGTCCCCAAAAAGCAAGAAACATTTACATTTGTAAAATCTAATTGCTTTTATCCCCTCAGCTAAAGAAAAACAAAAAAAATAGAGAGAGTTGGGTAGGAATCTAATCAATGTAAAGTTAAGAAGAGAAAGAACAACAAAACCATTTATGAAATGTTTTGGACTCTGCTTTTTGCAGTTTTTGCTCTTCACTTCCTCTAGTCATCCCATCATCTATTACCTTCTTCAAAGAACGGTAGCAAACACAAAGAAAACTCTGTTGTTAAGCTTTTCGATTGAAACAATGATAGATTAAAAGAAGACTAATGTGGGAATCTGGTAGTAGCAATGTACCTGGAACAGCAGCTCCAACAGCTCCAATGGCAACACAAGAGCCAACCACAAGAAGAGCAGCAGCACGAACAACACTTTAGGCGTTTGCAGCAAGAGAAGTCGTAATCACAACTTGGCCATCTGCAGCAGGAGAAGCATAGTCCAGTGTTCTTGCAACACAACCAAGAACATCTCTTCTTCTGCTTCTGCTGTTGTTGATGCTGCATCGGCTTCTTCTTTTTCGCCTTCTTTTTCTTTTTTTTCTTCTTCGTTCTGCATTAAAACAACAAATCATCACAAAAAAAGTTCTTGTTTCCCAGAATCAAGACTACTTATAATGAGATGATGTATAAAGTACCAAAACTCACATTGGATATGAAAATGACTGCGTGCTGGATGGTGATTCGTCCGAGTTATTGCATTCTCCAATGTTCCTCCATGACACACTTGAGTTTGATGACTTATCCTCACTGTCAGTTTGCAAGGTGCCGCTCGCTTTGTCCTCCATATCGAAGCTCTTTCCCAGATCAGAAGAACCCACCGGAACATGAACAGAAGGGCAGAAGGATAACAACTCACCTGATTTCAAAAGTTCTCCAGCCTTGAAATCACGGTAACTAAACAGCTCATCTCTCGATATGGCGTTATCGCCTATGCTGAGACTAAACAGAGAATCATTCGAAACTGTGCTCAAATTTTTCTCCAAGGTCGGTAACGAGTTTCTCTGAGGTTGGTCAGATCCTTCTCTATCCATCATTTGAACAGAAGGCGACAAAAGCGCAGGCTCCACCGAAGCATGAGTCACACCAGAGACTTGTGACTTCGGTGTGTCCGATGAACCTTGTAACTCGCACAATTTTAAAGAAAGGCGTAAGAGCTCCTTATTATGTCGGCTACTATCAAACAATAAGCTAGATTTCCTTTCTTTTGCATTGACATCGGCTATATTCCCTGAAGAAGTTGGAGATAATGAAGACAAGGAAAGAGATGCAGATCTGCTGGTGGTGATCTCTGAATCTGCCTTGAGGCGAACATCACTGACCCCGTAACTAGCAATGCTCCCCAATTGGAACAAAACCGGCTTCTCATCATTCCCTTCTTTGTTCGTTGGTCTTGGATCAAAACTCCTACTATCATCCGCTTTTTTATGCTTCTTTAGATGAAAAGCTTTTCTATTGTGTCCCTTCTTCTGATTCGTTTCCATGGCTGTAAAGCAAAAACGAAAACTTTGTCATCTACTTTTAACTTGCTTCACAATATCATTATCCTTGAAATAACCTTTATCCATCAAGATTTCTAATACAAATGTTCTGATGGACAACAAGACCTATCATTAAGATCGTTGAAAGTTTAAATTTCTTCGATGTAAAGCAGCATAAAGAGGAGTTATATAAGAGTAAAACAGAGGACTTACTTATACCTACGAATATCCATGTAAATTTCCAATGAACCCTAGCTCTCTCAACCTTCTACTTTACCCGCAATGGCTCCCTCCGTTAGTGATCCTCTCCTCGTGATTATTCTGTCTATAAATCAAATGGAAAATGGGCAAAAGAATCGAAGAACAAACAACAGAAATAGGATGATGAACTCATGAAAGTTTTGACCTCAATAAAAGCACGAACCTCTGATACATAAAAGTACTGTAAAAATTATTCTTGAGGCTGGAACCGTTTAATCTTTAAAAAAAAGGATAATCCTTTGAAAACTTTGAGAGTAAAAGGGAAAAGAGGTTGAACAAAATGAAAGAATTAATCCATTTGGTCTCTTCTTTTTTTTCCTGCAGATTTTTTTAAACCAAAGGTATTCCTACAATTTAGGGATTAGCTCGTCTTAATCAAACCTTGGCTTCTTTTGGCGCCATCTTTTTTTAACTAAAACTTCTCCTAATCCAATGCTCCCCATATTAGTAATGCCACGTGTCACAACACCATCTAGAGACAATATCTTTGGCTTTTGTCCTTAAAAGCTTTTTCATGTGCTGAGACCAGCCCAGTTCTTGAAGGCAACGAGAGATTCCATTTTCTTGTAGTTCCTCTTCCTCAATTTTGGCAATCTGAGCTTCTTGTGAGTCTCCATGAATGCTTGCTTATACCTCCACTTATCCACAAATATCTTCATCTCCCGAGATTTCTCTATCACTTGCATTGCCGCGTCAAAGAACCCTCCTTTGACCAATGCATACAAGAACGCATCTATTAGAGCATGGTCTAGTTTTGTTCTCGTCTCTGCATCTGTCGACGATATCTTACCTTTAATCTCGTTCCACAAGAGCAGGACGTTGAAGTACTTTTCACCGCTCACATATCCATTAATCAAGGATAAGTATGTCTGGTTATTCGGCTCATACCGGAGGAAAACCATCCTTCTGAAGGTCCTCCTTGCATCTTCTAGGCGTCCGGATTTACAGAAGGCATGAATAATCGAATTCCAATCATGGGAATTCACTTCGACACGGGGGTCTTCGACAACTTCATCTAGAAACGCTGCCATTAACTCGGGTCTCTGATTCTCAAGGAGACCTGTCATTATTGTTAAGTAGCTCCCTTTCAAATCCGCCACTCTTGTTTCTCTCATGTCCCTAAACAATGTAAACGCAGATATGAAATCCTGGTTCGTCATGGAAGCTTCGATTAAAGCGTTATAGATCTCGACGTCTAATTGAAGCCCAGAATTGCTGATCTCTGTAACCAGCTGGGTAGCTTCAGCTGTTTTGTACTCTTTGCTATAGGCTTTTAAGATTGGTAAATACACCCCAAGCCCCACAGATACTTCGCCGTGAGCAATCATTTCCTCGAGAATACTATGTGCTTTATCCGAGAATCCAAGATTGACACAAGCACTTATGATTCCAAACCCAACTGATCTGTTAATGTCAATGGACGTAGACTCCAATTTCTGAGCTTCGACTATCAGTTTTGCTAAACTCTTAATGCTTTTACTCTCGATAAACCCTTTCACCAATTCACAGTAAGTTTCCTCGCTGAAACTCGAGTCATCTCCCTCTCCTTTAAGACTATGCAGTATAACATCAGAAACACTATCTAAATCACCCATCTTAACATACCCACTGATCATATTGGAATAAAGGATTCTTCTACTTGCAAACCCAAAACCATCCATCAAATTCTCAAGCTCACTTATCTTCTCTCTAAGCCCCTTCCTAGCATACAAATAAGCAAGAAACCCAAAGCTGGACTCGTCAGGCTTCACACCCAAAACAGCCATAGATTCGATCACATTTTCAGCATCAGCTAGAGATTCAAGCTGCCGGCAACACGCTTCAAGAGCCGCATTACTCGCAGCCAAATCCGGTTTCATGAAATCGAGCTTCTCATCGACTGCAATTCTACAACTTTCTCTAAACACCTTAAGAAACGCAGCCAAGCCGCCATTTTCGCGGCAGATATCGATAATCAAATGCCCCCAGAGATCAAAAGGAACAAAATACCTGTTCTTGAACATACACTTCACCAAAGCCAACGCAGGCGCGGCTGCTTTCGCCAGTTTCATCGACTCCATAAGCGTACGGACAGTGTCGAACTCCAGCAAAATCGGATCTTTCTCGATGACGTAAGCAGCGGAAGCAAAGGCTCGCTTGAGTCTGTGCGAGGTGTTTTCACCATCTCCGCAAGAACCGGATAGATGGGTGATAAGGGAATTGACGAGACGCTTCTCGGGGAGAGAAGAAGCGGCGGTGAGAGATCGAAAGGCCTTCCATGCTTCATCTGTGCTTTGGGAAGTGAGGGAATCGTGGAGGGCAGATTCGATGGAGGATTTTTGGTCTTGGGATAGGGTTTTGGGGGTTTGAGGCGGCGATAGTGACGGCGTGAGGGTGATTGGCTTGTGGGAGAAGAGAGAAGGTTTGAGGAAAGAGTAAAGGGATGGAGTTTCAGGAGAAGACGAAGAGAAGTATCTTCGTTGGATTGAAGTTAGAGTTTTTCTGAACATTCTATGAAGCAGGGGATCATCTCTGTCCTGTCTGAGAGAGAGACCATATTCAATTTGCTTCCGAGTTTTAAAAACATAATTATAAATAATATAATAAAACATAAGAGTAAAACAAGCTGGAATAGCTCAGCTGGTTAGAGCGTGTGGCTGTTAACCACAAGGTCGGAGGTTCGATCCCTCCTTCTAGCGCTTTTTATTTTGAGGGAATTACTCTCACAAAGCCCAAAAAAGTTGAGATAAAGGCCCAAGCCCAGAGCCTCATTTTGGGTATTAGATCAACATAATAAACTCAGATCAGTAATATTATATTTGATGTTTTACTATATGCACAAGAAGTTTCTATCTGTGAATATATCTCTAGGAAATTAGAGAAGCTTACAACAAATAAGGAATGTGTATATGATTAAAAATAGAACCCAAAAAAAGGAGATGCAAAATGTTGTGTTGCTAAATAAATCAAAGGAACTTTAAGAATCAATCAGCGAGAAAGCAGCTTTGCGTAGAGATGAGGTATCAGATTCTTGACCACTACTAGCCGCACCCGATTCCAACCAAACCCGTCCCCAAAAACCAATTTTCAAACAAAAGAATCCAAAGATTCTACAAAGTATTCAATTTCCTCCAAGTCTTATATAAGATTAGGAGCAATCTTTGTGAGTTGATTAACTCAGCTGCCATTTTCTGTATGAAACTGAAACCTATCTTGCTAATTAGTCGCAATCATTACGCTTTATAAACATTTTTAAGACCATACATCTCGAAATCCCACGTTGCTACTTGTTTAGCAATTAAAGTGCTTCCTCGATTGTTTTGTTTGTGAAAACAATCGAGAAAACAACAAAAGAGACGGTCTTTTTGACCCAAAACTGATTTTGTAACAATTCGATTTCTGGTATACGCGGAGAAACTTATAAAAATTGATTTGACTACCTATATCACCAAAGTGCACTTATTTTTTCGGTACAATTTAAGAATGGTTGACCTATCGAAAAATAATTCGCGGTACCGTGCGAATGAGGACAAAACACGAAAAAATCACGTGGTGATTGCAGGGTCTATCTACGAGATAGGTGAAATTGGTATTCAACAAAAACGACCAATGGATTTCTCCATTCCTTCTTACTTTAGTTTCACTTCACAAACCTATGTGATAATGGAGACATGGTTGTAAGTACTTATAAGATGGAAAGATCCTCCAATCAAAGTAGGTAAAAGAATAGGGGACTGTTCTTTTGTTCATCTAGCAACTGAGTGTAGATGCAGATATGAGATGCATTTCGTTTTTATCAAAATAAGAAGTGCATATGGATGTAAAAACTGGATGCAAAATGAAATGCATCCAAAATAATTGGATATTTTGGATGCACTTGAAACTAGAGTTTGGATGCACCAAAATGCATCCAAAATTACAAAAGTCTAAAATACCCTCATTTATAATCAAAACTTAAAATATTTATATTTTATTATTTTTTAATAAACAAAAATGACGTCAAAACCGCAAAAATCAGTTTCCCACAAAAACCGCAAAATAGCGGTTTTCCTGCTAAAACCGCAAAATAGCGGTTTTCTTGCCAAAACCGCAAATAATGGTTTCGTGCCAAAACTGCAAAATAGCGGTTTCCAGCCAAAACTGCAAAATAGCGGTTTCCCGCCAAAAAAGTAAAATAGCGGTTTCCTGCCAATACTGCAAAATAGCGGTTTCCCGACAATACCGAAAATAGCGGTTTCCCGCCTAAACCGCAAAAAGCGGTTTTCCGCCAAAACCGCAAATAGCGGTTTCCCGCCAAAACTGTAAAAACGGTTTTCAGCCAAAGCCGTAAAATAACGGTTTCCCGTCAAAACCGCAAAAACAGTTTCCCGCCAAAACCGCAAAAAGCGATTTCCCACCAAAACCGCAAAAAGCGGTTTCCCACTAAAAACGCAAAATAGCGGTTTCCAGCCAAAAACGCAAAATAGCGGTTTCCCGTCAATACCGCAAAATAGCGGTTTCCCGTCAATACCGCAAAATAGCGGTTTCCCGCCAAAACCGTAAAATAGCGGTTTCTCGCCAAAACCGTAAAAAGCGGTTTCCTGCCAAAACCGCAAAATAGCGGTTTCCTGTCAAAACCAAAAATAGTGTTTTCCCGCCAAAACCGTAAAATAGTGGTTTTCCACCAAATTCGCAAAACTTTGTTTCCCCCCAAAACCGGAAAATAACGGTTTTTGGCCAAAACCGTAAAATAACGGTTTTCTCCCAAAACCGCAAAATAACAGTTTTCCGCCAAAACCCTAAAATAACGGTTTCCTGCCAAAACCGTAAAATAGCGGTTTTCCGCCAAAACCGCAAAAAACGATTTTTTAAAAAAAATATTTCTTTATTTATTATTATTTTAAATTTAATTTTTTTAAAAAAATATAATAATTCATTAAATCGACTTTTATAAGTTATTTAAGTATTAATTTGATAATTATTTAGTTGTAAAAATACTTTAGATTAAACAAATTGTTATAAATATATAAGATGTCCTTTTGGTCATTTGGTTTAAAAATGCATCCAAATAAAATATGCAAACACACAAACAAACAAAACTGCATCTAGATTCAATTTCTAGATGCAATTTCTAGATGCAAAAACTAAATACATAAACGAACTGCGTCTGGCTGCTGCGTCCAAATACTGCGTCTAGATGCAGTTTCTAGACGTGGCACCCAGATTCACAAACGAACAGGGCCTAGAAACAAAAGAGCATATCATGATCATCATCCGGATTTACAAAATAAAGAAAAAGCTCTTGATTAAGTTGTACATCCCAAAATACTAGCTATACTAACCAGCATGTCTCTCGGCCAACCTAATAAGGAATCCTACAAAGACGAGAGAGAGAAGAAAAAAAAAGATCAAGAGTTCTATCCGATTTGCACAACTGGCAAAATCTCAGTCCATCCGTAGCAAGCCTTCCTCATATGACAAGCATAGCTACACCGGTTAGTAAGAATAACACGGTGTTAGTTCGGACCGACAGCTTCTCTCCAGCGTTCGGATCGCCTAGTCCACCGCTCCCAGTAGGTCCAAGAGTAGTGCCGGGGAACACAGAAGATGAGGACGAAGTTGGCATTCCGTTTGTGGGCGTGCCGGAATTTGGCAACCCATTGGAAGTGGAAGGAGTCCCGGTGGTCGGAGTTCCGGTGGATGGTGTCCCTGTGGTCGGAGTTCCGGTGGATGGGAAGCCACTGGTTGGAGTTCCGGTGGTTGGGGTTCCGGTGGTTGGGGTTCCGGTGGTTGGGGTCCCAGTGGACGGGGTCCCACTAGAGCTGCAAAGTAGTCAAAAACATCAGTGATCATTTGTTAGAAGATTGATTATTAAAAGACTAATCTGATCATGCCCATCTGGTTTTTTTATGTCTTTTTAGTAAAGGTGAGATGAACAGAAATGATACATCTTTCATCATGATTCGCTTGGTCTTAAATCACTATCATTGTGTCTCCCCAAAATTAAAAATCAAATGGTAAAGAAACAGTAGCAAATTTACCCAGAAAGCCCCAAATATTATTAGTCTATAAAAAATTACTTTATGGAGACTGATAATCAAACATTACTAAACTCATCAAAAACAACCAACAAGAATGAATAAAAGACAAACAAAAAATACCTGGAACCAGATAAACAGCTCGAAGCAGCTGCAAGATTTAGAGGAAAAAGAAGAAAAGAGTAAATAAATCAGTAACAGAAATAGAGATTTGATCCCAAAAATAAAGTGGGTTTTTGAAGAAGATGGGTACTTGTCGGAGGGGAGATAGAGATGATGGCGGCGCCGCCAAATTCACAGGTGGCGCCGGAGGAAGCTTTCTTCTGGTAGTAGCTGTTGACGGCGACGTCACAGTGGTTCTTGACGGTGTTAGGTTGGAAACAAGCTCCATTCTGCTGGATCTGGGAACAATCAGCTCCTGCTCCACAAGCGTAGTCTATTGCTTTCTGAAGCACTTGCTCGTTCCCGTCTTTGCACACACAATACACCGCATCTTTTCAAAGTTTTAACCCAGAAAACAATCAGAATTTGAAGTTTCATATCTCTGTATATGATAGATCTCATACTAAATTTATGAGAATTTTCTTATGAGCATATAGATTGATTTACATACACACTTTTCAGAACTGACACAAGGAGAATATAAGGAACAGTATGGTTAATAAAAAAAATGCGAAATTTCAATGAAAATCTAAACATTATGCAGCTAAAAGACAGAAAAGCTTACTTGAATAGGTAATCATGGAGATAATCAGACACAGAGGAAGTAAAACCGACATGACTGTGTGTGATTCAAAGATCTCTTGCGGGAGAGAGAGAATCTAAAAGCTCAGAGATTTGAGAGACCAGAGAGAGAGAGAGAGAGAGAGAGAGTTGTAGACAATAGCGGCAAGTGTGACAATGTTTAGATATAAGTATAGACGACCATTGTCCAGCACTCTCTCTCTTTTTGCGGCTTTTTTTAGATTTATTTTCTTAATCCCGATTACTAACTAAATAAACATCATTTATAACCAAAACTTTAAAATAAACAAATTAAGTACGTTTAAAAAGAAGCCAATAATTGTTGTTCGTTTTTTTTATGAAGTCTCGAACTTTTTTTTAGTCTCGAATTTTTGCAGAGGAATTTACGTCTTTAACTTTATTTTCGTGAAAATATATATAAACTCATTTATTTTAGCAACGGTCAAATATTACGCCCATAAAGATGGATTAGTGAGAATGCAGAATAACAACATATTAACAATTATAACCGACTCTCTACTTTTCTTTATTTTTATTTTTTGAAAACTTATAATATATATAGTTTTGTACTAACTTGATTTATACTTTTCTCTCTACGAAACTACACGTAAATATTCAATTCATCCACTCCTCCCAAAATTAAGACTGGATTCTTGAATCTTGAAGAATACATTTTAAACAGAAAAAACAAAATTTATTGAAGACAAGAAGACCTAACGGTAACAGAGAAAGAAAGAAGAAAAAAAAACTGAGAGAATTAAGGACTGAGCCATGTGCTCAAGACAACCTTTGCCGTCATGCTACGACACGTGTGATGTGCCACACACAACACACATTTACACACGAAAGTAGTACAGTTTTTGTTTTTTTTTTAAGTTTTAAAGTAATTTTCTATGTATTTGTATGGACATTCTTGAAAGCAGAGCTGGTGTAAGTCGGTGCCTCAGCTTTTCAATGAAACATATTTATCAAAAAGAAAATTCAACTTCAAACGTTGCTTGCTTGCTTTTGGGTTGTCTTGTAACTCCCAAGCCCATGGAATCTTTGTTGGGCCGTAACTTTTATAATGGCTTTACACATAAAGCTGTGTGTATTCCATAGACTTTGTTGTATTAGGCATTGTAAGACCATCTCCATCGCACAAATAATTGGGTGTCTTAAAATTAAAAAATATTAAATTTCAGCAAAACAGTAAAGATCCGAGCAAAATTGTGTTTTCCGCAAGACCATGTGTCTTTCCAAAAGTGATGACGTGTCGCGACGTGATTTGTTGCGACAACAAAAAATCAATTTTTTTTTAAAAAAACAAAAATTAAAACGGAAGACACCCATCACCCGTATCTCCGCTGCAGATGCTCTTAGGGCTCTATTGGGCGGTTGATATATCTTTAATGAATTTATATCATATTTAAAGTTTGAGGGTAAACGACGTGTTTCTCTCTCAAAACTATCGCATACTAACATATCCACACAAAGTTATAGTTTCGTCCTAGTTCTCTATTAGATGAAAGTTAAAAACTAATATCTCCACATATTAGTTCGAAACTTATTTACACATACATATCAGTTTTAATGGTTAATGTTATAAACCAAACATAAACCGACTAAACCAAATCCTAAACCGAAATAAAATCCGATTTCAACCAAACCCAACCCAAAATACCGACCCGTAAACTCAATTTTAACCAGACCAGACCCGATCCGTTCTTATTATTTTTCATCTGTAACCAATCGCACCATAGAAAACAATGATTTGCAGAGGGATTTCGAATTTGTCAATTTGCTTACTCGATCAGGAAACGAATTGAAGTCTTTGAATGAAGTGACCCCGATATATTCCAAAGTTCATTCATTTCATAACAAACAAGATGTTACTCAGAGCATTTGAGTAAGAGAGAGTTCTAGATCCTGATTTGGATGTTTTTTTTTCACTGACTTGTGAGGAGACGTCGGAGATCGAAAAACGGAAGCAGCGATCCCGAGTAGCTCGGATCCGTACCAAGCGATTCTGTCCTCTGCAACTCACTCTCGCTCCTTCGAATCGGCGATTACGACGGAAAATTGGACGGCCACGACCGCCGGAGTAGCTAGTGTTGACGGTGGTGATGGAATGAAAGGAAAGAGAAGACGCCAGTTTTGGCTTCAAGTGTGATTGATAGTAACAAGTGTCAACAGACACCACACAAAAATAGTGATAATAACAACACAACACGAGCAAAATCTAATTCGTTAAACAATGTATCAAACAATGAATCTCTAAGGACAGAAAAAGAGTTGAATTTGAAACAAAATTGAGTTGATGTATGCGTCTTCTTTCTACAATTCCTTCGGAGAACAATAAGGAAGGTTCGTCGGTGGCGCATACGGTTTCGTCTTCATCGGCGGCGGCGAATGGTGCTGCTGTAAATCCGGTCGATAATGGTGGTAATACAGGCGGCTCTCTTTTTCTCTATCTCTGTGTGTTTTCGCCATTGGATGAGGATGCTGGAGCAATTAGGGTTTCAGAGCTTAGGAGTTTCGGAGAGAGTAGTTTTGCAGAGCAAGATACCGCTTAGTGATGCGGTGAAAATATTTTAACAAGTTATATCTTTTTTTCTTTGACATAGATATAGGCTGCAATCTATAAAGTTCATAAAGGTAAAGTAAATACAGTAAATATCACCTTATAGTTATAAAGATAAAAGTTGAAAATAATCGTAAAATTGAAAAGAAAAAAAAAGGTTAACAAAAATAATGTATATCCGGAAATTCTCCACGTTTTTTTTCCTTCTTAAGTGCACATACATGCATCTACATGCGGGGTGGTTCCACATAAGTCTGTAGATTAAAGTTGAGTTACATCAAAATTATACTACCGACATAAATACATATATACGTATATAAACCTTAAGAAATTGCAATCCTACCGGTAGTGAGACGCCATTGATCAGCAAAATTAATATATATATAGATCTTGATCTGCTTACAACCCGTTGCGGCCATATTGTTTTCGGTCTGCAATATCTTCTATAATGAGTTAGCACCTCCTTAGCTACTGTTACCAAGGTTATGATGATTTTCTGATGGTACCTGGGAGATTGTATCAAACAAGTATATATGTCACTTTTCATATTTGAAAAACACATGCAAGCACATACATCCCCGATTGATATTATGTAATAGAGATATACATTTCTTGTTAACGTGAATGGTGTATATATAAATTGGTCATGTGGTTTATCTAGCTTCCTTTTTTTTTCTCTACCTTCTTATAACAAATGTTTCCGAATCAATATATATATATATATATATATATACATACATACAAATGTACCTAATAAAGGGTTTTACTCGTGGAGCTAAGATGCTCATATATCTCTTCTTATTCATTTTCTCCCTTTTTCTTTCTTGACTTAGCTAAAACAGAAAGCATTTATTCCTGTGACCTAACACATTACCCTCAGAACTTATATCACATGCCTCATGCTGTCATGCATGTATCTCATGTATACATGACTACAGGTACATATAATACAGAGGACACATAGTCATGCATACATGCAATTGAGTTAATGTGAATACACACAAAAAGGGTTATATATAAATGGAAAAGGATAGATTCAGCATCATAGTGACATTGAGTGGAGTAGTTGAGCTTCCTTATTAATATTTGTTGACATTTCTATAATCCTGCCGATCCATTTCGGGCTCATCTCTACCTTACATAAGTAAGACAAAAGGCATTATACACCAGTGCTTGATCCTGATTCAATCACTAGTATATAGAAATATATACATGTATATATATATTAATATATAGAGAGAGAGAGAGAGAGAAAGAGAAAGAGAAAGAGAGTGTAGCAATCATCCACTTAATATATATGTATCATCCAACTTTTATTTGTTTCATGCAAAAAAGAATACTAAAAAAGCTCTGGCCGACATATCTATCAAGTGATCTAAATTGTTCCACAAGAGAGATGATGAGTTGCATCAATGATTAGACTAACACGATATATATTAATTGATTCTCATATTTATTTGTACATGCATCTACATCAGATAGACTTGTTCCTATCAAAGCATGAGAATTTTCTCCCACTTAAGATATCTCTTGATTTGGGTTTTGAGTTTTGGACCTAAAAAGTAACCCTTTATGCATATGTGGTCCATTTAAAGTTTAAACCCTTGCAAACCAAAAAAATAAAAATAAAAAATTTTAATCTCTTTATAGAAATCACTCCAAAGACTATATAGACAAACATTATAACAAACAGAAATATATATAGGAGCTCGAGGGTTTTAATATGTAAGAAGTTACCTCAAGGATTGCGCATGGTTTGAGGTACAATATCACCAAGTAAGCCTTCTTCTGATGGATTAGACACTGCAGGTGCATCTTCAGTAGTAGGTTGGGGTAATCGCGGTGAAGAAGTATTGTCTCTGTGAAGTTGATGCAGGAGTTCTTGGTAGTAATAAGGATTTGGCAATGGAGGAGGAAGATGATGATGAGATGTGAAATTATGAGGGTCGTGAGCTGTGAGGATTCCACCTCGAGGGAATCCAATGGTTTGATGGCAATGTTGCCCTTCATATGTTGTGATCACTATCGATGGATCTTCTGATGATCGTTCGACTCTCTTCTTCACCGTGCATCTACTGTTCGTGCATCTATAGTAGCTCCTAAAAAAAACAACATCAACAATGAACAATGTATGCTATATATTAATTAGCTGATACATAATTGCATATCCGTTTAATAAAGAAAACGAATGAGAAGAAAGTATAATGATTATAGGAGACCTTGGGAAGGGGCTATTCTTGACAGCTTTCTGTCCATATTTACGCCATCGATATCCATCTTCAAGATTATCCACATCACTCTTGGTCATGAATGCGAATCTCGGTTGCCTAATTCGCTTTTGAGCCTTCTTCTTCTCCTTCTTTCTACACAAAATATCAAAAGATGAGTGCATCACAGAGAGTAACCATTTAAGCCGCCAAAATTGAAGATGTCACAACAAAACATAGATTCTCATGCTAATATTGTCTTCTTCTTCTTCTTTTTTTTTTATGTTAAATCTTAACAAAGTTAAGCCGGATAAAAATATATAAATGCAACACAAATGTCATCGATCTAGCTAATGCTAATATTATGATCATATATAGTCAATCAACCACGAATTGAAGAAGAGCTTTAATAATACGTCATTAAATTGAACATGATCTTACCCAAAATAAAACGCAACTTGAGTTAAAACGAAGACTACTCGTGATCATGAGCGTCATCATTAAAAAAAATCATCCATTAATTCCACATTGGTATAACGATGCAAATCATACTCTGGACTCATTCTCATGGATCGTGGACTCAAAACCCTACATATATCTATATAGATCAGCAAATTACGATTTACGAGACAGAATTGAATGATTTAGGATTATTTTTTTTTATATAACTTAACACTAATTGCTAGTAGTATACTAAAGATAAAAACATCATTAAAACATGACACACTTTTGACCTAACAATAGTTATTAATAAAAGAAAAGAGACGAGGAGGAAGAAAAAAAGGAGAGATATATATGTAGAGTGCACGCTAATATCACAGCCGCAATAGCGGCGCTGCCACCGACGAAATTCATCATGAAAAATTACTAAATTCTCCCTCTCACGCTGCTAAAAATAAGGACAGATAGATTCTCCATTTTTTTTCTTTCTTCTTGCGAAATAATGAAAATGGATTTTTTATAAGCTTATAGGTTTGGTCCCAAGTTTTAAACCCTTCCCACCACCATCAAAGATGATGAGAAAATTACGATCGGACCCCTGATAAAGAAAAAAAAAATACACACGTGTTTCTCGTTTTTTTTGCGGTATAAAAACTCACGGTCTGTCCGGTGTTTTCGCGACGGCGGAGTTCTCGGCGGGATCCTCGCTTGAACTGGAGGTAGCGGAGGGATTATTAGAGGTCGAAACCTCTGTAGCGGCTACAGATGAGGAGCATGAAGAAGTTGAGTGTAGATTGGTGGTGATGGGAGATAGGACTCCGACGGTTGGTGTTAAATCGGAATCGAGTCTGAGATTGTGATGATCGGAGGAAGTGTGGAGGTTCCAGCCGAAGTCAGAGAGTATACTGGAAGTGTCTCTGTCGAAGAAGTCGGAATCTGGAGCTGTGAGTTCTCTCCAAGCGTAGTCGTTGCTAAGATCGGGATTTTCAGGATCGTTCATGATGAAGGTAGAGAGAGAGAGAGAGAGAAAGCTAGGGTTTGTTTGCGATTGGAAGAGAAGAAGATAAAAGAGGAGAAATAAAACTTTGAAAAACGGTTGGTGTTAAAAGTGTTGTGTGATAGTGAACTTTTTACGGTTCGCACAATTACCCACTGTGCACAATGCCTCAATCTAATGGCATGTCATTGTAGCACTTTGGGATCGAATCCACAGGGAAATAAGAACGACGCACTAAGAATACAGGACGCTATCTAATCTAAGCAAATATCGGGTTTTGGTTTATTTATCGAACAATTTGAAACGTGCAAAATAGAGAAATAAACGAGTAGCAAAGCAAACAAGAAAACGATTAATATCAAATTTAAACAAACGAATTCTCGGGTAAAGCAATCGACTCGGGTGATTCTTTAATCTACTCAAGATGCTCAAACATTCGACTAAATATCTCCTTAGGCCTTAGAACACTACTAAAGATTAATCCACTTCCATGGTATTAACCCATTTCTTAGTCATCAATCGTCATAAACTTCCGTTCGCGATTCTATGACTAACAAGCATTAATAACAAGTCTAAATAGCCATTAAACACCCTAGACATCTATTTCCATAGGCTAGGAATGTAAAACACTCATTGAATTGGTTGGGGAATTTCATCGAACACCTTCCGGGCGAGAAATTCCCTATGATCTAAATCAACTTTGTCAAGGCCAATCCAGCATTAATAACACTCAATGAGAAAGGATATCAACTAATCTAGTTCTTAAACATCAAGAACAAACCTAGAATCACCCTAATCTACTTCACCCAAGAATCCTAAAAGAACTACTCACACATAGCTAAATCACAAATATAAACCGTACAAATGAAAGCCATAAGCAAAATAAGAAGAATGGTAAAAAGAGTTTAAGAAAATCTTCACTAAAATGGTTTGGATCTTGAATCCTTCATACAAAACAAAAACAAGAAAAGAAGAAAGAAATAAGTGGCTTAGAACCCTAAAAAGAAGCAGCCAAAAAAAACTCTAAAAAAAAACCCCTGTCTAATTAGGCTTAATTTGCTTAAGTAGATACAGATCGGGTCGGGTCAACCCGGGACAAACCGGGTTTGACCCGACAACTTTTTTGTCCGAGAGGGTTCACAGCGGTCAGCTCAGACCGCTGCATGACCGCTGTGAACTGCCTGCTGTTTGCTTCGGATGGATCCGCAGCGGTCTGCTCGTACCGCTGCACCTGACCGCTGCGGACTTGAAAGTGCAGCGGTCTGGTTTGACCGCTGTATGACCGCTGCGAGACTTCTGGTTTTTGCTCCGGCTGGATCCGCAGCGGTCTGCTCGTACCGCTGCACCTGACCGCTGCGGACTTGAAAGTGCAGCGGTCTCCCTAGACCGCTGCATGCTGGCCGCTGCGCTTCCTGATTTCCTCCTCCATCACTCGATCATCTCCGTTCGCTGCGGGTACGTTCCTCCTGGTCCATGATCTTCCCCAAGCTCCAAAAAGCACCTAAAAGACTCCATAGCACACAAACATATGCAAAAACTAACCTAAGACTCACTAACTCTAAAATGGATGCAAACTATACCAAAAACAATGAAATGAATGCAAAAAGTCACAAAATGCTAACTAAAATGTATGCTAAAATGGGCTAAATTATGCAACTATCAACTCCCCCGAACTTGCCTTTTGCTTGTCCTCAAGCAAACAAACATAAACAAGTTGGAGAAAATGATTGAAAGCGGGAGCTCAAATCAAAAGAAGCTAGCAAAGCATTCACCATGATGTCCTTAGGAAATTATAACATGTTGCAAGAACAAACTTCTTAATCCACTCTAGCTTCTCTAGGCTTATCGCAACTCCAAATATTTTTCTCTACACTCAAAGTCAAGCATCCGACTACCGTCATATCGACCAACTCTCACATTCAATTAATCGTTTCAAGGTGCGGTCTCACAAATGGGCAGGTGATCTATATACCAATCGGTTGAACAAGAGAAAGATTTATCAATATAAACAAGAGATCAATTTAGTGGTTAACTCTATGAAAAACGGAGTACAAACACTTCGCAAAAGCAAGGAAGATCGGAACAATTTACGCATACAAAGTATTCACTTCCATTGTTCTACCCTTCCCTAAGCTTTGAGTATCCAATTCACTATTTCTACCCAAGTGTTTTTCTTTTTGCTCTTTGCCAAACTAAATCTCTACCCTTTTGGTCATTTCTCTTTTCAAATCGTTCCTTGAAAATTTCCATTCGCTCTTTCGATTCCTTTTCTTATCTTTCATCACTACTCCTTTCCCTTTCTTTTTCACACGTCTTTTCTTTTCTTTCATCTCTAGGGGGAGTCTCTTTTTTTTTTTTTTTTTTTTTTTTTTTTTTTTTTTTTTTTTTTACTATTCCCCAAACATTGGTAACTCTTAACACCATTCTCAATCTCCTTTCTAATCACTAGCCAATTTCCCAAGAACAACAAACCTAGCTAATGGAAGCTATCCCTTGTCGTCCTCGATACTTACAAGATTTTACAAGTGTAGTACTATCAAGAAAAGAGGCCTCACTCACAAAATCATCAAGGGTGGAAGGAAATGGTTGGGTTTAAAGGTGGGGAAACCATTTATAAATGGAAATGGCCACCCAAGTCAACAAGAGTGGTAAAAATTAATGCAAAGATGACTTGGATGTTTTTAGGTGACCATGGTTAAGCATACACAAGCCCATAAGTGAGAAAATTAAATTCAATTAAGTCCAATAGTTAAGGAGTTGGTTTCAATTCAAGCAAACATCAACAAGACGACAAGTTTCAAGTGGAGAGATCAAAGCACGAAGTTTGCGAGTTTTTTTCAAGAGATGTTCAAGCAACATGGTATGATTAACAAGGGCATCACATTGAATGAAATGCTAAGCTTTAGTTACTATCATTGCTCCCTATGCATATGCAATGCACTCCTAAATGCTTCTGGACTCAATCCTAAAAAGAAAAGAATGCAATGCAAAACTATATGATCAATTTTTTTTATGGTTTTTATATGCACTTATATGAATGAATGAGACTCAAAGATGGAAAAATAAAAATAAGATCACAAAACACAAGATCAAAAGACACAAATCCTTCCCCCGAACTTGAATTGCAACGTCTCGGTGCAACACAAATCAAAGAGAAGGTAAAAATATGCAAAAGTATGTACAATGAAATGGAGTTTGGATCATACCTTTGGATTGGAGAGGAGTGTGACGTGCTGTAGCTCTACCCATTCATGCATTAAGCACCACGACCTTGGACCCAAGAAAACTATAAACATTAAACAAAAACATCAAAAGGAACAAGAAAGAACGAAAATATATACAAAGATAGTCATGGGAATGCCTCCCAAGAGCGCTTGTTTTACGTCGCTAAGCTTGACGTTTCAACTGTTAATCATGAGAATCAAAAGGTTGAGCCAATGCACCTTTGGTCCTTCTCTTGTCAAGACAAGAAACAAAATATGCAACATGGCACACGACTATCCATGGCAAAGAGGCATAACTCACATCAAGAAAGGTTACTAAAAATATAGCATACATCTTGGAATTTTCCTTGATGATGAGATGTTCACGAGGACCAAATGCATTTGATGGAAAAATGAAGTCGATTTCATGTTTAAACGAGTTAATCACAAAATAGTCAACTTCATCTCCATCAATCATGTAAAACACATCCTCTTTCCTAGATTTCATCTCAACCTTAGGGTCATCTATCTCATTCAAGATCTTATCTACATCAAGCACATCCCCTAGGTAAGATTTTTCAAGAAGAGAACTAGATTCCTCAGGCATTGAAAGCTTAAACTCGATATCATGATCATTCAAAGCACATAGATAATTAATATCAAAACATACTTCATGATAATCACTAGCAAGCTTTTCTACTCTTAAGGTTTCTAGTATTTGAGACTCACATATTAAATCACAGCATTCATTAATGAGCTTGAGAGCATGTGAACTAGAAGCTACATCTTCAATGCAAGGCAAGTGACTATCCTCATAATCAACGATTTCAAAGGTTGTGTCAAAAATACCTTCTAGTTGGCATGGTGGAACCCAATAAATTACCTCTTCGAGTGCATGAGCTATCTTTATCTCAATATATGTGAGCTCCCTTCCCTCAAGCGCTGCCCGACGTGACATGAGGTTCAAACGGATCATAATCGCGAGATTACTCCTTGTCAATGCCGGGTTTTCTTTGCAAAGCTCATCCAACTCTACTTTTTGTTCTGATGTGACTACACTTTCATCAAATGGTGGCTCCACATATGGCTCATCATCAATGCTTTCATCAAATGTGGCATCCTCTTCTTGTGGCCAATCATTGTAATCCATGGCCATCGACTCTAAGAAGCAAAAAAGAAGAAAATAAAATGTTAGTAGAAGTCAAGAACTTAGTCTCAAATAGTATCCAAATCCTAATGGCTATTGCTAATTTCCCCGGCAACGGCGCCAAATTGATAGTGAACTTTTTACGGTTCGCACAATTACCCACTGTGCACAATGCCTCAATCTAATGGCATGTCATTGTAGCACTTTGGGATCGAATCCACAGGGAAATAAGAACGACGCACTAAGAATACAGGACGCTATCTAATCTAAGCAAATATCGGGTTTTGGTTTATTTATCGAACAATTTGAAACGTGCAAAATAGAGAAATAAACGAGTAGCAAAGCAAACAAGAAAACGATTAATATCAAATTTAAACAAACGAATTCTCGGGTAAAGCAATCGACTCGGGTGATTCTTTAATCTACTCAAGATGCTCAAACATTCGACTAAATATCTCCTTAGGCCTTAGAACACTACTAAAGATTAATCCACTTCCATGGTATTAACCCATTTCTTAGTCATCAATCGTCATAAACTTCCGTTCGCGATTCTATGACTAACAAGCATTAATAACAAGTCTAAATAGCCATTAAACACCCTAGACATCTATTTCCATAGGCTAGGAATGTAAAACACTCATTGAATTGGTTGGGGAATTTCATCGAACACCTTCCGGGCGAGAAATTCCCTATGATCTAAATCAACTTTGTCAAGGCCAATCCAGCATTAATAACACTCAATGAGAAAGGATATCAACTAATCTAGTTCTTAAACATCAAGAACAAACCTAGAATCACCCTAATCTACTTCACCCAAGAATCCTAAAAGAACTACTCACACATAGCTAAATCACAAATATAAACCGTACAAATGAAAGCCATAAGCAAAATAAGAAGAATGGTAAAAAGAGTTTAAGAAAATCTTCACTAAAATGGTTTGGATCTTGAATCCTTCATACAAAACAAAAACAAGAAAAGAAGAAAGAAATAAGTGGCTTAGAACCCTAAAAAGAAGCAGCCAAAAAAAACTCTAAAAAAAAACCCCTGTCTAATTAGGCTTAATTTGCTTAAGTAGATACAGATCGGGTCGGGTCAACCCGGGACAAACCGGGTTTGACCCGACAACTTTTTTGTCCGAGAGGGTTCACAGCGGTCAGCTCAGACCGCTGCATGACCGCTGTGAACTGCCTGCTGTTTGCTTCGGATGGATCCGCAGCGGTCTGCTCGTACCGCTGCACCTGACCGCTGCGGACTTGAAAGTGCAGCGGTCTGGTTTGACCGCTGTATGACCGCTGCGAGACTTCTGGTTTTTGCTCCGGCTGGATCCGCAGCGGTCTGCTCGTACCGCTGCACCTGACCGCTGCGGACTTGAAAGTGCAGCGGTCTCCCTAGACCGCTGCATGCTGGCCGCTGCGCTTCCTGATTTCCTCCTCCATCACTCGATCATCTCCGTTCGCTGCGGGTACGTTCCTCCTGGTCCATGATCTTCCCCAAGCTCCAAAAAGCACCTAAAAGACTCCATAGCACACAAACATATGCAAAAACTAACCTAAGACTCACTAACTCTAAAATGGATGCAAACTATACCAAAAACAATGAAATGAATGCAAAAAGTCACAAAATGCTAACTAAAATGTATGCTAAAATGGGCTAAATTATGCAACTATCATTGTGTCTCGTCAAGGACCGATCAGACTCTGTCTCTCTCTCTCCACTCCAGAGAGATTTAAAAAAAAAAAAAAATTGTGAAATTGCGGAAACTAAATAATAATAATTCATGAGAGAGAGAGAGTGAGAGAAAAAAAAGAGAGGGACGTCAACGTCAACGTCAAGGTCAAGGTCAAGTAAAAAAGAACGGAACGGGAGGATGTTATTTAGCGGGGTAGTGGGTCCCGCATCTACTTTTCCCTCCTAGGAGTCCGATTTGCATTTACCCTTTCCAAAGTTTTTTTTATTACAGCTTTTTCAAAGTTATATACGAACTATCACCCATTTTCAGTAATTATTATGAATTATATCAGCATTTGGTTTTTCCTTAAGAAAAAAGAAGCATGATTAAGAAGAAAACAAGTATATATATATATTTAATTTTGATTGAAAATCTGGCCACGTGTTGGTTCTTGGTTCAATTCTTGGTTCGTGTTGGATATGACAAGAATCTAGCGAATGTAATCCACAAACAATTAACCGGCCACGTGGAACTTGTTGATCCTTATAATGATTAAAATACTTAACACATTAAGTTTCATATATTCTTATCATTTCTTTTTATCATATATTTTTATGTTTTCTACTCATATTTATAGCTAATGTGTAGCTTTTAACCTATACTCTTTCCGTTTTATAAAGATTGTCATTTTAAGATTTTATTTTTGTTTCATAAAGAGTGTTGTTTTACGTTTTCAATGCAAAATTTTGAATAAAATTCCAGTTTGAATCATGTTGTTTTAATGTATTAAATGGATCCAGAAAAATTATTTAATGTATTAATAAATGGTAATATATAACTTTTAATAGTTTTTAATAGGTGTGAAATGTGTCAAAATGACACATTTTGTGAAATAGAGAGAATGTTTTTTTCATTCATAAAGTAAGTGATTTATGTTGATTTTAAGAAATTTAAATCATATCATATGCGAAAATATAATTTTTTTATAATTATGTTGATGATGTTATCAAAAAAATATGATATGGAGAATATAATGATTAAAATAATTAACATGGTATAATTTGAAGAAAAAATAGGATGAGAGAGAGAATATAATTGATTTGTTTTATGATTAGTTCAATGAAATATATAATTGATTTTCAAACAATTTAATGTGAGTGATATAAAATATAAATATTCTAATAATTTAAACTTATTTTTTATTTTTGAAAAATTCTCTAGACATTTATGTAAATAACACGTCAATGTATTAATAATATATTCTAATAATGTTTTTCAATTAATATATAAGGGATTCTCCATTGTAAAAATTAAATTAACATCCAAAATTTAAATAATAAGTCTAGAAAATCAGCAGATTAATCGATTTTTGAAATAAAATAAAATAATTAGTAGAACCAGACACATGTTTAAGCGATGTCTAACCGTTGTTAAAATATTGTTAAAAACATGTAACATATGTATACAGCTGTCTATGTGTGTTTGGATTCATGGTTAAATACCTTGTCCATATATTACATTTCTTTTGTGAAAATATGTGCATTGGTTATCATTTGCATATATAAGTAAAGAATTAAGTGTTAATATACACATTCAAATAGCAATATTTTTCTTTACCATTTATAGGGTTTGGTCTATAGCTCTCGGTGGGATTAGAACGTTAGTATAAGGTCCTGAAATTATGAGGGCTTGAAAAAAGAAAAATTAGGATCAATAATCATATCATAAAATGATTTTTTTTAAAAATTGATTGGACTTTGTTTTGTTTTGTCCATAGATTTAAACAAAAAATTATTTATATCATATATAGGTATATATATACGGGTTTTTATCTTATATATGAGCATGTAGAATTTGGGGCCGGCCCTGGCTAGCATCTACGTCGAGAATCATTTGTGCGTACACGCAAGAGTGACACCTAGCTACTTGTAATTCATCTATACTACTCGTAGACCCTCTTTTATTTAGTTGTTCGATATACAATATAATTGATCAAATAATAGATTGTGAATAGAGGGTATCAATAATGGGTGCGTATTGCGAATCATGTTATATGAAATAAAAATCAACAGTAGAGTTTGTAATCATTTGTATTGATTTAAACCAAACGCAAACGCTGTTATATGCAGTATTTACACTTTTCCTCGTATCATTAATGTTCACAAATTTTAAACGCAAACATGAATGAAAGCATCAAATGTAAGCAATTTATTCTTCGTCTGTTTATACTTCACGTTTTCTGTTTAGACTTAAATCGCTAAAGACTATGTTTGTCTAGCATAATTTTCTTTTCCAAAACGTAATGGGAAGAATCCACATTTTCTTGACGTTGATTTATATAGTAACAATTTGTGGAAGTAGTGATCATGTATAATAATGAAGTAGTGATCATTTATATAGTCACATTGGCCACAGTGGATTTAACATAGCTTCCTCTGACCTATGAAGATTAGTCGGGTGTGTAGCAAGCCCCGGATTACCCCATATTAATAAAAAAAAATGTATAATAATGAATAATTGTGGACGACAGCATGTTCTCGGATTAAACATGCAGCATACCAGCTTTCAGGAAAAATTACATGCTACTTTATAGAAATCACGCGCGAAACACTTGCTAATTTGAGGGTCAGAAGGTATTTACCAAAATATTGTTTACTTATCAAAAAAATGGTCAAAGTCATTTACTTAATTTATGAGAAATGTAGGTTACCTTCTCATATAGTTGAAATATAGTTAATTATAGTACTTAATTTATGTTGAAATATAGTTAATTATCAAAGGTGAATGTGTGATAATTAACTATATTAAGATTTAATTTAAGAATATAGTACTTTATGTGAATACATGAAATGGTTACTCATACAACCATTTCATGTATGAATAATAGGCATGATCCTCGAATTTTCTCAAAAATTGCTTTTTAGGGTCCATATTTGCAGAAATTTTTATTTTTAGAAAGAATTACAGATGAAATGGCGGAAGTCTGCACAAAAAACTAGGTTTAAGAATGAGCATGTGACGCTGTTTTAGTTATCACATGAGCTAGAAAAGACCCTTCATTATGGATCTAAGGCCATGTTCAATGGTAACCTCCTAGTGTCTTATGTGGTGTTCTTAAGTTTAATTTAGAATTAAATGAATTAAAATGAGTGTCTTAAGAATAGATAAGTGTCTAATGTTAGACACTTTTGGTTCTGATAGGAACGGACACGTATGTGAATTAAAATGAGTGTCTTAAAAATGAGGGTTACCATTGAACATGCCCTAAGGTATTTGGTTTCTAGAAAGGATCTCTTTTTATTTATAGCACAAAGCCCATAAAAACATTGAGTCACGTCTGATGAACAAAAACTGTTTACTTTTTACATTTTTACTTTTCACATTTTAACATATCAAAAATTGTTTACGATTAACAATCGGGTTTTGGACAGGCAAACAATTGTTTTCTTTCTGTAAAGTGTAATATGTTGCTTACCCTTACACTAAACCTCTATAAATTAATAATATAATATATTACTTAATCGAGAAATTAATATTAATTTATAAAGAGATTATTTTTAGTCCATAATCTTTTAAAATATTTCTTTCAAATAATATTATATTAAGAAAGTTAAATGAATTCACATGCACAAACTTAAAATTATGATTAATCTCGACTAGCATATTAATCGCATAATAAAAATATCCATGTAACAATGATACATGTTCATAAGTTTAAAATTTAGAAGAAATTATGACAACTATTCTTACTATTGGTCAGGGAGTGGAGGATGATACCACAATATATTTGGAAGTAGTTACGCGGAAAAAACAATTATCATGTCTAATTTGTTTTCAAAAAATTTAAATGGAAATCAAATAGACAACACTAAGATTTTCTTATGCAATAAGTAAAACTACATATGAGCTCCAACGATATTTTAGTTTTAAGAAAGCAAAACATTGTAGCTATATTTTAATACATTATCTTAGCTATGTATATATTTATATACTTATTAATTTATGATATTATCGGATCCATATATATATAGTAAAGTTTCTACAAAAATTATCTTATTATTTAATCAAATTTTGCTAATTTTTACACTGATCCAAAGCCCGAAGCACCAAATTTTATTATTTTATCAAATTTATTGATTTATCAAGTATTAATATTTAGAAGTTTTATGTTAACTTTTAAGTATTTATGTTTGTAATTAACAAATTCTTTTGATACGAAATGTTTAAAATGGTAAGTCTATAGAAAAAAGAAGAAGAAGAAAAGATACTAAACATACAAACAAATAATACAACTCTTAACCACTTATTATAGTTGTAGAATCAAGCTACTATTTAGATGACTATGCGATAGTATATAATTAATCAGATCTGCGTCGACAAAAGTGGGGGCCATGGTGCGAGATCGAGTCATAAAGTGACATAAGTCAAGTGGCATACGCATCCAGGTGCGATGCATGCACCTTAAATTTCGAATTCGATCATACCATTTTCACGGAATATAACGCAGTTTAACATTTTTCTTAATTAACATATGATCATCATTACGCTAACATTATACAAATCAAAATCATCGTTTAGAAAGAAAAAAATCGCTTAATTTTATTTTTTTAGCAAAATAATAATTATATTAAGATGATTTTGAAATTACATAGTCATGGTACAGAGCATTAGTTAGCCAACTTGGGGGATATCTCCCTTGATGTTGTCAATGCTTATATCCTTGGTGAGGTTATTTAACGTGTGGATCAAGATTTTGCAGTCTCCTTCAAAGGCAACATTGGTAAAGTCCATACTCCAACAATTTCTTGAGACTCTGCTTCAAGGGCACTCAGGCCTGACCCATGGCATAGGCCGAGTAGGTCATGGTCTAGGGTCCAAATTTTTTTGACATAATTTACCACTAATTTTTTTTTTTTACTCTTAAGAAATATGACACATTTAAAAAAAATAGACTAGAGCACTATTAGTTATTCCCAACTTGCGGATCCACAATATTTACATATGCCGTTGTGGTCTCTTACTATCCAACCAGCGACCGCTTATCGAATATTAAAATTGAAAGCAGCATCATAATTGCATTTAAGTATTTCTCGAGCTGGTCTAGTCCAAGTTTTAAAAGATTGAGAAGAGGTTGTGCATGTGAGGACCGACAACGTCATATTGGAGATTGGCAACTTGAGATCGTGTAGTTGCAGTTAATCATGTCTTGACTTCTACAAGACCCAGTTCTGCTTCTCTGTCTGGATGAACTCTCTGTTTACGAAAGATTAGGTTGTTTCTAGATTCCCAAATTCTCCATATATAAAACCCAAAAGGGAAGTAACTTTTGCCAATCTGTTAGAGCACCGCATCAAGTATTTGAGAGATGTTCTCCTCACAATTTTCAGAGATAGTGTTAGGGTTAAACCATGGGATGTGAGACATTTGCCAAGTCATTATTGAAAAGGGGCATGTGAAAAGGGGCGTATGATTTATCCTTTCCTCTGCCGCACAACATCGCTAACACATCTTGTCCATTTGTACACAAAGAGAGTCGAAATGCCGTTGGTAATGCTTTGGAGAGAATGCGCCATAAGTAATGCTTTAATTTTGGCATGATAGGAAGTTTCCACACTCTGTTTTGTAAGCCAGTATCCGCTCTTAACCGTATGTATAGTCTCCTGATTTGTCGTAGTTCCAAACAATTGAATCTGACTTTTTGGTTTGCGGGAGATACATGTTAAGTTACATGTGCTTCCAACTCAAAACCAATTGGCAATGAGTGAATTGGCCCATGTCCCTTATATATTACTTATGATTTCTTCCAACTACCGATGTGGGATAATATTCCCTAATACGCCCTCTCGAGATGATGGCTCTTTGCCTATCAATCTCGGTATGTCCGGGCATGGATCGATGGACCAATTTTGGGTCGAGTCATAATGGATCGGGTTGGACTGTATGGATCGGGCTCTGATACCATGTTAAGTTACATGGGCTTCCAACTCATAACCAATTGGCAATGAGTGGGTTGGCCCATGTCTCTTATATATTACTTATGATTTCTTCCAACTACCGATGTGGGATAATATTCCCTGATAATACATGCGTCTTACAAGTTCTTGGTCTTCTTATGTGAGTAAATTCACATGAAAAAAATTAAACCGTCTGCTCTGTTTATATATCTACATACATGCGTCTAAATTACAAGTTCTTGGTCTTCTTCTGTTGGTTTTATTATATAGATGATAACTTGAATGTAATTTGAACAAACTGTCTCAGAAGTGCTATGTTAGTTTTTTTTTCTTGGATCATTTATTTGTAAAACATTAATGTCGATGCTTAATTAGCCGTGTCTATAGTCATGTTGATTCATTTATCGCCTATGTTTTGTTTTTTAATATAAAAAGGATAGATTTCACACATCTTTTCTAAAACATCATGCTATATTATTTGATGTAATTTAACCGTTTGATGGATCCCTAAAATATGTATAGAACATACGATATGATCAATTTAATTATTTTGTTTTCTTATGTATAAATTTAAATTAAATTAGCATAATTTCGGAATGTTCAATACATGTTTTTGGTGTTTCTTGTTATGCACCAAAGGAACAGTATTTACGAAGGTAAAGCCATATCTATATTGTTTCGGATTTACTTGGTTTTTGGATTTACAAACATAATTGTAAGTTTGTCATAAAAATAAAATAAAAAAGAAAAAGAAAAGTATGTGAGTTCCTTTTCTTTTTTTTTGTATCATCTTATTTTATTAACTTGATAAAGATACAAAGTCATTGTGCAAAGCATTAGTGATTAGCTAAAGAAATGAAAATCGTTGTTAAATGGGATATTATGTTTTGCCAATATGTCTGCCACTTTGTTGAGATTTCGAGTAACCCATGTGAATCGTACTTCCTCAAATCTTCTTTGTCACTGTCTTGCTTCTCTGATCCAGTTATAAATTCCAAAGTTTTATTTCGTAACTTGCATGAGTGCCATCACTGTTTTGTTATCTCCTTCAAATTCTATCTTTCGATAACCTTTGTTCCAACAACTTTGCATAGCTATGATTAGTGCCTGAAGCTCGGCTTCGAGAGAGTTATAAATAATCCGACCTCAGGCTTGTCTTGATCCAACATAAGTACCTCTTGAATCTCGTATAACCCAACCAACTTTTCCAGGAGAGTTAGCATCATGAGCCGATCCATCGTAGTTACATTTTAGCAATTCTGGTTGCGGTGCTTTCCAAATTGAGTAGGAATTTGTAGGGTAAGAAACACCTTGTTGACTACCGTATCGATGAAGATGCATATATTCTTCAGTATTCATCCATTCAGTGGTATCATTTCTAGCATATCCCAAATTTTTCCCCATGGAATATGTTGTTTCTGAAATAGGAGAATGTTTCGACTTTTCCATAATCGCCAGAGGGAGATGTCTATAGTGGTTAAGCAGTGTTGTCGAAGTGCAGTTGATACAAGCTATAATTTTAGCTTCAAAGGTTGCTTGCGAATCGTAGAAAATTGGATTTGGAATTCCGGATGCTCGCCAAGTTGCTTGAGCATAATCACATTAAAAAACAAATGATGTGCTGTTTCCTCTATTTTACAGCATCTCCGACATAGGGAAGGAGGACTGATATGTCTTCTGCGTAAAACGTCTCCGGTTGATAAGATTTCAGCATCTATTTTCCACAGAAAATGTTTCAGCTTAGGACCTGTCTTTAATTTCCAGATTAGGGATTTGATATGGAGATTCCCAACCGGCGGGATAGCATGGATATTATCCGGTAAGTGTGTTGCCAACCAGTATCCATATTTCACTGTGTATATACCATTTTCAGTGTAGTTCCACCCAAGAAGATCAACTCTGGCTTTCGAGCATAACTTGATATCCAACACTTTTGCGATATCATCTTCATGAATGTAGTTACGAACTAATTCCTCATTCCAACCAGTTCTATGGGGAGTTAATAGTTGACTAACCATAGTAATTTCTTCTTGATTGTGACTGGCACGAGGTGGGCGAGGAGGATGCATGGGTAACCATGGGTCTGTCCATGTATTGATTATAGTTCCATCCCTAATGACATATCGAAGACCCTTTTTGAATAGATCTCTTCCTTTCAAAAGCGATTTCCAGCAATACGAGCTTTGTTTTCTCATTGCTGCGTTTAGAACATTATTCTGGCTGGAATATCTTCCTCTAAGAACCCTTGCCATTAAGCAATTTGGAAAATGCATAATTCTCAAGATCTGTTTACTAAGCAGAGCCAAGTTGAAGTTCTCGATATCTCTGAAACCCATTCCACCTTCTTTTTTTGGCAAGCTCATTCTTTTCCAAGATAACCAGTGCATACCTTTATTCTCATTGTTAGAACTCCACCATAACTTCGCTATTATCGAGTTAATCTCATCACAAATCTCTTTTGGTAATTAGAAGACATTCATCGAGTAGATAGGCATAGCTAGAGCTATTGATTTGAGTAGGATTTCTTTTCCACCATGGGATAAGAATTTTTTGCTCCATCCTTGGGTTCTCTCTTTGACCTTATCAATGATGAATCTGAACATATCAGACTTTTTATTGCCAAATTGTTCAGGAAGTCCCAAGTATTTTCCTCCTCTTCCGTCATTAAAAATCCCCAAAATACGTTTCATGCTTTTCTTTGTAAATTCTTGAACTCTGTCTCAAAAGGTTATTGAGGATTTTCAAAGATTAACAGTTTGACCGGAAACAGCTTCATATGTAGCAAGAATCCGTTGTATTGCTTTACATGAACGAGCATTTGCTAGTGTAAAGTAGAGAGAGTCATCCGCAAATAGTAGGTAGCTAATTTCAGGGCTCTGCGTACTGACTTTTTTTCCTTGTAATCTAGTTTCAGGGCTCTGCGTACTAATTTCATCCGCAAATAGTAGGTAAGTTCCTTTTCATATGTAAGGGAAAAACTAAGAAACTATGCCAATAAAACAGCCGGGAAAAAAAGAAACTATTCCACTAAAACAGAAATAGAAAACAATCAAATGAACAAATAAAATTCATAAACTCACTTTTGTTAATTGCTTACATGTCATGCAATAGACAACTACATTGGACTTGGAATTTAATCAGAATAACTCAGCTGCGGATGGACTGGTCTAAAGATGTTTGGTTCCCAAAAGCCACATCAAAGTACTGTTTTTTATATGGTTAGCGATCAAAAACAAATTATTCACCGGTTAGCGAACTAAAAGTTGGAACACAAGACAAATTAAGTTCATATTGCATATTATGTGGGAATATGGAGGAATTAAAAAAAACCACTTATTCCTTCCTTGTCAATATTCATCGGAAATCTAAAATAATTTTGCTTGTGAATTCCTTTGTAATAGACATACACGAGAATTTTATTTTTTAATTTTTACCAAATTTTGTAATTTTTTTTTTTATTATTTAGATATAATTTGATTTATAGATATAATTTTTCTAATAAGTGATAAAGATTTATTTTTGTGTTTAGATATAGTTTGTTTTTGTAGATTTAAAATTTTCTACTATTAAATATGACCGTGATTATAAAAACATAATTCTAACTCGTCCATTCATATTAATCCGAGAATGACCGCGATTATAAAAACATAATTCTAACCCGCCGTTCATATTACCGTATAATATAAATATTTACTAATTTCAAATATTTAAAATTTTAGGCTAATTGATTATGATAAAAATATACAATAACATATCGTTTATCATGTCCGTCATTATGAGAATATTATTTAAATTTGAATATTTAAATTAAATATAAATTAATATCCGGTTTATTATTATTTTTTTAAAAACAACTGGTTTTGATATTTTTGATAATTAATCTAACATATATTTAAGGAAATCCAAACTAATCTAAATTAAAATTTGATTTTTTGGAATTATTTTTAAATATAAATTAAAATAATTTTTTATTAATATTGTACTAAATTGACTTGTTTGACAACTTGAATAATAGTTATCCAAGTAAAGGATAGCCTAATATGAAGGTTTTCATGTTTGGACATAAAAAATGTATCTGCTTTAATTTTATTTGTCGTAGAATTCTTAATTTTGAATTTGAATAGAATAACCATTTCTGGTTTAGATTTTATGATAATAAATCTTTTTAATAAAACTTTATTAATATAAAAGAATAATAACATAAGCTGTACAATCTTACAAAGATTAATTAGATTTACATTTTGAATTTAATTCTAAATTAACAATTCCTAAAATTGTGTGATTCTTAAAATATTAATCATTTTATATATCTAAATAACAAATATTGAATCTGTATTAGTAACCGAATATTGTCCATATGCATTATCAAATTTATGGTTGTGAAAATATAATTAATAATATATTTATTTTTCAGTTTAAAAAATATTCAATTATAAATCTGATTGTATTAATAAGATTTAAATTTAGAAGTAAATATATTTTGTTATTCATTCTGACTATTTTTGTTTGTAACTGTTGAAATCTCAGAAAATCTACATTAAATTCAAAATTTAATATTATCTTTCAATGAAAATTGTTAATTTTGAATATGTATCATTCAAAATTTTTTGATTATTAAATTATTTGGCATAATCGAAATTCAACAATTTAAAATAACAAATACTATTTTCGTAACAAAATAATAATAAAATTTTAATTATTTTTGAAATATTTAATTTACGCATTTTTGAAATAATCGATTTTATTTATAATTTTAAATATTTAATTTAATTTCTGGTATAGTCTGAATTTTTATAATTACGAATTAAAATTAATATATATATATATATATTGAGATTAATTAATTAATTAATTAAATAAATTAATCTTTAATTGAATCAGATTAATTAAATGAATTTTAATTGAACAAAATTCAACTATTTGGAAATAGGGAATAGTTATCCACAAAAATCTAAAGTTTAAAAGTTATCCATGATAATAATATATTTATTTTCATTTTTTCCTGTTTGGACACAAAATAATACTCTGTTTTAATATATTAGATTACAAATTGGGATCATATTTTCGTATATCTACACTACTCGATACACAATCGGCTAACACAAATTTTAGTGAGGTGTGTGCTGGGCTGGCTCAACCACATGGCAATATGAACATTTTTCAAGGGCCCAAATTGTTTTTTGTAAATAGGAGCAAATTATTTTTTAGAGCCCATTTTTTTTTCTGCATATAAAGACCCAAAAAAAAATTCCCCTAATTTTTTTTTTTTGCTATAGGTCTCCGATTTCTTTGAACCGGGTCTGGGTGTGTGTTTCAAGCCACTCTATACGCTACTTAGCGCGAGAGACATGGTTATAAACACGGAGAACCTCATTTGATGCCTTCACACATCATCAAACTCATCGATAAGAATGTCCATAATCAAATAAACTCAATTTGGAACACAGAACACAACACATATGACGAATGGATGATATTGTGGTTCTCCACTTGTCCTCCGTAACAACTCAGAAGCCAATTTTTACATTACGTTTTTCCTTTCGAAAAAATTCTTTCAATCGTTTATTTCTCACCTTGAAAAAGATAAAGATGCATTCATTATAAAACAGTTTTTTGGTTTGAATAAATTTTACATTCCATTAAAACAAAAAATAGATAAAAACATTTTGTAGGGCACGAAAAGAACGTGTAATAGATATGCGTTTACATATATTAATCGGTTAATATTTGACTGACCCCTTCCATGACTTTCTCCTTGGTTTGTTATTATTTTGGTTCAATTAGTTTCCTTGTTATAGCTTGATATAAGTTTAATTTCACTTTGGGCTAGATCCAACAAACACTAAGACCCTGGCTAGGCCTGTATTGTTTTTTTCTCATGCTTTAATTTGAAAACTTTATTCAAAAAAAAAAAAATATTTGACTGACTCGTATAGGTTCTTTAAATTTATATCCGAACGGTTTGTTTTGCAAAACCGAAATGGAACTGTATGTCATTCTATAAATATATAAATGGGCCGTACTAATAACTATATATATATAAATGGGCCGTACTAATAATTGTTTAGCATAACCCTTGCTTTACTCGTTGTATTTGGGCCGAATCTATAAATATATAAATGGGCCGTACTAATAATTATGGGTCCAATAAATGCACGTTCTCCGACTTATAAAGTAACGATGGTCCAGAAACCATCAATCTCTATTATATTAGCTTTAAAAGCTTGATGTTGGATTCCTTGTGAATTTGAACACTTTGCTTTATGATTCTTGCATCTTGCTGGTCGAGAAAGCTTCCAAGCAGTCTTTTTGAAATGTTCTCTTAATTAAGCTATGGAAGCCAAAAAGGAAATGAGATATTTTGCAGGATGTAAGATCTCTCTTGATCAGTCTCGACTCATTTTCCTTCTCCTTCTCGATCCTGCACTATGATTTCTTGAACTATTTGATCTGTGCTCCATAGGTTCCGAAAAAACAAACCGCAAAGAACACAGAGAGTATATATAGATCATGAGTAGTGTTATATATCAGTGTTGAAGTAAATGTAACAAACAATGTGAGGGCAAAACAGAGCTCCTAACTGAAGGAAGAAGAGATTTTGCGCAACACTGAGGATAAACTTGAGGTCCACGAAACCACACAATATAAGTTACCGTTTAACTTCTTGTATCTTTCTTGGCTTTTGGAAATCATTCTTGTATTTACATATCACATATCTTTTTTTCCTGAACAAATCAAAATACAGAAAAGTAAAATTTATGGTTCGGAATGTACAAGGTCACGGATCTACATTTATGAAAACGTAAACTTTCCGATATAAAGACCCATCTTTTTAGGATTTCCCGAATTTACCCTCTTATATTTTACCTCAAAATTTTATCATAATCATACATATCTCCTGATGCTGCATTAAACTCTCAGTTCGCAATTCACCAATATCTTCCCCTCTCTCTCTCTCTCTCTCAACTTTCTTTCTCCAAGAATCTCTCTTTCTCACTTCCTCTATTGGACAACGCAAGGCAATCTCAGAGCTCTCTCTCTCTCTCTCTTCACCGGCAATGCCGACTTATAACGGAAACTGTCCGATCAATATCATCCTTTTCTTCACCGTCTTCTTCCTTGTTACGACCGCAACAGCAGGAGGAAAGTGGAGTAATCGAACCCGCAGAGCCAACACGAGGGTTAAACACGCGTACTACTCTTATCCTCACCATTCATGCGAATCTTTCTCTCGTCCTTACGCACGATCTATGTGCATTGAGCTCGAAAGAATCCACAGAAGCAGTCGACAACCATTTTTCTCTCCTCCGCCTCCTCCGCCGGAGATTGACCAAAGGTACGGCGTCGACAAAAGACTCGTCCCCTCCGGTCCGAACCCACTTCACAACTGAAAACCCTTTCTTGTCACGCCCAATTTTATATTGTATAGAGAAGAAAACGATATTTCTTGAGTGAAGAAAAAGAGCAAGCGCTAGGGTTCCATCGAGATTTTCTTCTCAGTTTTCTTGTAAATATTTCTTGATGTTTGTTTTGTACTGCGCACGACTACGTTATGAAGCAAAACTATATTTGCTATTTCCATGCTTGTTTTTGGGCTTATTGATTTATGGTGGAAATAGGGCAGAAACAAGCTTGGATATAGTTTATTTGCCAAGGTTCTTGTTCTTTTTCTTCCTTGTTTTTACTGCATCCATACATCGGTGTGATTGAGACAAGAGGTTGATGATCAAGAGAAACACATGAGTTCCATTAATTTGGGAGCTTGTATCTCTCGATTGTTTTGCATTTAAATAAGATGGTCTTTATAATGTTTATGGGCCTTCTGGCCCTTCTCAATTGGTGTTGGGCCGTGATGGAATCTGAGATGTAGCAAGATTGAGATGCAAAGCCGAAACAAAAAACAGACAAGCATTTGTTGGTGTTATTGTTGCAGGTACATTGATCAGCTTGGAATGACGTCAACGTATAATCATAAAGTGTTTTGTAGACAAGCACTTGTTGGTTGAAACTATGCTCTTTTAAACACAACCTCTTTCGTCCCAAACCCTGACTATTACGGTGCACTCTTATGGACTCGAGGGTGCTTCGAGCCATCCACAGTACAAGTCCTTACCTACGCGTCTACGCTCATTACGCACGACAACATCCAGGAGTCACGCTTGTTGTCATAAATTTGTCTAATACGGAATCTTTCGAGGTGTACATGGAAGAGTATGCGAGAGTGTCTTTGAGTAAGAGAGAGGAGTATCACATGGACGGTGATATTCAGAGTGACGTCGTTTTGCTTAACGGAAAGGCATTGAGGTTAACGGAATCTGAAGCTATTCCGGAGATGAAGCCTAAGTTGGTTGACTCATCGACGCCGATACATGTTAAGCAAGATTCTATCGTTTTTCTCTCTCTTAAAGACTTCAACGCTCCGGCTTGTGCTTAAAGAAGGCTCTTCTAGTGTTGGCTCTCTGTGTTAGGTTTGGTTAGTATCTTATGGTGTTTTCAAAATAAAGAAAATTAATTTAAAATGTTATGTAAGGAAAATCCCATAAACCAACATGAATTGCTAAACAAATCTCACATAAAGCTAGAAACTTTTCAAAAGCAGAGAAAGAAAGAGAAAAGGGTTACATAAGAGGGAGCTTCTCTTCTGGAACAAGGAATCTATTAAAGTGGATAATCTCTATTAAATTTGACTTCCCAAAAGAGTTTTTTTTAGAAACCCTTTGTGAGACCTCAACTTATGGCTTGATTCAAAGGAAAGGTATTGCTTGAGCAGCCTTTCACAAACTACACCTTCCTTGCCTCCAAATGCGATATCTATCTATATATATGTATGTTCTTTCGTTGCGTTTAATGGCCGTGCTCTGAATTAGACAATTTCTCAAGGTAAAGTTATGGCACTATCCAAAACGTTAAGATTCGATTCTGAACAAACTCTTGTGTTATGAATGAAACCAGGGAGCAGCGAGCAAAACCTGTACCTATGGGACCTGCGGTGGATCTATGGAAGGAAACAGAGATAGGCAAAACGAGAAAGAAGTGTGTGTTAATGTTTTCTTTCTCGGTCGTTCGGTTTAAATATTTGATTCATTAGCTCCAATTTGCTTCCAAGGCACCTAAAATGGGTTTGCGATTTGCAGGTACGAGAAGCTAAGCGAGAAGATTCTGTTATGGGAAGACAAGAAGAGGAAAAAGGCAAAGAGAAAGCTTCATCGAACAGAGGTGCCTCTTCCTTTTTCTCTTTCCTCGGTTCCAAAAACTGATTCTTGCATAACTTATTAAGAGTAATCGATGTGATGATTGTGCAGAGAGGTGTAGAGAAGACAAAGATGAAGGCGATGCAGAGGTTCAGGGGCGAAAATGAAAGCATTGAGATCATCGTTGCAAGTGCAAGAGCACATGCATATGAGAGTCGAACAAAGGAAGAGTTGAAGGTTAAGGAGAAAGCAAACCTCATGAGAACAACTGGACGGAGTCCCTCTACATGTCTCTGAAATCCTGCAAGTTGCAGGAAATGTAAAGCCAAACATTCTTAACTGCTGATAATTATTGACCAACATGTAAAATGCAAACACAATTAAGGTGTCTATCTCTAGAGTATTAGAGAGATAGATAACACACATTATTAATTACGTCACAAATCTGCAAACCAAAACTTCAGAAAGTTGCACAACAGTACTAGAACTCAAAATCACAAATACAATGCTCAAGCTTGCAATAAATAATATTTTTTTAAAAGGTGCAAAAGTACCACAAATCATGAAAGTTTCAAAGACGCCAAGAGCTAAAAAGGGTTGCATTGTAAATCACACCAGACAGAATGGGCCGAGCAACCGATAATATGAGTTATGCGCTCAGTATCATTCTCACGATGTTATTTCATTTACCAACCTTTCCAGAATAGGGTACGCAAAATATAGTACCATACCAGATGGAATTGCTAGAAGAACTGTGAGGAGGAAGTAAAGGGCAAGAATGATGAGGCTACCGGGTATAGCAAAGAATACGATCAGTAGGAAAATTATCACAAACGGAAGCTTGGAGGTGAAGGAGATGAAGAAATCAAGAGACTTATGAAAAGAGAAGTGTTGTCTGCTTGGTTGGCTACTATGGTCATCATGATGTGACAAAAGTTGTGGAGCCTGGTTACACACAACGGGCCTTACAATCAGATTGTTGTTGCTGCAGTGGTTTCCCAGTGACATGCTACACCTGGGAGACAAAACCGATTGCTGGTTATCGCTGACCAATGAACCATGGCTTGTCCTGTCACCATTCAGACTCTCAACCATCCAGAGAAGGAAGAAATTTTTCCGAGGGAACTTCAGATTGCCCTTGTATACAATCCTAAATGAAAGCAACTGACACCACGGGCAAGAGACGAAGAATGGAATCCTGATATCTTGGCTTGAGAGTCTCAAAACAGCAGACTGGAGACCAAACACACAATTCTGGCAAAGAGTATGACCGCACCATAAGACATAGGGAACATTCTCGACGATGTTGAAAGATTCCCAACATATGGGGCATTCTAGTCCTTCATCATCCCTGCTAACATTAGAAACCTCGTCGTCTGAGCAATGGGAAGCTGGATCTTTAGGGGACTTCTTTAGCCCGAAACTCCCAATGACATTCGACGCAAAGCTCCACATTTGATCAAACTTAAACTGAGAATGATCACCACAGTTTATAAACCCTGAGCCACTGTACCAGCATTACCCAGTAAGCCTCCCAGATTGAAAAGAGCTTCTTTCACAACCAGCCATCAGTTACAAACCTGGAATCCATAGTTATATATATGAGAAAGTTCACAAACAAAAAAAGACCACCTTTTGAGAATAAAATTGAACAGATGAGCATTAACTTCCAAGAAAATATTATTCGAATTACAAGAACGTCAGCTTCGACTTACATCCAACATTGGAAAAGAAAAAATAAAATAAAAATCTAAGTTGATGATACAGATCAGAAGAACAAAATGTTTGCCCTCGAAAGCTCAATGTACGATAAAAAAGTTTATTAATCCTAATTAACACCTTCAATCTACTCATAAATCCGCATTTAGATGCAGAAGACGCAATTGATCAATCTAGGTTTAAAAAGGTTCCGAAACAGATGAAAAAGCACCGGCGATTGAAATTTACTTACCGTTAAACCTTCAATATTAGGTACGCTGATTCATCGAAGAAGAAGAAGAAGAAGAAGAAGAAAGCCTCTCTTGATCCGCCGTGATGCTTTTTTTAGTTTTTAATGGCAAAACGCAAAAGAAGATATAGGAAGAAACGACGTCGCTTAGCTGGTAGATGAATTGATTAACCAATCTCATATTGACTAATGTGCACGTGCCAATGACCTCCGTGACGGTTAAATTATCAATTTTGCAGAACCGACGGTTTTAACGGCTCCGGCTTGGGAATCTTTTTATTTTTATTTTTTTTAATTCAATACCTTCTGAATGAGTGAGAGGGTTTTAGCTGAGGTATATTCGCTTAAACGGCAAAGCCAATTTCGTATATGTTTGTTTTTTTTCTCTCTGTTTGATGTTTTGGCTACAACCTCATCGATCCATCATCATCTATCACAGTTGTACAAAAATGTTCTCCCTCTAGCTTCCCTTCGTTGGCGCTTGAAGTAGAATTTCAGATTAGGGATTCGTTTTGTGATCGAATTTCAGGTATTGAATCCTTTATCTGACGACGACTTCTCGTGTTTCTCTTTCTTTCTTCTCTTCGATTTTCCTGAAAGCTCAACGATTTGGATTCCAATTTCCGTCATCTCGCAGCTTTTTCAATATCTGAAGTTTTTGTCTTTTCTTCTGATGTTGTTGTTGTTGTACACTTTCTGGCAGTTTCGTTTCCCGGGATGTGATTGATTTCATTTTTTCGACTATGCTTGATTTGGAATTATTAGGTTTTTTTTAATGCATTAGTTGTCTAATTTCGATGATTCGTTGATGGTAATTTTTGACGTAATTCAACTTGGGCATTGGAAATTTCATAACTTGTTGACTGAATTTCAGTTTTTCTTCATGTCAATGATCCTTCTTGTGACTTTCTTTTGTCTGCCATTCCCAGTGAATAAGCTTTTGACAGGAATATATAAAGTCTTGGGCACCATTTTTCTGATACAATACCTTTACCTGCCAAGCAAAACCCTCTTTCGAGGAGGGCGAGAAGGTGGTTCTGGTTTGATCTGCAATGATGTATCAGGCCGTTCCCACGGCCACAACCACTCGTGGTGGAACTCCAACAGAGAGTGGCGATTACGTTGTGACTTTGGATCAAATTCCAAGATGGAGTGATGTTGAGCAGAGGTCATCTCTGGAGGGTGAAACAGGAGATCCAGCACATTCTAATCCGCGCTACGCAAACCCTTTGGCTTCGTCTTCTGAAGCAGGAAGCAGCGGCAATGGGATGGTATCTAAGTTTCCTGTTGATCACGAGATTAACTCCAAAATATACCTCTGGAGAGGGGAACCGTGGAACCTTGAGGTTGATGCTGTTGTGAATTCGACAAATGAGGTAAGCTGGTGTCAGGGAGTTATATCTGCTTGCAGGCAAGTAAATTGCTCTTCATGTGCGTCTTTTGATTTGGTTGAATTGTCTTGGAATTGGAGGACAGAACTTGGATGAGGCGCATAGCAGTCCTGGTTTACATGTCGCTGCTGGACCTGGCCTTGCAGAACAATGTGCTACACTGGTATAAACACTTACCTTCAGTATTTTTTATAGTTTTTAAAGATATTATTGAAAAAGGGATTATATTATGTGTTTTCTTTTAGGGTGGTTGCGTGAAATAGGATTTTTTTCGCTTATTCCTTCTTTCTTGGCAGGGTGGATGCCGGACAGGGATGGCGAAAGTAACAAATGCCTATGATCTACCAGCGAGGTAATTGGTGATGGAGAAGACAGTTTAAGATAAATTCACTGTTTACTTAGAGGACTAAAAAGAATGAAATTATGCTCCTTGAATTCACTCTCTGCTATGTTCGTCAACTATCCTTGTCCCTGTGGTAGAGCTGCTCCATTCTTTACTGTGTAAAGTTTTTTCATGCTGTGTGAGTACTACGTCTTGTGATTTCTTGGGACTTTTCAAAATTAAGGTGGAGAGGCATGTTAATCTCTTAATCCGCAACTCCAAGAAATGTTTTTTGGTTTCTTGTTCAGGAGGGTTATCCATACAGTAGGACCCAAGTATGCAGTAAAGTATCATACCGCTGCTGAAAATGCTCTAAGTCACTGCTATAGATCTTGTCTGGAGCTTCTTATAGACAATGGGCTTCAAAGGTGTGTGAAGAGAAATCAGATTCCTGAGTTCTGTTGTGTGTGTGTATTTTTTTTTTTTGAATCTCAAGAACTTAATTTTGGTTTACATACAATATTGCAGTATCGCTATGGGCTGTATATACACAGACGCCAAAAATTATCCCCGAGAACCAGCTGCTCATGTTGCCATAAGTAAGATAGTTCTTAAACAGTCTCTTTGCTTTTGACAAATACTTTCTTGTTTCCAACTCATGTTGTTGTGCGGTTTTCAGGAACTGTACGCCGCTTTCTGGAGAAGCAAAAGGATAAAATCAGTGCTGTTGTTTTCTGTACCACCACATCCTCTGATACGGAGATTTACAAAAGGTATCTTAAATTCGATGCAGCTGGTTTGCGAGAACCTGAACCCATTTTGTGTTATCCCAGTTTTTGATTTGCTCACTTATTGTTAACCGTTGCTTTCAGAATTATTCACATAAAGACCATAGCATGTAATCGTTTCTAATTGGATATAAGTCGCACATACCATAATTGCTTATAGTATGGTAATGTCGACCATTGCTAAAAATTTGACTCTCTAAATGTAGATTACTTCCACTTTACTTTCCTCGAGACGAGCACGAGGAAGAGGTTGCCATCTCAAAGCTCCCTGCTGATGTTGGGGATGAAAATGGTGAGACGGTTATAGACGAACGTAAAATCAGAATACAAGCACTGCCAAATAAACCTCCAGCGAGATCTTTTCCAGCCCTAGTCGAGCGCCCTGCCACTGATCTTGCTTTGGTACGAAGGTTGGTGAACTCTGACTGCTTCAGTCTTTGCAGTTTATTGTGCCCTCTCTTTGCACTTTGTTGATACCTATATGATTTCAGGAACTCGAATCATCTTGATTCATATTTGGATCCCGCCTTCATGTCTTTGATTAAAGATCCAGATGAAAGGCGCAAAGAACAATGGGAGAAGACTGCACAAGCACAGAGTGGATTCAATTTTGTTAAATTGTTAGGATTTGGTGATCTGGGGGGAACCCCTCTCTCTGCTGCAGAGGAATACTCACTTCATTCGCGATACCTAGCAAAAGCCAATTCTCTCAACCTTTCGGAAATTGCAGAGATGAAAATTGTGTATGACTTCTATGTCCTTGGTTTTCTTTCTCTCTCAGCCTTTGCCTGCATAAGTTCGCCTTTTATGCCCTTGAGAGCCAATGACCAATGACTACACAGCCATTTACAAAGCCCTTTCTGTATTTTCTCTTCAGCTACCGTGGTGGTGTTGACACCGAGGGTCATCCTGTAATGGTTGTTGTAGGAGCTCACTTTTTGCTGCGATGTCTTGATCTGGAGCGTTTTGTGCTTTATGTTGTAAAGGTAAGTACACAATCACACGTCCTGATGGTTCCCAAACTCACTGTAATACACCAGTTCTGTCTTTTGAATACTACCTTGTATTGATGTTCTTTGACTTTATCTGGTATAATTTTACAGGAATTTGAACCTTTGATACAAAAGCCTTACTCGATTGTCTATTTCCATTCTGCAGCATCTTTACAAGTGTAAGTGGATTCTTACTCTTGTTTAGTGGAAAATAGATGACACTTTTGCTTAAATAAACTGCAATAACATTTTTTGCTTTTACGGGTTCGATTTCACCATGTGAATAAACAGCCAACCAGATTTGGGATGGATGAAAAGATTACAACAGATACTTGGTCGCAAACACCAGCGTAACCTCCAGGTATGAAATCACACCTACTCAATCTCATTGAGGGGGGAGGTTCCTCCTTGTCCTAATCTTGATCATCTCTGCTTCGTCCAGGCAATATATGTTCTTCATCCAACTTTCCACTTGAAGGCCACAGTCTTAGCTATGCAATTGTTTGTGGATAATGTGGTAAAGTCCTGAATTATTTTAAAGTCTCAGCCTTTTCCCCAAGACTTAAGTCATTCTAAAGAAGTCTAAGTTGCGTCGTCTTTTCCTTGTCGCATTAAAAAAAAAAACAATAAAGGTGTGGAAGAAAGTTGTATATGCGGACCGACTTCTGCAGCTGTTCAAATATGTTCCTCGTGAGCAACTGACAATCCCAGACTTTGTTTTCCAGTTGAGTTTACTACTACTCTTTCACAAGTGTTCTTCAGTTGCTGGATTTGTTTGTAATTAGTGAGTGTTGTGTGAAAATTGACAGGCATGATCTTGAAGTTAATGGAGGAAAAGGTCTAATCGTTGACCCAAGAACAAAATACGTCTATCAACGGCCATGAATCAAACCTCATCATCCCAAAGATCAAGACAGTTACTTTATCCAGTCATTTGTATGTGTTGCTATTTTTTTTGTGCAATGATTGTTTAATTCTTTCATGTTTGTCTCAGACCCTTTCGTGTGGTTGCTGGGAGCAAAATAAAACCTTCTCTTAGCTTTTAATGTAATCTATGTTTGAATCTTGTTAATAGTTATAGCCAAAGATTTCTCTTTTCTTTCTCTACTGAAGATGACGCAGTACATGCCATTGTTTAAATCATGCTCGAACTTACGATCAGTAACCCAGCTTCATGCTCACCTCCTCGTCACCGGCCGTCTCCGTCGTGACCCTCTTCCTGTGACGAAGCTCATCGAATCATACGCTTTCATGGGTTCTCCTGACTCGTCGAGGCTCGTCTTCGAAGCCTTTCCTTACCCTGATTCCTTCATGTACGGCGTTCTCATCAAATGCAACGTCTGGTGCTACTTACTCGACACCGCCATTGATCTGTATCACAGGTTGGTTTTGGAGAAGACCCAGATCAGCAAGTTCGTGTTTCCATCTGTTTTGAGGGCTTGTGCGGGTTCGAGGGATCATCTGGGTGTTGGTAAGAAAGTCCACGGGAGGGTTATCAAGAGCGGTGTAGACGAGGACGCTGTGATAGAGACGTCTCTGTTGTGTATGTATGGCCAAACCGGGAATTTAAGTGATGCAGAGAAAGTGGATCAATCACTACGATGACCTTCAGCTCGGAAAACAATGCCAGAATAACCTCGTTATAAAATTGAATTTGATTTGGTCTTTTTTTTTAATCAAAAGGGTTAAATAACAAAACTAACCCTGAAAGTATTACATATTTACGACCCAAATCTACTCTAAATCTGACCCAGACCCGAAAACAGAAAAAAAAAAACCTATTCTCTAAAGTCGATTTACCTTCTTCTTCTTCTTCGCGATCGATTTACCAAAAATTACCTTCTTCTTTTTGACCATCTTTTTCACGATTTACAGCCATATTTCCCACCAAAAAAACCAAATCCTTCATTTCCCAGATCAAATCGACTAAGTTCATCCCTAAGTTCTGTAATACTTGGTAACACTATGGCAAGAACAAATAATGCAAACTACGGTTTAGGAGAAGAAGTTCCAGATACGGTTCCAGAGAAGGAGAAGAGACCATCTAGGAGGATCGTTTATGAAGACGAGACCCCGACGGTTTCAGAGAATGAAAAATCGGATTCCAGTGACGAAGAAACGGTATCCGAGCGTATAGTTGCAATTGAAGAACATTCAACGGCGGTATGTAGAATCCCGGTATGTAACTCATCCTTTTGTTAGTGCATAATCAATTATCGAATTTGGGTTCAAATTGATTAGGAACAGACTCTGTTGATGCACACAAGTAAATCTAATCGTTTTAGTTAGTACCGGAAGTTGAAATTTATGGGATTATGCACTTGTAAGTTTATGGGTTTCTAGTAATACTGGACTAGTAATACTAGACCAGTAATACTAGACCAGTAATACTGGTCCAGTATTACTAGTCCAGTAATACTAGAGCAGTAATACGGGAACCAAAATTTCTAAAATAAAAAGTAACATACATGTCTTGCAGGATTCCGAAGATGAAACCGAACCACTGCAACCTTTGGATATGTGGTTCCAGTCGACAGAGTATATTAAAAAAATCAAGGTCGGGACGAGGTGTTATGTTAGCCAAGCGGTGGAGACACTTATGAGCGGGTTAAAGCATCCGCTTAAAGCAGAGGAGAAAAGTTGGTTTTTGAATCACCCTCAATTCAAACACTTCTTCCACATTCAACAGGAATCCCACCACAAGGTTCAGGGCATGTGGATGCTTCTTGTGCGAACGGCGCGCACGGATAAAAATAAGGAAGCTTGGTTCGTTGTGAATGGCGTGCCCATCCGTTATAGTCTAAGGGAGCATGCCCTTATCTCGGGATTAAACTGCCGGAACTATCCACTCAACTACTCTGAACTGGGTAGTATGGCTTTCGTGGAGAAGTATTTTGGGGCGGGAGCTAAAATTAGATATTCAGATGTGAAAGAACAGCTTCTGAAAATGAGAGCTTCTGAAGATAGGTTGAAGATGGCGGTCCTCTACTTTTTATCAAGCATAATTAGAGGACAGACCAAGACAGGAGTAGAAGCACCTTCTGTGGAGCCTTTCTTTCTAAGAGCCGTGCAGGATCTTCAGCTGTGTAAGAGATTTCCATGGGGAAGACTTTCATTTGATTACATCATGAAAGATATCTCGCACACTCTTAATCACTTTGGAGGGGTCGTCCAGGGTACACAATGGGTGATTCCAAGTTTTGTGATTCCTTTGGAGGTAAATATGATATGAGGTATTACTGAGTATTACTAGTTTATGATTGAAGCTAACCCTATGTGTTTTGTGTAGCTTCTAGCGTTTGAGGCAATTCCGGAGTTGAAGAAGAAATTCCGAGAAGATATTCTAGAGGCAGACCAGAGGTGCCCTAGGATTTGCAAAACCAAGTTTCAAAAAAGTTCTATGAAAGGATTTACTCTAGACGAAATATATGAAACCCTTGGTAACACTAATGTTAGTTATCCTTAGTAATCCTTTGCCTAATAATTATTTGGAGTCCGAAATGTTTATAAACTGCATTCCTTGTTTATGTTCACAGGACATTCAGAGTATCTTGGCCCCATCCTCTGCCGAAAAATCTCTTTTGCGGCGAATCATCGAGGAAGAAGATGTCGATGATGTCGATGATGTCGTTGTGAATAGTTGGACGAAGTGTGTCAATCAAGAGAAGCCTATATGTTTTGAAGAGATGTTCAAGCAGGATATGGCTATTCGTCTAGGAGAGGAAGCCGAGAATGAGGTAAACCAGGAGACTTTGGCCATTGAAGGGGTGGTCAATGCGCCTGCAGCTGGATTGGTGGAGCTCGTACAGAGCATAAAGAAGAATGTGGAAGAAGGTTTGAAGAAGATGAATGACAAGTTTGATGGGTTAGAATCAAGACTCGTAGAGGTTGAATCTTATGTTAAGGAGCAGCTGGATGCTAGGAGGATGTATGAGGATCCGGAATATAATTTGAATGACAATCATGCTTATGAGGCTCAAGACGTTATAGGTGGTGATAATGATGGTGGCATAATAGATAAGGTAATACTTAGTATTTATGTTTCGGTAATACTAAGTATTTCTGTTTTGGAATGCTTAGTAATTCGTAATAATACTTAGTATTTCTGTTTTGGAATGCAGGGTTCGAAAGACCAAACAACGGAGCCCGTTGTGGATTCAAGAGAAGAAGCTGCGGCTGCCGGAGGAGACCAACAACCTGAGCAGGTATCAGATGAGGAGGCTCACCAGGATGAGGTAAAAACACTTTTTCTTTGAAAAACAAGAAAGTCGATGCCGATGAACAAGATGCGACTAGCGAAGTAATACTTAGTATTTCTGTTGAATCAAATGCTTAGTATTTCTTAGTAATACGTAGTATTTCTATTTTGGAATGCAGACTACGAAGGAGGCTAATGAAAATGAGGAGCGTGAAGACCAACAACCTCAGCAACCAGAGCCCATGGAGAAGGTATCAGAGGACCATGATGAGGTAACAAAACTTTTTCTTTGAAAAACAAGAAAGTCACAAGAAAGTCACATATTCTTAGTAATACTTAGTCTTTCTTAGTAATACTTTGTATTTCTGTTTTGGAATGGAGACTATGAAGGAGGCTGATGAAAATGAAGAGCGTGAAGACCAACAACCTCAGCCCATGGAGAAAGAATCAGAGGCTATCGAAGGAGATCAGCAACCAGAGCCCACGTGAAGAGCCTATTGTGAGTTCCCTAGAAGAAGCCGCCGCTACTGAACAACCTTAGCAGACGCCTTCCCTCAAGCTCTATGTGAGGAAAAGACTAAGAAAACCTTCCTCTCATGTCTCAACTCCTTTCAGAAGGTGGCCAGACAAAAAGCCAAAGAATTAGCATATTAGGGTTACGTTTATCGTCACTATAACTCGGGTCCATATCTGTAATATGGAAACAAACTTGGTATTACTATGTTCAATGTTCAATATTCAATATATTACTATGTATTACTATGTTCGATTCTTAGTAATACTTAGTATTTCGGTTTTGGAATGAAAGGTTTGAAAGTCAAAGATATAGATAAGTTAAACAAATAAGTCTTACAAAACAAAAGTTTAACATTTGCTAAATCCACAACAAGCGCCCTAAGATGCTAAATCCACAAAACAAATAAGATTTTTAACATTTGCTTAATGCACAAAAGTTTAACATTTGCTTAATGCCTTCAGCCTTGCAATCTCTTCAGCATTGTTGTTCAGCTCCATTCGCATGCTTCGGATCTTCTCGCGATGTTCATCAACCTCCCTCCTTAAATTAGCAACCTCTTCTTCAAGGGTCACCTCAATGATTGGTGCACCACATGGACATCTCGCCGGAATGTCCATGTCTCTTGCCGGAATGTCCATGTCTCTCGCCGGAATGTCCATGTCCGCGTCGGCTAGGAAGTAAAGCATGTCGATTTCCTTCTTCCTCCGCTTCTCGTCACTATAACTCGGGTCCATATCTTTAACATGGAAACAAACTTGGTTCAGTATTACTACGTATTACTATGTTCAGTATTACCCAGGAAATCGAAATTCAGAAAATGGAATCCCTATATCGATTAAAGCATGTCGATTTCCTTCTTCCTCCGCTTCTCGTCACTATAACTCGGGTCCATATCTTTAACATGGAAACAAACTTGGTTCAGTATTACTACGTATTACTATGTTCAGTATTACCCAGGAAATCGAAATTCAGAAAATGGAATCCCTATATCGAATATAACATGAATCTAGAATCTACAAACCCTAAACAAACCCAAGAAAATCAAACATAAATCTCTTTTTTAACCAAACATAAACCCTAAACAAAGGAAAACAAATCCAGAATCTACAAACCCTAAAAAATCCAGAATCTACAAACCCAAGAAAATCTAACATGAATCCAGAATCTACAAACCCAAGAAAATCTAACATTAATCCAGAATCTACACACCCTAAACAAGATGTTACCTGAATCCATAATCTACAAACCCTAAACAGAGAAAGGGGAGAAAACTTTTCGGGAATGGAGTCGCCGTCGAGAGGGGGAAGGGGAAGAGAGAGAAAGTGAAAAAAAAATGAGAAAATCCAAAAAATTCAATCTAGTATTACTAATTGGGCCCGGGAAAATCCAAAAAATTTTAAAACCCGCGAAAACGAAATATTGGGCCCGGGAAAAAAAAATTGGGCCTGCGAAAATTAACACATAGTTATCCCCTAGTAATCTAGTATTACTAATTTGTAAATAGTTGTACTTTTGGGTGTTTTCAAATTAATTTAGTATTACCTACCCCTTAAAATGTGTTTTCTAGTTTTACAGTTTATTTTAGTCAATTAAATTATGTTTCCAATGACTTTGTGCATTAATATTACATAAAACTCTTTTTAATTTCATTTCACATCATAAGGTGGTTCATATTAACAAAGTGATCCTAATAGTATAAGGTGGTTATTGTGTAAATTTTCTAATAACAAATCATTATGGTATAAATGTATTTTATAAACCTAATACACATTTTTTTAACATTTAATAGTTACTTCTGTATCGTAAATTTTACTATTTTATATTTGTTTGTTCTTTTTTTTTGTGAATTTTTCAATTCAAATTAAAATTCCAAAATAACACTAAACCAGAAATACCAGTGTTACCCAGTGTTACCGAGACCGAAATTAACATTAAACCAGAAATACCAGTGTTACCCAGTGTTACCAGTGTTACCGAGAACGAAATTAACATTAAACCAGAAATACCAGTGTTACCCAGTGTTACCGAGACAGAAATTAACATCCAACAACTCAAACAAGTTACACAAAGGAATTACACAAACGAGTTAGGTACTGGTTCCAGGATTATCACCAAATAAGCCATGAATTACCCCACCACGCTTTCTTCTTCTTCGAGGTTCTCCAACTGATGGGTACCGATTTACTCTATTTCTTCCTTTTGTTTTGGTATAAGGAGGAGGTATGACGCAAGATGCTTTAACTTCCTCGGGAACATTCCATTCAGACATATGAGGCACTGGATAAATTGTCCTATGATATGCCAATGACCACTGCTCCATCAAATAATAGACGGAGAATAACTCATGCAACTCGAGTGGCTTCCCTGACTTCGCGTACGTGGTGGCAGCCGCTATAGCATGTTCACGCGGGTACCTGTCAATATCAAAATGCTTGTAGCTGCATGTTTTATTTGTCAAATCCACCAAATAATTTCTGCCATCACGTCCAAGCACAGTGTAAACAAGAGTAAACGAGTTCAGCTCGGTCACCGGTAACAACTTTGCATCCTCAGTTCCTTGGCAACACGAGGCACCAGCATCTCTGTCACCGGAACTTCAGACGAAAGTTTTCTATATTTATTAAACCATTCCGCAATTTTCCCAACAATAGCATCAAGCATCGGTAATAACGCGTATTGTCTTGCTTCTCTTAAAACATTATTCATAGATTCAACACAATTCGTGGAATCTATGTTGTACCTTTCTCCTGGGAAATAACACCTTGCCCATTTGTTCTCACTTGTACTTTCCTCTAGATACTCGACTGCTTTAGGGTACCTCTTCCTAAAAGAATCATAGAGCGGTGTGAACTCACCAACTGTATAAACCTGAGCCATCTCTCTGAACTTCGCTGTAACTTCTTCTTTGTTAACACCGTAAACGTGTGATTGGACATTCTGGGACACATGTTGTATGCAATACCCGTGCTTACACTGCGCGTAAACTTCGCCTATCATCCTGATGATGCTCTGATTTCTATCAGAAACAAACACAATTTCAGGATCCTCCGGCACCACTGTTTTCAACTTATTCAGAAACCAACTCCAACTTGCATTATTCTCACTATCAACTACCCCAAAAGCAAGGGGATAATGATGACGGTCTGGATCCTGAGCCATTACAACAATAAGCACTCCACGATGCTTTGAACTAAGATGCGTTCCACCCAGAATTATAACTTTCCTCATAGCTCTAAACCCTTCTATGTACGCCCCCAACGCGATAAATAGGTACTTAAACCTTTGTTCCTCATCACATTCCACATATGTTACAGTACCAGGATTTTTCTCCTCCAACATGTGTAAATAAGAAGGCAACCTCGTAAAACTTTCATCCGGACTTCCGCGCAAATCATTAATAGCTTTGTGTCTCCCTCTCCACGCAGAAGTTACAGAAACATTAACACCAAGTTCTCTTTGAACCAAACCTACAAGACTTTTAGGTTTCAGAGTGTTGAATTGGCCTGGATAGAACTGATGCACAACAGATGCAACCAACCCCGATGTGCCTTTTCTTGAAAACTGGGTGCTTGTACTTGTAATTATCCGAGAACATGTATGCTTCTTCTTGTAAGTTCTAACCGACCAACGATCTGAATTCTTATACTTAGCAACTCGTAGAGACCATTTACAAGCACAATCACGACATTTTAACACGTATAATACGGTTGTCGACTTCACTGTAGCAACCTCAAAACAATTCAGATGTACAGCTCTCTCAACTAAATCTTGCACTGCTCGTTTACTCTCAAACTCCTGACCTAAAGTCATGTCAATACCATCATCCCATTCATGATGGACAACCTCATTTGCTTGTGCATTAGGTGTAACTTCAACATCGTAAGCAACTTCTTCATGTTGATCATTTTCACAATCTGCATCATGAGGAGCATTGTCCAATAGCAATTGTTCTGTTGATTCAGATTCTGTGTTATGAGAAATCATTATACAATCATTAGCTCTACCATCACTCACAATCTCCTCATTCCATACATCAACTCCACTTCCTCGATCCTCTCTTGAACTTTTCTCAAAATTCTTGTTTTGCGAGACTCCTTCCAAGAGTTCCACATGCAAAACACTAGCAAAATCATCTTTGTATCTCATTACATATGCTATAACATCTTCGTCATCCAAGATTATACTAGCCTTATGCTGATCCGCTCTAAATGGAATGTAAGTTAGCTTCAGCTTCGTCGTATCTTCATCAACATTAATCTTCTTGCATATTCTACTAACCAACCCACAAAAAGTTAACTCCTCCAACGATTCTTTCATCAATAAAGTATAGTTGGGATCTTCTCCTACAATCCATTGTCCGCCTGAATAATATCCCCCATAATCAAAATCTATGACTGTGAACTTACTCCTATTCATTGTGCCCTGAAAAAAGAAAAATTAAACAACATTAGTATTTATTACAACTCAGTAATCCCAGATATACCAGTAATACCAAATTAAATAGTCATACTAGTGACTAGTCTTACCAGATATACCAAATTAAATAGGCATACTAGTGACTAGTCTTACCAGATGTACCAAATTAAATAGTCATACTAGTGACTAGTCTTACCAGATGTACCAAATGAACTAGTCATACCAGTGACTAGTAATACCAGATGTACGAAATTAAAAATATTAGCTAGTAATACCAGTGACTAGTCATACCAGATGTACGAAATTAAAAACATTAGCTAGTAATACCAGTGACTAGTCATACCAGATGTACGAAATTAAAAACATTAGCTAGTAATACCAGTATACTAGTAATACCAGTAAACTAGTAATACCAGACACATTACCAGCTCCGATTCAGATTCAGAGCTTCTAAATCTCTACAAATTCATACATTATCAACATAAGCTTCTCTTAGACTACGAAAACAAGTTTACTCGTATATATACTCTTGGGTTATTCAATATTACTTGGAAATCCCCTAATTGAATACCCAATTTGAATTTGATTGAATACCCAATTTCAATTTCAATCTAGTGTTTCAAATTGATTATCAATTTTCAGATCAATGTAGCATGGAAGAAGACACAAAAAAGAGAGAAAAAGAGCAAAAACTCACCTGAATTCCAAGTCAGAGGACCATGAAGACGAAGGAGCTGATGAAGACGACGGGGAAGGAGCTGGACGTCGACAGGAGAACGGGCGACGGGGAAGGAGCAGAAGAAAGAATGGAAGAAGAGACATGATTGGTTGATTTTTTTTGTTTTTTTGGATTTTTGTTTTTTTTTAGTTTTATTTAATTTGTTTAATATTTTATTGTAAGGGTAAAATGAGATTAACACATGTTAGTAAAGTTATAAAGTTATGGAGAAAAAAAAGGTTAGAGATGAATTTGTTTTAGACCATTAAAGTCATTCTAGCCATTGATCCAGAGAAAGTGTTCGATGGAATGCCTGTCAGAGACCTTGTGGCTTGGAGTACTCTTGTTTCTAGCTGTTTAGAGAATGGTGAGGTGGTGGAAGCATTGAGGATATTTAAGTGCATGGTGGATGATGGTATCGAGCCTGATGCTGTGATGATGATCAGCGTGGTCGAAGGATGTGCTGAGCTTGGATGCTTGAGGATCGCCAGGTCAGTCCACGGCCATATAACCAGGAGAATGTTTGATTTTGATGAAACACTCTGCAATTCTCTGCTTACAATGTATAGTAAGTGCGGGGACTTGTTTAGCTCGGAGAGAATCTTTGAAAAGATCGCCAAGAAGAATGCTGTTTCGTGGACTGCTATGATCTCTAGTTACAATCGTAGCGGGTTCTTTGAAAAGGCATTGAGAAGTTTCAGTGAGATGTTACAGTCTGGAATGGAGCCGAATTTGGTTACCCTTTATAGCGTTTTGAGCTCTTGTGGATTGGTAGGGTTGATTAGAGAAGGCAAGTCAGTCCATGGTTTTGCAGTTAGACGAGAGCTGGATCCGAAGTACGAGTCCCTTTCTCCGGCTTTAGTCGAGCTGTACGCTGAATGCGAGAAACTAAGCGACTCTGAGACGGTTCTACGTGTAGTTGGTGATAGAAATATTGTGTCATGGAACTCTCTTATATCTCTATATGCACATAAAGGTATGGTGATTGAGGCATTGTGCTTGTTTAGACAGATGGTGACACGGCGAATAAGACCTGACCAATTCACTTTGGCAAGCTCAATCTCAGCATGCGAGAATGCAGTCCGGCTAGGGAAACAGATTCACGGACATGTTATAAGGACAGATGTTTCAGACGAGTTTGTGCAAAACTCGATGATCGACATGTACTCTAAGAGCGGACTTGTGGATTCAGCGTGTGTGGTGTTTGATCAAATCAAGCATAGGAGTGTCGTGACATGGAACTCAATGCTCTGTGGGTTTTCTCAGAATGGTAACTCCTTAGGGGCGATTAACCTCTTTGACTATATGTATTGTAACTGTCTCGAGATGAACGAAGTCACATTTTTGGCAATTATCCAAGCTTGCTCAATCATAGGTTCACTGGAGAAAGGGAAATGGGTTCACCACAAGCTCATTCTTTGCGGTTTAAAGGATCTTTACACTGATACAGCTCTAATCGACATGTACGCAAAATGTGGAGATCTCAACACAGCTGAAAGCGTCTTCAAGGCCATTTCGAGTAAGAGCATTGTGTCGTGGAGTAGTATGATCAACGCCTGTGGAATGCACGGACGGATAGGATCCGCCATATCTACATTCAATAAAATGGTGGAATCCGGAATAGAACCTAATGAAGTTGTCTTCATGAACGTTATCTCTGCTTGTGGTCACTCTGGTTCCGTAAAAGAAGGTAAATTCTACTTAAACTTGATGAAAAGTTTTGGCATCTTACCAAACTCGGAGCATTTCGCCTGTTTCATAGACCTTTTGAGCCGTTCTGGTGATCTCAAAGAAGCATATAGAACCATCAAGGAGATTCCTTTCCTAGTTGATGCTAGCGTTTGGGGTTCTCTGGTCAATGGGTGCAGAATCCATCAGAGAATGGATATCATCAAAGCCATAAAAAAAGATCTTTCGGATATTGTTACTGACGATACAGGATATTACACACTCTTGTCCAATATATATGCTGAAGAAGGCGAATGGGAAGAATTCAGGAGAATGAGATCGGCTATGAAGAGTTTGGATCTCAAGAAAGTTCCTGGGTACAGCGCGATCGAGATCGATCAAAAAGTTTTCAGATTCGGGGCTGGGGAAGAATCCTGTTTCGGGACAGAGGAAATCTACAGGTTTCTTGGGAATCTCCAGAATCTAACGCTTGAAGCCAGATTATTTACAGATTGAAGATGTCATAGATTCTTGACAGCATTGGTTAGTTAGAGCCATGTAGGAACAGATTTTGTAATAACCAACCAGCCTAATATTAAAACAATCATGTTTTCCTTTTTCTTTGGCCCTTCTTAGAGAGGACAAGATATACAAAGGGCAACCAACACCCACGAACATGGAGTAATTGAGAATAATAAAACGTCCATCTGTTTTCTTCAACGCTGAATCAGTTTTGTCCATGTTACTTTCTCTGGTTTTTGTTTCCCTCTATAATGTTCCTCAAATCTTGAAAATCGGATTTCTTTTATGAAAAACTTTATGTTAAGATCACTGTTGGGGGAGTACCTGCAGGGCATCTTTGTCGCCTTGGTCTTCTGGTTGCGTTTCCCCATCCCGTAAGGCTCCTATCTTCCAGTCCCACCATTTGTACACTGTTGCTATTCATTGGCTGCTCCAAAGACGAGCAAACCGGAGTTCTGTTAATGTTGCTCACCCGTCGTTTCCTTCCTCGGCTAGACCCACCCCGGTTTGAGCTTCTTCGGGCCACTCCTGAGTTCCAATTGTAGCCTGTGGCTTTCATAAGTCCCCCAAACATTTGAACATCTTCGGTTACTTCGAGCCTAGACAGAGAAGCAAGCCCAGGGAGAATATCCCTTTGGAAATCCCGCCTTGGTCTTCCTCGTCTTGCTTGTCCTCTTCTTGGCCGGTTAGCTGTGATGCCCATAGATTCCGTCCCATCGAATTTCAGATACTCCGGGACTAAAGGCGTTGGCATGTAGTCTTCTTCTTTGGTATGGGGTAAGTTCAGAGTCATTGCCTCGAAGTGATCAAACTCCCCTGAAGAACATTCTTCACGGCAGCCTTCACAGTCTCTGGCTTCCAAACAAGCATCAATCTTTTTCTCTAAATCATTGCCACAAGAAGCTAATGTGTTCACAAACCAAGAGAGAGGGTCCTTAGCAACTGCATCGGTCGAAGACGAAGCAGCTTCATCAATATTACTGCAGTGGTGAGACAGTGAGATGGTGACTATAGCTTCTGCTGCTGCCTTGATGAGTTCATCCACAGAGTCTCCAGCTTCACCTTTCTCTGATCCCCAAGTTTCTTCATCACTCTGCTCTGCCAATTTCTCCCCTTCTTCTTCACTCTCAAGAGTCGGGGGAGCTTCCAAATCTATCAACGTAGTTGCTTTTGTTTCCACTCTTGGATTAGAACACACGCCGGAATCTTCACCCTCGCTAGCACATAAATTCAAGTCAATGTAGTGCCTGTAAGTGGCAGCTTTTTTACCTTCTTCCTTGTCCACAACAACGGCTTCAGAAACCGAGGCTTCACATGGCAAGTTGATATCGAGGTTTCTCTTCACCAAGTTGTTTACTTCCTTTGGTTGATCAGTAATACACACAGAAGATGGGATAAGGGAAGGGTGCTCCTCGTAAATAGAATGCTTCTGAGAGATTGGGAATCCCAGCATCTTTCTACTACTATGTGAATCGGCCATTTCAACCTGTCCCAAGTTGGCGTCATTAGAACATGAAAAAGACCTCAAACCGTTGTGAGGAGAATAATTATTCGAGCAGTCAACCGCTTCACTTCCATCCATGAATTGATTTGCAGAAGCATTCAAATCCAAACCACCATTGATTATTTCATTTTTGTTAGGGGGCTTAGGTTTTATCCAGGGCAACCCAGCAGAGCACTCCTGCATTTTTGGTCCTTGAAGGTTTTCAAGACTCCGATGCTTCAAAGCCTCACTCAAAGAACCATTTGTAACAGCCCCTTTTGGGCCGTTGTTAAGATGGTTAAATTTTCCTGATGGAAATTTGAAGGCAGATTCCTTCGACCCTGAAGAGAATCCTTGGTAAAGCCCGTCAAAATCACGGCTTCTCATCTCAGAACTTGAATCTGCTCTTGCTTGTGTATTAAAATTCAAGAATGGATTCGTTTGAAGAGGCAAGGATTTCTGAACTGAGCTGCTACTTTGGTTCTCCCATGATGAAATCCAATGGCTCCAAGGTCTGACAGTTTCAGGGCGGTAGCCATGATGCAAGCTTGGAGCATTTGATGCCACACTTGATTCCACATAGCTATCGTATGAAACTTCAGGATTCCTTTGACGAGCTTCCCATTCGAAAGATACTCTTTCGCCCGATAACTTCCGCTGATCAGTTGAAGGATAGCCCAGAGGTTGAAATACATTGTTAGAAATAACTTGTAGCGAATGGGAAGGCAGACATAACTTGTCCCTTGAAGTGCTTTTTCCGTGCCCTATAAGCACGCAGCCATAGAAAAACATCAGAAGAAAAGCAAAAATTGCTACACATAAGAAGCTACTGTATCAGTACACAATCCGCCTATGAGCCACAGAGATGAAACCAAATGGAGCAGAAGGACGCAAAAACAATTTGACCTCACTTTAATATTGTTTCAAAGGTTAGAGAAACCAAATGAAAGTGAAGAACATGTAACTCGCCACTTGATGAAAAATCTCACCTGCTTCTAGAACCATCCATCCATTTTGACTTGTATTTTTTTCCAACCACTGGCCTTGCACATGTGCAATGTTTCTTCCATGAAGAGAATATATATCCCTGAAAGAAGGGACAGGTACTGATTGTTGGCATTGGACTGGCTCGTTCAAGTCAGTTAAACCATTTGAGTTCTTCATAACCAAAGAAGATCCAGAAGAACCGTTCCGATGAGAAGCATTGGCTCTTTCGAGGGACAGCTTTTCACCAACTTCTTTTCGCGCTTTTGACTGCTCATAGGGAGGACAACTCGTATTTTCACCATCCGTATCGAGATACTCATCTGCTGGGAGTTGAAGATCAATCATTTTTCTCCTGACCTTCACCGGTCTAACCTCTACCACCTCCTCGCCTTTTGAACTAAACCCGTTTTGGATAGGAACATTGCAAGCTTGAGAGCTGCTTCCTTCACCACATACCGAGTTTCCCAAGAGAAATCCAGGCAGCTCACGTTTAATTGCACTTTCCGGTGTATGTTCAGACTGGCTCATGTGGTCAATAAAGTTCTTTCCCTTTACTTCATCCATCAAGCTCTTCTGTGTTCTAAACAAACGGTGAAGTTCATAAACCTAGACATAAACAGAAACAAGGAAAAGGTGGATCAAATTTGGTAAAAACACATAAAGCAAACCCATTTGAGGAAACACGAGGGCGTGCTGCTAGATACCTGGTTCTTAAATACGGCCTCGTGTTCAAGCATTGTTTGTTTCAGGAGATCTCTCTCGTATCCAGAGTAAGATTCCGCTGCAGCTCTCAGGGAGAAACCATTCTGATATTGCCCATATGGCAAATTTTGATCTCCACAGTACATTGACCAGCTACAACTGTTTGAATCTTCACTGAGATCCCTCATTGAGGGCAAGAAGCTTTCACAGTGAACCATTTCTCCCATTCCTCAAAAAAAAAAAAAAAAAAACACAATCAACGAAATTACAATGCCAGAAAATCATCATATCTGACTTATCAATTCAATAAACGATTGATCCGAGTAAGATTCTGCATAAAACTATAACATCTGAGCTAAATTTAGCTCTTAATAAAAAAAACAAGTAGAAAAAAAGGAAAAGAAAGTAGCAAAAATTGCCTATAAAATGGGAAATCTACAATAAATATATCGCCATTACAGGAGAAGCTAAATCAAATAGATCATCCATTGAGAAATCGATTACTCAAAAAAAAAAAACTAAAAAAAATAATAGTTAAAAAAGAATCTGACAAAATTCACCGTACGATGAACAGTATGCAGAGGACAGAATCAGTCAAATGGCTAACCTAATTCATCAATCAAAAATCCTTGCAATTTTTTTGGATCAGAGACAGATATGGAAAATCAGCTATAAATTAAAAAAAAAAAATGAGATTATTTTTACCTCAGACCCACATCATCTCTAATCGCTCTATGAACAGAGAAAGATCTTTCACAAGCGTGGATTATTCAAAAACACTCACTCCCAAATCGGCGACAAAAATATACAATAAAAGCCAAATTTATATAAATTAAAAAATAGTGTTCCCGAGATAATACTAAAAATTAGAAACCGAATATTTCCGGGAGATAGAGAGAGAGAGAGAGAGAAAATCTAAGAAAAAGTTAAAACGAAGTGCGAAACTCCATGGGAGAAGAAAGGGAGCTCAGATCGTCATCGTCGTCGATCTCGCTGGGCCAACTCTAATCTCTCTCTCTCTCTGATTCTTCTTAAAACGAAGAAAGCAAATAAAAAAGAATATAAAAGCTTTTTATTAATTTTCTCGGATTTGGTGTTTTCTCTTTCCATATAAGAGTGAAGAGAGAGAGAGAAGTTCGGTGAAGAGAGAGATCCCGTAAAATTAAAATAAAACGGGAGAAAATTACATAAAACGAACGACTCTTTTAACAACAGAGACGCGATATATTTCATTATATCGTATAGTGTACTGTAACGGTGTAATCCTATAATTTTTTTTATTATTATTTATTATTTGGGTTGGGTTTTCATTAAATTTTCTTCCATTTTACAAGTAAACAACATATTTTTTAAGAGCAAATATGGAAAGTTTTGTATCTAAAATTTATTTGCTATTACATCATTATCAGAAATAATTGTTTGCTAAGTCGTGCTACTGTAGACATTAGCTCAGCATTAAATTACTTGTACAACATTGTTTGACTATAATTTTCATTATATGATTTTCATTTTTTAGTATTATAGAATTTTGGATCTTTTAGATGTATATGAATGGTTTATCAAATAATTAATTATATAACAATGAATAATTTGAAATTAGTTTAATAGAAAAGATAAAAAATAAAAAATTAGACCAAAATATTTTTCTATTTTTTCATTATTACTTCTAATGTCATTACCATATAAATTATGTTATCAATGAATAAAACCGGCGATAATGTTTATCAACCGTATGTCGATACTGATCATTCAAAATCGCCGACATTATTCATCATCGGAAAACATAATATCCATTACTTGTTAACATGCTAACAAAAGTATCAGATATTAATGTTAATGTGTTAACAATAATATATGATATTTGTTAACGTCTCATCTGATACTTGTTAGCGTGTTAACAATAATATATATGATCTTGTAACGTGTTAACATAGTATGTTATTGTGGTAATAATAATATGTGATACTTGTTAACGTGCTGACAAAAATATCCGTTATTTATTAACGTCTTAACAATAATATATGGTATTTGTTAACGTGATATTCGATATTTGTTAGCGTGCTAACAATAATAACAAGTATCAAATATTACTGCTAGCATGTTACAAGTATTATATAATATTGTTAATACGTTAACATATTATGTTAACACGTTATAAATATCACATATTATTGTTACCACGTTAATAAGTATCGGATATTTTTGTTAGTGTGTTAACAAAACAAGTATCGAGTATTACGTTTTCCGATAATAAATAATATTATCGACTTTGGATGAACAGTGTCGATGGCGGTTGGTGAACAGTGTCATCAGTTTTATTCATTGATAACATAGTTTATATGTTAATAGCATTATATATAATTATTTAAAATTAAAAAAATATTAATAGTTTTTAATTTCTCTTTCCTATTTATTTTTTGAATTATCTATTATTACTTAATTAATTTTTATATTATTCATTATTAGATAGTGATAATACTCTAGAATTTTCTTATTCCTATCTTCTATATAGCAACTAGCAAGGATGGTCGGATGTTTAACCCTTGACGTAATAAACATCAAATAGTCTCTCAGCTAATCGAATAGAAAGCTGGATATATTTGTCTTGTTTCATGTAGAAGTCTGTGTGAATGCGTGGTTTTATTAAAAACAGTATGTTGTGGATTTTTCTCATAGTTAATGTTAAAATCTTGAATAACTTATTGTCTTAGTTGAAAGTAAAAATAAATTATAAATATTTTAAACCGGTCAATTATTCATCAAATTAAAAGTAATCCATGAATATTTCTCAAGTAGACATATATAAAATCTATTTCATTTTTTCTATCAATGTATTAAATCAGTCAATTATTTAGCATTTTAAAAGTAACTAGGTGAGTTGTGTATTTTTATTTAGAGAGTTTTTTGTACTTTTTTTTTAAAATTCTTCATAACAAATGTAGATCTAAAGAGACATCATGTCAGATGATATTCCGATTACTATCACAAAGTCGTAACCCATTATATATATCCATTAAACCAAATATATACGCTCCTACTATGAATCATGCAACATATGCTTATCCAAAGACATTTAAACTACAATATGAGCACATGCTTTGCTATAAAACACAAGAGCTTACAGCGAGAGCATACCATGAATAGTTTGAGTAGTCATGATACGAGTCGCCAGCATCCGAACCTTTACCATTCCCTCATTTCCCGGTATCCGAATCACGATAAGCATTAGGCAGGCTCTAACCTCTAAAGTAAGATCCCAGAACTGATAGACCAGCACCAACACCTGGCTCACCAATACCACCCATCTGGCTCGACTGCAACAAAGCATGGCTCAACCCACCATGGGTTAGAGCACTCTCCAACATCAGATACATGTAACCTCCTCCGGCTGCTGCTGCTAAAGCTGGATTCCCCAACATTCCGGTTACATAAACCGGATGGTATTGGTTCCCTAACATAAACGACGATGCATCCATTCCACCACCGGTAAATACATGTTTTCCTTGCGCTTGTTATTGCTGGGACTGATCATGATTAGCCATCGAACCTAAACTCATCTTCACCGGACCCGCTGATGTAGCTCACGCCACGATAACGCAAAGATCTTATTTAGTCTAAGAATACCTAAGATGCGATGCCTTCTTGTATCGTTAAGAACCCTAGCTCTAGTCGAAAACAAGGGAGAAGGAGAAAACAATCTCTTTATAAATTCAATAATCAAGTGTCTTACAATTGAAGAGATCGACCTTTATTTATAGAGGTGATCTAAAACCAAAACATAATAGGAACCGACTCCTAATCTAATAAGGAAAATCTCCAAAAACCATAATTATCTAAAATAAGGAAAAGATTAAACGAAAAGGAAAATAGAATAAAAACCAAAGCTCTTTAGGATAGATGACCCTGCATCACCCTGCATCAGGTCACCCGGGGTAGAAAAAGATTCGTCCTCGAATCTTCAACTTCATCTTGAGTTACATACGGGCATAAGTGTTTAACATTGAAGACGTCCGAGGAACGTATGTGAGATGGAAGTTTCACACGATACGCATTAGCATTGATCTTCTCAAGCACTTCCAATGGGCCAATCTTGCGAGCCTTTAGCTTATTATATTCCCGTGGAGGAAATCTATCTTTTGTCAAAATGGCCCAAACCAAATCTCCGACATTGAATTGGACATCGCGACGGTGACGATCTGCTGCCTCTTTGTATTTGGCGGAAGTAGTCTGCAAATTCTCATGGACTTGAGCGTGAATGAAAGAGAGGTTGGCCACAAAATCGACTGCCTGGCCGTGATCACGAGTAGCATCCGGTGTAACGCCAAGGTCAATGGGGCCTCTCGGAATCATACCGTAAATGATGCGAAACGGACTGAATGCCGTACTCCGATTAACGGCATGGTTATAGGCAAACCCAGCCTTACACAAAATAGCATCCCACGATTTGATATTCTCTCCCACCAAACATCGTAACATGTTACCCAAAGATCTATTAGTAACCTCTGTCTGTCCATCGGATTGAGGATGATATGCCGAACTCATGTCCAGGCTGGTACGCAAGAGCTTCCATAAAGAACGCCAAAAATGACTCAAGAAACGAGAATCACGATCGGAAACAATCGAAAGAGGCAAACCATGTATGCGGTAAATCTCACGAAAGAACAATTGAGCGACCTGAACTGCATCTGTTGTCTTCTTACAAGGAACAAAATGCGCCATTTTAGAAAAACGATCAACCACAACAAATATGGAATCATATCCTCGCTGAGTTCGTGGTAAACCCAACACAAAGTCCATGCTAATATCCGTCCAAGGCTGGGTTGGTACAGGAAGCGGCATATAAAGTCCACCATTACTCGCGTGACCCTTAGACGACTGACAAACCACACAACGTTCAACGTAACGAGCGACATCACGACGTAACGACGGCCAAAAATATGACTCAGTAACCAATTGTAATGTCCTATTATGACCCACATGTCCTTCTCCATGCAGTTCCTTGATGATCTGTAATCGTAAACTACAAGCCGGAACACAAAGCTGATTATTACGAAAGATGAAACCATCGTGGAGCACAAAATCAGAATGATGTCCTTGTTGTAGCATCGTCCAAATGGAACCAAAAAAAGGATCAATAGGGTACAGCTCTGCCAACACGGCAAACCCTGGAACAGAGACCTCCATCGTAGCAAGTAAGTTATGACGACGACTTAACGCATCATCAACCTTATTTGTGCGTCCCGACTGATGTTTGATAACAAACGTAAATTGTTGCAAAAATGCAATCCATGAAGCATGGCGAGAGGAAATCTTGTCTTGACTGCCTAAGTGTTTCAAAGCATCATGATCCGTGTACAGAATAAATTCTTGATGAAAGAGATAATGACGCCAATGTTTAATAGCTTGCACAATAGCATAAAACTCCACATCGTAAGTACTGTAACGAGCTCGTGAACCTGCAATTTTCTCGCTAAAAAATGCGACTGGACGTCCTTGTTGACTAAGTACCGCGCCAATCCCCAATTTGCAAGCATCACAATGTAATTCAAAAACCACCGAAAAATCAGGAAGAGCTAAAATCTGGGCTGAAACAAGCTTCTGTTTGATCGTTTCAAAGGCTGCATTGGCTGCTGGTGTCCAAAGAAACGATGATCCTCTCATACAGTCGGTTAGAGGCGCCGTGATATCACTAAAATGATGTACAAACCGCCGGTAAAAAGAAGCAAGACCATGAAAACTTCGAACTTCCGTAATCGAACGTGGAGTTGGCCAAGATTTAATTGCTTCAACCTTACTAGGATCCACATGTAAGCCTTTGTCGGAAATAATATAGCCCAAAAAGAGGATCTCAGATGCGCCAAATACACACTTCTTTCGAACGGCAAATAACTGGTCACGTCGTAAGACAGTAAGAACCTCGGTTAAATGCTTCAAGTGACTATGTAAATCTGCGCTAAAAACAAGAATATCATCGAAATAGACAACCACAAATTTTCCAATAAAGGGACGCAATGTCTGATTCATAACACGCATGAACGTGCTTGGCGCATTGGATAGACCGAACGGCATCACCATCCATTCAAAGAGACCTTCACGCGTTTTGAACGCTGTTTTCCATTCATCTCCAGGGCGAATCCGAATTTGATGATATCCACTCTTCAAATCCAGTTTAGAAAAGATGGAAGCGTGTCCAATCTGATCTAAAAGATCGTCTAACCGCGGAATCGGGAAACGATAACGCACTGTGATCTTGTTAATGGCGCGACTATCGACACACATCCTCCACGACCCATCTTTCTTCGGGATTAACAATGCCGGAACAGCGGTGGGGCTCAAACTTTCGCGGATATGTCCTTTGGAGAGAAGTTCGTCGACTTGTCTGCGCAATTCAACGTGCTCCTGTGGGCTCATACGATAATGTGGACGATTAGGGAGCACGGCATTAGGGACCAGATCAATGTGGTGTTGAATGTCGCGGAGAGGAGGTAAGGTGTGCGGTAGATCCTCTGGAAAAACATCTTGAAACCGATCGAGTAGATCAAGAAATGCTGGCGGAACCTCATCACACGGTGGTGGTGCTACTAAAGCCGAAACTAAAGTAGAAACGCTCAACTCTGCTTCGAAGGCTGATTTAGGCAACATGAGAAGTGACTGGGTTGACAAGGCTTTTGTCTTATTGATGTCAGGTTTCACGTACGACTCCAATTGTTCTTTGGAAGGAAGTAATGTGATGGTACGTTCACCAAAAGAAAAACTATAAGTGTTAGCTCGTCCTTGGTGAATTGCATCACGATCAAATTGCCAAGGTCGGCCCAATAAAAGGTGACAAGCGTCCATTGGCACAACGTCACAACACACCGAATCTTTGTAAGTCCCAATCGAAAATGCCACCATCACTTGTTGAGAAACACACAATTCAGATCCGTTGTTTAACCACGCCAATTTATACGGTGATGGATGCGGTTCTGGTGTGAACCCGAGCTTGAGAACAGCCTCCTTTGCGATGACGTTCGTACAACTTCCCGAGTCAATAATCAACTTACAAATCTTCCCGTTGATGGTGCAAGTAGAGCGGAACAGATTCGAACGTAACCACGATTCTTGGGAAACACGAGGTAATAGACAATTGCGACGAATAACAAGATTCATCCCAGTATCTCCGCGAATAACATCCGAGGGCTGGTCTTGTTGAGAATCAAACTCATATTCATCAAAACGTGGTTCCTCCTCATCGACCTCCTGAACTACTAATCCCCGTTTGGCTTGTTTTGGACAGGCTGTTTGAATATGCCCCCTTTCACCACAAGAAAAGCAACGTAACGCATTTGTTCTGGCTGGCCGAGACGACGCAATTGTATCCGTTTGTGTACCCGACTTTGTAACCTCAAAACGATTACCCGCTGAATCTGCAGCTTGTCCAACGTTAGAATCAACCAGTGTTGACGGTGGAAAACGGTTTCGTGATGTAGAGGAAGACCAGGATGAGCGGAATTGAGTTTCCATTGCAATGGCTCGTTGATGAGCTTCGGAAACAGAGACTGGGTTGAATTGCTGAAGTCCCACCTGCAATTGAGAACGTAAGCCTCCGATAAAACGCGATACGAGCTGATCTTCGTTTTCGGAATGTGTCATTCGTGCTGTCATATGAAAAAATTCTGTTGCGTAATCTTCAACAGACCGACTCCCTTGGCGAAGGTTCTGCAATTTGTTATACAAAGTACGCTCGTAGTTGTAAGGAAGAAAGCTGCGGCGCATATGTTTCTTCAAACGTTCCCATGAATCAATACGAGGTTTGTTAGCTCGCCCCCGAGATTCCTTGAGCTGCTGCCACCACGCCATCGCACGGCTCTTGAAACGAGTGCTCACCAAAGGAACTCGCATGTCAGCAGGAACCTGTTTGAAATCCAGAATTTCTTCCACCATATTTATCCAATCGATAAATTCTTCGGGGTTTAAAGTTCCAGAAAACTCAGGGATATCTAGGCGGAATCCAACTTCCCATCGAGAATTACGGAACGCATCGACAGCATTGTGTCGATCTTCACGATGATCGTCTCTCCCTTCAATAGGATTATCAGCACGTCGTTCGTGGCGAGGAGCACCACGGTGCTCATGAGCAGGAACGACAAACAAATTGTCAACCATTTCTTCTTCATCGGGTTCGTTCTGTCGTGCTCTGTTTTGTTGCTGTTCTCGGTGTCCATAGTGTCGTTCATGCTGATCCTGTAAAACAGTGGTCAAGGCGTTTTCCACAGCTGCCTTTAAGGCATCATGAAGGTCAATTGTAAAGGTTTCCAACGTCCGTCGGAATTCGTCTTGTTGCTCATCCGCGATCGGCTTTCGAGGCGCCATGAGTAACGAGGATCGAGTTTTAATTAAGAAATTAAAACTGCTGAAATCTGATACCAACTGATGTAGCTCACGCCACGATAACGCAAAGATCTTATTTAGTCTAAGAATACCTAAGATGCGATGCCTTCTTGTATCGTTAAGAACCCTAGCTCTAGTCGAAAACAAGGGAGAAGGAGAAAACAATCTCTTTATAAATTCAATAATCAAGTGTCTTACAATTGAAGAGATCGACCTTTATTTATAGAGGTGATCTAAAACCAAAACATAATAGGAACCGACTCCTAATCTAATAAGGAAAATCTCCAAAAACCATAATTATCTAAAATAAGGAAAAGATTAAACGAAAAGGAAAATAGAATAAAAACCAAAGCTCTTTAGGATAGATGACCCTGCATCACCCTGCATCACCCGCCTGGTGATGCCCCTTTCCCGACGCCGCATGCCCCATTGAAACAAGCTGGCATGTCGTCGTTCGATTAAGAATCCTCTTCTTCGACTCCTTAATCGCTTCTCTTGCTCATTTCCTCATATGAACCCTTTAGCCTTGTCCCTTGTAATTCAGGAGATTGAATCCGCGATCATTACTATTTCAAAACGAATCATCGCTAGAAGAGTCGGAGCTCTCGTCTTTGTTAGGTTGATGAATCACCATACTCCCAACTCGCGTCATCATCGGAGACAGAGATGGAGGAGGTTGCATCTACGGCGGGAGCGATCATGGCCTCTTCCTGGACTGGTTGTCGCCATAGCAAATCGATTACCAATACCTCTTCTTCGACGACACTACTCGACGAATCGATGAACCTTCAATATTATCTTGTATCTTTTTTCTATATTTTTTTTCTTTTATAATGACCTTAGTAATCTCTTCAATTTGTTTTGTTCTTAATATTTACTTGTTCTTCACACTTTTTAACTTAATCAATTTACCATTTTGATTTTTTGTTCTCACATACCTTTCACTATTCCGTTTTTCTTTTCTACGCTTTATAATTCTTGTATTTATCTTTGTTTCCATCTTTTATGTTTTTTTATTTGTTATCTTCTTCTCTTCTTTCTTGATAATAACTTGTTATCTTTTCGATTCTTTTATTATATTTTTTTGTTTTATGGTTTTTATTCTAATTTTTATTTTAATTTCTTGAAACTTTCTTAATCTATAGTCATTTTTTCGATAATTTATTCTTTTAACTTACATTTGTTTGTTGACATGAAAAAATTATTGTTAAAAAAATAATTCGACTATTGGCGCCATTGCGAAAACTATTTTTTCATAATTTATTATCTATTGTCCTTCGATAAATGTTGTAACTATTTCACTACAAGAAAACACAGTTTTTGCGACTACCAAAATAGTCCCAAAATAGTCGCAAATGACTCATTTGCGACTATTTTGGGACTAAAAAAAATAGTCGCAAATAATTAGTCGCTAAATAAAGTAGTTACAAAACAGTCGCTCTTTTGCGACTAATATGTGACTATAATATCAGTCCTAAATTAAAGACTGATTTGCGACTTCTTGTAAAAAAAAAATTAAAAAAAAAACAAAAAAAAATCCAAAAAAGTATTTTTATTTATCAAATTAATTAATTACAAAAAAGAAAAAAAATAAAAATAAATTAAAACAAACCAATCGCGCTTCTCCTCTCCGGCGAGCTCCGGCAAGCTGCTCCTCTCTCCGGCGACCTCCGACGAGCTGCTTCTCTCTCCGACGGCTTCACACAGATGAGCTTCTCCTCTCTATTTTCTCTCATCACGCTCTCCTTTATCTTCATCTTCACTCTTCATCTTCATCTTCATCTCCACTCGCCGCCGCAGCCCAACACCACCGCCGTCGCAGCCCAACACCACCGCAGCCCAACACCACCACAGTCGATCTGGAAAACAAATAAAAGAGAGTTGTGAATGCGTTAAGCATGAAAGCAAACCTTCAGCCGTGACTGTAAATAGGGATTTCAAAGAACTTATTAATCGAGAAATATGGGTTGGGGGTTTTGTAGAGGATGAAAAACCGATGGAGATAGACACCAAAATCTTCGAAATCTGTTAAGAATCAAGAGAGATCGAAGGAAGAGAAGTAAGAAGAAGAAGAAAAAAAAAAAAGATGAAGAAGAAGGAAGAGAAGGAGAAGACTCGTGGGAAGGAGAGAGAGAAAGAAAGGGAAGGGAAAAAAAAAGAAAAAAAGAAAGATAAATCAGTTTAAATCCTCCACCGTAGGATTAAACAAATCAACGGTGGAGGATCTCAATCCTCATCTTAATGAAATAGCCAATGAGAAGCTTTCATTATTTTTGACATTTTGTCGCAAATTTGAGACTATTTTGTGACTTCTATTAAAAAAAATCGACTGTAGTTGCAAATTAGTCCCAAGTTTTGGACTATTTTGTGACTACTTATATATTTTATGAGTATAATCAAAAATCTTTACCCTAAACCCTAAACATTAAGATCCTATAAGGTTCTAATATCACTTTACAATAATTATGTGTATATAGATGTTCAAAAATATTTTAAACCTTAAAAATAAATAATTTTTGAGAAAATTTCTATTTTTCAAAATCATTCCTTATAAAACACATGTAACATTTAGTACATGTTATGATTAGATTGAAATTTTTGTAAGTTCAATATTTTTTGTATATTATTTGATGTTTATGTGTAAGATAGTTTACAATTTAAGATTTAGAGTTTATGATTAAGGGTTAGAGGTTTTGGGTTTATAAAATGATTATATTTAAAAGATTTGTAAGTGTTGAATTTTTTGTATATTATTTGATGTTTATGTGTAAGATCTAGTTTACAATTTAAGATTTAGATCAAGTTTATGACTAAAGGTTAGAGGTTTAGGGTTTAGGGTTTAGGGTTAAGGGTTTGTGGTTTGAGTTTAAAATTTATTGTTTACTAAACAAAATTCGAGTGGAGTTGCAAATTAGTCCCAAATTTGGGACTATTTTGTGACTACTATTAAAAATTAGTCGCAAATTAGTCCCAAATTAGTCATAAAACTGGGTTTTAGATTTATAGTTTATGATTAAGGGTTAGAGGTTTATGATTTAAGATTTAGAGTTTATGATTAAAGGTTAAAGGTTTATGATTTAAGATTTATATTTTAAAATTTAAGATTTAGAGTTTATGATTAAGGGTTAGAGGTTTAGGGTTTAGAAATTAAGATTTATATAATGATTATATTTTAAAAATGTAAGTGTTGATTTTTTTGTATATTATTTGATGTTTATTTGTAATATCTAGTTTACAATTTAAGATTTATATCAAGTTTATGATTAAGGGTTAAAATTTTAGGGTTTAGGATTAAGAATTTGTGGTTTGAGTTTAGAATTTATTGATTTCTAAAAAAAAATCAAGTAGAGTTGTAAATTAGTCCCAAATTTGGGACTATTTTATGACTACTATTAAAAATTAGTCGCAAATTAGTCACAAAAACTGGGTTTTAGATTTATTGTTTATTATTAAGGGTTAGAGGTTTATACTTTAAGATTTAGAGTTTATGATTAATTGTTAAAGGTTTATGATTAAGGCTTATAGGTTTATGATTTAAGATTTATATTTTACAATTTAAGATTTAGAGTTTATGATTAAGGGTTAGAGGTTTAGGGTTTATAATTTAGGATTTATAAAATTATAATATTTAAAAAAATTGTAAGTGTTGAATTTTTTTTTAATATTATTTGATGTTTATTTATTTGATGGTTTAGGGTTTAGAATTTTTTCTATATTATTTGATATTTATTTTTAAAAAACCGAGTGGAGTTGCTAAACCGAAGCAAACCAGTCACAAATTTGGGACTACTTTTGCAAGTCCTTAAACAGTCGCAAATAAGCGACTCTTGTCTGACTAATGTTTTTAGTCGGTAATTTGGGACTATTGTGCATCTGCGTTATGGGTAGTCGCTTATTAGTCGCAAATAAGTCACAATACTGTCCCTCTTTTTTGCGACTAAAAAAGTAGTCGCAAATGATAGTCACAAAAACTGTTTTTTCTTGTAATGTTTCTCTTACTAATTTATGTAGATATACATCATATAATAGTAAATATTAATGTTTTATGACAAAATAAATATTAATGAAATAATAGTAATTAGAAAATAAAAATGACCAATAAGAAGGGAACAAGTGTCAAAGATATCCCCTTCACTCTTTATAAGGTAGATCCATTATTTTTTTCTCAAATAGACATGCATTAAGTCTATTTCCTTTTCTATCAATATATTAACTACATTTTCTATTGACTATTTCTGTTAAGTATATAGGATGCTGATTTCATATTAATGTAAGGTATAATTTAATACAGTATACAATTGAGTTTGGTAATTTACCTTTATATATTTATAAATAAAACAATTTGATTTAAAAGTAGGAGAGGATTTACTTTTTTTTTTTTAATTTAAGTAGGAGATAATTTAGTTATTTATATTTGTTTTGATGTTCTCAATCAAATAAAAACAATATTTTGAATAATAAATGAGTTGCGTTGACCATTTAAAACCAACTAAATAATAAAGTTAAGATAAGATATAAAATAATATTTTTTAGAAATTTGATGATGAGGTGGCATTCTAGATGGTTATATATATATATATATATAATTTAAATTTCTTTCAATATTTCATATTATATAAAATACTTTAAATATGTTAATTAAAACCTTCGAATATTGTATATTTACTTAAATATAGAGAGATAAAATATTTTTTATTAAGACATATTTTGTGTTGGTATGCTGTTGTATAGATATTCCATTTTGTTGACAAAAATTATATTTTTATCAGAAAAAATTGTGTAATTCTTTATATCCTGGGACGTAAAATTTAGAATGGAAAAAGGTACACGATCAAAGAATAATCTTTTAGTTATTTTTACCTTTAGTCTTTAGACAAACATTTACGTTTTTTTTTGTTTACTCTAAAAAAGCATTTTTATTTGACAGCATGATATTTGCATATGCACTTATGCCTCGCTTAAATACATTTTACAAGTCGAGAAGAAAAAATATACATTTTACATAAAAAAAATATATATATTACAAGTTGAAACCCCTTTTTTCCTGAAATGCTAAAACAAACACTTTATATTTATAAAAACAAAATTTTGTTAAAGGATCTTCATTAATTAAAAAGATTAACACGCGAACTATACAAACAAGGATACAAATACGCGAACGCAATCCCTGAAAGCAAACCATATGTGAAAAAACTTCCCACAGAACTCTCCTAAACAAAGAATTGGTTGAGAAGAGTCTACAAAGCCCGGCCCAAAATAAAGTGAACAAAATCCGGCCGAACAAAGTTCTCTAAACTTTAGGTAAATTGAGCACCGGTTAGAAGAATCGTGAATAGAAAACCGCAAACAAACATTTTCAGGTCTCAACCGGTGAAAAAAGAACCAGAGCCGCTACAACCGGTAAGAAAAGAATCTAAGCCGCACCACCTTCAAACCCCAATAAACAGACATCTAATACTTCTCTAGCGAAACCAAACACTCTCAAAATAGGAACCAAACATTTCTCTCGTGAAACCAAACACTTCCAAAAATACCGGTACTTATTAACGTGGTAACAAAAATATCCGATATTTATTAACGTCTTAACAATAATATATTATAATTTTATAAAAGACTTCCGGTTTCCATATTAAAAATAGAACGTTTTGCATATGAAGCACTATATTAAACTGTTTCAAGCCCATTCATAATTTACGCTATATGATTATTTCAGAATATGAAGTTTTTTTTTCTTCTTCTTTTTTTGAACCTGCTTTTGCTTTCTTTGGAGCAAAATTACTAATATTATATAATAAATTAGCGTAAATCAGGAAGTATATGTGGTCTCTATGCTCGTCTCATGCACACCCAATCACAACAAGACTGTAAATTTTGGCCAATACTCTCTCTTAATTGGAGTGAGAAAAGATTATTAGAGAAATGAGGGGAAAAATAACATAATATCAACAACAAAAATGAATTGCAAAGACGTGTTAAAAGCCTTTACCCAAAAAAAAAAAAAAAAGGACGTGTTAAAAGCTGAGACTCACACTTGATGAGGCAAAATAGTTACCCTAATTGACAAGTTTGATGATAACACTACTTAATTTCTAAATGAAGCATCAATAAATTAGGTTAGATTGAAAAAGCCTGAGGATCCCACTTTCGAGGCAACTTTGCAGTTTTCAGTTTGAATGTGGAGTTGGCCCTAACTTTGAAGATAATTACGGTTTTGGGATTGGTTTTGGATACTTTTGTAGTTTTGTTTCTTCTGTTCGTCCCTGATTCGTTGATCTTCTTAAACAAAACATCATTAAAAAAGGGGATGTTTATAATTATTTAAACCCACGTACCAGTTGTACAAACCGGTGGTGCCAAACAAAAATAAAAACATATACTCCTGTTGATACATACACTAACATTAACGGTAACGTGATTTATACATTATTAACACGTTAGAAATCGTATTAATTTTATATATTTGCTCTCTTCTGTAAAATAATCACAAGGCCAAACTTTTTTATAAGTGTAGAATTTGTTGTCTAACAAAAATATTTTTTTTTATTATGATTAAAGAAAGATTGGCTAGATCTAGAAGTGGAGAAAAGGTAAAGTAAAGAGGTGAAATTTCGAGTACGTCTTATTGTAAACCACAAGTACATAATCAGGTCTTGGTCGAGGGTTCACCGAATATTTTGAGAGAGCTTACGCAGTATACATATAATAAAATCATACAAAATATCTTATGGTCTCCTCGCAATGTTTTATTTCTACAATGAAATTATAACACATTGGCAACAAAAAAGAACTTATAACACATGAATCTATTTTTAATTTATTATGTTAAAAAACTATTACTACAAACCAAGACTTTAAATTGGTAACCACATCGAAATAAACAACAAGTAGATTAATATCTGAAACTTGAGATGAAAATTTTAGTTGAATTTTTTTTAAAAAAAAACAAATTTAGGTGAATTGACTATATAAAAAAATTTCTACTAAATTCTGAAGACAATTCTTTAATAGTTTGTTTATTTACTCTTCTACTACTTTTCAAGGGACCAAATGGAGTTCACGGGTCTGCCCAGAATTTACTCTTCAACCCATTCCCAGGTATAACTCTAATCCATTGGATCATTGTTTCTCTTTGACACAGGAGCTCCTTGAAGATTCAAGTGTGTTTTTGCTTTTCCTTTATTTCCCAGATACTCTCATCTTTGATGACATTCTGATGGATCCATGCCACTCAAATAGATTCAGTTCGAAAGAGTAATAACCACAAAAGCTTCATGGTGCAGGTACGATTCCAAACCTCCAAATTCTTTAATCCTAATCCTCCTTCTTCTTTTGGCATTGTCAGAGTTTCCCATGAAACCTTTGATGTGTATCTGCCCTCTAGAGAACCCTTCCATAGATAAGATGCACACATATAGTTTATTTGCTTGATGCATTCCTTAGGAAGAATAAAAGCACTACACCAAAAGTTGGTTAATCCTGCAATAACTGAATTTAACAGCACCAGCCTGCCCGCCAGAGAAAGATATTTCGCTGTCCAGGAGCTAATTTTTGTTTTGATTCTTTGTAGAAGCGGCTCGCAGTTGAGAATAGTGAGCTTTTTGGTGCATAAAGGGAGACCGAGATAGCGAACAGGGAGGGATCCCATTGGCATGCAAGAGATGGTCTCTATATTTGTTATTTCAGATACAGATAATCCGCAAGGGAAGAAGGTTGACTTGTCTGGGCTCACAGATAGGCCAGATATCTGCTGGAATTCATTCAGAACTGAGAGGATACTCATAATGGAGGCAGGAGAACCATCCGAGAAGATAAGAAGGTCGTCAGCAAAGCACAAATGGGTAAGTCTAGAGTCTCTACATTTTGGATGATATGAAAACCTGTTTGCCTCAGCTGCATCATTCAGTTTTTGGGACATGACATTCATAACTAAGCCAAATATATAAGGAGATAAGGGATCTCCCTGTCTTAGTCCTGGAGTTCCTTTAAAGTAGCCATGTAGTCTTCCATTGATACCAACTGAGTAGGAAGGAGTAGTGATGCATTCTCTTAACCAAATAATAAAATTTTTGGAAAGTGTAATGCGTAGAGGCAATCCCTAATGAAGTCCCATCTGACGGAGTCAAACGCCTTAGCAATATCAATCTTTATGGTCATTCTTTTAGGTCCTTTGTTCTTGTGGTAGCCATTGACAATTTCTGATGCAAGTAAGCAATTTTCTAACAACAATCTCCCCTTTATGAACGCAGTTTGATTGGGGAGGATGATTCTCTTGAGCAGAGGCTTCAATCTTGCAACTAAGAGTTTAGAGACAACTTTATAGATGATGTTGCAGCACGAGATGGGGCGGAAATCCTTGATGATTGTAGCACCTGAGAATTTTGGGATCAAGCACAGAATGGTAGAGTTGGTTGCCGACGGCATGTTAGGCACAAAAAAGAACCGTGATACAACATTGGTGACCTCTTCTCCTAGTACATGCCATGTTGATTTGTAGAATCCTGAGGTAAGCCCATCAGGACCCGGGCTTTTATTTGGATTCAGTTTGAACAATGTTTTCCTGATATCCTCAGCATATGGCAATCGAGAGAGCATGGATGATTCCTCTTCAGAACAAGTGGCACAAGATAGAGAAGAGATTTCTGAGACGAAGTTATGACTCCTTGGTGGGATTGGAGGGCCTAAGATGCTTTTAAAATGTTCAATGGCAAGCAGACCCAGAGCTTCTGGAGAAGAGACTTCCACACCATCCAACCCTACCAAGGTGCAAATAGAGTTGAAAATATTTCTTGCCATGGTTATTTTGTGGAAGTAAGAGGTGTTTAGGTCGCCTGTCTTCAGCCAATTTATTCTAGATTTTTGCTTGAAATATTCCTCTTCAATACGTCTTAGGAAGATGAGCTTGGAGAGGCAAAGTCGTTCCTCTTCATAGTGGGCTGGAGATGGCTGCTGCAAGGAGAGCACCTGAGAATCATTAAACAAACTGTTAGCCTCACTCACTCTCTTTTGGATTTCTGAAAAATTCTCTCTGTATAGCTTTTGTAAATCTCTCTTTATCTGCTTCTGCTTAACACTCATTGAAGAGAGGGAGTGATCCGCCGTTTCTGTGTAAATCCAGGCACTAACAACAGTGGGGATGAAATCAGGGTGAGAAGTAAGGTAGTTGTAGAACTTTAAAGGTTTAGAGCCAGCTTGGGGGAGAGGCCAGTCAAGCTGGATACGACAAGGTGTATGATCTGAGATTTCAGGGGCTAGAAAGTTTGCCATGCTACGAGGGAATGTGTTTAGCCATTCTTCATTGATTAAAGCTCTGTATAATTTCTTTGCAATAGGGTTTGTTGGCTGCTTGTTTGACCAAGAAAACTGGGTTCCATGATATCGCAGGTCTCTGATCTCAAGTTGATCGGTACAAGCTTTGAAGTCAATCATCTGGGTGGTGTAGTTACTAGTGGAAGGACAGGAATGCTCAAACGGGTGCATAATCTCATTGAAGTCTCCTCCAATTATCCATGGTGAGTTCCTGGGAAGCAGAGAGGCTTGAGTATCCAGAAATTCCACCCACATGTCGTTTCTTTCTTCACTATTATTCGCAGCGTAAATTGCAGTGTAGTAGAAGGTAATTGTTCCTGGGCAGGAAATTGCACAAGTCATAGATTGCTTTGACTCATGCAGGATGTTAACTGAGAGAGGGTGTTTCCAAATTAGGATGATACGACCATCTACATCTTTAGAGTGGTTAGAGGCAAAAGACCACTGAGGGCAGACATCATTCATGACTTGGTTCATCTGAGGTTCTTTAATGTGGGTTTCCAAAAGTGCTCCAAAAAGTACTTGGTGAGTCACTAGCCAGCGTCTAAAAGCAGGGTGCTTTTCAGTTTCATTCAATCCTCTGACATTCCAAAAAAGTAGTCGTATCGACATAAAAATTTAATGTTGGGACTCCCCATGTATTTGGGGAGAACCCACTTCAGGGGTGGTAACAGTTTGGTTTGGACTGATTTGGCGGAGGGATGAGAGAGTGGGCATTTGCAGGTTGGAGATTTATAAGAATGGATGATTTGGGGATACTTTGGATTGGTGGAAGTTCATTAGGAGGAGTATTAGAAATTTTGGGTGAGTGAACGTGGGGAATTTGAGGAGGATTTTGGTGGTTTTGAGGAACATGAAGATTTTGAGGAATAGATTGGGGATGAGGGGGATTTAGGAGTAAAGGCAGGGCATTTTTCGACAGGGAACGAGGTAATATATAGAGATCAAAGTCATGATCAGCAAGACAAGAAAAAGGGTTTACTTTTTCATGAGGGTTAGCCACCCCAACTAAGGGGTTAGATTTAGTCCTTGCAAGCCTTTTTGCAGCTCTGAACATTAGCGGTGTAGGGGAAGGATTAGCTGGCTTATCAAAGACATGGTTTTCATCCGGATTTTTCAAATTGATCAGCATTGTGCTCATCCCTAGAGGAGTAATGAAAATATGCGCATCAGAGCCTGAGGCCACTGAGAGATTCATAGCAGTATCTTACACACTTATACTGACATTTGTAGCATTGACATGATTATTGGTCTGGGAAATGTTATCAGCGACAACCTCAGGAGATGGAATGCCCGCATCCAGTGGAGGTGAGGTAGATTCTGCTTGTCTTTCCTTCCAGCGACCATTTGGGCACATTGTTTGAAGATGCCCCATTTCTTTGCAGCAAGGACAGATGGGGGGAGTCCAGGGGTATTCAACAGTCACAACAAACACTTCACCATTTTCTCTTTCAATCTCGGCACAGGTAGGGAGAGGCTTAGTACATTCAGCCTTAACTTTGAGATGAGCTATATTGATGTTAACCATATTCTTGGTGAATTCATCACATTCCAAGGGGAGCCCAAGAGCATCTGCTATACGGCTAACCCCTCTTGAGTGTATAGGTCAAAAGACATTCCTCTGACATGAGCCCATATCGGGATAGAGGTGAAAGTAGGGGGTTTCAAAGCGACCGATGCAGACCATTGGGCAACATAGAAGAGGGAGTTTCCTATATGCCAGATTTCTTGTTCAACTATTTTCTTTCTGATTGTGTTGTTAGGGATTCTAACCAACATAGATCTTGATTCAGGTCGGAGGTGGATCTATAGCTTCATACCACGACCCCAAATATGAGATAAGACGCTTTGAATGTGGCCATAAGATGGGGTTTTACCCATAAAGATACCAATTATGAAATCATGATGAAGATCTTCTCCACGCTGGAACACCGAGTCCGGGATCTTGACTCTCGGGATACCAGAGGGAGAAAGACTTGGAGAAGAGAACTTTTTGAGCTTCATGTCCAACAAGCTTTCTAACCGGATAGCCCAGCTGTTGACATTATTTTGGGAGGCTTGAGTAACTGCAGGGTCGGGGATGGGTGAAGGCGGAACAAAAGGAGGGGGAACAGAGCAAGATGGGGAGGAATTTGATGGGTTACTGCCCCCAGGAACTAAGCAAGGTTCAAGGCTAACTGGAGCAGTTTGTTTCCCTTGACTAGGTAGAGGAGCTGGAGGAGCAACAGAGGCTTCTTTCATAATAACATCAGCAGGCTCATGAGAAATCTGCTGAGAACTCGTGATGGTGGTGCTAACAAGAGCAGGGTCATTAACCGAGGAGTTAGTAACATTATGGCCAGGGTGAGCTGGCATAGTAGTAGAGGAGTCAACCTGAGCTGGAGCAGGAAACTGGACCGGAGCAAGGGACTGAGTAGAAGCGACATCCCAAGCAGCTGGTCGCAAAGGGGCAGAACCAAACTGGAGACGAGCAGGGGAAGAGGCGGGGGATAATGGGGGGGGAGTGAATAAGACTTAAGGCGGGATCTGAGTTGGGGGGTTCCGGCGGAGGCCGGAGTAAGGTGTCTCCGGCCATGGAGGCTGAAGAAGCGGCTAGGGTTTACACGGAAAGAGCAGAGTAGGAGAGAGAGAAAAGAGATTTTTCTCGATTCTTTCTTCGATGCACTTACACGGTTTCAAACACTGCTTTATTTTTCTTCCTCCCCCTCTTATCTTATATGCTTTGAATCTTAAAAAACAAAATTGATTCAATCTCATGATATTTGCTGGAAAAAATATAGATTTTCTCCTCTATATTCCATAGTTTAAATTTTTATAAACGGACAAAATTTACTCGAAAAATAATGAAATAATCTTATACAGATTGACGCTATAATATAATAGTATTGAAAACAGTTTATATAGAATGAATTGGCTATTTTATTCTGTTACATATAGACTCATACTATTTTTCCCGGTGCTTCACAATTCTAATGTCAATTTAGGGTTTAGTTTGTTCTAATGTTATCCCTTATACTAACTAATTAGTTGTACATATTGCTGCAACTGCAACTCTGTTTGTTCTTCTCGGTTTACAAAAATAGACTTCATACATCTAATTTTGACACAACCTCGAGAAAGACGGTTTGTTTCTATGTGCGAATAGAGCATCTATTTTTTCCAATTGCAGTGTTTGTGGTTCCACCCATTAATTTATTGGAGCAATCGCGAGTTAGGATTGATGTTGAAATTTGCAATTTTTCGAATATGATTTAGGTGGATGGTTCTATGAATTGTTTAATGTATCGCCGGTAGTTTGTCATTTTTTTGTCTCAAATGAAATTTTGCGATTTTCTATTTGCTAATTTCTATGTGTGATTTTTTTTAAGTAAGTTCATTTAGTGATTAGGTTCGGGTGCATCGGATCCAAGCTTCGTATCAGATGGATTCTTCCCATACATCACTCTAGCCAAGAAATCGAAAGCTTCTCCATCACCAAGACAACCGAACTCAACTTTTCCGTTAACGGCGAGCTATTTTCTCGAGCGAAATGAATAGGTCTGAGTAAGTGGATTCTCGGCTTTTCCGTCGAGTAACACAACGACTTGTGGATTATCGACGATGAAACTTCCAAGAGGCACATTGACACGAAAATATGTTGGGTTCGTTGTCTTCTTCGCCGCCTTGTGAAAGAGAAGCGAATGTTTATTTGTATAGAATGTCTATAAGTGTAGAAAGTCTATTTGTATAGAAAGTCTATTTTTTTCTTTTCATATGCTAATATATAAAAGTGGAGCTATTTCCATTGTGGCTTTGATGCTTTGATTGGTTTGTTACTGGACACGCAGAAACTTATAATGTTCAGTATATCCGTTTTTCAAAATTCAAACCATGGTAGTTTGGAAAAATATACTTATTATGTTATTGGTGATACTATTCACGTATAGGAAAAAAATCGTGTTAATTTTTAAAAATTCAAATAATGTTGGACGTGAAAAAAAAAACTGTTTTTTTTGTTGTTATACAAAATAAAATCAATTAATAGGATCCGAGTAACGGAACAATTTTTTATTTTTTATGGAGTAATAATATATGCTGTAAATAGTCCGTCTACACACCTTTGGGATGAGGATTGAGGAGGACAAAAACGTATGAAAGTACAATATTTTGTTAGTTATCACATTTACTTAAAAGCATGACTATTTTCTTCACGGATTATTGAGATTAGGTTATTCTGCTAATTGTGCCTAAAAACATTTTGTGACAAAAGAAAAATAAAATCGAAGGAAACATTAAACACGTGATTCCATCCTTGTCCGGATAAAATTTGTAACGGATTGGAGAAGTATTCTTTTTCGTCTCTTTACTGTTTTTACGCACCGGACACCGAATCTCTCCTCTGTCCTTTTCTCCCTCGTCCCCATTTTTTCCTCTCTTTCCTTTCCTGAAATTTGTTGTCTTACTTCTTCCGTCTTGTGATTCTCCAGTCACACCTGCAGATGGAGGCAAAGCTACTCAAACCCACGTTTTACAATTCGCCATGCCTCAATCTCGCGAATTCTTCTAGACCCGTCTCGTATTATTTAGCCGGTAAATCGAGATTTGGACTAGCTGGGTCTCTCTCCCTCCGACTCTCCGCAGCTTCACCGATCCGGTAATGAACGTGTTTCTTGTTTGGTTAAACGGGAAATAGCATTTGTGCACGCCATGTGTTCGGTTTATTTACAGTTGTCTGTCTTTTTCCGCCATTGATTTAAAGAATCATAACTCTTGTTTCTACTGGAGATAAATAAATAAATAAAAGCCACCGGCTTTTGATTGCTTTGTCTTGCTATGCTCGCTTTGTGTACTGACATGGTACTGGCCTGAGCTGCTTTGCGGTCTTGTTGCACAGACATGGTACTGGCCTGAGCTGTACGGTAAAATAAAGTTTGTACTTGTAACGTGTTGATGTGTACATTGTGGGTTTGATGAAGCTTTAAACATCAATTTCTTTTTGATCTTCAGAGAATTAACACATTTTCGTAGTAGATATAGAATAACGTCATTGCCGTTGATCCTAGAGCCTAGAAGTTTTCGAAATTATCTTCTTGTGACAAATCTTTGTCTGTCGTTTTCTTATGTACTAAAATGATATATACAATCTGTCAACTCCTTGATGCATAGTGTTTTTTTAGCTGAAGTTGATTAAGTTTTTGGATATTCTTAAGACAAGGCATTGATGTGATTTGGCTATTTCTTACAGATACTCGAGGCGGCTACGGATCGATGAGAGTGAGAGCTTGACACTTGACAGCATAAGACACTCTTTGATTCGTCAAGAGGACAGCATTATCTTTAATCTTCTTGAGCGATCTCAGTATCGCTACAACGCTGATACATATGACGAAGATGCCTTTGCTATGGAAGGGTTTCAAGGATCTTTGGTCGAGTTTATGGTCAGAGAAACTGAACGGCTCCACGCTAAGGTCAAAAAATCAACCAAGCTTAAAAGTTAGTTTGTAGTTTCAGAGATCTTCTCTTTGTTGCTGATTTTAATTACCTGAAATTAGGTGGACAGGTATAAGAGTCCCGATGAACATCCCTTTTTCGCACAATGCTTGCCGGAGCCAATCCTTCCCCCGATTCAATACCCACAGGTGAAGTTTAGCCTTGAAAGGTTTTGCATTTTTTCAGAACAATATACAAATACATCCAAAAGTACAAATATAATGAGTAGATAATACTCAAGATTCTAATGGCGTGATGCTAGTTATACATACTACCCAAGTAGAAGGATGATGAACCTCTTGTCTTAAGTTAACCAACTTTTCTCTTCTCTCTTGTGAATAAATTAGGTTCTGCATCATTGCGCCGATTCGATAAACATCAACAAGAAAGTGTGGAACATGTATTTCAGACACCTTCTTCCCAGATTGGTCAAGCCGGGGGACGATGGTAATTGTGGTTCAGCTGCTCTCTGTGACACAATGTGTTTGCAGGCAAGAAACTTGGCATGCATTATTACAAATTGGCTCAATGAGAGACTTGAAACTGAAAAACTTTCATTTGGCTCTGTTTGCAGATACTTTCAAAGAGAATTCACTATGGTAAATTCGTTGCTGAGGCCAAGTTTCGTGAAAATCCCTCTGTCTATGAAACAGCCATCCGAGAACAAGTACTCTTATTTTGATTCATGCTAAATGCCCTCTCTTTATTCATTATATGCATCTTCTTCTTGTGTTATAAAACTGGCGGAGTCTCTCCAGGACCGGACACAGCTGTTGCGACTTCTGACGTATGAAACGGTTGAAGAAGTAATCAAGAAAAGAGTTGAGACTAAAGCTAGAATTTTTGGCCAAGACATAACGATCAACGATCCAGAAACTGGAGCTGATCCTTCCTACAAAATCAACCCTAGCTTAGTTGCAAAACTCTATGGAGAAAGGATCATGCCTCTCACAAAGGAAGTCCAAATTGAGTACTTGCTTAGAAGGCTGGATTGATTTTATCAAAGAAAGTATCATAACATTTTTATCTTAATTTCCAAAACCGTAATTTAACATAACCAAGTCAAGTTGATTCTATTACAGATGTAAACCGAGAATAAAAACAAATGAACTACTCTGAGATTAATAAAGAAATCTTTTTGATGTTCATAGAATTTGAGTACTCTACAATGATTTGTAGAATCAGAGTGAAACTCCTGTGGATTCTCGGACAATCTCGTAAATAGATAAAGCGTTTTCAAGGGTCAGTAAGAAGATAATGCACCATTCTAAAAGATCTGATCGTCGGTTCTGCATCACCTCTTGGAGGAAATGAATGTTGTGCTGCAGATGAAAACAGAAAATCACATCAAAAAACCAAAAACATGACTAATGTTTATCGATAACAAAATCGACCGAGTAATGTAATGAAAATACCTCTACAAACTTTAGCTTAAAGTCTAGGTTCCCAAATCTCTGAGTAACTTCGTACTCTTCTCTTAGGTACTCATATATCTGAGCATATCTAGCCTCTCTCCAAGCAATCTCGGATCTATAAAAACACAACAGAACAAATGAGTCTGATTTATGTACACACATTGTTTCCACGAGACTGTTCAAGATTGAGCATACTTCCAAAGACAAGGTTCAAGAACTCGGATTTTTGTATACGAGTAAAAGCATATATAGAGATCGACAAAAACAATATTAGAAAATGAAAATGTTTTTAACACAAATAGAATACCTATCAAACAAACCAACTCTGAGAATCACGTCAGCTAGATTAGAATTAGCCTTCCCTACGAGTTGGAAGAGTTTTTTCCTGTGCATTGTGAAAGTTCCGGTTTTCTCCATTGCACGATTTATACCAGCAAACTCTTCTACCAACTTATCAACCTGAGAGAATCAGAAATCTCAAACTTCCAACATTAAACAGTTTCTTACAGCTCTCACTCTGTGAGAAACAGATATATACTTGTATTGGTTAAGGAAACTGAGAAGGAACAAGTTACCTGAGAAACAAAGTAATCCAATGCAATACTTTGCCCGAGCACACTCCCAATTATACGGATGCTATCAGTATCCAAAGTTTTGAGAACGATGTAGTCAGGGCCACCTCGCATTTCCTCAGTCAACAAAGGCTTCTCCTTCACAGCATAATCTAACAACACAAAATCAACAAAATAGCAGTTCATTTGCAAAACTTGACAATTATTGAAGTAAAGCTTTGGTTTTCCAAGTAGTAAGAAGCAGCGGAATGGTTACTGACCATCTTTCCTCATCTCTGTAAGCAACCCAGAAGCATGTCTACGAACAATGTCGAGATAAGACTCAACGTCATCGTCATCAACATTGAAAAGAACAGCAGAACCGTATTGAAAGACAACCATGAAGCGGCAGCTGCTTACACTCTCCCTCTCGTCCAGCGCCTGTGAAGAAGAGAACACAACATAAATCTTGACTTCCTTTTGGGTTTCGTAACCACAATTAAAGCCCTAACACAAATCAAAGCCATGATTTATTTGCCTCCTACTGAACATGAGTAAAATGAACAAGAGATAAGGCAAGTCTTCAAGAACATTAAGATTTTCTGAAAGTTAAAACTTTCAGGGTCAACCATATTCAAACCACATTGCATAACCAAAATTGAATATAACTGTCAAGGATTTGAGGACGCAACAGCAGAGTAATCTTACAGAGATTCGAGAAGAAGAATCAGAAAATTTGAGGGCAATGGAATTCGTAGACCGCGAGGTAGGAGGAACAACATTGCATAAATTGTCAGCTTGCATTCCCTTCAAATCAATACTGCCAAAACCATAAATCTGAGAAACCAAATCATTAAAAAAAAAAAAAAAAAAAAACACAGAACTAATCACTACATCTGGCGGCAAAACATTCCAACATAAGGATTCCAAGGTTAAAACTTGAACACTGAGAAGTCAGAACCAACATTTGACGTGACATTACACCCCAGAGCCTCCAGAGATTGGATAAGCAAAACATACCTAGTACTGAGAAAATAGGCTTTGACAGGGATTTTCCCTCTGTCTTCCTCTTCCTTGGTTCCAAAGTCGTAGTTTTGATATACATCAGCCGACCCAGAATCAGAGTCATTGTTGTAAATCGAAATCGGAGAAGGGAACGCTGAAAAGTTTCGGAAATCAAGCAAACGAGAAGCATGGAAAGCAAGCGCCGGGTGTTTCCAAACACATGGAAAAGGCTTTGAAGAATTGACTATTTGATTACGGAGAAGAAGAGCAGAAACTGCTCTCCATCTACCCATTTCACAACAATCAAAATTAAAATTTTGTTTCTTTTTTCTCGTTCGTTTCAAAAATCCCTCGACTTGATTCAATTTGTATTGGAGATTGTCTTGCTTCTAAATATATGGGTCCGAAGAAGAAGCCTCCGCTCTCGCCGGCGACAATTTTATTAGTTCCCTAACCTCGCGTTTTGAATACGACCACGTTTTTGACTTGCAATGAAACGACGCTGTTTCGACTTCCAGCCAAAACGGCGGCGTTTCTTAAGTTCCCTGATAGCCTTTTACTCGTATCAGTCGTCGTAATCCCTTTTTCTCGACCGAAAGATTCGCTTCTCAGGCGAAGAATTGAGCTTCTCGGAAATGGCAGTGTCTGGGAATCTGAGGATCTCTGCGAGCTTAGCATCTCCTTATCATCAGCATCCTAAACGCCTCTCATTACCTTCTTCCAAGGTCCGATTTCTTGTCTTCTTTTCTCTACCATTCGCATTTTGGGATCTGGGTGTTGTGAAATTGGTGTCCCGATTTCGTGTTTTTTTCTTTCAGATTACCAACGTCGATCTTTCGCTTCTAGGGCCTGTGTTTGTTAGTAAGAATCTGAATTGCTTGTTCATCGCTTGAATTTCCGAGCTTTATTATCTCTGTTTTTGTTAAATGTCAGTGAAGGCCATATTAGATGTGTTTGGTGATATTTGTTCACTTCACTTGTGTTGGAAACAAAACGTTTATTTAACCAGTCTCTGATTTTTAGGAAAAGCAGCAACTCCATCTTCATCGTCCAGCTTAGGAAAAGTTGTAACTTGATGTGTTTTTTGAGCTACAAGATTTTCATTGGTTTACAAAACCATGCTATTAAGTTTAGATGAGCTTGATGTAACAGTTTCTTTACCTATAGATGTACTACAATAACTGAGCTTTCAGATGCATCTAGTCTAAAATTACAATGCTCATCTTTTGGCGGGTGATGGATGGTTAATCTTTATGTAAATTTGCAGGTTGATTTCACGGGCTTCATATGCAATGGCGCAAACAGTTTGGAAACCCAGAGATGTCCTGGAGTGTCAATAAGCCGCGAAAACACACGTGGTCAGACAAAGGTCTTTGCAAGGAACACAGGAGACTACGAACTATCACCAAGCCCAGCTGAGCAAGAGATAGAGAGCTTTCTCTTGAATGCCATCAACATGAGTTTCTTTGACCGGTTAAACATAGCGTGGAAGATAATATTCCCATCGCACGCGTCGAGAAGAAGCTCCAACGCAAGAATCGCAAAGCAGCGGCTCAAGATGATCCTCTTCTCAGACAGGTGTGCAGTTAGCGATGAGGCTAAAAGGAAAATAGTCAACAACATTATCCACGCACTGTCGGATTTTGTAGAGATAGAATCAGAGGAAAAAGTTCAGCTGAATGTCTCCACGGACGGTGACCTCGGGACCATTTACTCAGTCACAGTGCCTGTTAGGAGGGTTAAACCAGAGTACCAAGACGTGGACGAGGCTGGAACCATAACGAACGTGGAATACAAAGATACGCTTGATGGCTCTGTGGATGTCAGGTTTGATTTTTATGTTCCAGAGTGATAATAAGAAGGCACGGTCTTTAGAGTTGTTTTCTTGAACAGTGACTTGTCTGTTTGTTTTCCGTGTTGCTGTTCTTAGTATGGACTGTTTCTTGACACTCCCATTGTATATATATATGTAACTTGTCTCTCTTCAAAGTTTTAACTATGTTTTTGGCAATGAGTTGAGTTGAGTTGGTCAAAAACCCTATTTCGGTGTCATGGTAATCAGATTTTCATCGTAGTTGGCCAAAAACTCTGAATCAGACAGCATTCTCAAACATTAAAAGCAAAAAACAATAACGGAGTAGGCCCATAAGTATTATCAATAGGCCCATTAACCCGTTTGGGAGCGGGACCCGAATTTTGAATCTCCTCAAGTGTTTCATTCATCAATCGATTTGAGTTTTTTTATTTGATTTCGAATTCGGAAACATGAGCGGAAATCGGGTGGAATTTGAAAACCCTATAGAGGATTCGATTTCGAGGCTAAGGTTCTCCCCCGAGTCAAACAATCTCCTTGTTGCTTCTTGGGATCCTGTGAGTTTCTTCTTCTCTTCTTCTCTCGGATCTCAAATCGATACCGTATTTGGTCTTAGAGACGCAATGACGAATCGTTGTTTATTGATATGATTCCCGTTTTGTTGTTGGTTGTCTCAAGTACCTGAGATTGTATAATGTGGAGAGCTCTTCGCTGATTCTAGAACTGTACTCTCCGGCTGCTCTTCTGGATTGCTGTTTCGAGAATGAATCTACTTCATATACCTCTGCTTCCGATGGATTCATACGAAGGTTTGCAATTTGTATTGTATATAAACATAGCATCTCTTGATTATTCGAAATTGAGATTCAATTTTTGTTTATCAGGTACGGTTTAAATGCTGGAACAGTTGATACAATTGGAAGACATGACGACATTGCAACATCCGTCGTCTACTCTTATGAAAAAGGTCAGCTCTTCCCCAGAAATTTAACCACTTTCAAGGATATCAATCAAGTAGTAATGATTACCTTTAAATATGTTGAATTTGGCATCTGTCTTTTACCAGAATCTATCTGGTGCGAAAGTGCTTAGTTTTTGTCAGTTTGATCACAACATTATAAGATATTGACAGAGAAATTATTGATAAACACTGCCCTTATAGACTAAATAAAAGAAAACTGCTCTGTTGGATATTGAAATGATATAGATTACAAATATGCTACCAAGTAAAAAAAAAAAGGATCTTTCGTCATTTGTATAAGTAATTGAACTTTTCTTAGGTTCAGAGGTTTTTTTCTTTCAGGTTTTGAGTCAAAGACTTTGTCTTATACTATCCCGTTGGCAAACTGATTCAAAATCCATGTTGAAATACAAGAACCGCAATAGCGATTCAATCAAAAGTAACCTCCGGTGCAAATTTATAATGTCAAGTTGTGTGATGCGGCTCAGGTGAAGTTATCTCTACTGGTTTGGATGAGAAGATCAAATTCTGGGATACACGACAAGGAGAGCGACTTCTGTTTTCGACTGAAGTTGGTGCAGCAGTGCGATGCATCACTGTATATGGAAACAACTTAGTAGTTTGCGTTGAAGCATCAATGCATATATATGATTTGCGTAACTTAGACCAACCTTTTCAATCTTATGAATCACAAGTGGAGGTGCCAATCCGATGTGTCACCTCTGTACCTTATTCCAGAGGTAAACATATACAATTTCAAGAATCTATGATTTTCGGGTCCAGAGTTGAGGTTTGGTTTGATTTCTAAGATGTTTGAAGTTGCGATTGAGCAGGATATGCAGTTGGCTCAGTAGACGGACAAGTAGCCTTGGATTTCCCCAATACATCGTGCTCTAGTGAGGTGAAGTAAGTCATCGTGATGGACCACTAAATGAAAGTTGAATATACAAAAATGATCCATTTGTTAGCTCACTTAATGTTTGTATTTCTGTCATTGATTCATGGTAGATACACTTTCCGATGCCATCCCAAGTCTATGAAAGGAAGACTCAATGGTGCATGCATAAACGCCATTGAATTCAGTCCATGGTATGTTTGCCTCCTCATTCACCATCTAATGGTTTACATGATTTGATCCTCTGGTTCACTATTTCTTCTTGCCACAGTGGGTCAGGGACTTTTGTGACTGGTGACAATGAAGGCTACGTTATCTCATGGAATGCTAAAAGCAGAAGAAGACTGTTTGAGGTATATCACTCACTAAAACATGACTTGAGATTACTATTCTTGGCTTTATTCTCCTGTATAATCAATCTTTTGTGTTTCTTTACAAAAGTTGCCAAGGTACTCAAATAGCATCGCGTCTTTGGCATTCAACCACACTGGAGAACTCTTGGCCGTTGCATCAAGCCACACTTACCAAGAAGCTAAAGAGAAGTGAGCCTCACTCTTGGCCGTTTCATGTTTAATCATCACGCGAAACATCAAATGTAACGATATCTCCTCGTCTTTTGCAGGGAAGAACCTCCTGAAGTGTTCATACACAGGTTTTGAAGGAATTGTAGCTTCTTGAATCTCAGATTAATCAAAGCATGAATCATTTATTTTCTAGCTACACCATTATTATGTTTGATGTTTGTGTGTGTGTGTTTCTTGGTAGCACGTTAAGCATGGAAAGTAATGATTGTATCTCATAGTTTACCTTGTGTTTATTATATACGTTCCTGCTATATAATAAATTATTCTTTCGACCTCATTATTTTTATGATATGCACAAAAATTTCAAATGAATTAATCGCATCTGAAATTGAGAATCTCACGGCAGCGTAACATCTACGATCTGCACGTGTAGGGCCGCGACATTTGCACGCGATATGTGGATAAATCCGGACGGTAGATTTGAGAAAGAAGTTCCAATCCAACGGCTGAAAAGGAATAGTCGGTTCTCTCTGTCTTCAAGAAACCAATTGTTGTGTTTCAAGAAGTAAAAGTTGGTGCGTGGGCTCTCTCTCAGTGATCTCCTCTCTTCAAGAAACATGTCGGACGAGGAGCACCACTTCGAGTCCAGCGACGCCGGAGCTTCCAAGACCTATCCTCAGCAGGCTGGTAACATCCGTAAGGGTGGTTACATCGTCATCAAGGGCCGTCCATGCAAGGTTCCTTCTCTCTTCACATACCTAATATAGCCCTATTGACATATATAAATAGTTAAATAGAAACAAGAAGGGATATTGAGTCACGGGTGTGGGTAGAGAGGCACAGTGCACGTGGCTAAAAGAAAAGACCCAAGCAAATGAGAACAAGTCCCTCTCTATATGTCCCCATCTACCCATTTTTGTAAAATATTCGTTGCTTTGATCCTTTATTCTTCAACATTCAAACAAATTACACTTCATTATCAATTTAATATTTTATTTGTCCTGCCAAAAAAAGCTGTTTAAATCGTCCTATCTTTTTTTGTTTATAGTGCCCTTATACCACGGAGATTTTGGGTCAAGATCGGTACATTTTCATAAATTTGATATCAAAATACGTTATATGGTGCAGTCTCAAGTGTCACATCTCTAAAATTCATCTTTCGTGCTTTACTAGTTAAACTAACGACACTTAATCAAATTCATTTTTTTAATAAAAAGATTTTGAAAACTTTGTATTAAGTATTGTCGTTTTATTCTTCAAGACATGTTTTTTTACTGATAATTATTAACATGTTTAGTATTCATTTACCATGTCATTAGTAATCTATATTTAATATTAAAACTGTTACAATGATAGATTTAGAGGCTTTACAAGGATGCACATCGAGGAGAGTGTATGTCGTTGCAGGCGACGTACAATAAATTTCACTACTCCACTCTTAGATGATGAATCGCAGAAGAAAGAAACTGATTTTCTGTTATTCAACTTCTTGTGTTTCGTTACATTAGATTATCCTTATATGAAGAGTGTTCGGTTTAATCACAAATGTATCGAACTAAATTACGCACGGAAACACCATTATTACTCCTTCAAAATGACGATGGTGGCGGATTCAGAGGATTTTACATGTACAATATCGATTACAAATATTCCTAAATCCATTATGTATGCAACCACATTACCAATATTCCAAGACTCTATCAACTTACTTAACATAGTTGGTCTCTTCAACAAGGTTCAATGAATTTGTTAGTGTAGAGAATCCAGAGGCTCAAATGCGTCACCTTTACAGAGTTTAGACCCCAACAAACCAAGACCTGAAGTAGTTGCTGACATACTACAGAGACTGTAACAGAAAGTAATACAGAACAGAGTATAGAGAGAAAGAGAATGGAGAAGGGAGCACACACACAATTTAAGGAGTTCACGCCCATTAACAAGGGTCGCTTGATATGCTCAATTTAATACCCTAAGATACTAAAGCAGTTGTTGTAGTAAGTGTAGGGGTCGAACCACAAAGACTCACAGAGATCACACAATAAATTATGAAGTGTCGAATTACGCTAAGCCAGATAGATGTAATTAAAAACAGTGCAGAAATTAAACGAGATGTAAATCAATTGGGAAATATAGGCTCAGGGTTTTTCTCAGAAAATCAGTGAATGCAGACTAACTAACTAACAGGATTCAGATTTAGCGCAGTTCTTGAACTCAAATCACTAAAATATAGCTAACCAACTCTCGTTGCGAAAACTATCTAAATCTAAATCCTAGGAATTCCAAATCTCTTTGCGAATCCTAAAGTCTAAATCAGCTTTAACAACAGGTTTGATATGTTCACAAATCAATTAAACCAAATCTCTTTGCGAATAATCAATTTGCTCACCTAGGTTCTATCAGGTAATTAATTGCACTCTCGTACCTAATCAATTATCCTAAGATTTATATTCTAGGTAGCTAATCTAGAACAAGATATGAACACAACCTAAGCGAAGAACTATAATTCAGATGGTGAATCCTAAAAGATATTTAACCTAGCATTCAAAGAAAACCCTTATGAGAAAACCCTAAACCTAAGGTGGATCTACTCAGACATGGAGAATGAAACAATCAACATGTTTGAATAAATCATCAATAGAATAGAAAGAAGGGTTTAGAGATCTGATCTCGGACGAAGGGAGATTCAGACTTGTCTCTCTAAAACCAAAGTAAAATCAAACACAGAAAATAAAAGCCTAGCCTAAACAGGTGGCTGAAAACCCTAAATATAGACTAAAAACACGTTCTGGGCTTTCTGGTAAGTATTAAAGTCTTCTGGGCCAAGTTGCAGGGTCTTTAGGCTTCTAAAAAGTCGTGTTTCATATTTTCCCGAGCAGTATCGATCGATACTAGGTAGTATCGGTCGATACTCATCCTATGCGTCGACTCCTCTGCTCGACAGACTAGACAGTCTTCACGAAAACTGGCATAACTTTCGATCGCACCGTTGGAATGGCTTCAAACCACTTCCAAATGAAAGCTAATTCATTGATCTATCTTGTGTCCAAATTTGAGCTCAATCCATCGGTGGGAAGGTCTTAAACGAATGCCAAACTTCTGACGTCTCTGCATGACTCTGCATCTCGATATGCTCCAGAATGCTCCAAAATGCTCCAAACGTACCTAAACCTGTAAAAGACTCTAAAAGACTCCAAAATACTATAAAGACTCTATAAAAAGGACTTATATCATGGCTTAAATAGGGTAAAAACCATGATATATCAACTCCCCCAGACTTAGCCTTTTGCTTGCCCTCAAGCAAATAGAAGACTAAACCAGAAAAAGAGGTTTGAAAACGTAGAGACTCACCTGTTCCTGAACCATCGAAAAGACCCTTTTCCCAAGTACCCAAATGTCACCTGATCAGCTTTCGATCTAACCACCATGTACTTCTCCGTAGACATTTGCAGCTTTTCCAGACTCCACACAAAATCCCACAGCATTGTTCAAGTAAAGCCCTCATCGCCAGTTTCATCTCTGCAGCTAATATTTAAGAACCTTCTAGACTCTTTACCAGACAATATCTTGACAAAGGAACCACCATTTTTCACACTTTTTTGTATCAATTTCTCTCCTCCAGACTTATTTCTTATTATATCCTTATTATTTTTTTTTATTTTCAGCTTAGCATATACATATCAAGGTAGGAGACGCGAGTATTGATGGTGTTTGCCACCAAATCCCCGGTTCTTCCCTCTCTATGTATCAAAGGATGTAGGCGAATAATGGCATCATAGGAAAATCCTAGCCTCGCTTCCAATCCTTTGTGTGATCATCCCCTCTTAAGTAGAATAATGGGATCGCTGGAAATTTTCCTAACCCTCTACTCAGAAGAAAATCATTTCAATCTTTTATGCTCTTAATCTATCAACTTATTTCAGGGGAGAGAGATACCATAATTCTAAACACACGGGTTCCTTTATCAGATATGAATGATGAATCAAGCTCTATGAACACTAACCACATTGATGAAGTGCAAAAATTTGGCTCAGGCTTCAGAAGAACTCTGCTGGAGACATGGATGTTTTCTAGTCAACTGGTCAGCCTTTGGATTTTTCATTAGTCGATCTAGAACTGATCCTGTAACACTGTGCACTCAAAAACAAAATCAAATCAATAGGTTCAAGCACAGGATCATCATCTCCAACAAATTTTGACTCAATAAAACAGTTTTGACTCGATAAAACGACTGACTCTAAGAAAAACGAAAACAATGTCAGCAGACACCTCCCCCAGACTTGAACAACACTGTCCTCAGTGTTATCTAGCCTAGAGTCAGTGAAAGAAACAAAGAAAAAGGATAGAACGAAGAGAAACAAGAAATTACCGTTCTGGAACAGTCGGTGTCGATCGACACACGGCATGGTATCGATCGATACCATGCTCAGATCGACTTTGTGAATTTTCATCCGCGATTGGTGTCGATCGATACCATAGGGGTATCGATCGATGCTTAGGCGATTTCGAGTTGCTCCTTGTTCATCCTGACACAGACTCAAAACAAACGAAAATAAAAATAAAAACGAATCAAAAACAGACTCACAAGTGGGTTGCCTCCCACCAAGCGCTCGTTTAACGTCAATAGCTTGACTGTAACGCCCTTCAGGCTGGATAAGAGTGAGAGCTTGCACCAAAACAGGCTCCATCACTTGACATTACTAGCTTCAAAGTTCTGCTTAGCATGCTGTCCACAAACTCCTGCCCTTTCTCTTTCAGCTCAGAAGTAAGAAGGACTCTTGCCTTAGAGAATGGCTTCAAGGCTCCTTTGCATTTGACCTTGTACTCAATCGAATCTCCATTACACTTCTGAGGTATCAAAGTGACATGGGGATTCTCAACTTTGTTGCTCTTGGCCTTCTTCTTTGTTGCCTTAGTTTTCTTGGCAACTTCTTTGGGGGTGCTGGGCGGTTCACCTGGAACATCTGCGACAGTAGGCTCATCAGGAGGCTCTTCCAAAATATCGATCGCTAGCGACTCTCCTGTGACAACTTCGATGCTAGACACATGTGTGGGAGCACTCCTAGGGGGAATGACACCATAATAGACCCCTCTGTCAATGTAAGAGAAAGAGATTCTCTTATTAGGTGTGTCTATGATCGCGCCTGCAGTAGCCATGAACGGTCGTCCCAAAAGGATAGGCATACGAGATATTGCACCCATCTCTACAACCTGAAAATTAGTAGGAACTAGACAGTCTCCTACTTTGACCAGCAAACCATGGATAGTACCGTGTGGAAGCGAGGTGGAGTTGTTCGCGAATGTGATAGATGCCTCTGGTGATCGAATATCAGCTCCTAACCGCTCTGCAATTGCCCTTGAGATGACATTGACACTAGCCCCTGAGTCGACAAGAGACTCTTTGAACTCAACTCCAGAGATAGAGCATGGAACTACAAATTTCCCTGGATCCTCCCTTGGGGTCAACTGTCTCAGTGGAGGTGGACCTCTAGCCTTAATGAAGAGTGCCTTAATCTCTTCCTCAGTTTCTCTGCAATCCTTGAAGTGACTTAGCAGAGGACGGCACTCTAGGGCTTCTTCAAAGGTTGAATCAGGGGAAATCCTTCTTACCATCTTCTCAAAGCCACGCAGCTGCTTTGGAGAGATGGGATCTCTGAGGTGTTTAGGTACAGGATTCTCCTTCTTGGGCTTGCGAGCTCTTTTCTCAGCTCGTTCCTTAGCTATCGCTGCCTGACACTTCGTTTCATAGTCTTCCCAAAATTGGGCGATATTGAACCGTGCTGCTGCTACTTGAGGCTCCTTGGTCGAAATATCATGTGTCTCCTCAGAAATTGCCTTGGTATCGACCGATACCAGTGGGGTATCGATCGATACACGGGTTTTGGAAGTGTCCCGTTTCAGAATTGTAACCGGCATCGATCGACACCTGGGGGTATCGATCGATGCTCTGGCGATTTCAGAATCCTCTTCGTAATTCTCTGCACTTGAGGAGATCGCATTGACGTGTGCATGAACCGATTTTCCCTTGGAATTTGCTGCAGTCTGAGCTACTTGAGTTTCCAGCATCCTGTGACTCGTATTTAGTGCCTCGATCCTTCCACTCAAATCGGTGTACATGGTGTCCATCTTACCATTGAAGGTGGCTGTCATCTTCTCCTGCCCTTGAACCAGGTGTTCAAGCATAGCCTCAATCTTACTCTCAGGAGCTTTGGGTGGTGGGGATTGGTACCCTCCTTGCTGAGCATTGTTGGTGAAGTTTCGATTGGAGTTGTATCCGAATCGCTGACCCTGAAAACCAGAACCACCTATGTAGTTAACATCTTCCACCTCATTCTCAGTAGCAAAGTGGACGGCCTTTGTTGTCCTTCCCAGCAGAAGACTGTGCATAGAATCCAGCTGAGCTTTCACTTCAGCGATCTGTGACCCATCCATGTTACCAGCCAGCTTCTTGCGCTCGAAGTCGGCGCTCTTGGTGCTACTACTAGATGCAAAGTTCTCAATCAACACAATAGCATCCTCAGGATATCTGGTGTTGAAATTACCATTGCTCGAAGAGTCCAGACCCATCTGATATCTCCAATCTACTCCTCTGAAGAAGATACCCAGCAGCTGCACATCAGAGTATCCATGATGTGGACAATCTCTCTGATACGATCTGAATCTTGTCCAAGCAGCCTTGAACGCCTCAGTAGGTCCTTGAGAAAAAGTGGATATCTTATTTCTCAGATCTTCAGATCGCCCGTCATCATAGAAGTTAATCAGGAAGGCTCTCTTGGTGTCCTCCCAATTAGTTAGTGATCCAGGAGATAGCTGCCTCAGCCAGTAAGTAGCTTCTCCACCCAGAGAGTAGGGGAAGAGCTTGCAGAAGAGATAGTCGTAGGACACTCCATTGCTCTTGATGCTAGTGACCAAGTCCTCGAATTTCTCTACATGGTCCATTGGATGTTCATGAGGAAGACCATGGAAGAGATGCTGTCCTACTAGAGTGTAGTAAGCAGGTTTCAGCTCGAAGTCATTCCTCTCATAAGCAGGAGGACGAATCGCTGACCGATTGGCGAAAAACTGCTCTGGCCTGTTGTACTCACCAATTGTCTGAGCTCGAACACCTGCAGCATTGCCAACGTTGCCGCGCCCAGCTGGCACAACAATCTCAATAACAGGAGCAGGGACAACGATGTTTCCAGCTTCATCAAGTCGTTGCCCTCTCTCATTACACACATGACCCTCTTGGTCTCTCAGAATTCCAGCTTCATCAGCTCTTAAAACCACTGGGTTGTTCATCCCTGATGTTTGCTTGGTCTTTCTGTTTGTGCGTTCCACAAGCGCTAGCTGTTCCAGTGATAGTCCAACTAGCTGAGTGCTCTTGTTGCTCCTGGTTTCACGAACAGGCATACACCTGCAAGGAAAACACTAGGCAAAGCACGTAAGTAACCAGAAAAATACGTTGAGTATCGATCGATACCAAGTGGTGTCGATCGATACCAAAAAAGAAGTCGCCGGAGTATCGACCGATACTAGTGAGTATCGATCGATACCGACGAACTTAGTCGAAATTCTAAACTAAAATCTAATGGCGAAATTGAGTCCCCGGCAACGGCGCCAAAATTGATAGGCTAGGCTAGATAACACAAAGTTGCTGACATACTACAGAGACTGTAACAGAAAGTAATACAGAACAGAGTATAGAGAGAAAGAGAATGGAGAAGGGAGCACACACACAATTTAAGGAGTTCACGCCCATTAACAAGGGTCGCTACATCTCCCCGAGACTGTTGCTCGGAATCCACTAGAAGGAAAACACATTACAAGTGATTCACACTCAAGAACTCACTCTGTAGTACTTCCTGTGTCACTTGCTGTAACACATGAGAAAACCCACCCAAAGCTTATACTTTTAGGTTTCTCTCATCCTTCTATCTACTTTGTGTGGCTACATTGCTCACCAACCCACTACTCTCTCATGTCTACCTCTAATTTATATATAAGGAGACAACTCCAAAACCCTAGTGCCTTTTAATTCACAAGAAGACAAAGAACCTTATCTCTTGCTTTGTGGTCCCAAAAACATAATCCAACCATAGTAACTTATGCTAACTATAGTTTGTTCTTGTTTGACCTTTGTTTGACTTGTAAACTCCAACATCAAGTTATCATCTTCACAAATCTCCACCTGAGAACATGATGATCAAGCCAAACAACTTGCACTTCCATCGGAGAGAGAGATCCTTCTTCTAGTTTCTTGGATTCCAGTCACGGTTCCTGAGTATGCTTACTCAGCCTTGATCCTTAGCCGTTTAAACACCATAAACCAGCTTGATCCTTGTTGCATTTAACATCCCGTTCAATGCACTTCAGCAGTGACTACTCACAATGCTGAACCTGAGCCATCGGCACATCTTCAGCTCACTTAGAGTTGTGAAAACCAGCTTCAATACAATCTTGTATTTAGCTCAACTCTTCTGTGACACTTCATGACGCATTCAACACTTGAATACCCGATACAACCGCTCAGCAAACTCCATTAACAAGTTCAGAAACCCCTCCAACCTGTTAACTCAACAGAAAACCCCACAAGCTTCACCACTTGTGACTCCTTCAATCACACAGTATCTTCTACAGCTTCTGTCCAAAACCATAGACCTGTTGCAGTGACTGAACAAACAATTATCCATCTGCAGAACCTTGATTCCCTTGCTAGCTTCTAGGATTTCCTCATGCGCATTGAGACCAAAACCCTTTGAATTCACTTGAATCAAATGCAGAAAAAACTGAACCAACTTTGCTTCAAAACCTGAAACCCTTCTCATTCAACCTTGTAACAATCTCAACAGCTTCTTACGAACCACTGCTTAACCTGAGATTACCCTTAAACATGTCTCATAGCAGCAAAACCTTGTGCTATACCTGAGACAATCATGTACAGCCTTTACACATCAATTCTAGAATACCTGATGCACTTCCTGATGCATCTCGCCTGATGCATTTCTTGCTGTAACAGAACCCTGCAATACCTTTACTTGTATGCAGACTCCACCCAAACGAATTAGGTATTGCATCAATGACAATCTCTGTAAGAGACTTCCCCTGAGTAGATACTTATGTAATCTCCTCATGATGCAACCAAGACAACTTAGACTTCTTCTTTATTGTCTTCCAAATGCAGCTTGCTTCTCTGCACTTGCATCCTCTCTAGGACTCCTTTTCGTTGCTAACACTTGCTTTGAGATGAGTTGTATATCAAGCTAGATACACAACACCTTCACATTCATGAAATCAACAGCCTTGAGACAAAACCTGCATCACCTGCACTTGTCTCTTTCTGTTTCTCCTTTAGAGAACCCACTGAACCACTTCAATGTCTTCATCTCAAATCCACATGTGCCTTCTCTGAAATTATTCCAGAAACCTGCAACTCCTTCAATCCAGAAACCTGCAACTCTGTTATAAAACCTGCAGTCATTTCTGAGATCCCTTACCAACAATCAGCTTCAAAACCAAAACCTGTAAACTGCCTTTTACCATCAGATTACAACCTGCTTCAGCTGAATACCCGTTGATAATAACCCGTTCTTGGCTTCCTTGTCTTCTTTGCACACTGAACTTCCATGAATCATGTTAAACAATGAATTTTGCATCCTGTTAACTCTCCTGTTTTGAGCTAACCATACTCAGATCAGTTTGAGCTAGACACCCGAAACAACCTCCAAAAAATAATCTGCTCCACCAGGAACCATAACCATTTGGATGTTACTCGGTCTTTGAAAGCTCATCTTCACCAATCCGATTCAAAGCACTCTTCACTGTCTCTTTGATCCACTCACACGTTCTGATGTATCAGATGAATTACCATGGCCATCTTGCTTCAGAATGTGTGTCAGAACTTGTGACACAACCCCTTTCTTCTTGCAGCCACTCCAACTGATCCAATTGTACCCGAAGAACCACCAAATAACCCTACTGAGCTTCAGCAACACTGTCTCTCCTTTACTTAGAGCATTCACCATGATATGACAATGCAACAACTTATGCCGATACACCATCAAACCACGCTTCCATCATAGAAACCACAAACCATAATCTTGCATTCTCTTGCAGCCAAAACACAACACATACTGATCTTGTACCGCTGAAATAAACAGAACACGCCGCCTAACTCCCTTAGCTAGGAAGACTTTCGATACTCGATTTTAGTATATCCTGTTGCACAACAAACATTGAGAGACATTCCTCATGACACATGACGTCTCCAATGTCTTAGGCTTTAAGACCATCAGATTCTTCTCCATTGCTTGAAGATCTGAACCAAATGCAAAATATTCTCTGAGAATTTCCTGTAAAATGACGCTCCACCTGAGACAAGAACACCTTGTTCTCACAGATTCACTTCAGCAGAATTTCCATGTGTTAGACACAACACAAATCTGCACAAACATGAATCTGTGCTACTGACTCCATGTCAAGAGCATACACTCCTGAAACAACAGCTCAACCACCTTTCGGCCTTACACTCCAGCTCACACTAGCTGAGTGTTACTCCTTCTGTTTCCACAGAACATTTCAGACTACAACAAAGTCATACAACCTCCCTGCATTCCCTCTGAAACAACAACCTTGTAGCTTCACGTTCTCTGAAAATCCACCAACCATAGACTCTCATATTCACTGAACAGATAGTTACCCACTGAGACAAAACCTGAGACAGAACCTGCAGCAGAAAACCCTTTCAAACTCAACCAAAAGCCACTGAAGTCTTCAAAACCATTCCTCTATTTTAACCAAAACAGAACACTTCAATTGCTTCATAACCATCCTGCAACACCCTTTAGACTGAATCCAGAATACCCTTACTGATACTCAAACAGCCATAAACACGAAAGCTTTAACACAGCCTGAACCTGTCCTTGCCGCACTGAATTACCCCCAAAAAACAGAATGAAACCCATCACTGAATCTTGTCCAATCCATAGCAAAACCAGTACAAACCCCTTTGTGTTGCAACAAGCTTTCGATTCCAAAGAAATGCAGAACTAAAGCAACCTGAAACTTCAATACAGAGCATCACAAGATACCTTGTGATCGCAGCGGAATCAGACTTAATTAGTCCCAAACTTGAGTCTTGAAGTTGATGTTTCGATTCTGATGTACACACTTTGAGTCACACAACTTGAACTCATGTGTTACACAATCAAATTCCAGCTGATTCTTGTAAAAGACCTTCAGCTTACACCAACCTTTAACCGGCTTCTTCAGCAATGATCAAGAGCATCCATCTTCGATCATATGCAACCTGCTTCTATCTCTGAATTTCTCTTGTGCTTGCAACACTTAAACTTGTGAGTAATCTGAAATTCTTCTCACTATGCTGCAGAACTTGTACCTTGAAGAGCTTAGAGGCAACCTGATTTTATAACCTTGAAATCACCTCATCCGAATCAAAATTCTGTTCTGAATCACTCCTTGTAGTACCCGCAATATCACATATCAATTCCACACTCAGTTACACACCATAACCAAAGCTTCTCCTTTGCTTCTTCTGTTGCTCCTTGTTACTAACTCTGTAACTGGAACAGAAAACCTGTAGCTGAACCAGTAAACCTGCAACTGCATCAGATGACCCTGTAGCTACAACAGTAACCCTGCAACTATTACAGAAAACCTGTAGCTGAACCAGAACACCTGTAGCTGCACCAAAAAAACCCAGCAACTGAACCAGAAGACCCTGCAATCAAACCCGAAACCCTGTAGCTATAACTGTAACTCTGCAACTGCATCAGAATACTGCACCAGCAACTGCATCAGAAACCCTGCAGTTTCAACAGAAAACCTGCAATTGCTCAAACCTTCTTGATGCATGACATGCTTCGAATGAGATGTTTCTTGCTTCACCAGAATGAGTCTTACAACTCCTTCCCCTCAGATTCGTGCTGTTCACCAAGAGACACAGCTTGGTCTTGAATCTGACCAGAGACACTCATGCCTCCACAACCTTCCTCAAAACCTGAGAAAGCACAATGATGCTCACCAATGAAGAACCTTACAGCAACTTCATCTCCTCTCCACCATTTACCAAGAGCTCTTGATTTTGTTGCTTCACATGAGACGTGTCTTGTCTCCCACAACCAAGCTCTACCAAAGAAAAGAACGTGGATGCTTAAGGCAAATGAGCCTTACTGCCCCAGCCCTCCAAAGATCCAACCTTTCCTCCTTTTCTTCACTTTCCTTCTTTCTCTAGATCCTTTTCTCTACAGATCTGGATCTTCTTTCTCTCTTTCTGGTTTTGCTTCTTCTAGATCTGAGACTTTCCTTACTGAAATCTCAGTCATCCTCAAAGCTTCACTCATGCCTAGAATCTCCACCTAAGCTACGAGTTCCTGCTTCCACAAAACACAGCCTCTATGACGAACACACTCTTCCGCTTCACTTCTTGTCAAAGCATGATTCTTGGCTTGAGAGAACCACGAAACACAGAACCTTGCTCTGATACCACTCTGTTGAGAATCCAGAGGCTCAAAGGCGTCACCTTTACAGAGCTTAGACCCCAACAAACCAAGACCTGAAGCAGTTGCTGACATACTACAGAGACTGTAACATAAAGTAGTACAGAACAGAGTATAGAGAGAAAGAGAATGGAGAAGGGAGCACACACACAATTTAAGGAGTTCACGCCCATTAACAAGGGTCGCTACATCTCCCCGAGACTGTTGCTCGGAATCCACTAGAAGGAAAACACATTACAAGTGATTCACACTCAAGAACTCACTATGTAGTACTTCATGTGTCACTTGCTGTAACACATGAGAAAACTCACCCAAAGCTTATACTTTTAGGTTTCTCTCATCCTTCTATCTACTTTGTGTGGCTACATTGCTCACCAACCTTCTACTCTCTCATGTCTACCTCTAATTTATATATAAGGAGACAACTCCAAAACCCTAGTGCATTTTAATTCACAAGAAGCCAAAGAACCTTATCTCTTGCTTTGTAGTCCCAAAAACATAACCCAACCATAGTAACTTATGCTAACTATAGTTTGTTCTTGTTTAACCTTTGTTTGACTTGTAAACTCCAACATCAAGTTATCATCTTCACAGTTAGACTATTATAAAACAGTAAAAACTCTTTGTAATGACCTTGATGGTGCAAGATAATTGACACTAAGACACGGTAGAACAATTAACAACGATTCATAATTCCTAATTTCAGCAATTAACAATGATTCTTAAAAAAGAATTCCTAAACGATTACTCTCTCGTGTCGTTATTTTAGACTTATTATTTTGTTTTAAAAAGTATCTTTTTACGTTTCCAATTTGATTTTTCATATACAATTCTTGCTTTGACCCTTATTTAAAAATAATAACATTTGAATTTAAATAATTTATATTTAATTATTGATATATTAAATAAATATATATATTTATATATTTTAAGAATTTCTAAATTTGCATGAATTGCGTTAAAGTGACACTTTTAGATAAACAGATGGAGTATTAAACAACGTTTTAAACAAAGATTCCTAAACAAGTAACAGCATATTTATAGTAGTTCCTAAACATATTCCAAAGATTCATAATTCGTTATTCCAACAATTGTTAAACAAACAACATATTCATATAATTCCTAAACGATTAACAAAGAATTGGAAATAGATTGCGAAGCAAACATCAAGTGATGATTGATTGCTTGGTGTACATGAATTTGAAGGGTCTGCTTGGTGGACCATACCTCAAATTTATTAACCACATGTTTGAATTTTTCAATATAACTGGAAAATTGTGATATCTACTCAAGCTCTTCGACCATTCACGAGACAGTCGTATATCAGAATCTTCAAGCATCTAACTAACGAATATCAACACTCAAACAAATTACATCTTATTATCAATTTATTTTTTAATTTGTCATGCCAACAAAGCAGACTCATCTCACCCCAAAGCAGGTCAACAAAAATATTTACTTTAATCAATTTTTTAAAAACAACATGAAAGCAAAGATTATGAGTCTCTGATTATAAAATTCGTACACTAAAAAAGTAAGGAAATGAAAAGAAAAAGAAATACTAACTAAAATAATATGAAAACATGTAAACCATAAAATATGAAAATATTTAAAATAGACTTTTGAATAAAGAAAACATAAAAGAAAATGTGAATTTAAGAGATTTTTTTTTTAAAAGACGAAATTTTTAAAAATTATTAGATTAATAATAATTATCTTATCGATAAATTAATAACTCTATAAATTAATAAAATATTTTATTTCTAACATTATTAATTTATAGAATTTATACAGTAAATTGTTGGCTTCTTCTTTGGTCATTCTTTTAAGTGACAAAATATTCGATTTAAAAAAAAACTGAGGATGAAAAGTAAGGTCCCGTACTCCTGTTTTTTTTAAAAACCATTATGTTGAAAAAAAATAAAAATAAATAAGCGATATAAATTTAGGAAGAGTTCATAATGTTACAAGAGTTTCAAAAAGTTTGTAAAACAACTTCTAAATCATTTAATACTCTTTAATGAAATTAGAAGAAAAAAATCGTTTATAAATCTATAAGTTTATGCCCAAAGAATAAAAAGTCTATGTTTTTTTTTTTTTTTTTTAGGAAGAGTTCATAAGTGGAAAAAATAATAATAATAAGCGATATAAATTTAGGAAGAGTTCATAATGTTACAAGAGTTTCAAAAAGTTTTGAGAATTTTTTTAAAATACCACTTTAATAATACTGCTTTCAAAAGTACAATTCTATGATATTTATTTTCAAAAATACAACATCATAAATTTGTTTATAAAAATTCAAATTTATATGGGTTTATAAAACATGTTTTATAAGGTTTTATATAAATTTGAATTTTTATAAATCTTTATAAATTTGAGCTTTAGAAACCTTTATAAATTTGGTATTTTTGAAAATAGACATCAATGAAGTGTACTTTTGAAAAGTAGTATCATAAAAGTTGTATTTTTGAAATTTCCCCAAATTTTTTAAAACAACTTCTAAATCATTTAATACTCTTTACTGAAATTAAAAAAAGTTGTTTATAAATCTATAGTTTGTAACTTTGTAGTAGTTTTCGAGTTTTAGAATTTTAATACTACCTATTAGTACATATTTTTGACGAAAAAATGTCAATATTGGTTGCGACGGGATATCTCGATAAACGATTATCCGTAATCGGCGGGCGTAGCTTGTTCTTGTTTTATTTTAGTGCACTTCGAAACAACTATTTTTAATTATTCTTATTAGTATATTACTTCATTTACGTTTTTAGGATTTTTATAAGAATGCTTGTCTATCTCATCTCAACTTTTCGATAAACTACTACTCTTTCCGTTTCATAGAATGTCATTTTAACTTTTTTTTTGTTTCACAAAAAATGTCATTTTGTATTTTTAATGCAAAAAAATCAAACAAAATTTTAATTTTAATTTTTTGTATTAGTGTATTAATTAGAAAGAAAAAAATTGTTAAATGTATTAATAAGTGTAATATAGAACTTTAAATAGTTTTATTAATATGTGTAAAATAACACTTTTTTGTAAAACATAAGGAGTATTAAATTGCGATCTCTTCTACCAAGAAAAAAAAAGAATATGAGGTAGGAAAACGACATAGATAAAGAGCTCCTTCGAATTTAATGCTTCACATTTACTCCTTCACCCACACACCTTTTGTCCCTTTTTTAATGCTCTATTGGAGTTTTAAAAATACTTTATAGTACACAATAAATTATTCAAATAAAACTTCAACTTATAAATTAATTATATTTTAATTTATACCTTTACAGAAAAATAAAAGTATATGAGGAAAACAAGTAAATGGAAATTTTAAATAAAATATATGTATAAATTTATTTATAAACACACAAATTTATCAAAATGTTGCAAAAATGTCTTCGGCCGTTAGTTTCTTGGGATGTGTCAGAAACTCGTTCGAAACATGTGTTATACGAATTTCTGAATAAAATAAAACAATTCCACTTTCCTAAGAAAAACTGTTTTTTTTTTTGTACATTCCTAAGAAAAACCATAAATCTTCGTATCTGCATGCAAAGTCGACGTATATATATTAATGTCTATATAATAGACATGTAAGTAAGACATTGGCTTTCGATCCAAATGACCCTTTTTAAGAGAAGTAGCAAGAAAAAAGGTAACTAAAACGCAAACCAATTATAAAAGAGAGTTTTATTTTTTTTTACAGAAAAGTCCATTTTTTCTGACAAGAGAAAGACCATAAGAAAGAGACATACAAAATTTAAACAAAAACAATTAATTTTTTAAATAAAATAACAATCCTAACCTTATTGGAAATTTTAATTTCCAAATTCATTTATCTTCCCCGGACCGTCGTTTTCTAATGTTCTGTCACTCTCCATACTCTCAGGCCTTCAAATATTGAAAATCAAATGACATATGGAGCTGCTTAAAAAAATAATATTCCTCCATTTAAATGTTTTCATATAATCGTCCTTGTAATGTTACTTCTTTGGAGTTGAAAATTCTATTTAACCAAATCGGCTTGGATTCTTGTAACATAGTGATTGTAAGTAAAGTGTGTGCAGAGTAGTTACCAGTTTGGAAGACAAACATTTAATACAATGTAAAGTCTTTTGGCACAAACATTTAATGTGACCTTCGATGATTAAATACACATTGTAATTAGATCAAAGAGGTACATGTTTATGTCAAACATTAGGCTACATAATCATAATTATATATCTGGAAAGTCTAATTATGCTCATTTGATCACTAGAAAAAGTGTGGGGGTGAAAACATAAAGATAAGAAAATCAGTGGGTAAAAGAGTAAAAGAAAAACAAATACTGGGGTTGTAAGAGAGAGAGAGATTGTTACTGGATTTGCCAGCAACTGGACTGTGACACATGATTTGGCCTTGGAGAAAAGGTAACTGCTTTTCATCTCTTAATTATCTCTCTCTCTCGCTCTTCCATGGTGGGTTCTTTGCAGCACGAAAGCTCAAAGCTTTGCACAGAAGGTACAGAGAGAATCAGAGAAACCACAAACAAAGAGTCTACTTTTCTTTTTGTTTCTATTTGATATTTTTGTTATTTACTTTTTCACCCGGTGGTCAAATGTCTTCCTCTCTACTCTTCTTCCCTTTGGTCTGAGACTTTTGTTACTACTATAGAGTCCGTGAGAGAAGAAAAATGTTGAGAACATGAGGGGAAAAAGGGAAAGTTTTTTTGTTTTTTCGACTTGAGAATCTCTTCGATCTACATCTCTATTTTGCAGCATTCTTGAGGAAAATGAGGAAACATGGATGGCAACTTCCATACCACCCTCTTCAGGTACTCCAAAATCTTCTTATTCCAACTCGGAATGTTTTGATTTTGAGGTGAAATTTTGTAACTTTTTGTACTTTCTGGGTAGGTGGTGGCTGTTGCTGTGTTCTTGGCTCTAGGGTTCGCTTTCTACGTCTTCTTTGCTCCCTTTGTAGGGAATAAGATTCATCAGTACATTGCGATGGGAATTTACACTCCTCTGGTAAGCTAAATTTATTTACTTTGCTTTCTGAAATCAAATCTGTTTTTTGCTCATGGATCAGTAATTTTTGAATGCTTTAGAGATCAAAATTGTGTACTTGTTGACCGTTTTGTGTGTTGTCTCTATTCTGTTGTCTTTCTATTTCCGTGAAATGCTTATCTTTTTCTCAAGTACATAGACCATTGGTTCCACAATCTAACATATCTTGTGAAATTTGTTACTTATAGCTAATTTGGGAAATTGGATTTTGCATTCCTTCTAGTTGGATCCTGATCCGGTCCCATCAAGAGATTATAAGCCTCGCGTATTCCTGAAAATGGTCGAGCTAGCTCGAGATACTCCTTGATTCCGAGCCAAACTTTAGGTCTATGGTTGAAACTTCGATCTTACATCTGTGGATATGCTATTTCATCCTGTAACTTTATCAATCATTTTAGTAGCAACAGATATTCAAGCATTTCCCTCATTGAGTTTGTCTTACAGCTAAAGCCTTCTACTTTGGTACTTTGGGGTTGAATTTTTTTGCATACAATGTGGTATCATTACAGCCATCGTATTTTCAATCCTTATGTAAACATTGGGTCTTAGAGAATTATGTTCTACTTTTTCCTTATTTGGAGGAGCATTGAGTTGGTATCCTCTTAGAGATTTACATGTATCAGTGACATTTTCTTTCCAGATTACATGTGTGGTTGGACTGTATATATGGTGCGCGGCTTCAGATCCTGCAGACCGTGGAGTTTTCCGGTCAAAAAAGTACCTTAAAATTCCTGAAAACGGGAAATTTCCTCAGTCAAAGGATGCAAAAGATGGCTGTGGATCAACTACAGGTGGTGCTAAGTCTCATGACGGCACATGTGTACAGGATGCAGAAAATGGAACTAACAAGAAATTGGAGTCATCAGAAAGATCTTTTCTCCTGCGTTTGCTTTGCTCTCCTTGTGCATTGCTCTGTAGTTGTTGCAGTGGAAGAGATGAATCTTCTGAGCAACAGATGAGCGAGGATGGGATGTTTTATTGCAGTCTGTGTGAAGTTGAGGTGCGGGAAACACTTGAAATCGCAAACTCCTTGACTTGTGGTTTTATTATTTCATCTGATTTGCTTCGGAGTTTACATATGCTCAGGACTAATAATTGTCTGAATATTGTACTTCCTTTTGCAGGTCTTCAAATACAGCAAGCATTGCAGAGTCTGTGACAAATGCGTGGACCGTTTTGATCATCATTGCAGGGTATTAAAAGGATTTGCCTGAAAAATTTCTGACTTTTCTTAAATCCTTCGTTCTGTTTTAAACTTCTTATCTTCTTTTGCTTATGGGCTTGTGTAGTGGCTAAACAACTGCATTGGCAAGCGGAATTACCGAAAATTCTTCAGCCTTATGGTATCAGCTATTTTTTTGGTAAGGTTGCATTGATCTTTCAGGACTTCCTAAAAAAAGTTCTCTTCTGTTTCTCTCTCTGCCGTGAAATGCTCTGAATAATTCTTCCTTTGGTTGATGAAACCGAGAGCTGGTTGTTATATATACCAAGTTCAAGTTAATTGTATTATTAACTTACAGAAACTTTGTTTATTCCCCTTGGGGCTTGATCTTGCAGCTCATTATGCAATGGTCAACTGGGATATTTGTGCTCGTATTATGTTTACTCCGAAGAAACCAGTTCAATGCAGACATTTCCTTAAAATTGGGAAGCAGCTTCTCTCTAATTCCATTTGTTATAGTCGTTGTAAGTTATCCTCTCTTACCATTGATCTTCCCCTATTGTCTCGTAAATGCAAGATATGAAGGTTTCTTTCCCTTGCAGGCAGTTTGCACTCTATTAGCAATGCTGGCAACGCTACCACTTGCTCAGCTTTTCTTCTTCCACATACTTCTCATTAAGAAGGTTGTTTCCAATGCTCAAGTACATGCTAAAACTTTTGCTCTTTTAACTGTGTGATTTAACTAAATGAATTCCTCTAACAGGGAATCAGTACATACGACTACATAGTTGCGCTTAGGGAACAAGAGCAAGAGCAAGAAGCTGGTGGAGGTCAACAAAGCCCTCAAATGTCGATGATCAGCTCATTCACTGGACTAAGCAGTGCTAGCTCCTTCAATACATTTCATCGTGGGGCCTGGTGCACACCACCGCGCTTGTTTCTTGAGGATCAGGTACCATTAATACCCAAATTTTTTCTGCCTTGTTGACTATAACTTGCTCTAATGCGTGTGTGTTTCTATGTGCAGTTTGATGTAGTTCCTCCAGAGAATGCGTCTGTAAGTTCATATGGAAAGAAGTCAGTGGTTGAGGAACGCGTCAAGAAGAAGACCCAACCTGTGAAGATCAGTCCATGGACTCTAGCACGTCTCAATGCAGAAGAAGTTTCAAAAGCAGCAGCAGAAGCAAGAAAGAAATCCAAGATAATTCAGCCAGTGGCGAGGCGGGAAAATCCGTTTGTTGGGTTAGAAGCCAGCAGCAGCTTTGGTGGAAGCAGCCGTAGAATGTTCCCAGCAAAATTTGAAGCTGTTAATAGTAACGGGAAGCAGAGAAGGCAATCTAAGCGAATACGGTTACCAGCAGAATTGCCTCTAGAACCGCTGATGAATGTTCAGACAAAAGCAGCTATGGAGACATCAAGTAGCTCAGGGCTAGCTCCTCTTCGGCTAGAAGCAAGAAGCGCGTTTCAGACAAGCCGAGCAATGTCGGGATCCGGTGGTGTAATGGTGACATCTTCACCAGAGAGCAGCTTAGACTCGCACGATATTCACCCTTTTAGAGTTTCGTCTGAAGCAGAAGATTCAGCGCAGCTCAATGGGTTTTCTTCAGCTGTTGGTCTGATAGGACAACAACAACAACAACAACAATCCATGATGATGATGATGCCATTGTCAAGGTCTACAAGTGATGGCTACGATGCTTCTGGTGGAGAAGACAGTGATCAGGTCCCTTCTAGAAACATCCACAAATCAAGATGAGAGAAGCATTATAATCACTCTCTAGTTTTGGCTTTGAAGTGTTGAGAATCCTTGAGGCATTCTTTGATTCAAATGGATCTATCAAGAAAAAAAAAGTCAACATTCTCAGACAAATGATTTATGGGGCTCTCACAGTACCTGCCAGGAGCTCTTAGGAGAAGTACCAGTGGAAAAACAAAAACAAAAACAAAAAGGGGCAAGACTTTTGTGGATTCTTAAGATTTTATTTACAAGGTACTGAGCAATTTGAACATGATCTTGTAGTGATTGACCTGAACTTTCTTTGCTTGTTTGTTAGGAAAAAGCTTTGTTTAAAAAATATCAAATTGTGATTCAAAGAAACTGTGGTTTAAAGAAAGTGTTGGGTTTTGACAGCTCTTATATATTCACCTGCTTGATCCAGAATGAGCCTAATCTAATTATTTTTTCTTTGAAAATATTTGGGATTGCGTCACTTAAAATAATTCACCAAAGGAGGGATTGAGTTTCTAATCTCTTTACTACACATACTTTCTTGGGTAGTAAAATCTTGGAAAATGGCATTAGCAAAATCATAAATACTATGAAATATGGTTAATGCTCATAAATACGGTACTAAAAAACCATGATTTTAGTCATTTTACACATATTCTTTTAGTAAATAACTAAATTCTAAATCCGTGCGTCTGCACTAGATATTTTTTTTTTGTAATACATAAAATGTGAAATGAGAAATAAGAACTAATTTAAATATTTTTTATTCAAATATGTTTAATTTGTAATTTTTAAGTTTATAAAAGATTTAATAAATATTTGGTAACATGTTTAATACATGTTTGACAACATGTTTAATATATGTTTGGCAACAAATTTATTTAATACATATTTGGTAAATGTTTAAGTTTATAACATATGTAATAAATGTTTGGTAACATGTTTAATACATGTTTGACAGCATGTTTAATACTATATGTTTGGCAACAAATTTAATTTATTTTAAAAAATAAGGGATATTTTAGAAACATAATCCAAATGTACTTCTTTTTAAATAGTATAGATATGATACCATTCAAGATAACATATAATCGGATAGAATAATTATATTATATGCATACAACATTACTTATTTACGATTGTTGTTGAATTGTTTTGTAATAATTTTCATAATTTTTTCAAGTGTTAAAAAAAAAACTATTTTACCTAGGGGGAAAATAAGATAACTTTCCTTTTCGGAAATAGAAAGAAATGCGGCAAAAAGAAGTAATTACTTACTACTATATCTCTATCCCCACGCGTCTTTCTGTTACGACCCGAACTGAAACACAGACTCGGACCCGGATCCGAAACTGACCCATGTTAACACCTATAAACACCGAATGTTACGGCTTCGTCACCGTCACATTCCCCAATAGACCCGGTTCACTTTTCGAAACTCTGTCTCTCTCGATGATCCCAATTCTTGATTACCATAATTTCTGTTTAAAGCTTAAAAACAAGAACGAAAAATCTTCACTTTACAATCGATTCTTATACCCAACAACAAAATATAAATCCGAGTTTATGGTCTCGTGCGTTCGTTGGAAATCGAAAAAGCATGGGTAAGGAGTTTTGTGGAACGAATCAAGGATCCGATTCCCGGAAATCGGAGATAGAATCATCAAGCAGTGACCATCAATTCCACTCCATGAACGCGCTTGAGATCCTGAGGGAAACCGTTCGGATTCTCCGGTACAATCTAGCTGCTTTCATGTTAATCGCTTCTCTTTTGATCTGTCCTGTTTCCGCGATTCTCTTACCCAACCTCTTGGTTGATCAATCAGTCGTTAATTCACTCACAGTCAGGCTTCTCTTACTCGCCAAATCCAGTGGCCTCCCTCTCTTGCCTTTCGTGAGAAACTCGTGTCAGAAATTCTCCGAAACAGCTGTTTCTTCTGCCATGTGTTTCCCTTTGTTCATCACTCTCTCGCTTTTATCCAGAGCAGCCGTCGTTTACTCTGTCGATTGCACTTACTCGAGGAGAAAAGTTGTCATCAGCAAGTTCTTTGTGATCATGCAGAGACTATGGAAGCGTCTTGTATTCACTTACTTGTGGGTTTGTCTTGTCATTGTTGTTTGCCTCACTTCCTTCTGCGTCTTCCTCGTCTCCGTCTGTAGCTCATTCTTTGTTCTTGGCTTCTCTCCTGATTTCAATGCCTACGGAGCCATCTTTGTTGGTCTGGGCTTCTCAGTAGTGTTTGCAAACGTCATAATAATCTGCAACACAACCATCGTGATCTCGATTCTCGAAGATGTTTCCGGGCCACGAGCGTTGGTTAGAGCAAATGATCTGATCAAAGGGCAGACTCAGGTGGGTTTGTTGATATTTCTAGGATCAACGATTGGATTGACGTTCGTGGAAGGATTGTTTGAGCATAGGGTGAAGATTTTGAGCTATGGGGATGGGTCTTCGAGGATATGGGAAGGTCCTCTTCTTGTGCTCATGTATTCGTTTGTGGTGCTTATTGATACAATGATGAGTGCTGTCTTCTATTTTAGTTGCCGGTCGTATAGTATGGAAGCAGTGGAAGCTTTGGAAGCTTCGGGAGGCGAAACTAGACCGATTCTTGAAACCGCCGTGGCACAAGATTTGTCTCTTCTCTAAGAATGTCTTTTAGTTTTTCTTAGAACATGAGGATGGAAGGACAGTGCAAAGGAGGTGCTTTTTTTATTAAAAAATAGACTTTTGGTTGCATTTTGTGCAACAGACGTATATTTGAGAGGCCATGTATATGAACGGAGAATTCTAGTCGAGCAATTTTTTTTTTGTTTCTGGGCTTTCCTTACATTTTGCGATGTTTAATCTCTCCCCAAGAAGTTTTTTCTTTTTTGTGTGGTGAACCATCTTTGGAAATGGGAGTGTTGGTCTGGTTAAAGTTGGGTATACTATTGAATTAGACTGAGCTTTTGAAATAGCTTTGATGTGTTCTTCTTTATTGTCGATGTTCTTGTTTAAATAGCTTTGATGTGTTCTTGTTAATTAGTCGTTTCTTGTCATTCTCGCGATATAAGGAGCCACAACGATCTCTTTTAGATTTTCCTTCAATTACCAAGAGTCCAAGATGGGTTTTGGGGTTATGCATTAGCATTAGCATTAGCCCAATTGTTTGGGCAGTTTCTTATTCATGTTTGGTTCTCTCAAGTATGAGAAATGCTGCTTAACCATTGGGCTTGGTCCTAGGCCTTGGCAAACAAATCCGGATTCGAAAATCCGAACCGGTACGTACCGACCCGAAAATAACCGAACCGAAGGGTTTCAGATCCATAAAAATACCGAACGGATCCTAAACTAACTGAACCGGTACCGAACCGAAAACTAAATGGGTACCCGAAATATAATTATATACCCAAAAATATTAATTATATTTAGATATGATATAACTCAAATACCTAAAATTACAATTATAAATCCGAATATATTATTTATTTTTCGGGTATTTCGAGTATATCGAATACACCTATTTTGGTTTTTTCAAGATTTTTTGGGTATTTTGGATACATTCATATACTTTTGGATACTTTCGTATAAGAACCGAACCGTACTCGAATTTTTTTCAGATCTTCAAAAAAATACCGAACCGATTCAAACCTGTAGGATACAAAACCGACCCGATCCGAATTTTAAATATATTCGATCAGTACCTACACCTCTTGATCCGAAAATACCAGATTCGAATATCCGAATGTCCACCCCTTGGTCATGTAATACTTTTTATTCCAATGCATTTAAAGGTAAAGTATATACATAATTTAGGCTTTGGCCAATATGTAAAGTTGAATGAATTGATTGAACTTTCGGTTTTGACCTTTTTCTAAAGTAAATATGGAAATTTGGTTAGGAAAAAAAAAGTTTGTAAAAGGATTTATATGGTCTTAATTTAGATGGTTCAGATTTCTTTCTGTTAAAAGGTATTTTCTCTAGATGGTCTTAATTTTTTTAGGAAGTAAAGTAAACAAATATAGAGTTTACGTTAGTTAGAATAGTTATGGTTTTGGCTCTCACTTTTTTATTTTTTGGGTTAAATGTATATTTCTTTTACAGGCATTCTTAGCCTAGACTGTAAATTGTAGGACGTCGTTAGTCGTTACGGTGGTTTTTTGGAGCGAAGCAGACATTTTGCATGAAAATTGAGAGGATAATCATGGTGACGAGAATGCAACTTTGGTATTTTCGACATCTAGTAGCCTAACATTTAAATTTTCGTATTTTTCCAAATTACCAATAAATTCCCATTGATTGAACGTAATTGATAATTTCCAGTCATATTCTTTCTAGCACAAGATGGCATCTTCACCTAATAATTCTGAATTTCTGATGTCGTAATAGTCTTGCATTTTTTAGTTATTTAAACTTTACTATTTTGTTTATTTTTTTTAACATCTGTTATGATCAAAACATTATCTAACGCTTTCATGTTTATATACTAAGATGAGTGGAGTGGGTGTTATACCGATTGTGTGGTAAAGTTTAACAAAAAAGGGTATAATCGGCAGCCTATTGGCCCATTGGCCCATTGGAACGTTGGGCTCACTCAACCCTGCAGATAAACCTGTTTTCATAAAAGACTGTAACTTACAAACACTATCCAGTCTGTTGGGACACCAATATTTACAAATATGCTATGATCTCCATGAGTGTTTTATATTTGCATTCCCGTATTGAAAATGTTGGTTATTGAGATGACGAAAGACCAAACATATAGCACGTTCGAATATCTTTTCTATTATGAGTTGTTGGAGTTGATTTGTTTGAATTCAAGACATAATATTCAAGAAAAATTTCAATAGGTTCTCCGAGGAGGCCGATTTATGATTCTCTAGACTCATATCATTTTTTGAGCATTTGTTGATATGATCTCTTTCTTCTTCTCCTTTAACTTGGAGTTTTTTTTTCATATAAACTTTCAATCAAGCAGTTAGGACAATCACAGACATCAAAGAACTTGTGAGTCGTTGTATCCGAGAATGAATAAATAGGATCTCCAAGTGAATTGAAGGATTCGATCGGGACACCGGGCAAGTATACGTCTTGTTTTATGGTATGTGTATATGCGCTTGGAGAGATTGTATTTCAATACAGAACGTCGAAAGTCGTGACTTTCCACCATTTTGTTGTTTAAATGTTATCTCAATGGCTCCGTCTTTTCTTATGTCGATGGAAGAGTCAACGAACTGGATTGACATACTATTTTGATGGAATTTCTCATAATTTTTCACCCATAATACTGTGAATAGCTTAACTAGCTCATCTTTAGGGATTTGTCTGGGAATATGGATGCATGATGAACTATTTGATCATAGAGTGAATTCGACCATTATTCGATTCGATTTTCACAAAATAATACACTACTAATACTGTATCCGATTTGAAAAAAAAACAGATATCCGCAATTACTTGTATTAGATTTGTTAACTGTACAATTAGTTAATATATAGGTAATTTTAAATGAGTATTTACGAGTCGGTAAATATTGACAGTATGAAATGGGTAGTTAAAAGAAAATCAATTTTAGATATCGGATATCTAACCGTTATCCGTAGATAATAGAATTATGATACGTTTTATCCGATTCAAAAACTATATGTATTTTTTACGAGATGGGTATAAGTTGTATAGTGGATTGTGGATGGTTAACTTGTTATGGTATCCATTCCTAGCTAAAAGCTACCGTACATTCTTCTCCAGCTATAATAATAGTCTTGGTTTCTCACAGTTCAAATGCATCTAGAGTGGTTAACATAAAGAGACACATTTTTTTGTCAACTAACCTGCATAGACAAGAACAAAGATTTAACAACACAGAGACAGTTCGTTCATTCGAGATGTGTTACAGTTTGGCAAAATATGATTTTGTTAACTTAAAATTTAGTCAAAAAAAATTGAAAATATTGAGATTAACCTAATAATTAGCTTGAATGTATAGTTTTAGCGGGATTTTAGCCTATTCCCACATGAACTATGCGTCTCCTGATTATTCATACACGAGGTATCGAGAAATGCCAAAACCATCATAAACTATCTTTAAATTTGAATTTCCTACATGAATTTTTGAGAAGTGGTCAATTTCAACAAAACCGTTAACGGAGTGAGTTTTCCGTTCGGTTTTATCTGATTAGACATTAAACCGATTTTTTTTTTTTTTTTTAGAGAAATATGAACAAAAAAATTAGAAAATTACTAAGCAAAGGCTGGCTCGCACGTGACTGAGAGTATTTCTCTCTTCTTCTTCGTCTTCGGGTAGATAAGTTCCCTCTCGAGCCCCCACACATCTCCATCGAAACCTCCCAAAGGGACTTTGGTAGGACTTGGTTTTCCTCTTTAGGATCTGGGAACTTTAGGGTTTTGAGTTTTGTCTGTTGTATCAATGTTTTGATCTCGTACACTCTACATGATTCCGAGGGTTATGAGGCGTCGCTCTGCAGAAGTTGCTCCTACGGAGCCTACGGAGAAGGGAAATGGGAAGAATCAGACCAATCGAATCTGTTTGTTGGTGGCTTTATCACTCTTCTTCTGGGCATTGTTGTTGTACTTCCATTTTGTTGTCATAGGGAGCAGTAGCATTGATAAACAGATCCGATTGCAACCTAGCTATGCCCAACCTCAGCCATCATCTGTCTCTCTTCGGGTAGATAAGTTCCCTCTCGAGCCCCACACATCTCCATCGAAACCTCCCAAAGGGACTTTAGTTACTACTGTCGATAAACCAATACTCCCTCCTACCCCTGTAGCCAACTCTACGTCGTCCACTTTTGAGCCTCCTAGAGTTGTCGAGAAACAGGGGTTTCCGTTTATAAGAGCGTTGAAGACCGTAGACAACAAAAGCGATCCGTGTGGAGGGAAGTACATTTATGTTCACGATCTTCCCTCCAGGTTCAATGAGGATATGCTAAGAGACTGTAAGAAGCTTAGTCTCTGGACTAACATGTGCAAGTTCACCACCAATGCTGGCCTTGGCCCGCCGCTCGAGAATGTTGAAGGTGTCTTCTCGGATGAAGGCTGGTACGCCACTAATCATTTTGCTGTTGATGTGATATTCAGCAACCGGATGAAGCAGTACAAATGCTTGACGAATGATTCTTCCCTTGCTGCTGCCATTTTTGTGCCTTTCTATGCTGGATTCGACATTGCTAGGTACCTGTGGGGATACAATATCTCAACCAGGGATGCTGCTTCGCTTGAGCTGGTCGATTGGCTCATGAAGCGGCCTGAGTGGGAAATAATGAGGGGAAAAGATCATTTCCTTGTGGCGGGTAGGATAACGTGGGATTTCAGGAGGTTGTCTGAAGAAGAAACTGATTGGGGCAACAAGCTTCTCTTCTTACCGGCTGCCAAGAACATGTCTATGATTGTGGTCGAGTCAAGCCCATGGAACGCAAACGATTTCGGGATCCCCTACCCAACCTACTTCCACCCTGCAAAGGACTCAGATGTGTTTGAGTGGCGAGAGCGGATGAGAAACCTGGAAAGGAAGTGGCTTCTTCTTCTTCGTCTCTCTAATTTAAACTTGGTTCGGTCCATGGAGAAGGGACCAAACCGGTGGCGGAGAAGAATTGACTCTAGTCGAAATGGAGAGATTAGAGAAGTAACTAGTCGAAATCGAAACAATTTTGGGTAAAATCAGGGAATTACCCGAGGCTAAGGGGGAGCCAGAGAGAAGATCGCGTCGAAATTTGAAGGTGATGAAGAAGAAAGTTTATAGATTTTACGTTGAAGAGAACGATTGTGCCAATCGTATTCTAAGGAGACGAAGAAAAAAGAAGACGAAGAAGAAGAGAGAAATACTCTCAGTCACGTGCGAGCCAGCCTTTGCTTAGTAATTTTCTAATTTTTTTGTTCATATTTCTCTAAAAAGAAAAAAAAATCGGTTTAATGTCTAATCAGATCAAACCGAACGGAAAACTCACTCCGTTAACGGTTTTGTTGAAATTGACCACTTCTCAAAAATTCATGTAGGAAATTCAAATTTAAAGATAGTTTATGATGGTTTTAGCATTTCTCGATACCTCGTGTATGAATAATCAAGAGACGCATAGTTCATGTGGGAATAAGCTAAAATCCCTAATTTTAGCACGGAGACGAAGTAAGTAGCACTCAAATTGTATACGATTGCACGTATAGTTAAAAATATAACTTTCAATTGACAAAAAAAACTTTCAATATAATACAAATTTAAATTTATATACCATATATACAAAAAATAGCATATAAATAAAGAAAAAGAGAGAGAGAGAATTGAGACAGTTTGGTACTAGTTCTCTCACTTTTCTGAAGAATTTAAGTTCCCGAGAACTAGAAAAGATGAAAAGATGAAAAGATGAAAAGATGTACATTTTCATATTCTTTCTCCTTTTCATATTTTGTGACAACTCACAAAAACACAGACAATGCCTCTTTTTGTTCTCTCCTCTTTTATTTCATTTGTTATAAATAAAAATCATTTATCATCATCTCTTTGGTCCTCTGTGTCGTCGTTATTGTTTGCAAAACTTAAAATAAATATTTTGATATTTTTGCTGCAACTCTCTGTCCATTCATTAACTGCACTTTCTTCCAACTTGCAAACTATTCATTTTTTTTCTCCTTTTCTCACTTTTGTCCTTTCTTGTTTTGGGACTTTCACATTTCCAAACTCCCGAAGCTTTATTTGTTTCAGAGCATTTAATTTTGGTATTTTCAATTTTAATCCCAAATATAATTATCTCTCTTAAATCATGACAATTTGAAGGCAAAAACTTTGGAGTCCCTACAAATTACTACTCTTTTAGTTTTCGAGTGTTTGGTTGAAATTTTGACCTTGATGTGATATTGAATGTGATGGAATTATTACTACTATAGTTGGAGTTTGTTGGAACAAAATTTATAAGAGTTTGAGGATTTTATAAATATATGTATGTGTGAATTGAAATGAGACATTTGGCATAAATAAAAAAGCCTTGTGAATGTAAAAAGGAAAAATCTTAAAAAAAGGAAAAGCCTTAAAAAAGGAAAAGCCTACAAAAAAAGAAAAGCCTTAAAAAAAAGAAAAACCTAAAAAAAAAGAAAAACCTAAAAAAATGAAAAGTGAGGGACATATAAAAAGTCTCACATCGCTAGTTGGAAATAATTTCCTCTATGATCTTTTCCTATATATAGGATCGACTCTCTTGAGGGAAAGACATCAAATCACACACAGAAAACACACTTACAAAAAAAAAATTCCTTCAATTCTCTACAGCTTACAGCTTAGAGTAAGTCTTTATTCGAGAGTATCGTAGTATAATGTTCGATAGATCTGATATCAAGTGTAGATGATACATATTACTTTGGTTGTATCCTAGGACTCATGGATCTATTAAAACCCGTCGCACTACGGGAGATTCTTAAAGTTAAGGAAAGAGATTCATCTCGCATCCTTACATTTATTTTATTGCTTTATCGTTTTATGAATCGTCTGTTTCTTACTGTTTATTTATATAAATCGTGATTAAATCTCTCCTGTCTATTGTGCGATAATTTTGGTCCTACAGAGTTTTGGTGTTGATGATATGTTCCCATTTCGATATTATTGAAATGTTCCAAAAGAAAACAAAAACTGACATTCATAAGGTTTTGTGGTTGTGATCGTAGAAACTTATTAAATGATCAACTTCAAGCATCTAAGAACTTTTATTTTTTTTGTTTTTCCCCTTTTAAAAGAGTTTCATAAAAAATGTAGAATTCACTGTTTGGGCTTTTTCAAGTTCAATAATTGGCGGTGGTTTGGTATTGATAATAGTAACATGTGATGAATTGAAATGGAACACTATTATTGTACAGAACGAAACCTAATTCATACAGTAGAGTATATAAATAAGTTAGTTTTAGTGAATATAAATAATAATAAGCTAGTTTATTTATTTTATTGCATATGTTTTTTTCTTTCTTAAATACCATCGTTTTTAACGGATATCATGGATGTTCTTAACAAAAATCATGTTGTTTTACTCGATGAAATCTTCCGAACTCAAAATGTGGGAAGATTCTTCATCTTAACACTGCCTTCTAACTCAAGGAACTCAAATCAAGAACTTAGAAAGAACAGGATCAAGAACATAACTCAACAGTAAAACATGAGATTCTTGACATTATCACTTAATTTAGGGAGAGGAATCGTCTTGGGAGGACTCACTCGAGACACAGAAGGAGTTTCAGATGATCTCTCGATGTATAGCCTTCCTCTGTAGGCTGCAAGGTGAGCGTAATATGCCGGCGGCACTATCGAAACAGGTTTCGTGCACCTCACGAAAGTGTAACATAAGTTATACACAAGTCTCTGCAGTTCATCTGAAGTAAACTCGTTTTCGTCCCACAAGATGTGATAATGCGTTGGCCTGCTCGTGCCCTTCACTCCCAAATGGCTACACAGATAGAAATCAAACTCTTTAGGATGAGTTATCACGGTATCGACCACTGTTCCAGGAGGGATGTTCTCATGGTCAGGATCGCACCGGAACAGCCTCGTGTGGTGCCTTTTCTGGACCACGGCGAACGTGATGCTCGGGTTGTAACCGTGGAACTTAGAGCAAGCGGTTTTAATGGATTGAAGCTCTTCTTGGAGGATTTTCTTGAACTGTGTCTCACTCACACCGTCTCTGAAAAATATGATCCGATTTGGAAGCTTGTTTAAGGCTTTGTAGAAATCATCAAGAAGTTCCTTGACCATCAAGTCAAGATCTTGAATGATCTCTTGCCTATGAGTCTGAGACCGCATTCTAGAGACATATCGGTTAGCTTCTGGCCAGTTTATGCTCCCGACCACAGCCGCTACTGAAGGACTACAGTCATCAAACGGGTGAGGATGAGTTACGTCAGCTCCCATGAAGATCACTGGCTCATCGAGTCTAAACAATCTCGGGATATGAGAAGGTATCGAGTTGTAGAGCTCGGTCATGGATCCGCCAATCTTGGCGTTGATCTTGAGAGCTAAGTTTGCAACGAACTGAGAATTGAGCTTAGTGATGTTAGGGTATAAGCAGCATTGCGTCACTACGCCAATTCTTGTCTCTGCGATCCGTTTTAGATCTCCGTATCCTTTATGTTTGTTCTCCATTACACAGATAATCAGCTGGAGGTTGTTCGATGCCGCTCTTTGAATCTCCTTCAGCTTCGATTGGAGAAGCGAAATGTTGTTTAGTATGTGTGATGGTTCAAAGAAGGTGCTGCTTATTGTATTCTTGCTTAGGAAGACTCCCAAATGCTCACACTTTTGAGTGAGCTCGTTTATGAACTTGGGAATGGTAGATTTCTGATCCGGGCTGCCTCCAATACTCATCAAAGCCCATCTCTCGATTCGAGTTCCTTTAAAAACTCTACTCTCTAGAAGGTTCCTTGGCCGGTCAAGTTTAAGCTTTGGAGGCTGAAGAATTCTTCCTTTTAGCAATGTCATTTCTCTCGAGACCTCGAGGTTGAATTCTCTTGTTTGGTTTCCGCTGTCAAACCAAAGAAACAAAAGATTAAAATCTTTTCTATGTTTTAGTACTCAAATATAGAAACTCGACTAAATGAATTACCTCGATGGACCAACCGGTCCTGACATAACCTTGTCAATAATAGCTTTCCTTTCATTTGGTCTTTGGCAGCCCATTTTCATGATCTTTGCAGCTTGATCATCCGAAAGCTTCCCAAGAAACTTTTGACCTTCACAGATCATACATAGTTCCATAGGAAGGTAACAAGGTCTCGTCCTACTAATCTGCAGACACGGCAAGTTCTTGAACTGAATCTCATAACTATAATGATCTTTGAAGTAGCTCATAAGCCTTAGTTGCTTCCCATCTCTATCCGGAAACCAAAGATTCTCCGTAGTTTCATTTGTTAACCCGTAAACCCTATACCTTTGAACAGTTTCTCTATGGCAAACAAAGACTCTTATGTTCGTAAGTGCTTTCTCCACTTCTCTCCTTTCCTCCAAACTCAGCTCTCTACCTTTGTTCCTAGAAAGATCCTTGAGAAACTCGAGCCGCTTCTGCAAGTAGGCTATTACCCCAATGCTCTCATGGAATGCTGTGATTGAAAGATCCATGTTTAGGGCTAAACCTTGCTGAGTTTGTCTAAGACTCTGGAAAAACCCTCTGAGTCCAACAGCTCCTCCTCCAATCTCTTTAGATCCACCCATAGAACTCGAGTAAAACGATCTTCCAATCGATGTACATTTCTCCGTTGGATTCTCCCTCAAGATCACATCAAGAGCATGAACGTATTCTTGAGGCAGAGGAGCCCAATTTTCACCTTCTTTCCTCTGTTCCTTCCCATCAAACTTAGACACAAGCCTGATGTTGACCCTAAACAGTTTATCAATCTTCTTCTGAGGTTGCCTCTCTCGCAAGTCACCGTACATCATCACCGTCTTGCAAGATGGAATAGGGAGATTAACAAAGAACTCAAGCCTATCTTCCTGAAACTTCACAGGGCTATAAATGTTTTTCCTACCATCAAACGCAGGGACAGCACCGGAGAAGCTACTCGGCTCAGTCTCCACGAGCTTCTGTTTGATCATCCGAGCAATTTCTTTTGAAGGGTGTGGAGAGATGTCAACATTGTAATGGTAAATCTTTTGTGAAGGATCAAACTTGACAAGAAAATGGTTGGCGAGAAGATAAATGACAGAGCCTTCTTGACCACCAAAGTCAGGTCTTTTAGCAACCACTAATGCTGATTCTGCTACTGTTGCTGTGGACCCACTCACTCTGATGTTTCTACTGTTGGCTTTATGTTCAGAAACTTGCTTTTTCTTGTTCTGCTGTTGCTGCTTCCTCTCCACAACTGTTCATACAGATATGGTGGAAGGAGTAAACGGGTGAGTCTTGTTTTTTTAATTGGAAACACAAAAGATGCAACTAAATCAGTACCTATAGAGAGTATTTAAGCAGACAGAGAGTTTCTTTCTGGGTAAAAGTTTCAGACATTATGACAATAAAAGAACATTAAAGAAAAAGTGATACTTATTGTGGAGTACAGAGAGAGAGGAGGACCATAAAGACATTTACACAATAGAGTGTGAGGAATCACACCAAGAACAAGAAAGGTAAAGAGGTAGCCTTGAAAACCTCGTCCAACAAAAAAATTAAAAATAAAAATAAGAATCCGGACATAGTTCTGAGAGGAAACCTTTAGACAAAAGAACCAAAACATGCAAGAAAGAAACCCAGAACAGAGGACGATGGTTTGCTCACCTGGAGAAAGAGGGAGAGATTTTGTCGTTGATTGGAAGAATCTTTGGTCAGGAGGAGGAGTAGGGAGAGGAAGTAAAGGAGGAAGAGGGAGAAGAGGAGGAAGAGTGTTGTGAAATCGTTGAGAGTAGAAGCAGTAGTAGTAATAATAGTAGTAGCTAGAATGGAGATTGGAGGGGACAAGGTTGAGATTTTGGTGGTCAGAAGAAGGCTGCAAGAGAAAAGGAGGAGGAGGATTGGTGTGAGCATGGTGAAAAGGAGGAGGCTTGTGGAGAAGAGGTGTTCTTGATTTGGAATTAGGGATGTGTTTCGTAGTGTGATGACTCTGAGTTTTTTCTTCCATGGCTGGGGGAAAAAGGAGAAAGAAAGAGAGAGAGAGAGAGACCTTTGATGAAAAGCAGAAGAGAAAGAGAGAGAAGGTAAGAAGAGTATGGTTTATTATCAGAGAGGCAGAAAGGGATTGTCTGGGTTTTTGCTCAGGGAAAGGTCAAAGTCTCTTCCTCTCTTATTTTTTTCTCCCCTGCTCCAAAAAAAAAGAAAGAAATGATTTATGCTGTCATAAATACGCTCAAATTGTTTTAAATTTTTAAAAGAAAACATAAATTTATGAAAACAGCTATTTAAAGAAAATAATTTTAAAAATAGAATATTTTTAGTTGCCATTAAAAACTCTGAATCTTAACTAGTATAATTTATGAACAAAAAGGAAATTTTAAATTATTTAATTTCAATTAAGAAAAAAAAAAAAAGAAGAGTGTCTCGTTTGAGACATCTTCAAACTGAAGTGTCACAATTTGATTGGTTTAAATTTTTTTTTTTAAAAATTTTAATTAGATAATTAAAAAAAAAATAGTATTTTTTATCTTGAGACACTCTTGTGGATGTCTCATAGATGCAGATGTCATCAATGTCTTAGAAAAAGAACAATCCAATGAATTGGTTTTGGTAATAGTAGAAAAATGTTTTTTTAACGATTTTGTATAATCGTTATATATATAATATATCATTCTCACTCAAAACATAATTCTTTATTATAATGAGAAATAGAAAATTATGTCAGAATAAATCAGAAGGCAGAATAGATTTTCGGATAATCGAGGATTTCAATTCTGTCTTATTAGCAAAACAATTCTAGAGGTTAATGGATAATCCGTATTCACTTTTCGCAAAAAAAATTCAAAGGTCAATATTTCCGAATACAATAATATTAGACATTTGTATGTTTTTTCAACGGCATAAATTGTTAGTCAACATTGGAGGTTTCATTTTTGGTCAAGAATTATGTCTCACCAAACTCAAATCTCTCATATAAATACATGGTGATCTTCTTTTTCAAAATCATCTCAAATCCAAAATCCAAAAAAAATCCCAAAACAAAAAGAAGAGAAAAAACGTGAGAGAGAGAAAAAAAATATATAGATATATATATATATATATATATATATATATATATATATATATATATATATATTTTCTTTAGAAATTCTTTTTTTTGTGAGAAATTAAAAGTAATTTCTCGAGTGTATTTGGGTTCGGGTGTGAGTTGAGAGTGGTGTAAAATTTCTCGGTTGATAATAAAATATCTGCAGCAGGTCCGGAGACGTAGGCAATATTGGCCGAACTCCGTTAACAAATTGTCTTATCGTTCTCATAATTCTGATTTATCAGAAATTTGACGATCGAAAATTTGGCGTTATTTCCTAACAACTGGTATCAGAGCGCGGATTGGGTGATTTCGGTCAAATTTCATGCGAGGTTACTGTTCACGTGAATAGTGATTTCGTGAATAGTGAAATTTTGTCGGCGACATCGGTTTGTCAACCGAGGTGTTCAAATACACGGTGATTCGCAAAAATAATCAGAAACGATGGGAGGCGAAGATGGTTCGGCACACGGTATCGGAAAATTTGACGGTACAGATCATTTTGGAGAATGCAAATCGAAGATAATCTGTAAGGAAGGAAGCTTCATCAACCACTGAGCAAGAAACCTGAGAAGATGGATCAGAAAGAGTGGGATCTCCTTGACAGACAGGTTATGGGTGTTATTAGGTTAACACTGTCGAAAAACGTTGCTCACAACGTTGCGAAGGAGAAGACCACGGAATGGCTCATGAAAGTTCTCTCGGATATGTATGAGAAACCTTCAGCAAATAACAAAATATTTCTCATGAAGAAACTCTTCCACTTGAAGATGGAAGAAGGTGGCTCTGTTGCAGCATATGTGAATGAGTTCAACACGATTGTCAACCAATTATCATCCGTTGAAATTGAGTTTGATGATGAAATGCGAGCACTGATTTTGCTGGCATCTCTGCCAAAGAGTTAAAAGCCAATGAGGGCAGCGGTTAGTAATTCTGTGGGTACTCAGAAGCTTAAATTTAATGATGTTCGAGATCGTATCCTTGCGGAAGAAGTTCGTAGGATAGACTCTGGCGAAACATCAATGAGCTCTGCTTTCAACGTGGAAAACAGAGGCAGAAACCAAGATAGAAACAACCATAATAGAGGCAGATCAAAGTCAAGGAATGGAATAAGTCATTCAAAATTCAAGCAGCCTACTTAATGCTGGAATTGTGGAAAGACATGCCACATCAAAAAGAATTGTTGGGCACCACCGAAGAAGGAAAACAACAAGGGAGGCGGAGCCAATGCAGTCACACATGAAATTGTTGATGCATTGTTAGTGTCTGTTGATTCTCCAAGAAAAAGTGAAGCTCATGATGCAGTTGTAAACACCGCCAAAGCATCGATCTCCTATGTTGATAGCCCGATCGATTCTTGGGTTCTTGACTCTGGAGCATCATTCCACACCACACCACACCACAACAGTATGGAGAATTATGTTGCTGGAAATTATGGAAAGGTATATCTAGCCGATGGTTTACCTTTGGACATAGTTTGTATTGGAGATATCAACTTGAAGATGTCAGATGGATGCGTGTGGAAGATCACAAAGGTTAGACATGTGCCAAAGTTGATACGAAATCTGATCTCAGTAGGACAACTTGATGATACAGGACACAATGTCAATTTTGGTGGTGGAGCATGTAGAGTAAAGAAATGTTCAATGGTGGTTGCTAAATGTCATAAAAGAGGCACTCTTTATATGACGATGAGTTATCAAGATACAGTTGCTGTTGTCGAGAATGTCAAACAAACCAAGTTGTGGCATTGTAGATTGGGACACATGAGTGAGAAAGGCATGAAGCTTTTCGTAGCAAATGGCGTGCTTCCTGATCTGAAGACGGTGGATCATGAGATGTGTGAAAGTTGCATCCTTGGAAAACAGAAACGGGTTAGTTTCTCAAAAGAAGGTAGAAAGCCAAAATCTGAGAAGTTGGAGCTGGTGCACACTGATGTGTGGGGACCCGCATATGTCGCATCGCTAGGAGGTTCGTACTACTATGTGACCTTTATTGATGACTCCACAAGGAAAGTGTGGGTCTACTTCATGAAGAACAAGTATGAAGTGTTCTCGGTTTTCAAAAGATGGAAAGCCATGGTTGAGATTGAGACGAATCTCAAGTTGAAGTGCCTAAGTTCTGATAATGGTGGAGAGTACATTAGCGAAGAGTTCAGAAGATACTGCGCTGATAATGGAAAAAAGATGGTAAAGACTATTCCTGGAACGCCTCAACAAAACGGAATAGCTGAAAGGATGAACATGACCTTGAATGAGCGTGCAAGGAGCATGAGATTGCATTGTGGATTGCCTACGACATTTTGGGCGGATGCAATCAATACCGCAGCCTTCTTAATAAACAGAGGACCGTATGTTCCATTGGGATTCAAGATCCCTGAAGAAGTTTGGAGCGGAAAGAAAGTAAATCTTTCTTATCTAAAAGTGTTTGGCTGCTTAGCTTATGTTCATGATGATAATGCTGCAAGAAGTAAACTTGATGCAAAATCTAAGAAGTGTTACTTCATTGGTTATGGTAACACGGAGTTCGGTTACCGGTTTTGGGATGACAAAAATCAGAAGATCATACACAGCAAGAATGTTGTGTTCAATGAAGGAGCCTTGTACAAGGATAAGCAAAAAGAAAGCTCAGAAAGGAAGGAGTCTGTAGCTGTTGATTTGGGAGATATCCAAGCACCAGAGTTGCAACAGGATACCACAACATTAGAAGAACATATTTCTCAAGAAGAGAATAGTGAGGCATATGAGAATGATGATTCCGAAGAGATCCCACATACGCCAGTTACAGAGTTGCGACGGTCAAACAGAATCATCAAGAAACCTGTAAGATTTTCTCCATCGCTCAACTACATTCTACTCACAGATAGATACGAGCCTGAATGTTATGAAGAGGCAATGCAAGTTGATGAATCGATTAAGTGGGAGCTTGCAATGAACGATGAGATGGACTCGTTGATGTCCAATCACACGTGGGAGTTAGCTGATTTTCCTAAGGAGAAAAAGGCATTGCACAACAAGTGGGTCTACCGAGTAAAAGAAGAACATGATGGAAGCAAGCGTTATAAAGCGAGGCTTGTTGTGAAGGGATTCCAACAAAAAGAAGGCATAAACTACACATAAATCTTCTCTCCTGTAGTCAAGTTGGTGACAATTAGAACTGTTCTTGGCCTGGTAGCAAAGGAAGACTTACATCTTCAACATATGGATGTAAAAACAGCATTTCTTCACGGTGATTCGGATGAAGAAATCTACATGAAGCAACCCGAAGGCTTTGAGGTCAAAGGAAAGGAAAAGCTAGTCTGTAAGCTTCAAAGGAGTTTGTATGGCTTGAAATAAGCTCCAAGACAATGGTTTAAAAGGTTTGACAGCTTTATCAAAGGTGCTGGTTTCTTGAGGTGCGAGGCTGACCACTGCTGTTATTTCAAGAGGCTTGAAGAGTCCTACTTGATATTTCTCCTGTATGTTGATGACATGCTTATAGTGGGATGACATGCTTATAGTGGGAGCATACTTGCATGAGATCAACAACTTGAAGACGAAACTCTCAGAAGAGTTTGCGATGAAAGACCTGGGAGAAGCAAGACAAATTTTTGGGATGAGAATTAGTAGAAGCAAGGAGGGTCTTAAGTTATCTCAAGAGGAGTATGAGAAGAAAGTCCTCAAGAGGATTAATGTGGATGACGCGAAGCCAGTTAGTACTCCCCTGACAAGCCATTTTCGGTTATCCAGAGATCAGTCCCCATTGACTGAAGACGAGATGGCATATATGGATAAAATACCATATGCTTCTGCAATTGGCAGCCTGATGTACGCGATGGTATGTACTAGGCCAGACATTGCACATGCAGTGGGAGTCGTTAGCAGGTTTATGAGCAATCCCGGCAAGGAACATTGGGAAGCTGTTAAGTGGATTTTCAAATATCTGAAGAGAAATCCAAGTTTATCATTGTGTTTCACGAAATCTGAGATGAGATTGCAGGGATATGTTGATGCTGACAATGGAGGTGACATTGACAGTAGGAAAAGTACATCCGGGTATGTCTACACTTTTGGTGGTACTGCAATTTGTTGGGTTTCAAAATTGCAGAAAATTGTAGCTCTATCAGGCTGTGAAGCTGAGTATGTTGCGGTGACAGAGGCAACAAAGGAGATGATTTGGTTACAATCATTTCTACGAGAGCTAGGCCGCGACCAAGAGAAAATGTGTTATATTGTGATAGTAAGAGTGCCATTGATTTGGCAAAGAACCCGGTATACCATGCTCGAACGAAGCACATACAACTTCGGTATCATTTCATCAGATCAGCTTTGGAAGATGGAGTGTTGGTGCTTGAAAAGATTCCAGGAAGTAAGAATCCGGCAGACATGCTAACAAAGGTCGTGCCGTACAATAAGCTGAGGTTGTGTGCAACCACAGTTGGCTTGCTAGAGTAACAAGCCTAGAAGACCTGCTGCATTGATCAAGGAATGAAGACATATTGAAATCAGTCTTCAAGTGGGAGGTTGTTAGTCAACATTGGTTGGTGGAATTTTTTGTCAACAAATGAAACTTCATTTTGTCAACAATGGAGGGAAGCTTCATTTTGTAAACAATGGAGGTTTCATTTTTGGTCAAGAATTGTGTCTCACCAAACCCAAACCTCTCCTATTAATACATGATGGTCTTCTCTTTCAAAATCATCCCAAATCAAAAATCCAAAAAAAAATCCCAAAACAAGAAGAAGAGAAGAAACGTGAGAGAGATATATATATTTTTTCTTTATAAATTTTGTTCTTTGTGAGAAATTAAGAGTAATTTATCGAGTGTATTTGGGTTCGGATGTGAATTGAGAGTGGTATAAAATTTCTCGGTTGATAATAAAAGATCTACAGCAGATTCGGAGACGTAGACAATATTGACCGAACTCCATTAACAAATTGTGTGTCTTATCGTTATCATAATTTTAATTTATCGGAAATTTGACAAATCGAAAATTTGACGTTATTCATAACATAAATGATTAGATAAGCCTACAGTTTCGTAAACCCCAAAATTGTAAACATGTTTTTTTAAAAAACAAATTGACCAATACACTAAATTAAATCGAGTTATGGGGACCATTCTATTTAACTATTTATTCTTGGTACTATTTCTTCGTACTTCATTAATAAATAGACACTTTGGACTCTTTCACCAATACATATACTGATATAAATGTTGTTGTTTTTTTTTAAATACATGTTGTTTTGAAAGAAAAAAAATTTACATGTTTTTCTTTTTGGAGGTCTATGCAAAATTACAGCTAAATAACACAAAAACAAATTCTAGCAACAAAAATGAATCGACCAATTTTAAGCAAGCAAACAAAATTGGAGCATTATCAAAGTTAGATTAATGATTCTTACTATTCATAATTTATTTTTGGCAACTAGGTAATAGTATTACATGAAAGCAAATAATTAAAAAGCCTTTGGCTCCTTTCATTTTGATGGTGACCAAAACCCACACCGATGGTTCCCACAATTATATTTATAGGTCCCACTAGATTTATCTCTTTGAATAATTCTATATCTTGAAAGTTCTAACGATGAACAATGGTGTCTAATATTATGTAGGGGGTGGTTCCCATCCGGTAAAGATTTGATTTTGTTAATAGAAATAATGTTTATTGAAAAATAGAGAATCAATAGATTCTAGATGGATGACATGAATTATTTATAGTATATATACGATATATCTTGTGAAAAAATGGTCCGATTCAAAGAGTTTCCTTTATGTAATGGAACAAGAACACTAAAGATTACTGGGACCAAAGAGATTCGGTCAAAGCTAAAAGTTCCCTATAACCCATTGTTTTGGGCTAAATTTGCTCCACTTTTAATTCAAATAGCTAGCTCTAACTAATAATTATATATATATTATTAGTTTTTGTTACACCATCTTAGTTTTTGAAAATTCTAAAAATATTTAATATTTTTCCAACTAATTTTGAAAACTAACACTTAATTTATCATTTAACATTCTGATCTTGTCCCGTACAATACTACGCGAAATCATTTGTGTACAGTACACTGAAAAAATCAAAAACATGGGTAAAATTATCAAATTTGTGAGGAAATTTTGGTAAAATAACGGTGGGTGCAAATAAGTCATATATATATATGTTGTATAGTTTTTGCCTTCTCTTTAAAATAACACTATATGGTGGTTGGCAAAGAAATAAAATAAACTATTTGGTGATCAAAGCCGTTAATCCGATGATTTCCTGTTATAAATTTTTAATTTCTCTTTGTTAGCTAATAGCTTTTGTTTTGGTCGTATATCTCAAAACTTTGTTAATAAACATATGATTATGGGAATGTGGCGATGTCGACAACGAAATATGACTAACGTGGACCCTAAACCATATAATTAATCCTTTTTTACTCAACATACTATATCTTCGTTACAAAATTACCAAAATTGTTTTGTTTTCCCTCATATTTTCTTTCGTTTTTTTTTTTGGAAATCATAAATCCACTGTTAGACGCCTCCTATGGCACGGTGGCCCAAACGGAGAAGCATAAACATCATCAGATACTCTTTGGATATATTTCTATGAAAATACATTCTCTTTGCAAAACTATTTTTTTTAATAGATTTCTCACATAAAGTAAAATTATTAAAATTTTGAGCCAATTTATGTTTGCCAAAGAAAACAAATTACCACTCTTGTTTAAATTTTAGTTTAAAACAAATTATGTTTACCAAATAATGTCGTCAAGATAAGAGACATGGTTAGGATACAAGTAATCATCGTGGATCCAAAGCATAATCTCTATAATATTATTTAAGAATACATTTTTAAAAATAAACTTTGTTTTATAAATTATTACATGAAATGCCATAACAAATAATAAAAAATAATTGAAATAAGAAAGTATGTAATAATATTTTAAAATTATTGATTAAAATATAGAAAATATATATATTTTGCATTAAAAATATTATTTATTAATTAATTTCTTAATTAATTTTAATATTATATATTTTAAAATGATAATTAATACATATATATTTTTTTTAAAAATTTATTCAAAATCTTGCTATATATTTTTACTATAATTTATTATATTTTATTTGAATATATATATCAAAAAAAAGTTGAAAATATTTTACTAATTTTATAAAAACTTAGACACAAGAAAACTATTTTTAAAGAATTCGTAAGCTAACCACAAAAACTAGTGTAATTTAACGGTGCATATTAGAGTTATGTTTTCAAAATTATAAGTTTTTGCGGGTTAGCCCAGGTTAAATAGAAAAATTATTACAAATTGACAACTTTATCTATAATCATCAGTTAGTCATATTGTAAAATTCAGATAAAATTATTTTCTTAAATTTCAAAACAATTTCTTTTAAAAAAATTACTCCGTGCTATAATTAGCGCGGGTTAAATTCTAGTTATTGCTGATTTTACATCGCAACTACTAGGTTTAGATAACTAAGTGTAACACTAGGATTAGCGCGGAGTAATTTTTTTTTTAATTGTTTTGAAATTTAAGAAAATTGATTTTATCTGAATTTTACAATATAGCTAAGTAATAATTATAGATAAATTTGTCAATTTGTAATAGTTGCAGTGAATTAAAATATTATTTGGGATAACCCGCAAAAACTTATAATCTTGAAAACATAACTCTAATATGCACCGTTAAATGATTCTACTTTTTGTGGTTAGTCTACGAATTCTTAAAAAAATAGTTTTCTTGTGTCTAACTTTTTATAAAATTAGTAAAACTAGATAAGTACCCGCATATATGCGGATTTGTAATTTAATATTTTATAATCCGTGAAAAAAATGAAAGAAGATAAAATGGAAAACAAAATTAGATCATCCGTGAAAATATCTTATACATAAATTTAGAAAAAAAGTTTACGATGAAATAAATATATACATTGAAAGAAAAAATTGGTGAAAAATGCAGTAAATAGATTTGGATACGATTATTGGACTTTTTGTGTAATTGATATACTACCAAATTATGGTTTATATTTTTTTTTTCTTTTATGATTTTCTTAATCTAAATGGAAAACTAAGAAATATTTTTTTCCTAATTATATTAATCTTGCTTTCTAAGATAAATTATAAATGAAAACTGATTTTTTAATATTTACTTTAATTCATTTGTTTTAAAAAAAAAATTAAAAACAAATGTCAAGATCTAAATTAACCGTGACAAATGTCACGATTTCGTTAGTGAGAATTATCTTACGCGTCACACTCACATTGAGAGATCCAGCTTTATATAATACGATATATATATTTTAGTAACTTTACTTTTTAGAATTATGAATGTGAAATTGATAAACTATCAATTTGTTATCTAGAGGTGGGGAATGAGAATTCCTTTTCTTTTTAAGATTGTATTCCATTTTAAGTTTGTGGTTTTTTTAAGAATTACTAATTGTTTTTTTTAACTTTAGCTTTTTATGATTGCAATATATTGTTTAATTTCCTTATTCTAAACTAAAATTAGTTTTTTATTCATTTTCTTTTTAAGATTGTAGTATATTTTTTAATTTCTTTATTTTAAACTAAAATATAGTTTTTTTTAACTTTGGCTTTTATTTATAATTTTTGTTTAATTTTTCTTAATCTAAACATAATTACTTTTTTCATTTACTTTTTAGGATTAGGAATCGATTTTAAATCGTATATTAATAATTTTATTTTTAAGTTTAAAGTATATTAATAAATTTTTTTTTTTAAGTTTGATCGTGGTTGTAGATTATAATTTTTTAAGTTTTCTTTTGTCACTTTTTATTATTATAAGTTTTCTTTACTTATATATATTTTTTTTGTAAGATTGCTTTTTTTAGTTTATCTTTTTTTAATATCTACTTTAATTCATTTTTACTAAAATTACCTTTTTTAGTTTAATCTTTTTAAATATTTACTTTAATTCATTTTTTTTTTTTTTTAATTGAATTGACACATGTCAAGATCTAAATTAACAATCGTAACAAATATCACCATCTCGTGATTGAAAATTATCTTACGTGTCACACTCACGTCGAGGGATCTAACTTTATATAATAAGATATTTTTCAACTTTTGTTTTGATATATATTCAAATAAAATATAATAATTTATAGTGAAAAATATAACAAGATTTTGAATAGATTTTTTTCCTTTGAATATATATGAATTGATTATTACTTTAAAATAGATAGTATTAAAAATTATAAATAAATTAAATAATAAATAACCTCTTTAATACAAAATATATACTTTCCATATTCTAATCAATAAATTTAAAAGAGTATTATATCATTTCCTATTTCAAATTTTTTATTTTATTTGTAATGATATTTCATGTAATAATTTACAAAACAAAGTTCATTTTTTTAAGTCTTCTTAGATAATATTATAGAGATGTTTATTAGTCAATATTAAACATGTTGATTACCCCTTTTAATAAAAGCTGAACACAAGAATAAACAACTCGTTTATGATATAAACTACGAAATCTCATGACTGGTTCTGTAAAGAGTTACAAATAAATTGATATCGAGTTTCGATATAAATCTCTAATGTTTTGAGGTATAATAAGTGAAGTATGTATGCACATGTGTGTACAAAGGGAAGTTGTATAAAACAGAATCAAACCTCACTCGAAGAGAGAAGAGGACTAGTGAGGCTATCATTTCTGCTTCCTGAGAATCGAAGTGGGAGCAGAGCTGGATCTTGGTACGCACTGACCAGGTTATTGTAAAACTCGGCCATTCTTGGATCGTCTTGATCTTCCTTGTCTCTCTTTGTCAGCACCTAAGCAGCCACAAAACAGAGAGAGAGAGAGAGAGAGAGTTAACTCCATACACATCTTGTAATTCACCAGGGAGATTTCGGATTTGTACCTCAGCGGGATAGGCGGTGAATATAGGCATGAAGCGTTTACGACAGAACTCGTTGAAGAGAAGAGTGAAAATGGGAAGAGGGACAAGCAAGTATGTGGCTAGTTCCATCTTTTTGAGAGCAAATAGACCGATCGCGATTGCGTGCATGAGTACAAGAGAGAATATCATGGTATAGTGTATCATTGGCCAGAACATCCCTCCTGTTTCATACTTTGGTTCGTACACGTTTATGAACTGCATCCCGGAAAACGCAATTGAGTGCTTAGTCCAGTCAGTAGAAGGAGAAATCTAAAGGAGTATAAGATGTGTGTCATACATACCTGGTTTCGGTAAATGATGTATGCGAGGACAAAGTAGAGAAGGATGAAAGGAAGAATCAATGGAGCTAAGAAGAAGTATGTAATCCCAAGAAGCCCGAAGAAGACAACTCTTGGGGTGTCTCTGTGGTACCGCATTGGAGGGATAACAAGCTCATTGTCATCTGTCGGTTCGAGTGATCTTTTTACGTAACTAACCATGAAGGGAACAACACGGAAGAGTTCTGTTAGAGTATCCGTCCATCCTGTTGTCACAACATAGGCGATGAAAAATGATGCCTACAAAATGATGTAAACCAGCCGGTTATAACCAAGTCTAATTCTTGGGTAGTTTAATCCATTACTTTCAATTATCAAACAAGAGATGTAACCATTGGCATGTGCCAAAAAGATATGAATATGTGGTGGAAGAAGTTGTTTATTTACCTGAGCCGGAACAGCCACGGCCAACTTGACCAGAATTTCCTTTGGATCGAGAATTACAGAAAGCTTGTAGAAGGCTGAACCAGAGAAAACAGTCGCGAAAAACACATTCCATATTGTGAACCAGATCACCTTGTTGCAAGCACTCTTTTGTATGTCGCTATGGCAAATGTTGCCTTGGATAGAAGAGAGAAACTCCATGATGGGAGGAACGATTTTCAGAGACGTCTGAAGTATAAGACTTGGGAGGTACCCAGTTATTATTTGACTTACAATTTTCCTGCAACAGAGAGATAACTAACGTTTAGCTGAATGAGCTTATAATATTGTTGAATGTAATCAGAGTGAAAAAAACTTTAACGTACATTGATAGAATCAATGTCAAGAACGGGAAGAAGTATTCTAGTGCAGACAGGTTGGTGAGACCTTGGACAAGTACGACTGGAACAAGGAACAAGATCGTAAGGAGGAGACAAGCAAACACAATCACAATCTTAGCAAGCCATTTCTGCATAAATGATGCAGAGAAGAAAGGCCAGTGGACGTCATGAGGTTCTGGTGCTGGTTCTGTGAGCCAGTAGGTGGGGTTGATTGATTGTGGCATGTGGAGTGCCATCGCAGCACCATATCTAGACTTGAATGATACAAAAGCAGCTCGAACTTCCTACACGACAAGAGGAATATGCAAATAATGAGAAGGAGGAATCCAGTACGCAAGTCCTATATATATAATCATTTTATGCAAGTACTATTATCTTGATTGCAATCCAAAGAAACCATCGGGGGAATACTTTTCCAGGCGATGAAACTTCAGCTTGCCCCAATCTTATGTTCTGTTCCAATTCTTGTAACACTTTCTCATAGTGACCCTCGGGAGTGTCCTTGCGACTGAAGAATCTTACAATTGACGTCTTTTTAACTCGAGATTGATCTGGCTTCTTATGTTTCACTTGTTTGTATAACTTTTTGGCATTATCCTGCAAGAACCAGAGTTGAAAAGAAGCTTAACCAAGAGATAAAGTTGTAATAGGCCGCGAATAGCATGCACATACAAATACATACTGTCCAATGGAAAGTAGATTAGCTGTTTCAGTCAGGACTTACAACGATACTTCGAAGCTTACTTGTTCGATGGATAACCACATGAGACAGGTAGGTAGAGAAATGGTTTTCTCTAAAGAACCTATCAACAGTGTCGCTCAAACTGCTTCCATCTGAAGAGGGGACATTGCGAACTAATATGGTGAACTGATGTGGCTGAGGTTTGGATGAATGGAAATGCTCAATCCTTTTCAAGCCAATATATCTGAATTCCTGTCAAAGAAAGACGAAACTAGTGACAAAGACTCATCACTAAGAACATTGGTATTCGTTTCGATGAAATGATTTCACTTAGTCCTTACAAAGTAAAGAAGACAGCAGACAAATGCAGTCACAAGATATATAGCTCCAAAGTGAACCCATAGCCTGCAAGAAGCCAAAAAGAGCTGGTAGAGTACTAACTGCAGGAAACCTAATTAGTTTTTATTGTTCTTGTCAACTGAGACATGGGTTGATAGTACTAAGCTCCATACTAATAATAATAATGTAAAAGCTTGAGGTTACCACGGTGAGCGGATTTTGAGGTTTGCAACAGAAAATAGATCCAAAGAATTGGCAGACCAGTCAGCGTAGTTAATCAGTATAAGTTGATCTCCGAAGCAGTTGACAGGCAAGAGAACGAAAATCCCAATGATCCCAGCAAACAAGAACACTTTCAAACTGCAGAAAATTGAGAGAATAATTACAAACTAAGGGAATATATGAAGCATAAGATAGTCATAAGAGGTAGAGACCTGAAAGTGATCATTCTCATAAATACGACGCCGTCGAGGCCAGAGGATTCCATAAGTTCCTTTTCTGATGGCTTCCATGATTTCCAAATCCAACGAATAGAAGGGATATACCTTGCCACTTTGTTACGTCTTCGTTTAGACGTCCCTGCCGCGAGCCGACGTGGTAAAAAAACCTCATAGTTGTGTGGCTGCTTCCTCAGTACAGAGTAAAGTATGAAGAGCAATACACATAGGCAAGAGTTTATCCCAACGGACATAAGAAGGGCGGACACAAGCATCTTTTCAGGACAACTTCAATACCTCGGAATTAAGCTTGTCCAAACTCAGCTGTAGAAGTGCATAATAAACAAGTGAGAAAAGCTATGAAACCAAGAATCCAAGCTCGACCAACGGAGCTCAGTTTGTGTAATTTCAAGGCTTTGATCAATAAAGACATACGAAACTAAGGTTATAGATGCTCAAATTCAAACACAAAGCCCAGATTCTAATGACACACACCAACAAGGATACAATCGAGATCAAAACCAAGAATCGATACAATCTGATTTAAAATAAATCACTCATCTCACCTGAGCGTGCGTCCGAAATTGAAGTCAGTGATCGAAGCAAAACGCAGCGCGAATCAGAGAAAGCAAAAATCCAGATAAAATGTAATCTGATTGATGTGAAAGCAGAGAGCAAAATAACGAGAGAAGATTTTAATAAAAAAATATTTTTGAAATCGACGGTCAAGAACACGACTACCACGCTTATAGCCTATACTATATATTATCACGACCATTCACCCAGATTTAGGCCTTCCCTCGCTTCCCATTTTGTTTATTGACATTATTACCCTCTCTCTGCTTGGGATGACAAGCGTCTGCTTTGTAGGACTCCGCAAGGGTATTCTTGTACACTTTGGAAAGTCAACGGTTTAGCAACACCGGTCGATGAAGCAATCGCTATTATAAAAAACCAAATATGAATTTCTTATTTTGGAGACACCAAAAGACTTAAATCTATCAAAACCACACAAAATATATATATCTCTTTGGAACATATCGTACATATAAAATTAAAAAATATTTCTTTTGGAGGACACTTCAAATTGCTTTTATGGAAACCGAAATTTGGAACCAAAAGGAAATCGGAAGAAAAGGTAAAAACTCCACAAAGCCACGAGAGTTTGTGGTAAAAACTCCACAAAGCCCCTCCCTCCCTCCCTTTTGGCCCTATGAATCTCGATGCCAAATCGATGTCTTTTGAATTGACCATAGAACAATCAGTGGTTTAGGTTGGTGTCATAGAGATCACATAAAACAAAAGATTTTCGGGATGCAAAGCTGTCGCATAAGCTTCTCGGCTCTCCATGCTGAAATAGACATACTACTATGAGCTATGTCATGCCTAAAAGAAAAGCGAATATCTTTGATTCGTTGAGATTTGATATGGGTATGAATCAGTACCGACTCTCTCCATGTGTTGGATGTGCTTTTGCATTGAGTGTAGGGTCCAAATTTTAAAATTTTACACTATACAAGGGTTCAAAATTTTGCAAAAAAAAGAAGATATATTAGGGGTTTTTTTTCTTCTCTACCACACCGAGTCTCACCAATAATTGAGTCGACACTGGGTATGATCAAGAACTCGGTTGATTGGCTGACCTTTATGTTATATTCCTTTTATCTTTTTAGAAATGTATTCGAGGATTTTAGTTTAACTTTTATTTCTAACTTTTCAAATGTTCATGTTGATTCTCTTGCAAAAAAAGTTGAACATGAGATATTTTATTTTTCCATGTAAGTTAAACAAAGTCGGTAAAAATGGTTTCACATAGTTATTTTTTTACTGGTCAAACTTGATTTAAATATATGGATACCAAAAAAAAAAAAAAATAGAACTCATTAGATCTAAACTTTAATCAAACAACAACACCCTAGTAAAACATATATGCTGTTTTTAAAAGAAAAAACACTATATATGTAATAAGTTTTTCAAACTTGGATTTTTTTTTTTTTTCATTGTATTTTTTAAATATTTTGACATAGTAAAGACATTAAAAATTGGATTAAGAACGAAAACGCATCGTTTTGAGCCTCAGCCTGGGAAGAAGAAGGGACAACACCTAATTTACCACTAAAAAAAAAAACTAATCTCCTATCTCCCTACTTAATCTACCATCTCCTTTCTATATATGTAAAGACAATTAAACCCTTAACCCTTACCCTTTTAATTAATAATCAAAAATAAAAAAATAAAAAAACAAACCCCGCTTCCGACAATCGGGTCTTGAGCTTCCCCTGACGCCGATCTGTTTCTTGGCCGCCGCCTGCATCGACCACTCCGTTGCTGCCGTTCTTCGTCTTCGTCAAGCTGTAGCTTGAAAATCCAGGTATGTTCTTCTGTTGAGCTGCATTCCGGATATGGTGGTGCAAATTGGGGGATTGAATGAGAATCCCGAATTCGATTTGATTATTTTATTTTAGTACTTCCCCTCACATTCCCCTCACATTGGGTGTTTTAGCATGGTTTCGGGGTCGACTTTAATTTGGTAACAATGTATTTCAATGATTGAACCGTAGTGAATTGTAACGATCCTCTTATTTGCCATAAGAGAACTAGGTAAAACTAGTATTACTGATAAATTTAGTAAAACTAGTCAAACTAGTATTACTAAAAATCATGATTTATTGAGTAAAACTTGGTGCAAATGGTATTACTGAGTAAAGAGAATGTAAACTGTAGATAACTAGTATTACTGAAAGAGTTTTTGTATTGTTTTGGCAGGATATAATGAACAACAACGTCATCATACATTTTAAATGCGAAGATCGTATGTATAGTTTAATGTTGAAGACATCAGTGGAGGAGATAACTCTGTCGATGATAGAAGCTAGGATATACAAGAAGCTTGCGTTAGATGAAAGTAAGGTTAAATTGCAATTGAGCTACTTTCCACTGTTGGTTGGAGTTGAGGAACAGTGGAATATTTCTGATGATGAGGATCTGTGTGTTTTTCTGACGTCCACTGATAAAGAGAACCGTATATGTATTTTGTATGTGAAGGTCATGATTATTTCGGAACTGTCCGAGCAATTATCGAGAGCAAACAATAGGAATGATGATGAAATTGGTTCTAATGCGATTACTCTGTACGTAGCCAACGATCAAGCAAAACAACAACATAAGGTGATAGATGATGATGATGATACATCACGTGATGAATGTGTGGATAGATCGGATATGCATCATGAATATATTGAGCCTCCCCTTGCTGTAGAATCTGGTCAGTTTAGAGTGGCATGGGAAGACGGTTTGGGTGTAAGTCAGCATCATGAATTTCCAAATAAGAAGGCATTGCAAGAGTTCGTGGATAGAGCCGCATTTGAAAACTCATTTGATTATGCTATTAAATGGTCGGATAAGACGAGATACGTGGTAAAATGTTCTCAAAAAGTGTAAATGGGGTTTACGAGCTGCAAGAATTAAAAAAACATATATTTTCTCGATTATAGCACACAAGAAGATGCATACATGCTCTCGGGTTAGTCAGAGTACCAGCAACTCTAAGAGGAAAGGCAATCCACGATTAGTTGCATGTCTTTTGCATGAAGATTATCCAGGACAAATGAAAACTACAAGTCCTAAAGTTATCATGGAGCGTGTTAAGACAAAATTCGGTGTGAAGATATCATACTCCACAGCGTTGAGAGGGAAATATCTAGCTGCTAGTGATTTGCGTGGTAATCCGGGAGAAAGCTACAAGATGTTGTATTGTTATTTGTACATGTTAGAGGAGGTCAATCCTCGTACAATAACAAGTGTGAAATTGGATGAGAAGGGAAAATTCAAGTACCTATTCATAGCTTTGGGAGCTAGCATTGAAGGATTTCAAGTCATGAGAAAGGTGATAATTGTGGATGCAACTTTTCTCAAGAATGGATATGGTGGTGTACTAGTTTTCGCCTCAGCTCAAGATCCTAATCGCCACATTTATCCCATAGCGTTTGGAGTACTCGATGGTGAGAATATTGCAAGTTGGACCTGGTTTTTTGAGATGCTAAAAACCGTTATAGGGGACTCTTCTGAATTGGTATTTATGAGTGACAGAAATGCAAGTCTCATCAACGCCATAGGTAATGTGTTTCCTCAAGCACATCATGGATATTGTGTATGGCATTTGTCCCAAAATGTGAAAGGTCATGCTACTAACGTCAACAGAGACGTAGTCGCATGGAGATTCATGGAATGCAGTAGGATTTACACGGTGGCTGAGTTCAACTTTGTTTATGCGTCTTTTAAAATGAGATATCCTTTCGCGGCCAACTATTTAGAGGACAGTACCGTAAAAGAAAAATGGGCAAGGTGTTGTATTCCAGGTGACAGATACAACATAGACACAAGCAACAGTGTGGAATCTTTGAACAGTGATTTTGAGGATGCAAGGAAGTACTCCTTGATACCCATGCTCGATACGATCATTAAAACATTTTCTCAGTGGTTTAATGAACATCGGAAGGAGGCCGTATCTGGATCGATTGATAATAAACTGGTACCTTTAGTGGAGAACTACTTGCACGATTTATTGGCTGTTGCTGAGAAATTAACTGTGACGGAGTTAAACCATTTCGAGCTTGAATAGGACGTCACCGGTACTGATGGAAAATCTTATTTGGTGAATTTGGTATTGAAAAGGTGTAGTTGCAGGTTTTTCGATATTGAGAAGTATCCTTGTCTGCACGCAATAGCCGCTTTCATTGAATTCAAAAACGATGGTATTAGTGTTCGTGATATCCAATTAGAATTACCTGATTTGTGTTCAAAATATTATTGGACGGAGTTGTGGGCATTGGCATATCACAAGACAATTTATTTAGTGTCGAATAGGTCTGAATGGAATGTCCCATATGGTGTTGAAAAGATGCAGATCATACCTCCGGATCTCCTCAAAAAGAAGGGAAGAAAGAGACTTAAAAGGTTTCCATCGGCTGGAGAACGGTGTTCAAGGACACAAAATAAAAGGCGACCAAGACAAGCACTCCAATGGTTGTTATTTGGAAATCGTAGTACTGTTTGATTGTATCTTTACATTTGGTTTTTCCTTATGTAATACTATGTATTGGTTCTGTAGAACTGCTTTTTCCATATGTAATACTATGTATTGGTTCTGTAGAACTGGCTTTTCCTTATGTAATACTATGTATTGGTTCTGTAGAACTGGCTTTTCCTTATGTAATACTATGTATTGGTTCTGTAGAACTGGTTTTCCTTATGTAATACTATATATTGGTTCTGTAAAACTGGATTTTCCTTATGTAATACTAAGCCAAGAATGTGCAACTGGTAATAAAGCTAAAATACTCTACATATTTGGGATGTTAATGTACAAACCAAAAATGTTATCAAATGTATTAAGTAGGAAATTACAAAATAATATTATATTAGAATGTTAATTGTATAATCTATCCTTATATCTCCTTATACTTTTAAGATCATTTTGTAAATAAGAATCAACATAGGATGCAAAAGTTACACAAAAATTGATTTTAAACATATTCCTGCATAGTTCAATTAGAAATAGATTCTAATCGACTAAAATCATCTGTAAAACTACAAAAAAAAAAAATTAGGGCAAGTAATACTAATTTAAGTGGAAAACACCAAAAGTAAAACTATTTGTAACTTTCGTACAACTACTATATTCTGTATAACTACGTCTAAATGTTTTGGCGCCAAACCCAAAAATTCCCCAAACTTTTTGGCGCCCAATACTCAAAAGCAATATACCCCAAATTTTGGAATTATCTATTTTTATTTCTTTCTCCTCTCTCTCTCATTTCACTTCTCTCCCTCTCATCCACGATTTCTCTCTCTTTCACTTCTCTCCCTCTCGAGACTCATTCCGATTCTTCTCTTTTTCATTACTCTCAAACAAACTCTTGATTATGGACCCGAGCTATATCGACGACAAGAGAACCAAGAGGCAAATCGATAGGCTTTATTTCATAGCCGACGGTGACTATGGCATTCCGAAAAGTTGTCCATGTGGTGGACGAATCATCCATGAGACCTCTCAAGCCAGTGAAGACACTTTACCAGGAATGATATACTTCACATGCAATGTGTATGAGGTATAGTTTCTAAATTTCGTTTTAGGGTTTACTATTTTTAATTTCTGGGTTTAGGATAAATAAAAGCAGTAGGATTTCTGTCTTTATGTGTAGAATGATGGCTACCACATTCGAAAAAAATGGGTTGAGGCTTTCGAAGAAGAGATGGATAAGTTAAAGAATGAGGTTCGACAAAAAGTAAATGCGTGTCATGGAATCCATGAATTCCAGATCAAGCAAATGCGTATGGAGCTGAACAACAATACTGAAGAGATTGCAAAGCTGAAGGAATTATTGGCGGCTGTTGTGGGTCGAAATGTTTAGCTTATCTTTGTTTTACAAGACAATTTCTATGTTCTCCTATTGTTTTGTAAGACTATCCAATGTTTTTGTTTTTGTAATGTTTTGTAAAACTATGTTGTTTATTTCTATGTCTTTGTTTGTTTCTAATATTTCTATGTCTTTGTTTCAATCAATGTTCTCTGTCTTTGTTTCAAATAGTATTACCACTAATGTTTTCAAATAGTTATACCTAGTATTACCACTAATGTTTTCAAATAGTTATACATAGTATTACCACTAATGTTTTCAAATAGTTATACTTAGTATTACCAGTTGCATTGCACGAAATCGAATACCCAAAACAAACAACATAGTTTTACGCAGTATTACCAGTTGTACGAAATAAAATACAAAAACAAACAAAGATAGTCTTATAGTCTTCATTTCTTCTTGACCTTGTCCGCTTCCTCTTTCCAGCAGCCTGCAATCAAATACAGTTATACTTTAGTACCAACTAAACAACAGAGTTTAATAATACAAGATGGTTACCTTTGACGTTTCTCCTTCTCCTACTTGCTCATTCACAAAAGATTCCAACAGTTGGACTCTTTCGGCCAATCCACCAACCTTGCCCTCAATTACATTCAATCGTTCTCCCATATCTGTTTTCATGGTGTTTAACAGCTCCACCAATTCAGTTAAAGGCGTGTTTACCGGGCTTTCATTTGCGGTATTCTCATTTAAAGGCAGGTTTGGTGGTGCTAATCGGGAAGCCACATCTTGGTTGCGTAACTCTTCAAACAGTACGGTATATCCTTGGCGAAGACGCTGCATCCAACCGTTAACAACCATATCATGCTTATCATCGTCGTCATCTTTTTCTGTGATTTGAGCCAGAAGAGAATATTCTTCATCTCTAGCTACCATGATACTTTTAATGTCATGTGAATGTAAACAATGAATATAAACATTTACATGAACAATGTAAACATATGCAAAAGATAACTAACCGTGGTTTCACCAAGTTCTGCATTTATTTTCTCAAGAGGAAACCCTTTCAATTCGCTTTTCTTAAACTTTGTATTGCACATCCTAGGGCAATTCATGTATGCGCCTGGAATACTTTCTCGGAATCTAATCCCCAAATCTGCAATTGCCTCAAATGCTAAAATCTACACAACACACATATAGTTAGAGTTAGCTTCAATATAAGAAGTAATAACAATGACTAATACCTCAAACAAATTTTACTTACCTCTAAAGGAATACAGAAACCTGGAATCGGCCACAATACACCCTCTTTGACGACCCCTTCAAAATGCGTCATAGTGTGAGAGATCTCACTTAGCATGTGATCAAATGACAATCTCCCCCAAGGAAAGCTCTTACATAACTTAAGATCATCCACCGCTCTTTGAAAGAATTCCAACACGGGCGTAGCATCTGGTCCAGTCTTTGTCTGCCCTATAACAATGCTGGATAAGAAGTAGAGGACCAACATCTTTAACCTATCTCGAGAAGGTTCCATTTCCTCTAACTTTTCTTTCACGTCTTGATGTCTAATTGTTGATTTCCCAAAATGCTTAATCACGAAGTCCGTACTGCCCGCTTGCATATAATTCAGTGGATAGTTGCGGCAGTCTAATCCCGAAATCAAGGCGTGTTCCCTTAGACCATAGCGGATGGGAACACCATTTACGACGAACCAAACTTCATTCTCCCTCTCGATGCATGCCGTTCGAAGAAGGAGCATCCACATGCCCATAAGCTTGTGGTTTTTTTCTTCTGGCAAGTGGAAAATGTGTTTGAACTGCGGATGCTTCTCAAACCATTTCTTCTCAACACTATTGAGTGGATGCTTCAACTCCTTTAACGTTTTCAAGAAATCGTAGATATAACACCTCGTCGATATCTTAATTTTCTTCTTATACTCCGTTGCCGGAAAGTACATTCGCGGTTGTATTGCTGTCGTTTCCTCCTCGGAATCCTGCAACAAATATTTATTTGTACCAAGTTATGCTAGTATTACATATTAAATATGCCTAGTTCTACATAGTTCTACCAATATTACTTAGAAAATCAACATAGTTATACCTAGATCTACCAATATTACTTAAAACTCACAATTTAGTTTTCCCTAGTTCTACTTAACTGCAAATCCAATCCAAGTACTTACCGTTTCATCCATGTCTGAGATTTCTTTCGAGTTTTCTTCTTCTTCTTCTTCATTCGCGTCCTCTTCTTCTTCTTCTTCTTCTTCTTCTTCTTCTTCTTCATTCGCGTCATCTTCTTCTTCTTCATTCGCGCCCTCTTCTTCTTCTTCTTCATTCGCGTCATCTTCTTCTTCTTCTTCATTCGCGTCCTCTTCTTCTTCTTCTTCTTCTTCTTCTTCTTCTTCTTCTTCTTCATTCGCGTCATCTTCTTCTTCTTCTTCATTCGCGCTCTCTTCTTCTTCTTCTTCTTCATTCGCGTCATCTTCTTCTTCTTCTTCATTCGCGCCCTCTTCTTCTTCTTCTTCTTCATTCGCGTCCTTTTCTTCTTCTTCTTCTTCTTCTTCTTCTTCTTCAACTTCAACCTCATTGTTCGTTTGTGATGCCTCAACAACCGCCGGAAGTAGAGTTCGCTCCATCTCTACTTCTTCTTCAACCTTATTGTTTGTTTGTGATGCCTCAACAATCGCCGGATCCGTACTCCTCTCCGCCGTATCTTTTGGAGCACTCTTTTTCTTTTTCCTCGTCCATCTTGTTTTAGGACCCATCTTTGGATCGGATCGGAAGCACGACTGAGATTTTCGGAGAATCGATCGAAAACGGACAGTAGTTTTCCCTAGTTTCACGAAGAGAAAGGAGATCGATCGATAGAGTTCCGTTATCAAAAATTAGGGTCCCGATTTGATTTGGGGAAAAGAAAGGAAATCGGGGTTAGATCCGAATTGTTTGGATGGGTCCCGGGTGAAATCTATGTAAAAAGGTAAATCAAATTAAATGGTTTGGGTTTTAATTAATTTACCAATTTTAAGGATTAAAAATAATTGTAAACAAAATTAAAATTTATAGAGGGAGATATGGGATTGGTTTTTTTTTAGGGTGGTAAACTAGGTGCTGAATGATTCTTTCTGCGATTCAATCGATTTTGTGATCCAAGAAACTTCGAATCCAGGACTAGTTTTCTGACTAATCGAAGAAGAAGAAGATGAGCGACGTGTTTGAAGGATACGAGCGCCAGTACTGCGAGTTATCAACAAATCTCACCAGAAAATGCAATTCGGCTTCCCTTCTTCCCCAAGGAGGTAAACAATTCACACTCTTTCGCCTCTCATCTTATAAACGATCTTAACTTGGTTTCTGTTTATGCATATACCTACCCTAACCTGACGCAAAACCCATCTGTTCATCTTCCAATTTCGAATTTCGGATTTTTGAGCTTTAGCCGTACATCGGTAATGCGTTATGATTGGGTCTTGTGATTTGATCAGTTCTGAAACCTATTGAAATTTGTGTATGCGGGCTTGAAATCTATCTCCAATTTTGATCAAAAACTACTGTTGAGATTAAAGACGAAGACGGATCAGTTGAAGATGATGATGTACTTGTGTTTGCATCTTCCTGGTGAAATAGAACCAGAGTGGTGATGAATCCGTTACGTGCCTTTTGCAGATGATAAAAAAGGAAAGCTTGGTGAGATCAAATCTGGAATAGATGAAGCGGATGTATTGGTAACTAGTTTATGCTCTTTAACATTTTCTCTTGCACTAGATTTGTGATTACAAAGGTTTCTCCTTTTCGAAGATCCGAAAAATGGACCTTGAGGCGAGGAGTTTGCAGCCGAGTGCTAAGGCTGCGTGTCTTGCTAAACTAAGAGAGTATAAATCTGACCTGAACCAACTCAAGAAGGAATTCAAACGGGTTTCGTCACCAGATGCCAATCAATCTGCCCGTGAAGAGTTGATGGAATCTGGAATGGCGGATTTTCATTCGGTAAACCTTAATGGATACTCTTCTCTCTTTTACTTGTTACAAAGTTAAGAAACCAGATTTTCTGTTACTTGCCCTTCCAGGTGTCTGCTGATCAAAGAGAGAGATTGACAATGTCAGTGGAGAGGCTTGATCAGTCTAGCGACAGAATCAGAGAAAGTCGAAGAACCATGATGGAGACGGAAGAGCTTGGTGTCTCAATCCTTCAAGATCTGAGTCAGCAGCGGCAAACTCTCCTTCACTCGCACAGCAAGGTAACAGTCCCAGCAACCATGCATTTTCCGTCTGTGAAGTTTGTCTGAATCAGATGGATGAGTCAGAAATTACTCTATTCCAACTATAGCATTCAAACTATTGAGGTCAAGACTATTTATGACCCTCTAACATTCCCAATTTGATTGCAGCTTCATGGTGTGGATGAGGCCATTGACAAGAGCAAGAAGGTTTTGACAGCCATGTCAAGAAGAATGACAAGGAACAAATGGATCGTTACTTCAGTGATCGTTGCTCTCATTCTGGCAATCATCCTGATCATTTCCTTCAAACTTTCTCACTAATTTTACTCAGACATTTGTGTATAAGATTATGATATTTTTTCTTGTAATGGCTTGGATCTCCTCTCTTCCCATATTTCACTTGTATCCCAAACTATGTTATGAAATGTTTACATATAATTATTAGAATGCACATTTTCTATGATTTAGACCATCAAATTATCCAGTACAATCTAAGCAAAAGTAAAACCCATCTCCAAAAAGGGCAATACAGCCACATAATCAAATTTCCAAGTCTCAGAGAACATGCTTGAAGCCATTGATCTAATGTACAACACCCAAAGAAGAGAAGATTGTTTGTTTGGGTTGTGAAAAGAGAGAGAGAGTGTGTGTGTGTGACTGCCTAGGATCTTAGATGACCTTCTTCTTCTCGAAAAACGTCTTCAGGTGCAAAAACTGCATTCCTGCCACTCCTATGCAGACGAATAAAGAGAGGAAACTCAACCATGCCATTTTAGTGTTTGTGGACCGGTTCAGGTCTTGCATCTCTTCTTCCCTGAGGAGACACCAAATAAAGTTACATAAACAGTATCTTCCTGACACCATAGTGATCAATAGCATCACAACATCACCAAACCACTGAGAATGAAAAGTACAAGACTTAACCTTTCTCTAAGATAAAACATCTCTTCATGAATCGAACTGACGGTATCAAGAAGGCTCTTTACCTCGAATTCCATAACCTGCCATAAAATGACCAACACAAGTGCATAAGAAGGCGCAAACACGAAGATCAACAACATTGCTAAATACACAATACAACTAGCCTAACACCACCATATCCATAGTGTCTTTCCCCTATTTACTCATACCGCAAGCTCGAAACAATTTCGCTATCACAAGTCTCAAAACTGGGAGATTCCGTTATCTAAATTGTTCGGCTACTGTCTATGTAAGAAATTAGACCACTTCATAAGAAATCTAATTATGAGTTGTTAGGAACATGAGGGAGCAAAAGCATCTCATCCACACAAAGAAGAAGAGGACGCAAAAAACAAAATTGAGCTTACTTCGACTTGGCTCTTCTTGGCAACACTAGCCCAGCTTTTGGATTGAACACCCGACCTCCACTCAAAATCAATGCTGAGCGTAACCTCAGGCTTATGATCGACGGCAGAGAAGCAAGCCATGTAATCCCCTGCTTCCACTGCCGAGAACCCGAATTGCCCTGAATCCACTTGATCCGCGTGATGGTATGTGTTCCCGGAGCTTGACGTTACCTTTTATAAAACCGCATGCATAAGAAATCAGATCAAAATCGAGAAGTGAGGTCAAAATCAGACGGATCCGCGTACCTTGACGGAGATCTTGTGAGAAGGAGGTAAAGTCTGGCCTTCGTGAGGGTTATCGATGCTGTACTTTCCAACAGTCATGGAATTGCTCTTGATGTCTTCGGCGATACACTTTGTGCGACCTGAATGCAGATCGAAGTGCAGCGAGTGTGAAATCCGCGACCAAACCCCTAGAATCAAAAGCACCGTCCATAGTTTTTGAGACCGGAGAAACATTTTCGAAAAATCCAGAGAAATCAGAATCTTCCGTCGTCGGTTTTATTTGCTTCCTCCTCGATCGTTTCGTTCATAGAGACTAGAGAGGGTTGGAGACGAAACTCAGTAACGTTACACGCGTATATGTCTTATTGGTTGAGAGACACGTACGTTTAATTCTGAAACCTTCTGTCTTGTGTAGACGTTTTGTCCCCAGAAGACAAACCGGTCCGAAATTTACATGGTAAAAATTGATTGCAATTATTTGTTCGTCTGGATTGATAAATTTGTAAGTGCAGAGAGGAAAATACTGATACCCGATTAGTTGGGCTTTTATGTGTTTAGAAAAAGTCTAATAATTTTGTCGGTTTTTATGGGATATAAAATAAGAGAAAATCGCATTTTTAATTTTTTTTTTTTTAATCATCTCAAATATTATCAATTACAAATTACGAGGACAAATACAATTTTATCGGCCTATAAAAATTCACGATCAACGGTCTACCTGCACCATGCTCGTGATGGAGCACTTTACCCTTGACACGCTGGACCACGACGAGTAGTTATGCTTGCACCGCGCTGGAAATCGCCTGAAAATTTTCCTCATGTAATTTGCATCTTCTGGGAATCGAACTCCCTACCTCCGGGTGTAGAAGCATTAATGAACCTTTGGTCGACCACTCGACCGAGGGGGCGTCCACGCAATTTTAATATTTAAGATAACAAAAATAGCATTTTAAATCTCGGTGATATTATACTAGCAGTTTAAAACTTTCAAACTAATTATATTCACACATAAAACTTCTAAATTAGCTTTCGAGTTTGCGTCGCCAAAAAAGTGATTGAAACTGTTCGGTTTACAGTAAAAAGATGGTGATGTGTCTATAAAATTATTTATTTTTAAATAAAAATAATTTTAATTATATATTTATTTATTTAAATTAAAATTTTTAAAAGGTGAGCCCTCGATGTGGTGAGATCATCCAACCTTTGAGGATGTCTCACCAAAAACGAATATTATTATTTTATTTTTTTTAATTAAGTAATAATTTTTTTTTTTAAATGGACAAATCCCAAATCTCCACATGTGATTTGGGGTGTCTCAACTTTTTTTTTTAGGTGCCTCTCTCTTGCTTTTTTTTTTGATTTGTTTAATGGAGGGTTGTAAATGCTTTGACGTTGTTGACATGATTCGCAAATGAAAGAATCATAGGTGGAAAAAGACAAAGAATGGCTTCATCTATACGCGGAACTCGCGTTGTTCTCCAAGTTGCGAGGTGAGGAAAAAGCCATTTGAGCTGGGAAAGATAATTGTGCAAACCAAACTAAGTTGGTCGAGTCAAAGAAGAAGATGGTGAAGGCTGAGAATGCAATCTTCTACATCAGCTTCAAAACCCTCTGGGGTTGTGTATCTTATCGAAACTAGGTCTTTCTTCAGATGGTGACTTGCTTTATAAATCTTACCCCTTTCAAATCTTCTTCAAACATAACACATTCCAAAAATGCTAATCTAAGAGCATGTTTAGTTGGAGAAACCCATTAGAGGTTCTTAGTGAATATTTTATTATTAAATTTAAGTTAAGAACTTTTCTTAAAAAACTTATGAAATATCATCTCCAATGGTAAAACTCCATAAAGAGTTTAAAAAAAAAAAAAAAAAAATTTATAAAACATAATTGATATTAAAATTTTAAACATACATTTGGTTTCACATACAAAATTTTTCTTATATCCTCAGTTGTTATCTTGATCACGTCCGAATTTTTGCCATATATGCTCAACCAAATCAGCTTTCAATTGTTGATGCAGTTGTCTATCCCGAATTCTAGTTCGAACACCCAACATATTGGCGATATTTGTAGGCATATATGTAGAATACGTGAGATCCACATATGAACTTCTGTTACCTTCTCCTTGTTGGAATTCCGAAACATCAAATTGAGTGTATCCATCTCGTTCGTCTTCTACTATCATATTGTGGAATATGATACATGCTCTCATAATCTTTCCTATTTTTGCTTTATCCCAAGAAAGAGCCGGGTTTTTAACAATGGCAAATCGAGCTTGCAAGACTCCAAAAGCACGCTCGACATCTTTTCGGGTAGCTTCTTGATGTAGAGCAAATAATGATGTTTTTGGGCCCTGTCGAATTGGAATAGAAGAAGGAATGTGATCAAAGATGAAAAGAAAGAGAAGCCAAGCAGAAGCGTTTAATAGAGGATAACAAAGGAAGAGAAGAAGCAAAGAAAGAGAGCATTCATCACAAGTTCACAACCACATCGACTTGACAAACATTCATCACAACAAGGCCTTCTATCTAACCAGAAACCATTTACTACCTAATACAACTATAATCTAACACTAATGCATTTATTACCATCTAATAGGTTTAGCTCAGGACAAACAGCTTGCAACGCGATACAAAGCAACACAGTTCCAAGATTATATGCATTTATAATCATCTTTCACTAACACTAACCTGAACAGCTTGTAAAGCGCAGGACAATGCTTTGAGCTCTTTTCTACATCACGATCCGTCCCATTGTAAGAGGAAAACATCAGAACCTGCAACCATAGCATGAAACAAACATCAAAACATCAGAAATTCAAGCAAACAATTCATATCAGACAAGCATCGAAACATAGAATGAAACAAACATTCCAACCCAAATCCAAATCATCTCTAACATATCATTTTATCCTAAACGCAAGAGCAAACAATTCACATCACAAATATGATATGCGGAATGAAACAGATCCAACTGGAATCAAACCCAAATCAGATTCTGGTTTTACAAATTCGTCGGAAAAAAAAAGAGGCACAACCCTAGCTAACTTTTCTCGGTCTGAAAATTCACTTCCACCTAAATACGAGAACGGAGAAAAGTAATTCGAGAAAGAGAGAAGGAGACAAAATACATGTTACAGAGAGAGACTCACGCGAGAGACGAGAAAGAGGGGGACGAAATGTTCGAAAGGAGATTGTAAGACGAGAGAAGATTGGAAGAAGAAAGGTTCCAATGGAGAAGAAGATAGGCGGCAGTGAAGAGAAGGACGTCACCACCATCTCGGAGAAGTGATCGAAGAAGGGTTTGTCGACGGAGAGTTTGGTGACGGAGAGAACGAGGAGAGTCGGAGAAGGAGAAATGTCTGATCAATCGAGGAAAGAGATTGGACTCCACATGTTTTTTTCCCACAACCCTCGACCCAATCAACGCTTGCCACGTCTCCCCTAAAAACCGATCCTTAAATTTCTTAATTAAAGATCGGTTCTTAACTGATTCTCTATTTTTGATTTATTTCAAGCCCACATAAGCCCCCAATAAACATGGTCTAATGCTCTTCTTTTTTCGTTTTCAAAAATCTCATGCCCCCTTTTTCTATCAACAAGCATATTTAATCGCAAATAAGAATTGTATATATATATATTTTATTATTTTGTCAACAAATAATAATAATTTTTATAATTTTAAATATAATTGATATTGAATTAACAATTTACAAAAGATGTTATACAAAGACTAATCCAGTGCAACATAATTTGATGAATTGATTATTTAATTCTACTCAGCAGACCCGGTTTGGTATAGCATAATTTGGTCCTTGCGTCTCAAGGTAGCGAGGGTGGTTGGGTTCAGCGAGGAGAACACAAAAGGCAGAAATTTCCTTTTCTTTAAAAAAAAATAAAAAAGGGAAACTTTGGAGTGAGTTTCGAAGAAGAACATCATCTATAAATAGAGTTACTTTAGTGATCGATCATTCATCTTTACTGCAAAACAAAAAAAGCTGAGAGAATGTCAAAAAAGATTCAGGAAGCCCTTCGTTACTGTGAAGAGAACTTTGAGAAAGGAAACCTTGAACTTGCATTAAAATGCGCAGTCTCAGTCTCCATGGCGAATCCAAAACAACCTGAACCTTACGCACACGTCACGGCTTACAGAATCCTTCTCACGGCAGCCAACAATCGAACGGTCACAGGAGAGCCTGACTGGTACGCCGTGCTGGGAATCAAACGCGGATCGTCCTCCAAGTCGGTGGCGAAATCCATTGAGAGGCGATGCTTGGAGATAATCGAGTTGTTGAACGGCGAGATTGTGACCTTCAAGGCGGCTTTGGAGGTCTATGATCTGTTCAGCCGTGGCTTAGACGAGTTGACGAACCAAGATAGAAGAAGAGAGTATGATCAACGTTTTGGATTTTCTCTTGTAAACTGATTGTTACCATTCTTTAGGTCACTTTTTTCTCAACTACAGTTGAGAGTTGAGTGTAAACTCTCTATTCTACGTCTTGTATATAGGTCAAAGTTAAACATAGATCGAAGTTAAAAATACAAACTTCTCCTATATATTAAGGCTATAATATAACGAATATATATGTATTATTTGGCAGTGAATCATATTATGATAGCTCAGTCGTCTTTGTCATCAGTGTCATTATCGTCATAGTAATGGAAAGGATGTGGAACCGACTTGAAGGCTCTGTATATGCCCACATTGTTCAAGTGCTCATTCTCCAACCTAACAAAATTAACTCCACATTACTAATCATAACTCCATTATTATATATAGATATATAGAGAAGGGTGTTAATTACCTGAAGAAGCTCCATATTCCCCGACGAACAATCTCTAAACATGAAATAATGGTTGATACTGCGATTTTGTTAAGGGACTTCAAATTGAACTCCAGAACCAGCTGCATCCATGCCACCCTTAGAATCACATTCACTACCTGTCAAAATACAACATTTCAACCAAGTTTCTGTGATACAAAATAACATGAGAGATTCTCTGATATTGTACAGTGTACGTAATTACCATGGCTGCAAAATAGACGCTTTTGTGGGGGACAAGCAGTTTGTCTCTCAGGTATGGGTTCTTGGAATGCCTACGGAGGAGTCCCCAGTCTATAACAATATCCCAGAATGTGTTCATACCCGTCACAACGCCTGAGCTTACAAGAGCCAAGACCATCCAATTTCGGACTAGAATGTTTTACTAATATCACTTTTAAATGATCCTTTGTTTTGTGTCTGTCAAAATGGAAAGTTTAGAGCATCATTATTGGAAGAAATCCATTTGGGTTTCTTAAGTAATATTTAATTATAAATTTGAAGTTAAGAAACTCTGTTAAGAAACTTTTGTTTTTGCTGCTTTATTGGTAGAAATCTATTAGACCATCCGCATTGCAGATCCGAGATCCATGTCTTCCGCTTTTTAAAAAAAAAAAAAATGAATTTTTTATGTCGCGATGAATCACGTCGCGACACGTCATCAGCTTTTTGGGAAGACATGTGTCTACGGGAAGACATGGGTCTCGGATGCTGATGCTCTTAGGGATTCTTAAAAAAAAAAATTTAATTATATAAAAAACATAGTTAACATAAAAACATAATATTTTAAACATATATTTTGAAATGAGATCCACATGTGCATTTCCGTTTCCAAAATTATAAACATACTATGTTTTATAAAACCAAAATTATATTGCATTTAATGAATTTTAAAACATACAAAATATTGCCGAAACTTCAAGAAGATGAAGTTTAGAATTTTAGAATCTTAAAATAAAATTAATATGTAAAGATTCCAATTCATTAATATGTAAAAAAAAGTTTAAAATTTTAAAGTTGAAGTTAATAAAAAGTTAAAAGAAAAAAAGGTAAGAATATTTTTTTTAAGTTAAAGTTAAGAAAAAGTAAAAAAAAAAAAAATCTGAGAAAAAAAAATTCTACGAATTTGGGGTTGACACGTGGCTAAAAACAGTGTAAGAACCCCTTAAGAACCGGTTCTTAAAACTCTTATTTAAAAACCGGTTCTTAAAACTCTTATTTAAGAATTAGTTCTTACACTGTTCATATATATATTTTTTTTTTTGGTTAAGAACCCCATCAAAAACCCCCTATAATGATGCTCTTAAAATGGCGTTTGGATTATAAAAAATAATAATAATAATCATTGAAGATGAGAGAAAGCGTTTTCGTAGAAGTATCATTATGTACATCTATCTGACGTGGCAGCGTAGAAAAGAATGCTAAATTGGCTGATGTGGAGACACAGAGAGTTAATAGTTTTTTTAATTGGGTTTTTATTCTGTATATCAAGCCCAGTAATTATTGTTCCAATGACATATACCTCTCTTAACCAAAAATCTCTTCTCTTAACAAATTTACGGTGCTGATGTGGTGTGATTTTGGAGATTTTTTTTTTTTTTTTTGTTGCTGATGTGGACACTACTAGGAGCCTCAAACATTCCCTTTTATTAGTGTAAATTTTGTTGGGCTATCGGGCTATCGGGCTGTATCTAGTTGTAAAGATGTTAGGCTTTAAACAACAAAACCATTTAGGGATCCATAAGAAGAGCAAATAAGCATAAGATTGTGCATTCATAGAGATTGGTGCACGAAACTCCATGAGTAGATAGAGAGATTACCTTGATAAGGAAGAAACGTAGTTACACCATTGACGAAGATAAAGAAGACGAAGGGACTGACACTAGAATGGTTACGGCAGGAGATCGTCTGCGGCTGAGGTCATGATTAACAATTTGTCTTTCTTCCACAGCCGTTGGATCCTTCTGCGAGTGACCTGCCACTAGATGGATTGCGATCTGTTGCGGCCGAAACCGATGGAAGGAAGCAAATCATAGATACTGGTTTGACCATTAATTGGCCCCACCAGAACGTCACACGTGTTGCTTCGAACCGCAAGATTTGGCACTGTGGAACCTCAAGCCTCTAATCAATCAAAATACAAGTTAACACACAAAATTTTGGGGGCATCTCATTTTTTTCTTGTGTATAGTTTTTACTACACAATTGCGTTTATACTGCTAATTTTTTTCAAATAAATTCTGCAAACCCTTTTAAAATGGTCTAAAGAAGTGCATGTTCACACAAAGCTATTGATTCATCCAAATGATATCCCCAAAAACAGAGTCAGCTAAGTCTACCTCATATCTCTTGAGTCATCCATTAAGATCAGCATATGATTTTCCACCCTCTCCGGATCCAAATTCAGCAAGGCTTAATCACATAGTATGTCCTGATAAGTTGTTCTCACTACTAGGGGTATTGTCAACAGGGCTCAAGCCCTGTGTAAACTCGGTCCCGCGCTAACCCGGCCCTGCATTAGTCCTGTAAATTTTAGAAAAAAGAGTTAGCCCTGAACCCTGCATTAATCCTGTAAACTGTATTAGTCTTCTTCTTTTTTTGGGTAAAATTAGTTTTTTTCTTTATAATTAGAACAAAAAATTACATTTGTTTTTTTTAATGTCATTTCATCTTTGCATCATTCAAGTTATTATTTAATAATATTAGAAGTCGATAAACTACTCTCGCTTTGAATAACATAGAATCTCAATCATACTCATAAAACATAAAATCAAGTGTTCTAACATACTCATCTTCTCCATAACATAAAAATTAAAAATCTCATCATACAAGCAATATCCATCACAAAAGTCTTCATCATCACTTCCATCGACATGAATCTCATCATATGCTCGACTCTCCAACTCCTGAGATACTAGCCATATTTATAGCATTGTTGTTTTCATCATCAAAGTAATATTCAATGTTATCTCCTGAAATTTGTAGATATAAATTAATCCAAACAATACAAACACACATGAATTAAATTTTAAATTTTACCTTCAAACTCTGCAAAACCACGCAACCAGTTATGGGTGCAAATTAATGCTTGAACATTTTTAGGAAGGAGACGGCTTCTATAAGGATTCAACACCCTGCCTCCAACACTAAAAGCCGATTCAGATGCAACTGTAGTGATCGGGATGCTTAGCACATCACAAGCAAGCGTAGCCAAATCACCATAGCGTTGTTGGTTCTCTTTCCAATAGCTTAAAACCTCCCTATCATCTCCAAAGGACCTCATCTCCAGCCTAGGATCCTCCAAATAAATATCCAAACTCGTCTTTGTGTTGTCTAAATTACGGTGGAGGCTCTTTTCCAACTCAAAGAGATCTTGTAATATAGAAAATATTAGATACATATGATGATCATTATTTTGAACCTCTAAAGTAATAATGGAAAAGATACTTACATCATCCAAATCATCTTCAAGTGGTGATTCACTAAGAAGCTCATGTGGAATTAGTGTTGAAGAACACTTGGAAGAAGAACTTGCCACGACCTTAGTGTTATACTCTTCATAAAGCAAATATAAATTGTCTTTCACAAGATCAATCTTTTCCTGAGAAGTAGTAGGATCCACTTTGTCATAAGCTACTTTAAGTAGCTGCAACTTCAACCTCGGATCCAAAACAGCTCCCATAGCTAGAACAACACAATATTCATCCCAATACTTTGTAAACTTTGTTTGCATAGTCTGAGCCATTAGTTTTACATCCTTATCATCATCACATGCATATTTCATCAACAGACGCTCAATCTTCTAGACTTGATTGAAATAAGCATTAGTTGTGGGATATTTCACGCCTGAGAAATACTTGGTGATAGTATTAAAAGGTTTCAGAAAATCACAAATTTTCTCTCCAAGATTCCACTCAGTTTCTGTAGGCATTGATGAGTAACTTCTTTCATACAAATTCAGAATAGCAAACGCTTTACGAAATTTCAAAGCCCTTGCAAGCATTTCGTATGTCGAGTTCCATCGAGTTGACACATCTAAAGACAAACCAGCTCTACTCTTAATCCCAACACTATCAACACAACCTGCAAATGACTCTATTCTTGATCTTGATGCTTTTACAAACTTAACACTTTCTCGAATATTCTCCAAGAGACTATTAGCTAGTCCTAATCATTTCTTCACTATCAGATTGAGAATATGTGTGCAAGAACTTTCCATTACACAACAATCCATTACCACTCTGAAGACGATGTTTGAGGATTTTTTGCATACTATCATTAGCATAAGCATTATCCAAAGTGATGGAAAACACTTTTTTCTCTAAACCCCACTCCTTTAAGCTGTCATAAACTTTCTTAGCGATTTCTTCACCATTGTGTGGAGGTTTGAAATCACTAAAATATAAAATGTGGTACTTCAAATTTCAACTATCATCAATATAGTGAGCTGTTAAACATATATATCCCATCATAGTAGTACGGGCTGACCACAAATCTGCAGTTAAACATACTCGACATTGATGTTTTGCAAAAACCTCTTTCAACTTTATATTTTCTTCCTCATATCTCTTATAGACATCACTTCCACCAGTTTGTCTACAAATATGCTGACAATCTGGATTCAGAAATCTATCTCTAACCCTAACCTTTTCATATTCCACATATCGAAAAGGTAAATCATGATAGATTATTATCTCAGAGGTCATCTCTCGATCAATGTTATGATCATAAGCAGGTCTATCCTCAACATCAGGCTTTTCTGGGCAAATCAGTAGATGGCGATTCAATGTCGATGTTCCATATGACTTAGTATCAATTACCAACCTAATATCACAATGGTGACATCTAGCCCTTTCTTTTCCATCTTCTCCTACTCCTACCGATGTAAACTCTTTCCAACAATCAGAGGTTAAGCGTTTTTGTTTTTTACCTCGTGGAGCTCGTGTAGCTCGTTGTGTTGGTTGTGATGGTTGAGTGACACTTTGTGTTTGTCCTTGAGTTTCTTCCTCATCGTTCATCTCCATCTCCATGAGCTCATTTTCTGCATCTAAAAGAGCAATTTTTTCCATTATGTTTGAGTGAGTCACTACCCACACTTTGTCTAACCGCCAAAAGTTTTTTACTATATTAAAAATTTTACTGGGCATTCGGGTATTGGTTCGGGTTCGGATTCGGTTCGATTCTTTCGGGTTTTAGGTATTTTGATACTAGAGATGTAGGATCCATTCGGGTATTTTCTTTTTTCGGGTTGGGTTCAGTTTGGTTCCGTCCGGATTCGGATCGGTTTCGGGTACCCAAAATTTATCTTAAATACTCGATAAAAACTAAAAAAATGGTTTAATTTTAAAAAATTGGTTAAATTTTGCAAAAATTGTTTAATTTTGACAGATATAATTAAAAATTATTGGATATTTCGAGTATTTTAGTTATTTTGATCTAAACATAATTAATATATTCATTTTATAATTATAATTAAGGGTATTTTGGTTATTTCAAGTCTAAATATACACAATATTTTAGATATATAATTATATTTCATATATTTCGGATACCCATTCGGATTTCGGTTCGGGTACCCAAAATATTTTATAAGAGAAACAATTCAGATATTTATGAAAATTCGGTTCGGTTCGATACCTACTAATTCGATTCGATTCCGGTTCAATTTTTAATTCCGGTTTGATTTTTCGATTCCATATATTTTGCCCATACCTAATTAAAACTGTTGGTTACCAAATTGGATTTTTAAATTTTAATTTGACCTATATGTAATGTATCAAATATTAAGTTTCATGGATTTCATAATTAATTGGCAATTAATAGATTATGTCATGTGCTTTATATATATTATTGTAGGTTCGATCACATTTTCAATGTGAGACTTCTAACACAACTCTTCAAAAATAATGATAATTCTTCATTTCTTCTAATTCTATTCGAACATAATCCCACTCTAAAATAACAATATATACTTTACTTGGACCATCCTATTGAGATAACTTTACTTGGATCAAACTCGGTCTCTAACATTATTGAATGCCTCCTTTTTTGTCATGTAGATAATTCCTTCTCTTAGCCTTTCACAACCAAAATTCCTTCTTTTAAGTCATGCAAATAGAGAAATAATTTAATAAAGCATAGCAAAGAATCTAGAGATTATGGTGACGACTTGATTAATCTTCGTCACTCATTTATAATTTGGCTCTTTTACTACATTTAGAGCTTTAGGTTGCGTCATCTCATCCTAATCTTTTCAATCCTATATATATATATTTTTTTTGGTCTCATGCCCTATATAGCTATATAGTAATAAGTAAATGGCTCGGTGATATACAATATTAATACATGATTCATGTGCCATTTGAATAATAGTATAATTTAGGTACACTTGTAAAAATATATTTTTGAGGTTTTTTAATTGGTTAAAATAGCATTTTTTAGATTATTCATTAACAAAATAGTTTCTCACAATTTCCGATTTAGTTCAAATCACTACAAGAATACACTCGATTTCCGACGGGTATATTGGTTGGAAAACGGTCGGAAAACGTCTTTCCCGACGAATTTCCGACCATTTTCGCCCGTCGGAACTATCGCGTCGGAAATCAAATATGGTCGGAAATTGGTCGGTAATTCCCGACCGATTCCCGACCGGAGTATTCCCGACCATTTACCGACGCAAAAAATCATCCGACGATTTCCCGACTAAAGTCCGATGCACCCGTTCCCGACCAAATACCGACCAAACTAAGTTCCGACCACATTCCGACCATTATAATACCCGACGATTTACCGACAAAAGTCCGATGCCCCTTTTTCCGACTAAATGCCGACGTTTATATTTTCCGACCATATTCCGACCTGTCTACTATCCGACCAAATTCCGACCTTTCTAATTCCTGACCAAATACCGACCAAACGAAGTTCCGACTAAATTCCGACCATAATAATATCCGACGAATTACCGACAAAAGTCCGATGACCGTTTCCGACCAAATACCGACGTTTTTAATTTCTAATTTCCGACCAAATTCCGACAAAATATATTATTTTGAAATTATTTTAAAAATTACGAATTTTGAAATTATTTTAAAAATTCAATTAAAAATAAATTTATTCAAAAATGAAAATGAAAATTAATATTAAACATTAAAATTAATATTAAACATTAATATTAAACATTAAACATTAAAGTGTTTTTAAAACATTAACATTATTAACATTTGCATATCCGGATTCGGATCCGGATCACGTTCCCGGGAAATCCGGAAACTTCGCTCTCATCCAAGACGACATGCTAGCGATATCTGACCTCGCCTCCGAAAGCTCATCTTGCGTGGCACCTAACCTGAATTCGGTGTCCGTTTTCGCCGCCTCCAAAGCTTCTACTTTGGACTTGAGCTCTTCATTCTGATGGATGAGATCTTCAGAGAAAAAAGAACAAGAAGAAGACCCGTCGTCCATAAACGGGATCGTACCCAAACCGCCGCGACGTCGCCCTTTTTTATCAAGGGGAAATTCCTGTATAAAATATAAATAAATTAGAACATAATAAAATTATAATGTAAAACTATAAGAAAAAAAAAACTTACGTTCATAACGAGTTGGTTGACCGCTTCCCGCGACATCTCGAAGGAGGAGGAGGAGTCACCTTGTGACTGTTGGGTCAGCTCGATGTCGGTCTTCTGCTTCGCCACGTTCTCGTAGATCTCCCTTATGAGGGGATCCTGAATAAGCCCGGTTGTCTTGTTCGTGTGGCACCTCTTCATTAAGTCCAAATGATTCGGACGCACACCTCCGGCCTCATTAGTCTATAAAAACAAATAAATTTAAATATAAATAAATAATTTAATAATTAATTAAGTAGAGAAAACAATGTAAACAATAAAGGATTACCATTTGAATTTCTCGGGTCTGGAAGCTGCTCGATCCGGAGTTGTGGATGTATTGGCCCTTCCCGTTGCGATCACTCTTTCGGTTTCCCGAATTAGTCTTCGAGAGTTTCTCTGTCGCCGGCTGTTGCCAATATGGTCTGTAGTGATTCCAAACCTCCAAATTCAAGCCTTTCGGCTTGTCTGCCCCTTTCCTCCACTTTTTCTTCCACTCGTTCATGTGTCTCTTGAACTGCGTACTCGCTTCCTTCATAAATAATTTTTCCACCGTGACAGTATGAGAAGGATGCCATGTAAACTCTTGCTACGAAAACATAAATAAAAATGCTTAGTAAAATATTTTAAAAATACTTATAAATATAAGAAAAAATATAGTAATTGACAACTTACCGCAAATTGTCTAAACCAAATTTGCTTCTCATCATACGGGACTTCTGAAAACTTCTTGTACGGTTTGTCGAGGATCGAATGGAACATCCTCATAATGGCCTTGCTAATCCCGTTGTTCGATATACCAAACCTACAAAAAAAGATAAACTATAAACAATTTGATATTAAATATATATGAAGTAACGGTTTTTACCATGTCGATCTTCCAACGAGATGTGGATCAAGCCGGATGAGCAAGTCCCGGCCCGGTTGTTGGACTAACTCGTCGATGGTTATGATTCGAGGAACTTGACTCTGCGACTCCGGGATATTCGATGTGGCCGGACTTGGTGGTTCTACCCCTCGAGTCGAACCATCGCTACGTGGAGGTTGTTGCACCCCTTGAGACGAACCACCGATGCACAAGTTTGCGAAACCGTCGTAAGACCTTACCAAAAAACGCAAAATTTGTTAGATATTAAACGTAAACGCAAACTTTGTTAGATATGAAATGCATATCTATGAATTAAGCACCATGACGTGATTGTCAAATGCTACCAGGATTAATTCATATAGAAAACAAAAAGAAAAGATCACAATGAAATAGAAAAAGGCTGCAAATCGATTGTGTATACAACTCTAATTGTGTACATACATGTCCAGTTAAGGAAAGACCAACCAAAGTGTACCTAGCAAATATCTGACGTACTAGGATGACCAGATTGAACGAAATGTAGGAAATTAATATGACATCCTCAAGTTTAGAAAAGTTAAAAATCCGTAATCACACAACTTTCCGTATGCAAAAAATGTCACATAGCTTGGCTCTCTAGATCCATGTCTTTTGTTGTATCTCGTTGCCTCTATGTTCACCCAACAATATTCTCACAGCTTATATCATAATACAGAGATGTGAAAAAGACCCATTAGATATACTTACTTTCGATATCATGTCTTTTGGTTATTCATGTTTTTCATTAAGTCCAAACCAAATTGAATCTGAACAAATATATATGTATAAACCAATGAATCGAATCAATTAATCATCCAATTAATTTTACTATTTTAAATTGCTAAACTAAAAACTGTGTTGGTGTCTGATTCGTTTTAACACCGGAATTCGTTGACAAATCTGCAAACCGAAAACTTCAAATCACAAGACCCTCCTCTGATCAAAAGAACCAGACAATTAAAACTAGACAGCAAAGACGACAACGAACGCAGAAGAGCTGCTCCGTTAACAAGAATACAGTCAAGCCCCTTCACCAAAAACCACAACTGACTAGAACCAAAACATCAACCAAAGAGAAGCGAAAGCAATCCAACCAACAAACACATAACTCTACAATCAAACCCGCTAAGCACGAACCAAACCATGACTCTAAAAAAACCACAAACAAAACAACTAATCCGAAGACAATGGCTAAAATCTTCGATTAAACCCCATAATCAACAACTAAGACCTACGATAAGTAAAACCGATGGAGAAACCAAACAAATGGAGCAGAGAATCAGACAAAAGAAGCACAAACTGTATTCATGCAAATCGGATTCAAAAAAAAAATGGAGCAGAGAATCTTACATGGTTAGAAGTCGGCGGCGGACGGTGAAGAGAATCGGCTCCGGAGGACGGTGAAGAGAATCGGCTCCGGCGGACGGTGAAGAGAATCGGCTCCGGCGGACGGTGAAGAGAATCGGCTCCGGCGGACGGTGAAGATAATCGGCGGAGAGAGAGAATCGGTTTGAGAGAAGAGAGAACGAACAAAGAAGAAGAGGTGTCTGTGGTATGTAGATCTACGAAATTCCGACCACCTAATCGGTCGGAATTTGGTCGGGTATGAAAATATCAAACCACCAAAATATTTCATTTAGCGGTTAATTTCCGCGGGTTTTATTTCGGTTTGGTCGGAACTGGGTCGGAAATTTCCGACCAATTTCCGACCAATATGAATATTTCTGAAAAATGCTAAGTGTTTATAATGAGAATACATTTTCTCGTATTAATTTTGGTCGGAAAATGGTCGTGAGGAACAAAAACTCTCGTTTCATGCACAAACTAGGCGGCAAATTGTAAGGTGTGACGATTACTGGCCACAATGAATATTGCCTCCCATGTTTCCCAAAAGGGTTGAATCCATCTGTAGATAACCCGAGGTATACGTTACTTGGCTCAGCCGCAAAACTAGGATACACCTCTTGAAAATGTTTCCACGCTTCTGCATCTGAAGGATGTGCAATCTCTCCATATGAGTTATGTTCTGCATGCCATCTCATAGCTCCTGCCGTGCGCTCGGATTGATATAACCTCTTCAACCTATCTGTTAACGGCAAATACCACATCCGTTTATGTGGAACTGGTACTCTTCCACCCGTTTCCTGATACCGAGGTTTCCCACAAAAACGACACTTGCGACGGTTTTCGTCTTTTCTCCAGTATATCATACAATTGTCGATGCACACATCTATCATCTGATACGGCAATCCAAGACCAGCTACAAGTTTCTGAACCTCGTAGTATGAAGCCGGTGAGAGATTATCTTCAGGTAAAATATCTTTCACAAAATCAGCTATCGCATCCACACAATCCTCTGCCAAGTTGAAATCGGTCTTTATTGTCATCAACCTGCTTGCAGTTGATAAAGGCGATATTCCCTCTCTACATCCTTCGTATAGTGGATGCTTAGCTGCATCTAGCATATCAAAAAACTTCCGAGCTTCTAAATTAGGTTCCTCTATTCTAATACCATCCGGAACATACGATGCTACGTTTTCGCGATACGCATCATTCACCATCTGAACGTTTGCATCTACTTCCGGTGTTGGTTCCTCTATTCTACCCGAATAATTAAAACCGCTACAATGATGTTGCACCATTGCATCAGTTTCTCCATGCGTATACCAAATCTTATAACTCGGCATTAACCCATTCCTATAAAGATGCTTCCATACTTCCCCAACAGAGACTAATCTATGATTCCGACATTTAGGACAAGGACAATACAATTTACCGTATTCCGACGTCATCCTATTGTTTGTCGCAAATGTCATGAATTCCTCAACACCTTGTGCATACTCCTCCGTCAATAGATTCGTCGCTGGATCTTGTCGTGGTCTATCCATCCACGATCGAAAATAATCTCTAGTGTTTGGATTTGAAGAAGACATTTTCTATGTTTTTTTTTGGTGTAAATTGTGAATGAGGGTGGTATTGTATTTATAATTAAAATTTCCGCGGATTTCCGACCACTTTCCGACCAATTTCCGACCACTCTAAAAATTCAAATGGCTATATAACGGCTACTGCAACGGGCAGATTAACGTATATTTCGTCGGAATTTAGTCGGATTCATTTCTGGTCAGAAATTGGTCGGAAATTTAATCCAATTTCCGACCAATTTCCGACCAAAAAGGAATCCGACTAAATTCCGACGAAATATATACGTTAATATAACCGTTGCACTAGCCGTTTCATAGACGTTTTAATTTGTACAATAGTCGGAAATTGGTCGGTAATCCGTGAAAATTTCCGACCATAGTGATAACGTATATTTCCTCGGAATTTCGTCGGATTTCATACTGGTCGGAAATTGGTCGGAAATTGGATTAAATTTCCGACCAATTTCCGACGATTGTTAATCGGTCTCTAATACGTCGGAAATCCGTCGGTATTTCCGACCAAATTTCCGACCAATTTAAAATTGTCGGGAATTACCGACTAATTTCCGACGGGTGTGTTTTAATCGGAATGTGGTCGGTATGTGGTCGGAAATTCCCGACTATTTTAAATTGGTCGGAAATGTGGTCGGAAATCGTGATGTTTTCTTGTAGTGAATATTCGTCGGAGAATTATTTTCTATGTGTTTTTATGATTGTGTAAAAACCGAACCCAAATCTTATATTTGGAGATAAATGCCTATATTTTGTGCATCTCTTATATATCATCAAAGATTAGATCGAATATGATGAGACAATATATTTAAACTGTGCAAATTGCATATTTAAATATATGTTATTAGTACGATTTTCTACTTTATGAATCTCAATTTAACCCAAAAGAAAAATAAAAAAGAAACTATTGTCCATTAATTTAAATAAGAAAGGTCGTCTAAGGGTTTATAGTTTTTTTGGGGGGACATTTTTGTTTTGTTTTTAAAAGTGTTTTATAGCTGAAAAGTTAAAACCATGAAATAAACCAGGATAAACCAACTTTTATAATTCATAATACTAAACCAAAACTCAACCGATATAGAAAAATAAAATCGGTCATGATAATTGTCATAAAATTGGTTTTGCCCCCTCTTTTCCACAGGAAACTTGTGGCCAATCGGAACTCAGCGGATGGAGTTCTTGACAAATGTAGTAAACAAAGATTTAATTATCCAATTAGGGAGTGGTAATGACACTATTAGATAAGAGCAGGCGTAATTAGTGACATCTAATTACATTGTTTAGTCATAAATCCGCCGTGGCGCGTGGATGTATGCCCTCCACAATCCTTATCCCTAAAGACTTCTTACGTGAAAATGACACGTCATCCCTTAGGCCTTAGCCTTATAGTGTGCCACGTTTCTTTTCCAAAATTATGAGAAAGAACGGTCTTCACATTTCTTTTGTACTTTTTTGTTTTTTGTTGTTTTAATACAAGTTCTTTAGTACTTCTCCATCTGGATTCATATGGCTATAATTATTAATTTTGTTTCTGAAAATGAATGTTATTATTAGGTTATAACTACTAAATCTGATCTTATAAATTATTCAATGATGTTGAACAAAAAAAATTGAAAACAAAAATTCATCAGTCAAATATATAAGACTCAACAAGAAAAATATGCTTAGATGGATGACGGAATCTAAATAATTATAAGAACTGGAAGTCAATAAATTAGAATTAAAATATATGGCGTATTAAAGATGCAATATAAAGGCATATGATCCCCATAAAATTGGATGTTGATATATATTTTTGTCATGTAATAAAACTATATATAGTGCAGATAATAATGTTGTATATATGACTTTTGATAATTGGGCTTAAATATGGATAGGATGGACAAAGATAGGAAGAAATCAGGTAAAGAAGAATGAAGAACGAATATTTGGGGAAAAGAATATACTTCTGTTTGAAATGGAGATTCACCTAAATACTAGTAATACTACTAAGGCCATGCAATGCAACCAAACAAATCAGTGGTCAAGCACACTCAATTATTTGTCCTCTCTTCTTTTCTACGAAGAAGACCCTTTAGAATCCCCCACAATTAAAAGCTAATTTCTACACTATCAGATCATTCTCACTTCTTTGACTTTCATTTTTCGCCCACCTAATCATAACGTCGTCATGTGAGCGATCTCTAGTATTTCAAATAGAAGTGATCTTGTTTCGGATATTCTTATCGATGAACTTGATTAGTCGAGATATCGGTAAGACATGTTTTTTTAATGTTTTTTCTCATTTTGTTGCCATATATGGTAAAGAGTAGTTTGGAAGACATTCCGGATCAAGAATAGAGTGAGACAATCATGGTTTGAATTGTGAATATGGGCAACATTATAAACTCAGCTCGATGAAAAGTTTTTGTGAAGAAGACCCTTTGCAAGATTCTCCTAAATCGTCAATAAATATTAACATTAAAAAAAGGTGGTTTCGTGATTCCTCCATGATTTTACAAAAAGCATAATTTGAATTCTGTCCGGAAAACTATCTTTTCGTTTGATCTCATGTGAGTAATCTGTCTTTGATTACTAACCATACGAAAAAAGTATTTCGATGTTAAGTTTTGGAACCATACACCTTTATACCAAATAATCTTCGGATGGAATTCTCTTGTTAAATTCAATTTACCATTTGTGATGAACTTCTTCATTACATATATAATTAAAGCTTTCTAAATAATTGAATATAAACACAAACCTGCTACATATATATATACTTTAATGGTATTTGGTTCTATAAATTGTAGAAATCACAGGTATATATATATATTGTCAAATAATATACTTTTTCTTTTTTAGATCACATGCTTTTCATGAAAAACAAAAAAACATTATCTAACTCAAATTCCTTTTAAGCCTTTTTAACCGTGACCATTAATTATTATACATATTTATATAATCCCAGTATTATATGGAAGAAAAAAAATTATATTTATATAATCCCAATTTATATGGACGAAAAACAAGACTAGGTGACTAGAGATAATGGAGAGGAGTAGGACATTCAGATTGAGGACAAAATTAATTATTATTTAAATCCCAATGTACCAACCAATAAGAAAGAAGTGACGCACACTAACCGACAAGAATGCTCAAGAATATAAACCCTCACGTTCAGGCTTTCTAACATTTCATAAACAGCAAGCCAACAAAAAAAAAAAAAAACTTGTCATTAGAATCTTCTAATTTGCCCATAATCATGGAAATAAAATCAAGTTCTACTCTCCCTCCAGGATTCAGATTTCATCCTACCGACGAAGAGCTCATCGTTTACTATCTCCGAAACCAGACCATGTCCAAACCATGCCCTGTCTCCATCATACCAGAAGTCGATATCTACAAATTTGACCCTTGGCAATTACCCGGTTCGACCCGGTTCTTTATTTCTCAATTACAGATGTTAATCTTATTTTTTCGGTTATTTTAACCCTCGTAATTTGCTTTTTTTTTGTTATGAATCTGAACAGAGAAAACAGAGTTTGGGGAAAATGAGTGGTATTTCTTCAGCCCGAGAGACCGGAAATATCCTAACGGAGTCAGGCCAAACCGGGCCGCTGTTTCCGGTTATTGGAAAGCAACCGGTACAGACAAAGCCATTCACAGCGGCTTGAGTAACGTGGGTGTGAAGAAAGCTCTCGTCTTCTACAAAGGCCGACCTCCCAAGGGAATCAAAACTGACTGGATCATGCACGAGTATCGTCTCCTAGATTCACGTAAACCATCCACAAAACGTAACGGTTCGATGAGGGTAAGCAGAGGAAACAAAACACACTATATATAAGCTCATGTTGTATTTTATGACTTGTTTCTCCTTTTTCTAAGCAATTCTAAAAACGATTTTTTTTGTTTGAATAAATTTTACATTCAATTCAAAAAAATTAAATTAAATTAAATTTGTTTTTTTTGATATTTTTGTAGTTAGATGAATGGGTATTGTGTAGGATATACAAAAAGAGAGGAGCAGCAAAGCTACTGGATGACAAAGAAGGCTTCATGGATGAAGTACAGATCGATGAGACGTTAACAGTTGTTACGAACGAAGCAGAGAGAAGAAATGAGGAAGAGATAATGATGATGACGACGTCAACGAAAATTCCGAGAACGTGTTCGCTTGCTCATTTGTTGGAAATGGATTACATGGGACCCATATCTCATATTTTAACACCGTTCGATCTTCATCATCCTGATTCGGACAGTATGAACCAGTCAGGTTGGTTCGGAGATCTACAGATTAACCAAGACGAGGTTTTAAACCATCATCGTCAAGCTATGTTTCAGTTTTAGTGATGGATTAGTAAAAAAGAAGGAAAACCAAAAGAAAAATGGGAAAAAATCTGCTTGGAAAGTTACTTTGGTACATATTTTTCGTTAGTTTGGGTATAGGAAAACTGTAAAATATTAACCAAATACCCAATTGGGATTTTATATTTTCTCCCATATGAATGTGAAATGAAAAACAACATGTTTAATTAATATCAAGCTGCTTCATCGTGTTAGACGGAGTCATGGAGTTTATTTACATTATACTAACTAGTAAACAAAATACTCTTGTAATATACTGTCAAGAAGCCTTAGAGGTGCAGAAAAGTTTCTTATGTATATCGAAGGAGAGGCAAAGCCTTATATACATATTACAAGAGATTAACCTAGGTGGTGTTATGTTCACCGTAATTACATGTACGGGAAAGGCCCAAATATGGCCCAATACCCCCCCTCAAGGTGGAGTGTATAGATTATAAACACCCAACTTGAGAAGAAAAATTTCAAACTCCTTGCGACCCAAAGATTTTGTTAAAATGTCAGCAAGCTGCGCTTTCGTGGAGACATGGATAGTTGTAATGATTCCACGAATAATCTCATCACGTATGAAGTGACAATCCAATCCGACATGTTTCGTCCTAGCATGATAAACCGGATTCGCGGCAAGTTTAATGGCCGAGAGACTATCCGAATGTAAAGGAATGGGATAATCACAAGGAATACCGAGAGCTGGGAGTAATTGGCGTAACCAAAGAAGCTCTTGAACTGTGTCAGCCATGGCTCGATACTCGGCTTCAGCGGAGGAACGAGAAACAACATCATGCTTACGCGTCTTCCATGATAAAGGTGAGTCTCCAAGTTGAATGAACCAGCCCGTTAATGAACGACGAGTGAGAGGACATGAGGCCCAATCTGAATCGCACCAAGCAGAGATGACAAGTTTCGTATTTGATCGGAGAAGAATACCTTGGCCTGGACTCTGTTTTAGATATCGGACAACACGAAGCGCAGCATCCCAGTGTTCTGATTTCGGTTTAGTCATGAACTGAGAGAGAATATGAATCGCATAGGAAAGTTCAGGACGAGTTGTACCAAGATAGATGAGACGGCCAACCAGTCTGCGATAGCGACTCGGATCAGGGAGATCGTTACCGTCGGCCAATGCAAGTTTGTGATTCTGTTCAATGGGATGTGAAACCGGTTTAACTCCAAGAAGTCCAGCTTCAGCAATGATCTCAAGTGCATATTTGCGTTGACACAAATACATTCCGACAGGACTTCTAGCGACCTCAATACCTAAGAAATAGCGCAGAATCCCGAGATCTTTCATATGAAAACAAGAGCTCAAATATTGCTTAAATTCAGTAATCACACCCACTGAGCTACCGGTAATAATCAAATCGTCGACATAAACAAGAACATGGATGCGAACTGAATCCCTCGCTAGCGTGAACATAGAGTAGTCGGAGAGATTTTGTTCAAAACCATAGTCAATTAAGGCGGAGGCAAGCTTGGCGTACCAACAACGAGGTGCTTGCTTGAGGCCGTAAAGAGATTTACGCAATCGGCAAACCTTGGTTTTATCATCCATCCGAAAACCAGGAGGAAATTGCATATATACTTCTTCGTCAAGATCGCCATGTAAGAAGGCATTATGAACATCCATTTGATGTACTTCCCAATCAAGAGACACAACTTGTTGAAGGAAAGCGCGGACAGTTACCATCTTAGCTACAGGAGCAAATGTCTCATCATAATCAATTCCCTCGGTTTGGTTATTTCCGAGAACGACGAGACGAGCCTTGTAACGTTCCACCGAACCATTAGATTTCAACTTAATCCGAAAAACCCATTTGCAGCCTAGAGCGGTTTTGCCGAGAGGAAGAGTCTCAACTGTCCAAGTCCCCAAATCGTCAAGAGAAACAATTTCATCTTGAACCGCACATCTCCATTTTTCATCTAGTATTGCTTCTTTATAGTTTCGAGGTTCAATGGCTGTTGTCATAGCCATAACATATATCTGATAATTCTCTGAAAATCGCGAGCTCGATATATAGTCATCTAGTGGATATGGATTGGCGGATAAAGATGGCTCCTGAAGTAAGGAGGCGACGAAATCTGCGAGTTTAACTGGTCTTTGCTTCGTGCGATGACCACGTCCAAGCTGTGCTGGTTCGTCTGCGATAACTGTAGCAGGAGGAACAGAGGTATCAACAGAATCGATTTCAGGAGGAACACGATTTGCAAAACTCGGATTATCAGCATCTGTAGAAAGCGGATTATCAACAACGTCATCGAGAACAGTAGCAGTAGTCGTATCATTTTCAGCAATCTCATCATCGGCAAGATGATCGACATGGGTAGGATTGGATGCAGGCTGTGTTAAGTGATGTCGTGGGACAAAATCAACATCATTATCATCTATCTCCAAAGCAGGAAAATTGTACTGATTTTCGGCAACATGAATTGGTTTTGCATCGACTGTTCCAGCTTCGGAAACAGGAAGATGAAACTCGGTTTCCATGAAAATAACATCTCTGGAAACAGAGACCACACCGGTATCGATGTTGTAGACACGCCATCCTTTCTTAGCAAAGGGATAACCGAGAAAGATGGACTTGTTGCTACGACTCTCAAATTTGTCACCACCATGTTTCTGATTGTGAACATAGCAAACGCAGCCGAAAACTCGTATGTGATTCATCGGAGGAGCACGCTTATAAATCAATTCAAACGGTGTCTTTCCGTTGAGTAAACAAGTAGGAGTGCGATTTATAAGGTACGCAGCCGTGAGAGCACAATAACCCCAAAATTCGACGGGAAGACTCGCTTGGAAGCGGAGTGCGCGAGCGACGTTAAGAATGTGACGATGCTTACTGATAATGAACTTTTTACGGTTCGCACAATTAACCCATTGTGCACAATGCCTCAATCTAATGGCATGTCATTGTAGCACTTTGGGATCGAATCCACAGGGAAATAAGAACGACGCACTAAGAATACAGGACGCTATCTAATCTAAGCAAATATCGGGTTTTGGCTTTTATCGGACAATTTGAAATAAACAAAAATAGCAAAATTAAACAAGCGAATTCTCGGGTAAAGCAATCGACTCGGGTGATTCTCGCTCCATTCTAGACACTCAAACATTCAATCAATTGCCTCCGTAGGCCCTAGGTACACTACTAAAGATTAATCCACGTCAATGGTATTAATCCCTTTCTTAGTCATCAATCGTCATAAACTTCCGTTCGCGATTCTATGACTAACAAGCATTAATAACAAGTCCACTTAGCCACAATTCACCTTAGACATCAACTCCCGTTGGCTAAGATATGAAAAGCACTCATTGAATTGGTTGGGGAATTTCATCGAACACCTTCCGGGCGAGAAATTCCCTATGATCTAAATCAACTTTGTCAAGGCTAATCCAGCATTAATAACACTCAATGAGAAAGGATATCAACTAATCTAGCTCTTAAACATCAAGAACAAACCTAAAATCACCCTAATATACTTTACCCAAGAACCTTAGAAAACTACTCACAACACATGGTTTTCTCCACAAATCCCATAAAGGAAGTGTTGAGAATCATAAAAGATGATAAGAAAATAGATGGAAGAGATAATCCAACAAGAACTTGCGTAAATCACTCAAGAATCTCTTCCAATCTTCTTTAAAGCCCTAAAAACGTTTTTGGTTCTGTCTAAAAAAACAATACCAGAGTCAATGTCTAATTAGGCTTAATTTGCTTAAATAAATACAGATCGGGTCGGGTCAACCCGGGACAAACCGGGTTTGACCCGACAATTTTTGTGTCCGAGAAGGTTCACAGCGGTCAGCTCATACCGCTGCATGACCGCTGTGAAATGCCTGGTTTTTGCTCCGGATGGATCCGCAGCGGTCTCCCTATACCGCTGTGTTTCGGCCGCTGCGAGACTTGAAAGTGCAGCGGTGGAGCCATGACCGCTGTGAGCTGGCCGCTGCGAATGTCTGGTTTTCTTCTTCTTTCGTTTGCCTTCTCCGTTCTTCGGGTACGTTCCTCCTAGTCCGTGATCTTCCTCCAAGCTCCAAATGGTACCTAAAAGACTCCATAGCACACAAACATATGCAAGAACTAACCTAAGACTCACTAACTCTAAAATGGATGCAAACTACACCAAAAACAATGAAATGAATGCACAAAGTCACAAAATGCTAACTAAAATGTATACTAAAATGGACTAAATTATGCAACTATCACTTACGCTCAACACGTCCGTTCTGCTGAGGTGTTCCAACGCAAGATGTTTCATGGATAATACCTTGTTGAGCAAAGAAAGTCGACAAGGCTATGAATTCTGAACCGTTATCGCTTCTAATTGTTTTGATTTGACAAGTGAACTGCCTTTCAACGAGATGAATAAAATTTTGAAGATGTGTTGGAGCCTCTTGTTTGGACTTCAAGAGATAAATCCACACAGCTCGTGAGTAGTCATCAACAAGCGTTAAAAAATAGCGAGATCCACAAAGTGCAGGAGTTCTATACGGACCCCAAAGATCAACATGAACCAATTCAAATGCAAAGCGCGTCTTATTGTTACTTAATGGAAAAGGATCCCTTGTCTGTTTAGCTCGGATACAAATTTCACACTCCTTTGAATCAAAATCACTAGTACTAAAATCAGAAAACTGCAACATCTTTAAAGCTTTCGAGGAGGGATGTCCCAAACGGCGATGCCACATATGAATTGATGACGAATCGGATCCTCGCATTGTCGCTGCTACCTCCACTCCACGAAAAAAATATATTCCGTGGTGTTGTTCACCCACTCCAATCAGCATCATGGTGATGCGATCCTGAATCACACAGAGCTTGTCAGTGATTTGAAAAACACATCGTTGATCTCTAGTCAACTGAGAAACGGATACAAGATGACATTGAAGCCCGTCAACGAAATACACATCACGCAGAGTCAAAGAAGAACCCAACTGAACTCGGCCGTATTTATTGGAAGTAGTGAATCGACCATCAGGGAGTTTAATCAAAGTAGGTGCCATTTCACATACATCAGACAGAAAATCAAGAGTTCCGGTCATATGGTTCGAAGCCCCTGTAATAATAATCCAAGATTCGAGAAAGTACATACCAGAAAGACGATCAGCAGTAGAGGATTTGCGCTCATCAAGGAGATGAACCAACGTTCTCCATTGTACATCGCTGAGCCCACTTATGCCCACTCGATCCTCAGATGTCAAAGCTGTATGATGTATCGACGGGGTTGAAAACTGGGATGATGCAGAACCTGAATTTACTTGAGCCGAGCCACGACCAGCACCGCTCGGCGTAGATTTTGTTGGATTCATGGCAGGGGGATTTGATCCTCGACCCGTCCCTCCTTGAGCAGAATTTCCGTGTGACGAATGTCCACCGAAACGATTTCTTTTGCTTTCGTCGAACCAAGGTGGATATCCAATTAAACGAAAGCATTTGTCGGAAAGATGACCAGCACGACCACAGTGTGTGCACGATCGATTGTCACCCGGACCCTTTGTATTTGTGTAGTTGCGCGGTTTTTGAGTAGTTTGAACCGCAAAACTGACACCATTTGTCTGTTCCTCATTCATACGACCCAGATGTTTCGATTCTTCATCTTGTATCAGGGTGTTGTAAGCTTCTTCAAGTGATGGCAGTGGGACACGTGAGAAGCGAGTACTTAACGGTACCATACACGGTCTCATCTAATCCCATGAGAAACTGATGCAGCTTATCTTCTTCTCGTTCTTTTCGAACTTCCTCCATTGTTTTAGCTTTCTGATAATCGGACAAATTTCTCCAAAGTTTGGTCAGATTGCCGTAATAATTCTCAATAGCAGTACCCTTTTGACGACAGTTTGCCAATTCAGCTTTCAGTCTCTGTACTCTCTGTCCGTTCTTCACACCAAACCGTTTTTGAAGATGAATCCACAGCTCATTACAATCTGCAATATGCATAATTGAATCAGACACAGTTTCGGAGATAGTCAATTTCATCCACGATATTATGAGTGCGTTGTTGGCGGTCCAATCTTCAAAATCGGGGTCGGTTTCGTCGGGCTGTTGTATCGAGCCGTCGACGAAACCAAACTTCTTCCTTGCTTTGAGTGCGAGGCAGAGGTTAGTAGACCATTCATCGTAGTTTGGTCCTCGTAACATCGGCTTAGAGATTAACGTTCCGGGATTGTCTCCAGAGGTCAGATCGTACGGAGATATCGTACGACGAGTTTCAACACGCTGTGCTGCCATGGATGTGGTTAAGGCGGCGGCCGAGGTGTCCATCGTGAAGAAGAAGTTATCAAAAAAAAAATAAAAAATAAAAAAAAATTTGTATTTGCGGAAACGAGGTAAACAAGATCGAGAGCTTCAAATCTTTTTGTAGTTGGATTTGAGCTTTGATACCATGTCAAGAAGCCTTAGAGGTGCAGAAAGGTTTCTTATGTATATCGAAGGAGAGGCAAAGCCTTATATACATATTACAAGAGATTAACCTAGGTGGTGTTATGTTCACCGTAATTACATGTACGGGAAATGCCCAAATATGGCCCAATATATACGATGCTTTTTTAAAAAATGATATAAAAGAGAGATTAAGATTACGTCAACTTGGAATGAAAAAGTCGATGGCGTGTGGAGGAACCTACGCCAGATGCAATGTATTTGGGTAACTTATCTTTGTCGTTTTCGTTAGATAACGAATGTTACTTGTCATCATCGTACTTTAAACCTCAGTTTGATTCCGTCTGCGCAGACTCAAACATAATGGAAATAAATGAACTTATCATTAATAAAGACGTTTTTAAAAATATGTCGGCCCTTTTTTGCTGATTTCAATTTTGACCCGTTTCGGTTTACAAAAACCAAGAGACTAGACTGGTTTTAGAAAGAACACACTAAAGACGTGAACATATTCAATTTAGTTATTCCATTTACCAAAAAAATCGAATTCTGTAAGAGTTAGCCTACTGATTTCACGATAATTTTAAAAATTTTAGTTATCTTATTTTAATACATATAGTTGTATCCTACATGAATATTGGAACTAAATCATAAAGGTTTGAGACTTTAATTGTTCACGATTCTTCAAAAACTCGAAATCTCATTGGGATTTGTCCACCGATTTAAAACGAATAAAGAATTTTATTAAATTACTTGTTATAAAATAATTAAAGATGCCAAATAATCTCCAAACTAGTTTAGTTAGCATTAATATAAATGTTTAATGTGGTTAGGTATTTTAGAAATAGATAAAGGAATATTAGCTAGTTTCATTAGTTACTGCATTTACCGAAAAAATTGAATTCTCGTAGGGATAATTTTAAAAAATTTCGTAGGGATAATTACCGAAAATTAGCCCACTGATTTCGAGATAATTTTGAAAATTTTAGTTATCTTGTTTAAAATCATAGTCGCATCCTACATGAATATTGGAACTAAATCATAGAAGTTTAGGTCTCTATTTGTCCTTGATTCTCCAAAAAATCGAGATCTCATAGGGATTAGTCAAATGAATTAAAACGACATTCTTTCCGGACTATTTCTATACCTAACAACATTAAACATCTATATTAATGTTAAATAAATTTAGTAGGCTAACTCCTACGAGAATTCAATTTTTCGGTAAATAGAATAACTAATGAAACTAACCATCTTTTGTCTATTTATAAAATTATTAAAGATATCAAATAACCTTCAAACTAGTTTAATATTAATGTTGACATTAATATAGAGGTTTAATGTTGTTAGGTATTAAATTCTTCTCTGCTGGTCAGTAATTTTAAATATCCATATAAATTATAGTTTTAAATATATTTTTTCGTGTTTGGAGACAAAAAGTGTTTTTGTTTTAATAGTATTGATGTGAGCCTTTTTTCTGATTTCAATTTTGACCGGTTTCGGTTTACAAAAACCAAGTGACTAGACTGGTTTAAGAAAGAACACACTAAAGAAGTGAACCATTTCTTCAAAGAAGGCAGCAATAAAAAAGATTGTTAGCTAAGTAGTAGATTTCTCACATGCTTTGGCTGATCTAGAAACAAAGGAGATAGAGATATAAAAACTCCATGAACCTTTAGTCCTTACTTTTTCAGATTCAAAGAATTAAGCAATAAAAAATAATGTCGATGTGGATCGTTCTAGGTTGCATGGTGACATCATGGATCTTCTTGCACCGATGGGGACAGAGGAAGCAGAGAGGTCCAAAGACTTGGCCTTTGGTCGGAGCAGCGATCGAGCAGTTGACCAATTTTGACCGAATGCACGATTGGCTCGTTGAGTATCTCTATGACTCAAGAACTGTAGTTGTCCCAATGCCCTTCACCACCTATACATACATAGCAGATCCCATAAATGTCGAACACGTCCTCAAAACCAATTTCTCCAATTACCCAAAGGTGAACAAAACAAACTCTTTTACCAAATGTATATATACATAAGTGTTGTTGTCGTTTTCATTTATGTTTTTGTGTAACAAGGGAGAGACGTACCATTCGTATATGGAAGTTCTTTTGGGAGATGGGATTTTCAACTCGGATGGAGAGCTCTGGAGGAAACAGAGGAAAACCGCGAGTTTCGAATTTGCTTCCAAGAATCTCAAAGATTTCAGTACTGTAGTGTTTAAAGAGTATAGCCTTAAGCTCTTCACCATCCTTTGCCAAGCATCTTTCAAAGACCAACAAGTAGATATGCAGGTAAAAAATCCTTAAATCAAATCTATATTAACCAAACATCTCTTCTTATATCCTTTTTTTTTTTATAATATTTTGGCTCTAGGAATTGTTGATGAGAATGACTCTAGACTCCATATGTAAAGTGGGATTTGGTGTGGAGATAGGGACATTGGCTCCAGATTTACCAGAGAATCGCTTTGCTAAGGCTTTCGATACTGCAAATATAATCGTAACACTACGTTTCATAGATCCTCTTTGGAAGTTGAAGAAGTTCCTTAACATAGGCTCTGAGGCATTACTTGGCAAGAGCATAAAAGTAGTAGATGATTTCACCTATTCAGTCATTAGAAGAAGGAAAGCAGAGATACTAGAAACACAGAAATCTCCTGTCAACAACAATAAGGTAAAAAAAAAAAAAAGGTTAGAACTCAAATGTATGCATTTGTCACAGAACATCATTTTTTTCTCTCTAAATCATATGCAACAGATGAAACATGATATACTCTCGAGGTTCATTGAGATCAGCGACGACCCTGAAAGCAAATCGACTGAGAAAAGCCTTAGAGATATTGTCCTCAACTTTGTAATTGCTGGAAGAGATACAACAGCAACAACTCTCACTTGGGCTATATACATGATAATGATGCATGAACATGTTGCCGAGAAGCTTTGCTCAGAGCTAAAAGAACTCGAAAGAGAAAGAGCAGAAGAGACTAAAACACCGTTGCACCATTACGATACAGAGGATTCCAAGTCCTTCAACGAGAGGGTAACACAGTTTGCAGGACTGTTGAACTACGATTCCTTAGGAAAACTACACTACTTACACGCCGTGGTAACAGAAACACTTCGTCTCTACCCTGCGGTTCCTCAGGTATGCACCATTAATCCATCAAGATTCGTGAAACAAAACTGGAACTTAAAAGCAACAAAAGAAACATTTAAACATTTTGATTCATATTGTAGGATCCAAAAGGAGTGTTAGAAGATGATATATTACCTAATGGAACAAAAGTAAAAGCAGGAGGGATGGTTACATATGTTCCTTACTCAATGGGTCGGATGGAATACAATTGGGGATCAGATGCAGCTTCGTTTAAACCCGAGAGATGGCTTAAAGATGGAACCTTTCAGAACGCATCTCCATTCAAGTTCACAGCTTTTCAGGTATAATCAAAACGTATATTTAAAACACACATACAAGGTTTTGATGGATGTACATCACGAGTTTGTGTGAATGCAGGCTGGACCTAGGATATGCTTGGGAAAAGATTCAGCTTATCTTCAAATGAAGATGGCAATGGCAATACTTTGCAGATTCTATACATTCCATTTGGTGCCAAATCATCCTGTCAAGTATCGGATGATGACGATCCTATCCATGGCGCATGGTTTGAAAGTTACTGTATCTAGACGTTCATAGACCATACAAAGAAAAGAGTAGAACAATAAAGGGAAAAGTCAAATCCATGTGAAATGATCCAAGAAGATAAATCTAAATCTTTATTACTATTTTTTTCTCAAACCACCAAAGAAGATAACACTTCAGTGATGTCAAACAAAAAAAAAAGTATAGATAAGACTTCAGAGGGAAAAAAATTGACCTTTTAGCAAATCTCAATCAAAATTAACTCTTTAGCAACAAATAAAATCAAAATCTCAATCAAAATCTTAAAAAATATATTAGAATCTCGAATGATAACCGAATAAAAAAATTGTGAAGTTGGTAATTTTTTTAAAAAAAATTCCCTTTCAAGAACCTAAAAACTCTTAAAAGATCTTAAACTTCACAATCAATAGAATTAGGTCTGGCAATTTTAACCGAACCAAGCTAATCGAACCGAACCGAGTTTTGGTCGGTTCGGTTATGTTTCAGTTATTTACAGAGAACCGATCGGCAACATTTTGAATTTGGTTCTTGGTTCGGTTAACCAAAATTTATTTTAAAAAAATCTAAATCTGAATTTGAGAATAACCATAAATAATAGAAATAACCGAAATTTTTCTCTTAAACTGAATTTGCCAACTGAACCGAACTCGATTATTTTCGGCAAAAAAAATATAACCGAATTACCCGAGAACCGAACCGATATTTTATTCGATTATTTTTGGCAAAAAAAAAACGAATTACCCAAAAAACTGAACTAACCGAACCAAAATATCCAAACTAACCAAACCGAAATACCCGAAGTAACCGAATTCGCGGGCCTAAATAGAATAATGGCGACGAAAGCTACGATTCGAACGTGATTAGGAGTAAGGGAATCTTGATAAATTGGAATATTCGGCCCATTAAGGCCCAAATCTCTTATGAAAAGGAAAGAATATTTGCTGCGTTAAGTAGAAGCATCGTCATCGTTGAACGTGCAGCTCCGGAAAAGATAAACAACACTATAAATCCACTAGATCGGATCTGTCCCGGTTCTCGTCGGAATCTCCAGACGATAACCGGCGTTCTTCATCCACCTCCACTTCAGGTAAATGGTTTCACTGAAATCTGTTCCCGATTGTTTTTTTCTCCTCTTCTTCTTCTTCTGGTTGAATTTTCCTGATTGATCATGCGCGGTTGCTCATGTAAATGGAAATTTCTAATGTGATTTAGAGTTATATCTAGATCTTTACAGGATTCGGTTTCTCCATCACTGTATTCGGGAAGTTTTTGAAAACGAGAGTGGACTTTTTCAAATATCATTATTACTATGGTTTTGATTTTCTGGTGAGAAGAAGAAGGAGACTCTTACTGTATTAAGATAGAATTTGAAACATGCTTTTCTAAAATTCAGATATGGAAGACGTCAAGGGCAAGGAGCTTATTGATGATACCCCGACTGAAAAAATCGATATCAAGAAGGTTTCGGATGAACAGCCATCGTCTGAGTCTGAGGTATTTTTGAAATGTTTCTTTGCTGTTGGAGTTAACATTTAGAGTTTAGGGTTTAGGGACATTGTAATGATCCTTTTCTATATTCACAAACTTTTTTTCCCTTTTTAGGTTCTGACTCGTTCTTCATTTGGCCATTGTTGGTATTACTATAGGAAAATGCGATAAAGAAAAAGTACGGATTGATGGCAAAGAAGATCCCGTTGATATCCAAGGTAGCTTAGTTTCACCATTGATACATAAAAAACTACTATTGATTTTATACCCTTCTCTGCCATAATCCATTAGAGAGAAGCTTAATTCAGCTGTATTCATGTTTCATTCAAGGACCATGAGCGCGCGTTTTTTGACTCTGCCGATTGGGCTTTAGGCAAGGTGATTCTTGCATACCAACTTATCCTTGAATCTTTTATTACTGTCTCTTTCTATGTGGTGTGCAATTTACAAAAGAGTTGAAGCACAAGCAAATGACTTGAGTTTGCCATTTTTAATCAGCAAAAAGGACAAAAGCCGAAAGGGCCTTTGGAAGCCCTCCGCCCAAAACTGCAGGTAATGTGAAAACTCTACTTTGCTTTGCTTTCTACATTTGTTTCTTGTTTGTCTCGTTGACATCTGTTCACGCAACAGCCAACCCCGCACCAGCAACCAAGAGCAAGACGAATGGCTTTAGCTTCAGGCGCCGAAGGTGACGTTTTAGATATAATCTTGTTTTCTTGATTCCATTGACATATCACTCTCAAGTCATTCAACGGATCTCTTTGCAATCTCGTGAAATCAGACTGTGAGACTGACAACAACGAACCTCTCGATGACCAAGCTTGCGCATCAGCTGTTGACGATGCTAACTTAAAGGATGATGGCAGTGGCGATGGTGACGTGAAAGACAACATCAAATCGTGAACAAAGATATAGGTCTCTTGAGAAGGCAAAACAAACAACACCGCAAGTCAATTTACAGAAGAATAAGCGACCAGGATTGCTTTGCAACGGTTGTAATATCAAAGTCTATTACATTATCATATTTGGGACAAGCAAATCTGTATCACATACGAACCTCGTGGTTTGGAATGTCTTATCGGACGATTGATTGCAAATGGTTTGCCTTAATGATCCACCAAAGCCCTCTCTTCTTAATCAAATTTCTATCTATATATTCATCTCAACACCAATCTTGTCATCTCTATAAATTGCTGATAAATTAGAGTCCTTGTGAGTTATGAAAAGTGCTAATTACGTCTTACTCTAAAAATGCTAATTTTAAATAGTGTCCCACGTGTCAATTGGTCAATTGGTATTAATATATGTTTACAGTAGCCCGGGTGTGATTAAAGCGAAATAGAGCATGTCCAATGGTGAGGTTCTAAAAATGGGTATCTAAAATTTTTAGAACCTCACCTTTTAGAACCCCAACATTTTGTATGTTAATTTTTAGAATCTGTATCTAAAAGTTCTAACTTTAGAACCTTTCTCTCTTCTTTTTAGAACCTCTCCAATATTTATCAATTATATATCATTATAATTTTTTAGAACTCTTCTATTTAGAACCCCCATTGAACATGTAGCTCAACACCATAATGAGTTTATTCAATCACATAATGAGTTTATTTAGCAACCCCATAATGAGTTTATTCAATCACACTAGGACTCGTGTGTGTGTGTTTGATCTGTAACTCTAAAAATAGTTTTTTTTTTTTTGGAATCGTTCTTACCCTCTCATCTTTCTAGCTAGCTTTATGTCGTTCATGTGCTGTTTTGTATTGTATATGATCTTTAATGCTACAATTTCCAACTATGTTTTTTTTTCTTTTCTTTTCAGGATTTAGAAACTTGTAGCTCAACACTCACCAACCAGGAATCACTTGCTCCTCTGTCTTTGGTATATATTTCCTTGAACCAAAGTTGTGTCTTTGTTACAAAACATAACTTTGGTTATATATTAGGAACGGCAAAAATGCATTTTTAACCATCAAAGTTGAACTCACTAACACTTTAAATCCTGAGACTTTACCACTCTCACTCTGAACTCTGAATGTAACAAAACTGACATTTCAAACCTTCAAATTAACCGCCGACTTTCCGCCGCCAAAATTTTAAACGGAACCGTTAACAGAGTTAACGGTACAGTGATTTTTATAAATAAATAAAATTTTATTTAATTAATTAATTACTTATAATAATAATTTCTAAATAAAAAAACAGTTTTTTCTAAACTAAAGGAGATAGTAAGTGGTGATTATGTCGATAAAGGAAAAAATAAAAAATAAAAAATAGAAAAGAGATAAAAGAAAGGAAAGATGAATAGTAATCCCAGGATTACAGAGTTTCGGGATGAATAGTAATCCCGGGATTATAGAGTTTCGGGATAAATAGTAATCCCGAGATGAATAGTAACCACGGAGAAGAACCAACCTCGCTTAAGCTAAAGGAGAAGACTCGGAGTGAATAGTAGTCGGGATGAATAGTTATTCGGGTTCGGTTCTTCGGTATAGGAATTTAGGATCTGATCGGTACCCGAATAACTATTCATCATGTGACACTATTCATCCCGAGACTACTATTCACTCCGAGTCTCTCGATGGATCATAAATTCCTATACCCGAAGAACCGAACCCGAACCGGTATCCGAATAACTATTCATCCCGTGACACTATTCATCCCGAGACTACTATTCATTACGAGTCTTCTCCTTTAGCTTAAACGAGGTTGATTCTTCTCCGTGGTTACTATTCATCTCGGGATTACTATTCATCCCGAGCCTCCGTAATCTCGGGATTATTATTCATCTTTTCTTTCTTTTATCTCTTTTCTATTTTTTTTATTTTTTTTCCTTTCTCGACAGAATCACCACTTACTATCTCGTTTATCTTAGAAAAAACTGTTTTTTGTTTATAAATTATTATTATTATAAGTAATTAATTAATTTAAAAAAAAAAATTATAATAAAAATTACTGTACCATTAATAGAGTTAACGATTCCGTTTAAAATTTTGACGGCGGAAAGTCGGCGGTTAATTTGAAGGTTTGAAATGTCAGTTTTGTTACCTTCAAGGTTCAGAGTGAGAGTGTTAAAGTCTCAGGGTTTAAAGTGATAGTGAGTTCAACTTTGAAAGTTAAAAAATGCATTTTTCCCTATTAGGAACCAAAGTTTAGTCTTTTGAATACGAGAATTGTGTTAAATGGGCATTGCATATGTGTGAAATGTTTTGTTTATGTTTGGGAAGCAACTTGATGAGAATCTGCTGATTGAATGTCACAAATTATATGCTTCTGTTTGGTGTTCTAAACTACTATATATTCAGATGGGTTTTTAGCAATTCATTTTCTGATGAGCATCCTTTTCTATGTATTTATATACTACTAAGTCACATGCTTCTTTCCATAAATGACAGGTTTTCTGTTTGGGACATACTGATTAGCTTTAGCACAGAAATGGTAATGTCACATTTACTTTGTTATCTCAGATAATAGATGGAAACGATAACAATTTGATTGGTTTTTCTTTGCAATGTTTGTAAAGGCGGAACACTCATCTGGTAGTGACAGTGATGTAAACTGGAATACTGATGATGAGATCGATAATTTCCAAGGGTCTCCATCTTCACCTCCTGTGCATCCTAACTCAGATATACCGTTTGGTGTAAGTTTTTATTTCTGGTTTCTAAAGAATACATTCTAACTTGTTTGATGCTAAAACATGACTCGTGTGAAATTTTTTGTTCTTGTATAACATTAGACAAACTCCTCATGGAGTTCTCCTTTTGAGATTGGAAGTTCTGATGAGACGGTTGCTAGGTTTATTGAGATGGGATTTTCAGATGAACTGATTGCTAAAGCCATTGAGGAAACCAATGGTACTGAGGCTATTTCTTATAATGTGTTATCTGAGATATTCGTTTCTTAGATCTCTCAATTAATGCAATGTTAATTAATTTGCAGGAGCAAAAGAACCTGGAATGATTCTTGAAACTCTCGTCAAGTATTCTGTGAGTTTATTATGTCTTCAATTACTTTAAATTCTTCTTTTGTGGTCACAGTTTGCTTGTTTGTAATCTCATGGCATCTTTTGATATTTGCGAAGACGAGCTCTGAAGCTAGTTCTTCGAGATCTAAGGTCATAGATCAGCTTATTGGGATGGGTTTTCCGGAGGAATCGGTGATAAAAGCTATACAAGATTATGGTAATGACATATCTTTTGCTCTTTTTTTCCCAAGAAACTGGGAGAATTTTGATGCAGCTTTCTGAACTGTCTTTGATAATATGCAGGAGAAGAAAATATAGAAGAGATAACAAACGCACTTCTGAAAAATGCAGTACGTAGTTACTCCGATTATTCTGTATTATAACATCAGAATTTTCATGTATTAATCGCTAGTTACTGTTTTGTAGGAGACAGAGGACACCAACAACAACAGCAAGTTGTCAGATAATAATAATGACGCCAATCTTTACTCAGGTCTATCATCCTCAGATGAAGAGGTATACATACTGTTTTTTCCAAGTTTCAGACTGTTGCTTACTTGCTTGGCTGTGTCACATTTTCTCTACATTCTTTTAGTTTCAATGCGATTCTCATATTTTACATTTTGTAGAGGTAGATTGTATAACATTGTCTTCTTATCTGTTTTGGAAAATGACAGAATGAAAGAAACTGCTCCCATGAAGATGGTAGATTGCAAGCTTTGATAAAAATGGACTATTCAAGGGAAGAGGCTTCTATAGCTATAGAGAGATGTGGTAACCTCTCGATAATTTATTTTCATGATGCATAACAGTATTTCTTATTTTTCTATCTATATTTGTTAGATGTTTACATGTATTTCTCTCATACATGCAATTAGTGTCCTTGCAACTTATTCATGTTTTTTCTCAAACCTTTCAGGAGAAAATGCAAGTGTGGCAGAGATCGTTGACTTCATTTTTGCTGCTCAGATGGCACGACAGCTAGATGAGTTTTATGCAGATGCTTATGAAGAAGAGGTAATATGTGTAAGTCTCTTGAAGGGCGCTGCACTTTTCCCTAAATTATGCAGTTTTAATCCTTGTTCATGGGAAATCAATGGTTTGAAAGCTTGACCTTTTGATTGTGCGTGCAGCCAAGAATCAACAGCAAGAAGAGACGAGCATGCAATGAGCCACCAACAAGAAGGAGAATGCCGAACACTGCCATGGCCAGTGATGAAGAGCTCATCCGTCTACCAAAACCAATGATCGGGTTTGGTGTACCTAACGAACCTGGACTTGTGACGAAGAGACCAATCCCAATTCCAGATGTTGCTCGAGGTCCGCCTTATATTTACTACGAGAATGTTGCAATGGCGCCTAAAGGTGTTTGGGCCAAGATTTCCAGCCGTTTGTATGGCATCAAGCCTGAATTTGTGGACTCTCAGTACTTCTGTGCCGCTGCAAGGAAGAGAGGTTATATTCACAACCTCCCAATTATGGACAGATTTGAGATACAACCTGTACCAAAATATACGATACAAGAAGCATTGCCTTGGCCCACGTGGGATAAGAGAATCAAACTAAATTGTTTGCTGACTTGCATCGGTAGTGCCCAGCTCACGAACAAAATACGTATACATCTTGAAAAACATGATGGGGACTTATATGTGCATAAAGAGGTCATCGACCAATGCAAGAAATGGAATTTGGTTTGGGTAGGTAAGAACAAAGCTGCCCTGCTCGAGCCAGTTGAGATGGAAAAGCTTCTAGGTTTCCCAAAAAATCATACTCGAGGAGGTGGTATTACTAGAACTGATCGCTACAAGTCTCTCGGTAACTCATTTCAGGTATAGTTCTATAACTAAGGCTCTCTGTCAATTCAGTCTAAACTTGTTTTTTTTATAGGTTGATACTGTTGCCTATCACTTGTCTGTCCTTAAGCCCTTGTTTCCGGAAGGAATAAACGTTCTGTCACTCTTCACGGGCATAGGTGGTGGAGAAGTGGCACTTCACCGTCTCCAGATTCCAATGAAGGTAGTTGTCTCTGTTGAGATTTCAGAGGTGAACAGAAACATTTTGCGGAGTTTTTGGGAGCAGACGGATCAAAGGGGTGATCTGGTAGAGTATTAAGATGTTCAAGCATTAGATGATCATAAGATTGAGGAACTTATGGATCAGTATGGAGGATTTGATCTTGTCATAGGAGGTAGTCCGTGTAACAATCTCGCTGGAGCTAATCGGGTTAGTCGGAGCGGACTTGAAGGAGACCAATCTTCATTGTTCTTTGACTTCTGCCGGATTCTGGAAGTTGTTCGCCGCAAAGCAGCAAGAATGAGGAGATGAGTATCTCTTTTGTAGATCACTTCTTACATCAAAATGATTCAAACTTGTATTTTGCAGATTCTTTTTGTGCCTCTCTGGGATATTATTGCAGGAATATTTTTGATTTTTTTAATTTAGCAAGTCGCAAGTTTCCCTCTAACCAAAAGCAAACTGCGCTAAACCAAACTGAACCGAAATGTTAGAGAATCAATCCCATAAGTTTATCCAATTTTTGACGGGAATGGAAAGTCAACTCTAGCGTCAACTTGTAGGTTTTTGTTTTTTTTTGTTTTTCCTCTCTTTTGGCCTACTCGTCTTTTCTTTGTTGTTTCCTTATTGGCTTGACCTTTCCAAAGTAAGTAACTTTGGGATGTTCCACCATTAAATTGGAGCTTAAAGAGACCATGTTCGTTCTAAGACCAAGAACACTCATCTTCCTTTAGGTTGCTCCTCCTCCTCCTACTATTGCTACTACACCGTTTTCTCACTTCTGTTCTTCACAATGCTTCGTGTTCAGAGGTACGGACTCACTGTTTTTTCCCCCAGATGCATTTCGTGTATCATAGAATTCACAAAGCATATGGAGCTCTGATACCATGAAATAACTTATGGAAATCTCTGTAGATCCCAAATAGATTGGGAGAAGAGATAGAAATAAATCTAATTGTATCTAATCATAATATACTTGACATCCTTATCTCAATACTTTCCATAAGATCTTGGCTGTGCAGAAGTTGGTTGCATCTGGAAGTCGAGTTCTTGATCTGAGTGAGTTCTGTACAGAAGAGATATATTGATAGTGTTAAGACTTTGGTGTGTACATCAGGATGTTCCGGGAGCACATCATCCGCAGAGGCCGGAGGTATATTAGGAGGCTTAACTCTTGGCTATTAAAATCATGGATGCAGTCTTATTGGGAAGAGGTCTTTGTGCTCATGAGCTGGTTTTTGCATCATTCTTTTGACTGGTTCCTCAGAGTCTTAAAGTTTTTTTTTTTTTTCCTCTGTTCTTCTTTGGTAAAGATTGAGGATTGCAAGATTAAGGTGTTTGATAAACTGACTGCAAAATCCGAGAAGGTGTTGGAGATTGGTATTGGTACAGGACCTAATATGAGATACTACGCTGCTCGTAATATGAACGTAACTGTTCTTGGGTTGGATCCAAATCCCAAAATGAAGAAGTACGCACGCAAATCCGCTGCGAAAGCAGGATTGAAACCTAAAAGCTTTAGATTCAAGCAAGGAGTAAGTTTTGGTTAACTATATGTTTGCATCCTACATTATGTCTTTTTTTTGTTCTCATAATCCCCTGATGTTAGTTCTCTGTTGATCTTGTCTGCACTAGGTAGGAGAAGCTATACCACTAGATGATGATTCTGTGGATGCAGTCGTTACAACACTTGTTCTGTGTTCTGTCTCTGATGTCATTCAAACACTCAACGGTAATGTGTTCTTCCTACTAATTAAAGCATCATTGCTCATTTCTACACAAATAGAAAGTAACCCTTTTCACGATTTCTATCAGAAATCAAAAGGGTGCTGAGACCAGGAGGGATTTTCATCTTCTTGGAACATGTTGCAGCAAAAGGTGCATTAGTGTGTCTATATATATATATATATATATATATATATATATACAGAGATAGAGAGATAGAGAGAGCTTTTACCATATCTAATTGCAGAGAACCTAAACCATTTGTCGGTTGCAGATGGATCGTTCTTCAGGCGTTTGCAGGAACTGTTGGATCCATTGCAGCAGAAATTTGCAGATGGATGCCATTTGACAAGAAACACGAGAGAGTGCATCTTGGAAGCTGGTTTCAGTGGCGGTGCCGAAATAGAGACGATGTCTATGTATAGCTTCCCGTGGATAACAAGACCTCATATCTATGGAGTTGCTTATAAGTAAAACTATCAATTTTTATGACTGCTTTTGTAACTGAATTTTCATTAAGGAAAAAGGAAAATGCCAATTTTTATGTGAAAGTTTATAAGACAAGTCGCCAATGACGAACACAACACTGATGATTGGTTATTGCATTTGCATAATAATTCGAATTTTTTTTTCTGAATCAATTAGTTTCTTTTATTACTATTTTTCGAACATATCCCTCATGTTCATCACAAAATCCCAAAACCCTTTTGCCTCAAATGATAGAACTTGCTAGTAGTGAACTCTGCTACTAGATTATAAGATTGGAATGCCTTTCTATTTTATCTAAGTGTCTTTACATTAGATCGTCTTGAACAAATTGCGTCCTCCAAAGCCAGATTGGTATTTCGAGCTCTACGGTTGGTTTAGGACTTCAAGGGTGGTAAAGTATGATAAAGAGGTTAGTGGCCTCATTGCATTGTTTACATTCCCCATTCTTGTGTCATATTATTACCATCTTTCTTCTTCTTCTTTTTGTCAGATTGCAGGTTACAAGACGAAACTCTTTGAAAGTTTGGTGGGAAAAGCAGAGAAGGTTTTGGAGATTGGCATTGGCGCTGGTACAAACATCAAGTACTACAACAGTATTCCAAACGTCTCTGTTCTTGGTGTGGATCCAAGCCCTAAAATGGAGAGCTACGCACGCAAATCTGCTATAGAAGCAAGACTTCAAATTCATTCAGGCGGTAATGCCTTTTCGATATTCTTTTAATTCTTTCTTTGCATCCTTGTGATGCTACGTTTTCATGTTGTTTTGTCTTAGGTCGCAGAATCTATACCAATAGAAGATGCATCAGTTGATGCAGTTGTGGGAAGTCTCGTGATGTGTTCTGTCACAGATATCACTCAAACGCTCACAGGAGATTACATTTTGTAGCCGATGGATGTCATCTAACGAGGCACACAGGAGATTATATTTTGTAGCCGATGGATATCAACAAGGCTTCTCTTTCTAGCTTTTATCACTTAAGCAAGCCCTCATGTCTATGGAGTTGCGTAAAACTAAAACAAGAAAAATGTCTTAAAACTCATCCAAAGTTTGTAACTTTATAATTGAAAATCAAACTTTGAAATCTTGGAAAGAGACGTTTGTATAAAGAGATTTCACATGTGGATGGAATCTGGCGTACAAAGTATATCTTCGTCTTCGATGAGTAATTGAGCTTTTGAGTCAGTCAAAAATGGCGATCCTGCACTTGTCACCTTCTTCACTGATCTCGACGATAACATACTCACAACGAAGAACGATTAGGGCTTCGCGAGATTCCGTCAGAACCCAGAAGAATCTTATTAAGACAGATTCTGTCTCCTCTTTCAGCTTATGTCCCTGCGGGAGAAGGCATTTCCTTGGAGCTATGACTTGGATGCCGTTTCTTCCCAACTCTCCCTCCTTCGCTTCTGGGTCCTCTGCTTCTACCTCAACGGTTTGTATTGAAATCTTTTACCTTTTTTCTCTAGGTTTTGAAATTGGTTACTTACATCGAATTTCCATCACTGCTTGATGTCGAATGAATAACCCCCAAAAATGGTACAACTTTAGGGTTTATCTGGAATTGATGAGTGATGCATCCTTTAATCATCTAAAAATCTCTTCTTTTGTTTATCAGGACGGTTTGAAAAGATTGCGTCCTCCAAAGCCAGATTGGATTGAAGAGGAAGAGCTCTTCGCTTGGTTTATGAACACAGGGATGGAATCGTACGAGAGAGAGGTCAATAAAAGACAATAACTTCATGAGTTTGATCTTACAATATTCCTTTTTTGTGTGTGTCATAATTCTTCTTTTGTCAGATTTCTGGTTACAAGATGAAACTCTTTGATAATTTGGTGGGGAAAGCAGAAAAGGTTTTGGAGATTGGCATTGGAACAGGTCCCAATTTCAAGTACTACACAACAGCTATTCCAAACGTTACTGTTCTTGGTGTGGATCCAAACGCTAAAATGGAAAGCTACGCGCGCAAATCCGCTGCTGCAGCGGGCTTAAAATCCGAAGATTTCAGATTCATTCACGCCGTAACTTTGTGATATCGATCAATTCATCATCATTGATCCTTCTTGGTGCATCCCTTGATGCTACGTACATTTCCTGTTGATTTTTGCATAGCTTGGAGAATCTATACCGTTAGAAGATGCATCCGTTGATGCAGTTGTGGGGACTCTCGTGCTTTGTTCCGTCACTGATGTCACTCAAACACTCAACGGTAATTGTTTACTTCCTTTATAAATCCAACGTAGTAACAGAAGAGAACAATAATGCTCATCAAACAGTTTGATTGCTATATATGGTTTTGTTACAGAGATTAAACGGATTCTAAGACCGGGAGGGATTTACATTTTCATAGAACATGTTGCAGCAGAAGGTATCTCTTTTGACTCGAAAGAGTCCATTTTAGAAACTATGAAGCTAAATTCAGATTTTTTTGTTTTTGTTTTTTGCTGAGCAGATGGATCATTTCTGAGGTTAGTGCAGAATGTGTTGGATCCATTACAACAAGTTGTTGCCGACGGATGTCACCTAACGAGGCACACCGGAGATTACATTTTAGAAGCCGGGTTTAATGGCGGTGCAGATATTAAAAAGGCCTCTCTTTCTAGCTTTGCTTACATAAGCTCTCATGTCTATGGGGTTGCTTACAATTAAAAAAAAAAAACAGGAGAGTCTCTTAAACTCATCCAAGGTATGATGATGGTTGTACATATTCAATGAAGTCTGATATCGATATGGGTGTCCTTGTTGAATAAAAAAACTATTCTATATTTTTAAAAGCTTCAATGTTGAAAGTATAACTTTGCAACGTTCGAGGCCATGTCCCTATTAGATAAGATGATTCCCTAGAGATCTGGAGACAATTCTAAAGACTAAGATCTAAGATTGTATGATCATTGTGGCCATTTTGACGATGATGATGATGACTAAAGTGCATTCAACGCCTTCCTCACTGGTGTCACATACACACCTCGCGCAGCAATTAGAGCTTCACGAGATCATGTTTGTGCTGACACTCTAAAGAGTCACATTCCTTCAGGCTCTTCCTCCAGATCAGCTTATGTTCATGTTGGAAGAAAACATTTTCTTGAAGCAGCTAGCCCGACGATGCCCTTTCTTCCCATCTATTCTCCTATTGCTACGCGTTCCAAGGTGTTTTTTGTTTCTTTGTATCTTTTTCCTAGATGGATTTTGTGTATAGGCACTAACATTGAATTTACAAGTAAAGAATGTATTTCTTGTGGCACAAAGAATTAACGGTTTGTTTCCAAATACCAAGTTTGGTACGCTTGACTGAGTAGGATATATTTCTGAGAACCATTGCACTTGACATGTGGAGGAAATTGAATTGACCAAGATTTATCTGCACTAGGATGTTTCAGAAACATTTCATCCTCAGAGGCCAGATTGGTATAAGGAGCTTTTTGCTTGGTTCTTGAGCACAGGAATGCGACCCTTATTAGAAAAGTACGCATGTGAATCGATTTCTAATCCTAAAAAGTAAAGTTATTAAACAAAAAAAGAAAAAAAAAATAGATAAATAAAATTTATCGTAAAAATTAAAATTAATTAAAAGTGAAAAAATCAAAAATTAATAATGGAAAAAAATCGATTAATAAAGACTAATAATAAAAGGAAATTTTAAAAATTAGAAAAAATTAACAACCGAATCATAAAGGGTAAAGTTACTAAAAAAAGAATTAAATTTATCTTAATAGACAAAGTTAATAAAAAAGAAAAACAAATTTATTAGTTATTCCATTTAGATTAAGAAAATTAAACAATGGATTACTAATCTTAAAAGAAAAAAAACTCTAACTTTTCACCTCTATATAAAAAATTTGGTACTGTCAATTACATACGAAAAAATTAAAAGTCCATTAATCGTTTTCAAAATTATTTACTGCATATGTTTCACCAAATTCTTCTTTCAAAATATATATTTACTTTTTCGAAAATTTCGTTTCTAAATTTATATATCATTTATTTTTATGGATGATTTAATTTTATTTATTTTAAATGAATTTTAAAATATTAAATTATAAACGCGCATAGATGCGAGTTTTAATCTAGTAAGTATATAATGTAAAGCTCACCAATCCACGATTAAAAAGTAAAGAGATCAAAGGATTATCCGTTCAGATAAGGAAAAAAGCGTCGCTTGCGGAAGTAACATGTTACATGTTCCCAAAGTTGCACATGAGAGAGCTCAACGTCATTGTCCTTTCGACTATCCCACGAGCACCGCTTATTTTTCACGTACCCAATGCTCCAACTTTTTTTTATTTTTTTCATACTAGTATTTTTTTCCAAGCGGTTTATCACGTCATTTTTCCTTTTATTCTTACTTATTTTATAAAAATATGTAAGGTCTATATATGTCATCGTTACTTCGTTGGTAATACACAAATACAACAGAACAGACCAATCAATTCATACAATATAAGTCTTTTTCCAAAAGAAACTTACACAAAGTCTTTTATCTTTATGTTAGTTAGAATCACTACAGGAATAACTAATATATAGTCGTCGAAACTCTTAACAACATATTGAATTTTAGAAATCTATATTTCTTATTTTTACGATATATTGATGCCAACTAAAGAAACCGCTTGATTAATTATTATTTTTTGCGGTTAAAGGAATATTTTTCTTATTTGATATTTCAGATGGATTATGGCCTTCTTGTTTCACATTCAATACCATCGTTGAGGTATATTGACTAACCATTTTTTTTGGAATAAACGAATAGATAATGGTTTAATTACAAGTGACGATTAATTGATGTGGGAGATGATTCATGTAACTTTCGCAAGTTCGGCAATGGTGGCTGGCGAGGAATTTTTTGGCTGCCCCTTGAAGTTTATATGTGTCGCCGGTTGTGGAGTGGTTCGTTGAAACGGTTATGTTTATGTGTTTATCTTCGGAGAAGTTGTAAGCGTTCCTTCTAGCGGGGTTTGAGAGTTAGCATCGGGTGGAAGCTGCTCGTGGCAACGACGATGAGGACTCGAGTTCCTTAGAATTGCAAATGCAAATGTCTGAGATTCGTGTTCGAAATCGGTATTTTTTCGTCGAAAATCCTTTTGGTTTCCTGTGACGTGTGTCAAACTTGCTCGTTTTGATGTATGTTTCTTTTTTTTCTGTTGTTCTTTTTTTTGTTTATAATTTTTTATTTTTCTGCTTTTTAAATTATCTTTGTAACCGATGTTGCAAATTTTAAAATTGATATAAAATTTAACATTTAGACCCCCAAAAAAAGTGACGATTAATTTTTATTTTTTTAAAACAAGTGACGATTTGACGAGAATGACATAGTTTGTGGCTCGCCCTACGAGGGGAGAATACATATTATTTGTGTGGTTCCTTCTGTTCATGCAAGTGTCAAGTGTTCCACGATATGTAGGGACCAATTTTACTTGATTTCACGTGACATGTTTGAGTTTATGTGCACAGGAACATGATTTATACCGAATAATAAATAATCGGATATTAATAAAGTGTTATTATATCTGAAAATATAGACTTATTCGTGAAATATTTGTCTGGTAACATAAGCTAGGCTTGTGGGCTTCACCTTTAAGTCTCAATGGGAACGATTAATATTTAGAACGATAGTTAGAATCTTATCCAAGATTTTATAAAAAAGAATCAAAATCATTGACATTTCATCAAACAAAGAAAAATTGATGGGAAAGCTTTTTATTGAATTGGTCCCAGCTAGATAGCCATGTTCGTAGGGTCATGCACCTTCTACTCTTTTTCTAAAATTCAATTTAGGAGGTGAGGAATTTTTACGAACAAAGATTTTCTCAGATATTGTTACAAGGAAAACTTTTTGTAAGAAAAAATATTTTTTCCTAAATACGTAGTGGTGTTTTTTCATTTATTATAGAACACTTTTGATTTTCTATAGTAATAGAAAAATGGAGGTTAGAGAATTACTATTCTTCAAAAAGAATATTATTGTGTTAAAAATGAATGTTTGACTATTGTGGTGAGTACGTATATAGAATAGGAATAGTGAAATGTGAATATAATTTTCTCTTTTCAATAAAGAGAAAGCACAGGTATAATTAGGGTTTACGCACTAAGCATATATATACAAGTGTTGTCGCTATTGGAGATGCAACTTGGTTTTAACAATTAAGCATGTGCGAACATAAGGCCAATATTTAAAGAGCCCCTTTGAAAAGGAACATTATTAAAAACTAAAGAATAAAGAGACATCACTCAGAAAAACAATCAATGGATATAACAGTTATGAATCCGTGTCAAACCTAACGTTATCATCTAAAGTCTAAACTTTGTCTTCTTAAAATAAAATCCTTTAGATGAGAAAACTAAGCTATATTTTTTCAGGAAAGAACAAAGAAAAGCTATCGTATGTTTGCATAAATTGATATTTTAATAAATATTATTAGAACCATAACATGCAGTTTAAAACCCAAAAAAAAAAACAATAACATGCAGTTAGGTTTATGTCTCCGGCATTACGGTTCCAATTTTTTATAGTTTCGGATTTTTCAGTTTTTTAAAAAAGTATGTCATAATAAGAACTTCAGTTAGGTTCGAGTTGTTGAAATTTTGATTCGGTTCGGGTTTACTAAAGGATTACCATATATTGAAACTGAAATTTCGGTTCAGTATATTATATACTGAATCGAAATTATACAACATATAATGTTTGATATATGCCAAAGTTCGTAAAAAATAAATTAAATTAACGATTTGTAATATGTATATTTTTTCAGATTAATACACCCAAAATAAAAGTTAAATACAATTGGGTGTCCATGGGTATGTCCAGTTGGACATGGTTTTATTGGACGTGGACAATTTTTGGACCACTGTCCATTAAGACCCGACCAATTAAAGCCCATAAAAAAATGATCCTCATAGACGGACGCGGACGAGCATGGACGGTCTATTTGACAGCTCTAAGTATATATATATGGTTCGATTTTTTATGATTTAGTTTTTGGTTAATTCGATCAGTTTTTGATTAATTTCGGTTGAATTTGGTTTTCTTGATTTAGTTTGTTACGTAATTATTTTTAATATCTACATATATAAGCTAATTTTGCTCTCTTCTTATGATGCCACATCACCCTCTACCTAAGCAACAAAAATTAAAACAAAAACAAAACACACACACATAAAACAAAAGATCTAAAAAAAACCTAAACATAAAACAAAAATTTCAAAATATACAAAAATAGGCCCATTAAAATATTAATTATACAAAAAGGGAATTGACATAACTTGACAATTTGAATTACATATAATTTATACAACTCTCACTTTCGATTGAATATCATTTAAAAAAATATCACATGTACACAAAACAAGGACATCACCATTAATCTCTAGCTTTTTTTTTTTTGGGTCAAGCACCATTAATCTCTAACTTTGATTATAAATTTCTGAAATCAAATTTCGGATAACAACACAAACTAAATCTTAAATGGCCTAACATGAGCCATTATTTGACCTTAATGAGCTCAAATATGTCAACTATATTTTACCCCAAAACACATATGTCGGACTCACCGATGGAGAATCGCTTCACATAGGCGACAGTGACGATATACCCGAAGAAGGATAATCAATCGTTGTAGAGGAGAGAGTGCAAACTAGATCTTATTATTTCAATTTTAAGTTCTAGAATCACACCCGCCTCTTCTATCATCTCATTCCCGCAGGCCACGTTCCTAACCACCAACAATCAACAAATGATGTCATTGGTCTGTGATTAGTTGGACAATCAAGAGGGAATTTCTCCGACTGCCGTCAATATAACCCTACGATGATGACAGCGAGAATAACGAACTTCTCAATTACTTTTTCTTGGGGGGGGGGGGGTTTCAAAAATTGGTGTTGCAAAAATTTAGAAATAATATAGTTAAGAAACACGTAATAAAGAGGATTAGATTCCAACATGAAACACGATTAAAAGAATTATGTTAAAAAATTGATTAAAAATAATATAAAAATAGAAAATAAAATAAAATAAGGAATCGTTCAATATTAAACTGTTAGAAATAGTTCTATTAACTCCAAAACCAAAAAAATAAAATAATATTACACAATCAAAACAAAATTAAAAAAAATGTGGACCACGCCCGCGCATAATATCTATACATCCAACATATTTTTATAAAAATATTATCGTAAAACTAAATTTTTTAAAATTAGCCCAATTTCCTAAATTCCTTAATATTAAAGGAAACATATTCTACAAGGGCTTCAACATATAGGAAACATATTCTACAAGGGCTTCAACATATATGTTAAGATCTTCCCTTAAAAATAACCAAATAATTGCATGAAATTGACCAACAAATGAAAAAAAATAAGTAAAAATGTGTAATATCCACTAAACAAATACATATAAGATCATAAATTTAAGAAATTATGAAAATAAACTAAAATTAAAAAATACACATATTTTAAGCTGATAGAGACAATTCAATTAACTATCACATTCAAAAAATAAAATAACATTAGACAATCAAAACTTGTCTAGAAAAATTGTTTATAACGTCCGCGCGTAGTGCGGTTCACATTCTAGTATATATATATATATATATATTAATTTTCAATGTATTTTGTTATCCAGAATTCCAAATATGAGCGGTAATATTCAATCCATTCCGATCATTGATATCACAGCACTCAAGAGAGGCCGTCGTCACCACCACTCATATGAAAAGGAAGTTTGACTTGTCAAAGACATATTCGACGTTTATATATTTATATATATATATATATATATAAAAAAAAAAAAATTCGGAAGCATGATATCTATATGAAGGCGATGCTTGTGATTCATTCAAAGCTCCCACAAATTCTGCTGCTTCCATACCAAAAATCATTAAATTGATCTTGTGATTTATCATGTTCTCTATCGCCTAAATTGTACATATTAGCTTTGCTTCATCACAATCTCTAATGTTTGTGAAAGCTTTTGTGCTATGTAACAATATCATTCATTTCTCATCCTTTATTACCATGCGCTTCCCGTTAACATGTTTTTCTTTGACCACGTTGTTCTAATATTGCATTTCAACCATCCAACAGCTGGCTCTTTTCATGCATTTTTTTCACCATTCACTTTTATAGGAACTGAGATACTATGACTTGCATCCATTTTTGAATCTTCACTTAACTCCACCACTTGAGAATCTGTTAAGATCCCACATCAGAAGTTTAAAAGGACCAACATAGTATATAAGGGATATGGGTCAATCCACTAATTGCCAATTGGTTTTGAGTTGAAAGCCCATAAGCCCATATTTAACATGGTATCTGAACCTCGTTTGTTGACCCAAGTAGGGTGACCCAAGAAGGGCTTATTACCGGTCCTATAGTGGGATTCGGTTCGAGATGGACCGATAAGAGCCATCATCTCGAAGGGGCGTGTTATATAGGATCTCACGTCGGAAGTTTAAAGGAACCAATACTAATATATAAGGGATATGGATCAATCCACTAATTGCCAATTGATTTTGAGTTGGAAGCCCATAAGCCCATAAGCCCATATTTAACAGAATCAAACCATTCCACAATATCACTTTTGATTTTTTTCACCATCTCTAAAGCAGTAAATCTTTTTTCTTCAAACAAGAATATGTTTATCTTTTTCCATATCCTCCAAAGAATCTAGGGGAAGCTTTTCTTAAGCTGAATATGCCACTCCAAATTGTCTTTGTTTTCTAGTAAGTGACGCACATTAGAGAAAACAGATCACATAATTAAACCCATTTTTCGATAAAGGAAATTCTGACATTGCCCATATCTGCCTAGGAACAGTGCCAAAAAACAAAACATGATTAATCAATTCACCCTCCAAACCACATATTTAGCATATATCATCTACCTTCATCTCTCAGCACGCTAATAGATCAGTCACAGGAAGAGCAACACTCAAAACTTTCCAGTAAAAGAAATTATGGCATTGCCCATATTCGACGTTTTTATATAAAAATTATTAAAAAAATTTAGAGATACTTTCTTTTTTCTTTTCAAAGATATTACAATAACTATTTCAAAAACATTAGGTCAATTGATAGATTATTTTTTATGGGGTTTACGAATTAACTGAGAGATTTCTTTATTTTTTGTGTAAATAAAACGAATCTAAATTTTTCTTTGGGTTGATCTCAACGTGGTGATTATTATGAGTGTAACAAATGATATATGTACATCACAATGTCACAGAATGAAAGAAACATGTATAAAAAAAAATGAAGAACATTTCAATGGGATAACCTTAATATTGGCTAATTTTAAAAAGCTAAAAGAACCAACAACAACAACAACAAAAACTAAGTTTTCGACAACAACAACAACAAAAAGACTAAAAGTGATGGCATTTTTCTTTGGTGATGGCAAGCTGGATTCGATTACTCAAATCGCTTTTCACTATTTCTTCTTTTTTTCTTTTGTAATTTTGTTCACACTTTCTATTTTTGGGCATTCTAAAAATTATTGGTTTAGACGTAACCGGGTGGGTTCAGTGACAAACCAAAACCGGGTCATACTAATTGGGCCTTACTTATATCAGGGTCAGGTTTAGGTGGGTCACAAAAGTATATAACCAGGAGGAGACCTTAACAAATTATTTACAGGTTAAAAAAAAAACATGTGATCTGTTTTTTTTTTTTAAAAACATGTGATCTGTTTTCTAAATAATTACAGGTTAAAAAAAAAAACATTAACTAGATAAACAAAAGTAACCAGGTTCATTGGCCCGGTGGTTAAAGATTAAAAAAGTTATACATCAAATTTGAGACCCAATTCTTAGAGAATAAAACATTGTAAATTAATGGATGTAAAATTTATAAAAAGTTCCAGAGTATTGCAGATAGAGTTGTCTATTGTGGTTTCATGTGTTGCAATTTTTGGAGACTAGTGTTACTAATATCTTTTTCCTATTTTTTTGAAAGAATAATGTAATGTATTTTTTGTTTTTTTTGTAATGTATTTTTTGTTGCGTCAATAAAAACTTTTTTTTAAAAGAAAGCCATTAAAAACGTACAATCACGCATGCCTTTACACAAAATTTAAAATCTTACGTTCATAATACTTGTAGCGGGATCACATGCCATATATTTTTGGCGGAAAAATATGGAATCACATTTTTATCGGAAAAACATGGATTTACGTTTTTGGCGGGAAACAAGAATTTACGTTTTTTGGCATAAAACGAAATTTTACGTTTTTGTCGGGAAAACGAGAAAAATGTAATTTTCCGTTTTTGACGAAAAAAACATAATTTTACTTTTTTGGCCAAAAAACCTGATTTTATGTTTTTGGCGGAAAACATACATAATCACATTTTCGACAAGAAAACGAGAAAAATGCAATTTTGCGCTTTTGACAGAAAACGTGATTTTATGTTTTTCGCGGGAAAATATGATTTTATGTTTTTGGCGGAAAAATAGATTTTACGAGTTTGGCGGGAAAACACGGATTCACATTTTGACTGGAAAACGAAAAAAATGCAATTTTGCGCTTTTGACGAAAAATGATGATTGTACGTTTTTTTGTAGAAAAATGGGATTTTACGTGTTTTGCGGAAAAACACTGAATCGAATTTTTTGCGAAAAAACACAGATTCACGTTTTTGGCGGGAAAGTAGCATTTTACGTTTTTGATGGAAAAATCATGTTTTCTCGCTAAAACGCAAAGTCACATGCGAATTTGCGTTTGGCTCATTAAAAAAAAATCTCGAATTTATCGAATATTATTTTTGATTTTTATATATAATTTTTTTTTTAAATTAAAAAGTTACTTTGATGATTTAAAAAAAATGATATTTTATTATAAAATGGTTTTGAGAGTTTATTGATTTAATAAAAAAAAACTTTGAGGGTATTCTAAAACCATGTAGGATAATCCTATCTGGATCTATATGTATAGGGTGTCGACCCGTTTTGAACTCTCTTCTTTTTATACAAAAAAGGGTAGGATTATGGTCTTAAAATTTGTTAAAAGTTTAGAGTACCCACCTGTAGGTGTGGGGATGAGCACACCCTTTTTTTTTGGCTCATTCCAAAGCAAAAGGCCAACACCAAAAGCCCATCATCCATTTGCCAACAACCTCTTTCTCTCATCCAATCAGATGACTCCACCTCACCCTTGGACTCTTTATAAATAGGAGAAGGGCATAAAGAAGAAAATGACACTTGGGCTCAGCTCTCCCACTCTCTCTCTAAATAACTTTCTCTCTCTAAATAATTCCCTCGTCGAGCTCTCCGACCTGACGACCCGACCTGCCGGCCTGCCGGCCTGACGGTCTGACGACCTGACGGCTGACGGACGCGCCGACTCCGCAGCTCTTCCCAGCTCTCCCTAGCTCCTAGCTCTCCACAGCTCTTCCCAGCTCTCCCAGCTTTCCGCAGCTCTCCCAGCTCTCCCCAGCTCTCCGCAGCTCTCCTAGATCTCCCAGCTCTCCTGACGAGCTCCCAGCTCTCCCGACCTGACGACCTGACGAGCTCCCAGCTCTACAGCTCTCTCCTACACGCCTCAACAACGAACTATGAATGGCTTGATCCCCAACCTAGGGTACGTAGGCAGCCCTCCGGGCACAGCTATAAATCATCTATTCCTCCTCATTTGCCGACCGGAACGCAACCGGCTCTATCTCAACAGAAAATCCCCGAACCTCCCCGATACAAATTGATTTGTGGGAGACGTGCTCAAACACGTTCCAACAATTGGCGTTAGAATGAGGTGTTTGAGGATTTTTCTACTAGCAAAGAGTAGCTCGGCAAATGTCGGGAACATCACCCTTATATCCGAACAACTCCATACAGATAAGTGCCAAGCTTATTTCATTTTTTATTTTACTATTTTCTTTCTCTTTGAATCAATCTCATCTCGCCATACACTCGACAAGATAAGTACCGAGCCCAGCCTCGTACTTAAGCTTAAGAGTCAGCAAAGCCGAGCTCACACTCGACAAGATAAGTACCGAGCCTAGCCTCGTACTTAAGCTTAAGAGTCAGCAAAGCCGAGCTCATCTCGCATCAAACTCGACAAGATAAGTGCCGAGCCTAGCCTCGTACTTAAGCTTAAGATTCATCAAAAGCCGAGCTCATCTCGCAATGCATACGATCAACAAGTGCCGAGCCTAGTCTCGCACTTACGCATAAGATTTTAAACGCTAAACAAGTTCACCCTTACTCGCATGTTAACATATACCGAGCTAAGACTTGTTTCGTCCGCCGACTTCGACACTCGTTCGCCGAACTTGGGGGAGGGCTATTGTAGGTGTGGGGATAAACACACCTTTTTTTTTTGTTGCTGAACAGGTCGGGGACCGTGTTTGTTGTGGTTTTTTTTTTTTGTATTGGGTGCGAGCTATAGCTCGGCTTAGGATACTTAATACTTGTGTATCCTTTTTTTTGTGCGGGTAGCGAGCCCAGCTTGAAGACACTTAATGTTTGTGTGTCTGTTAGAGGTGCGAGTATTGGAGCTCGGCTTCGGCACTTAGGTTTGTGTGCCGTAGGAAACCGGGCATTAGAGCCCGGTCTGAGTAATTATTATTATTATTATTATTATTTTTTTTTTTTTTTTAACGAACAGGTCGGGGACCTCCTTTTTATTTTTATTTTTTTTGTAGAAACTTATTTTAGATTGATAGCTGAGCCCTGGTTAGGGGTTTCCTACGTACCCTTTAGTAGAAGGGATCAAGCCAATCGTAGTTCGGTTTTTTACAATAAGGAGAGAGGGAGGCGTAGCCCGAGGGGCCTAGTAGTAAAAACCCTTAAGGTTTATCGAGTTCAAGGAGTGCGGGATTTCGTCGCCGTTCATCGTGACCAGCTCATAGACGCCGGGCTTGACGATCTTGGATATGAGGTAAGGGCCTTCCCAATTAGCGCCGAGTTTGCCTGCGTTCACTTCGGCTGTATTTTCGTAGACCCTGCGTAGGACTAGGTCGCCTTCGGTGAAAAACCGACCTCGGACCCTTTTGTTGTAGTACTTGGAAGCGAGCTGTTGGTAATTCTAGATTCGGAGCAGGGACTGGTCGCGTTGCTCCTCGAGGAGGTCGAGTTCGCTTAAGAGAATTGTGTCATTTAGGTCGGCGTGTTGTGTGAGCATGGTGCGTCGTACTGTAGGAAAGCCGACCTCGGAGGGAGCCATTGCTTCCATGTTGTGGGATAGGCTGAAGGGCGTGCAATTTGTTACCGTCATGGGCGTTGTACGGTGAGACCAGAGGACGCCGTCCAGCTCGTCGGCCCAAAGGCCCTTCTTGTCATCCATGCGTTTTTTGAGGCCGTCGAGGATGGTTTTGTTTATCGCCTCCGCTTGCCCATTACCCTGTGGGTACCTCGCAGTGGATTTGCTTAGCCTGATCCGCCACTGTGCGCAGAAGTCTTTAAATAGGACCGATGTGAACTGGGCGCCGTTGTCCGTGACAATTTCGTATGGCAGACCGTGGCGGCAGATGATGTACTTCCAGACGAATTTGCGGACGTCGTCCGCTGTGATCTTTGAATAGGCCTCGGGCTCGACCAATTTTGTGAAGTAGTCCGTCATGACTTTGAGGAACCGCTTTTGGCGAGACCGGGGCAAGAGTCCAATTATATCCATGGCCCACCGCATGAATGGGTAAAGTGTTGATGCCGTTGTAAGCAGATCGGTGGAGGAGTGCATAATTGGACCGTGTCGCTGACATTTTTCGCACCGAGCTGCGAATTTGTCGCAGTCTTGAAGCATTGTGGGCCAGTAGTGGCCTTGTTTCCGGATCCGGAGAGCGAGGGTCCGTCCACCGGAGTGGTTTTCGCCTGCTCCTTCGTGCATTTCCTTCATTACATCAATGGTTTCCTACCCGTGTAGGCAGGTTAGCAGGGTTCCCGTGGCGCTCCAACGGAATAACTTATCGTTGGTGATGAGGTACTTGGCGCATTTCTTTTTCAGTCGGCGGGCTGCCCATCGGTCTGCGGGGATGGTACCATCGGCGATGTATAGCAGGACCTCTTCGCGCCAGTCGGGTAGCTTGGGCTCGTGGGGAGGGGGGGTGGTAACTCTTCGTCGGGAAGTGGCATGTCTTCGTTGGGGTCGTCGTTTTGGAGGTCGATTAGGCAGACCCCCTTTGGTAATTCAATGCCGGGGAAGTCGATGCTCTCAACGGGAATTACACGTTTTTGAGTTGGATCCGACGTGGAGGCCAGCGCGGCTGAGGCGTCTGCAGAGGTGTTGTCACCTCGGAGAATCTTGGTGAGGGAGAACTCGGAGAATTCCGCCGCTAGATCATGGACTACCTTGAGGTAAGCGTCCATACGGTCGTTCTTGGCCTCGTACTCTCCACTGAACTGATTGGCGACAAGCTGGGAGTCACAATAGGTTTGGATCCTTTTTACCCCGATTGCCTTTGGTAGGCGTAGCCAGGCGATCAGAGCCTCGTATTCCGCCTCGTTATTCGATGCCGAGAAGGCCAAGCGGAAGGACTGTTCCAAGATTTCTTGGGTTGGCGATTCAAGGCATATTCCGGTGCCGGAGCCTTTCTTAGAAGCTGACCCGTCGACGTGTAGGCTCCACTTCTCGGGGAGCTCGTTCGCTGCCAGCTCGGGTGCCAGTTCGACCAGGAAATCGGCCAGGACCTGAGATTTTGCCGCGGTCCACTGTCGGTACTCGATCTCGTATTCGCTGAGCTCGACTGCCCATTTCATTATTCGGCCAGACCGGTTGGGGCTGTGGAGAATGGTTCTGAGGGGGTAAGTGCTTAGCACGGCAATCGTGTGAGATTGAAAGTACCGTCGGAGCTTCCTGGCCGCGACAACTATTGCCAGTGCGAGTTTCTCTAGAGCCGGGTATCTGCTCTCAGCGCCGTCCAGGGACTTGCTGATGTAGAAGATAGGCTTTTGGTCGCCCCGATCTTCTCGTACTAGTACTCCGCTGACTGCCGATATGGATACGGCGATGTAAAGATACAGGGTTTCGCCCTCCTTGGGTTTAGCCAGGACGGGGGGAGTGGAGATGTATGTTTTCAGCTGTTGGAGGGCCTCTTAGCACCTGTCGTCCCATTCGAACCGCTTGTTGGCTCGGAGCAGTTGATAGAACGGTAGGCACCTGTCGGTTGAGCGGGATATGAACCGGTTGAGGGCGGTGATTCTCCCGGTGAGTCGCTGAACCTGGCGCGTGTTCTCCGGGGATTTGAGGTCGATGACGGCCTGGATCTGTTTGGGATTAGCCTTGATCCCGCGTTGGGTGACAATGTATCCAAGGAATTCTCCCGATGTGACGCCGAAGGAGCATTTGGCAGGGTTGAGCTTCATGTTGTATTCGTTCAATGTCTGGAAGCAAGATCAGAGGTGGGTGACGTGGTCGCCGGCTACCAAGGATTTTACCAGCATGTCATCAATATAGACCTCCATGGTTCGGCCGATCTGATCGGCGAACATTTTATTGACGAGCCGCTGGTAGGTGGCTCCGGCGTTCTTGAGACCGAATGGCATAACCTTGTAGCAGTATGTCCTGCGGTCCGTGATGAACGCGGTTTTCTCCCGGTCTTCGAGGTGCATGGGAATTTGGTTATAGCCCGAGAAAACATCCATGAAGGACAGCAGCTCGTTTCCGGTGGTGTCTTCCACGACCTGATCAATTCGGGGGAGAGGGAAACTGTCTTTAGGGCACGCCTTATTGAGGTCGCTGAAGTCCACGCAAACCATCCATTTCCCGCTTTTCTTCTTGACGACTACCGGGTTGGCCAACCAGTCTGGGTATCTGACCTCGGTGATCGAGCCGGCCGCGGTTAACCTTTCTACTTCGTCGTTGACGGCCTGCGCGCGTTCGGGCCCTAACTTCCTTCGCTTCTGCATGATTAGTCTGAAGGTCGGGTCCACATTGACTTCGTTGCTACAAATTGTCGGGTCGATGCCCGGAATGTCATTCGCCGACCAAGCGAAGGTGGAGACGTTCTTTTCTAGGAATTTGATCAGCTCCTTTTTATACCTTCTTCGAGGTCAGCTCCAATCCCGACGCAGCGTGTTTTGTCGTGCGGATCGTTGCTGACTTGCGCGACAAGGTCCCGACCTGGAAGGTCTTGGTTATTTTGTTCGCCGGGTAGTTGTGCCTCGACGGTCAGACAGGACGGCGCGGCATGGCGTAACTTGTGCTTGATCGAGAAACAGGAGCGTGAAACCCTTTGGTTACTTCGCAGAGTATATGTCCCGGCTTGATTGGGGAACTTAAGGCATTGATGATAGGTTGAAGTGACTGCCTTCATCGAATATAGCCAGGGCGTTCCAAGTATGACGTTGTAGATTGGGGTGGTGTCGAACACGACAAATTTGACAATCTTGGTGAACCAACCTACATAGACCGGTAGCTCGATGGTGCCGATTCCGTTGGTGGTGTTCCCGGAGAAACCGGTGAGCGGGATTTCGACGGGTTTGATGGTTGCCCCTTGCAGGTCCATCCTAGCCAAGGTGCTTTGAAAACTAGATCGACCGAGCTGCCCGTATCGACCATAACCCGATTAACATTACAGTCGGCTATGCGTATTTGTACGACGAGGGGGTCGTTGTGAGGCTGATGGACCTCGTCCGCATCATATTCGGTGAAACAGATCCCCCTTTTGCTTGTGTTTTGCGCGTTGAGCTCGGGCATGGAGTTCCACTTTAGGGTGACGTTGGTTCTCCTCGTGTTGCTTGATGGAACGAGCCGAGTCGTTGCACGAGAGGAGTCCTCCCATGATCATTCCAAACATTCTCCGCGCTGGAGGGGGCGACCTAGCCTCTTCGCGGCCTCTAGAGGGAGACCGTCTCCGACGATCGTCGTTCTGTCTGCGGTTGTCATATCTGGCCCTTTCGTCCTCTCGGCCTCGGTTATCTTGATGCTGGCATCGGTCATTATCCCGGGCTCGCGGGCGCGGTGCCTCGGGTACGCGGATCTCCCCCTTCTGGTACTGTCTCAGTAGGGCTTTTTGGAGTGTGCGGCAGTTCGAGGTCGGGTGCCCCTTTCTCTGATGGAAATCGCAAAAGGCCATCCTGTCGTACCATTCTTCAGTTCGGGGCTCTTTTTATTTAGGATCATCGGGGCGAGGGTCATGTTGATGCTGACTACGTATCCACGTGTTCCAAGGCTTTGTTTGCTCTGTCTTGGTGAACGAGGCGGGGTCGTGCATGTGTAGTATGGCGGGCTGCTCATCGACAAGGAACGCGGCGGCTCGCTTGCCCTTGCTGTTCTGATAGTCGTCGTTGTAATATTGTCGGGGCTCCTAGTACTCGTCTTGGGGTTTATCTTTCGGGGTCGGGGCCTTACTCGCGATGCTGCTCTTCGAGTTAGCTGCATTTTCCTCCTCGAGTTAGACGTAGAGCCCGGCACGGTGCACGGCGTCGTCCAATGAGCGCGGTCTGTTAAGTTTCAGGTCGTCTTTGGAAGCCGAATCTGTCCGTAAACCGTTCCTTAAGGCGGGAAGCGACGATTCGTCTATCACGCTGCTTTGTGATGCCGTGGTCTTAAAGCGCTCGATGAAGGATCTGAGCGACTCCTTTGGTCCTTGATATAAGGCCTAGAGGTCGGCGCCGGACGTGGAATGCTTGATAAACATAGAATAGTGCTCGAGAACGACGGCCGAGAGATCCCTGAAGTTGTCGACGGAGTGCGTTTTTAGCCGAGAGAACCACGTCAGCGCGGGACCGGAGAGGTTTTCTATGAAAAGTTGACAGTGGGCGGCCTCGCGTTCATCCGGGGAGAAGTGGGCGCATCCCATGGCGATGGTAAACGCCGTCAGGTACTGGGCCGGATCGGTGCTTCCTGTGTATGGCGGGAGCTTGATTTTACCGAGGTGCCGGAGCGGGACGGACGCTATCCATCGTGAGAATGGTGTGTTCTGCGTTTCCCTCAGGACGCGGTCTATTTCTGGGGCCGCGCTGGTGGCCTGGTGGACCTTGGAGCTCATTTGGCGGATTGTCTCTCTCATGGCCTCGAGCTCGATGCTCCTGGTGTGCTCCGGGTACGTGTGTTGAGGGTGAGCTTCGCCGTTTGGGAAGCCACCCGCCGGTCCTTCGGACGACGACGGCGAGTTCCCGAATAGGTTCCTCAGGAGATGCGTGATGTCCGACCGTGAGACCGGTCCTCCGGTTAGGACGGCGGGCGTGCTGTTGTCTGACCGGTCTCGCGAGGTCGTTAATGCGGCGAACCGTTGGTTGGTGGTGCGCGCTAGCTCGTCTATTTTGGCGAGCGTGATCTGCATCATGGCGAATGGAGTGGGCTGGTCTCCAGTAGCCTGGGGTGTGCTTTGAGCGGCGGAGCCGTCGGGTGTGGTGGATGCCGACGCCGAAGGTGGCATGATTGGCTGACCAAGAGTTTCGAGTGGCTGGTTGTGAGGGATCGATCCATCGGTTGTCATCTGTGATGACGGCGACGGCGTCGTTTGAATCGGAGTCGTTAGCTCCGACGATGATAGAACTCTCGAAAGTGGAGTCGTCATTGTTGTTGCGGTCGTTTCCGTGGTTGAATGCGTCCTTTGCGTATAGAAAGATCTCTAAACCCCCCCTCCCTGGAGCGCCAACCAGCTCTTCCCAACTCTCCCAGATTTATTTTTACTAACTAGAGCATAGACCCGGACTCTCTTGTATTTCGACACCGAAAGAACAGTTTAGGGCGCCGAACTGAACTTCCATCGGAATCAGTTCGTTGACCTAAATTCATTCACCTCTTGATCATTAATACACAACAAACACGGTCCCCGACCTGTTCATCTGAGCCCGATCTCACCTTAAAGAATTTGGTCTGTCCTAATTAACGAAAAACTCGCCTCCTAAACACCCACGTTACCCTAAACACACCTGGTGATCATTCGGATCAACAATTGGCGCTAGAAAGAGGGGTTTGAGGATTTTTTTACACGCAAAGAGTAGCTCGGCAAATGTCGGGAACATCGCCCTCATCTCCGAACAACTCCATACAGATAAGTGCCAAGCTTATTTCATTTTTTATTTTACTATTTTCTTTCTCTTTGAATCAATCTCATCTCGCCATACACTCGACAAGATAAGTACCGAGCCCAGCCTCGTACTTAAGCTTAAGAGTCAGCAAAGCCGAGCTCACACTCGACAAGATAAGTACCGAGCCTAGCCTCGTACTTAAGCTTAAGAGTCAGCAAAGCCGAGCTCATCTCGCATCAAACTCGACAAGATAAGTGCCGAGCCTAGCCTCGTACTTAATCTTAAGAGTCATCAAAAGTCGAGCTCATCTCGCAATGCATACAATCAACAAGTGCCGAGCCTAGTCTCGCACTTACGCATAAGATTTTAAACGCTAATCAAGTTCACCCTTACTCGCAGGTTAACATATACCGAGCTAAGACTTGTTTCGTCCGCCGACTTCGACACTCGTTCGCCGAACTTGGGGGAGGGCTATTGTAGGTGTGGGGATTAGCACACCCCCTTTTTTGGCCCATTCCAAAGCAAAAGGTCCAACACCAAAAGCCCATCATCCACTTGCCAACAACCTCTCTCTCTCATCCAATCAGATGACTCCACCTCACCCTTGAACTCTCTATAAATAGGAGAAGGGCATAAAGAAGAAAAGGACATTTGGGCTCAGCTCTCCCACTCTCTCTCTAAATAACTTTCTCTCTCTAAATAATTCCCTCGCCGAGCTCTCCGACCTGACGGCTGACGGACGCGCCGACTTGACGACCTGACGCTCTCCGCAGCTCTTCCCAGCTCTCCGCAGCTCTCCCGAGCTCCCAGCTCTCCACAGCTCTCTCGAGCTCCCAGCTCTCCGCAGCTCTTCCCAGCTCTCCCAGCTCTCCGCAGCTCTCCCGAGCTCCCAGTTCTCCGCAGCTCTCCCAGCTCTCCTGACGAGCTCCCAGCTCTCCCGAGTTGACGACCTGACGAGCTCCCAGCTCTCCAGCTCTCTCCTACACGCCTCAACAACGAACTACGAATGGCTTGATCCCCAATCTGGGGTACGTAGGCAGCCCTCCGGGCACAGCTATAAATCACCTCTTCCTCCTCATTTGCTGACCGGAACGCAACCGACTCTATCTCAACAGAAAATCCCCAAACCTCCCCAATACAAATTGATTTGTGGGAGACGTGTTCAAACACGTTCCAACACCACCGGGTAAATACCCCATTTTTAACACCCTACACATTCGTAAATCATCCTTCTCCATATAAGTTATTTAATTGATATTAACGTTATGAGAATTGGTATTTGGGGAAAACGAATCGGGGACATTTGGTATCAAATTATAAATAGTTAATCGATCAAAAGAGTCGTAGCCATTTACATGATTATGATTTATGACTTAAGCACATGAAGCCAACACTAAGGTTTGATACATCTCACATGGTCATCACCATGGTGATAACGTCACCCACTTTTCCAAAAGTAAAATTCGTTTAAACTTTACTAATTAAAATTATATAATTTAGGGCAAATAAACTGGTCTCTAAGAGCGCTAGTCTCAATAAATTTATTTATTACTAGTTTTTAATTGTTTCTAATGAATATTTCTACATTTGAATAGATTGGTGACCTGGTTGGTTATACACTTATACTACGAAATTAATGGGTGGCCTTGTTGATATCATTTCTATAATAATTAAGTTTTTTTTTGCGGACCAAATTCAGACTTTATTTTTTTTAAATTGTGGTTTTTTACTAAACCCACTTCCTTCGTCCCACACCACCGTTCGGTTCACCTAAATGCCGAGTCTTTCTCCGCCGACTAGTGCTGGGCTTGGAAAGGCGTTGGAGGAACCGATGCTGCAACCATGATTTTAATATTGACTGGACGCTCCTATACTCGGAATTGCAGGTGGAGTTTATTCTCGGAAATTACCCTAACCATAAAATCTGGTTGGGCCTGGTATGGAACTCTAAACCAAATTACATTTGGAATCGAAAACCGGAGAGAACCGGAAAGCACACCACCACCGCTCAAACTCTGCCGGAACAGAAAACCTCTGGCATCCGCGACAAAACAGAACACCTATGCCACGGTCTTCTCGCCATCGACTCAATTCACGACAGAACAAGACCTCCGCCTTTGACGTGGAAGAATCAGGACCAACCACCACCTCCTCGCATATACAACGGCCGAGAAGCGAAGAGAAGTCATAGAAGAAAAAGTGGAAAATGACCCAGACAATAGGTGATTAATTATGATCTTTCTTAAAAGAAACATGAAATCTTTGCATGTTAGGTAAGTTTTTCAAAGTTTGATTTGAGTTACGACACTTTGTTTTTGTTACTGTATTTCTTTTGTTTGTATTTATGTAAATGACGATTGTGCCCCTCTTATAATTTCATCGTAAACAGTCTACTATCGTACACGTCAAAGTGTACAAAGGTAAATATGACAAAAACAGTAAATTAAATATTAAAAAAATCTGTTATTTTTAAGAAGTGCTAAAAAAACTTTAGAAACATAAATAAAGATGCAAAAGCCCCAACAAATATACACTAATAATCTTTAGACTTGTAAACTTTCAAATTTTCTTACTATTTAAAACATCTAAAATTATATAAGACCATCTCCAGTAGGAAGGCAAATTTCTCATCGTATATTCCCTCCACATCACTTTATTCTCCTTCCACATCATTTCAATTTTTTAATTCACATACAACTCCACAATAGGAAGGCAAATTATTTTCTCTTTCCTCCAACTCATTTTCTCTTTCCTCCACATCACTCCATCATATATAATTCATTTTATATTTATTTATTTTGGTGTTCATTGAAAAAAAAATACGAAAGAGAGTGATAATGTAGGAGAAGAAACGAAAAGAGAGTGTTAAATCTTGAGATTTTTTTTGGTGTCCAAATGGTATGAATCTAGGCTCTATTTATAGATGTTAAGAAATAAAAAATAATGGTGTAATTTTTTTTTGGGATCAATTATCGAGCAAATATAGCATTTAAGAAGAATGTAAAAAAAAAAAAACATAGAACCAATCACATGCCACCACATTAGAATTGATATGGGACCTACAGAAATTTCACGGAAGCGAAATTTTCCCTTTGTCGCATGAATTGGCATTTTCCCTTTTGGATTTGCCTTCCTCAATTTCCTTTGCTATTGCACTTGGTCTAAACATAAAAATGTAATTGTATTCTACTGCACCACTTTCTTACTAACTATTAACTCAATCATTTATGCATCATTAAAATTTTAGTTTCTAACCAAACCCAACAAGTAAAAGCTGAAATCTCTGCTGAAATAAAATCTTCCAAAGATCATAATCAGAACGTACAAATGGAATCTTAAGAAAACTCTTGACGACTATAAATATTTATGAAGAAAAAGAAAAGTTAAAATATAAAGAGATGGTCTCCGGACAGAAAGTTGGTTAAAGGTCGTTAAAACCGGCTTCAACAATCCCTTAATTTTAATAAATTAATTTTTGCTCCTACCATCACGCAGACAAATATGCGCAAAGAGTGGTTGTTTATCTGACTAAGAAAAAACACACGATATGTAAGTAAATTAATTATATATCCCGGAAATAATTTAAGTCCCTACGCATATTAATATGCATATATAATTTGTATATTTATCACATTAACACATTCACATGCACATGCACATCATATGTTGACACGTAAATATAATCTTCACTGACTTTTAGATGATTGTTGTTGTCAATACCGTTTATCTAGGTGTAGAAGTAGCGATAATTCAGCGAAATTTTTTTTTATTATTTTTAGTTAATCAATCGCTAGTCTTTTTTTACTGCGGACTCAGGTAAATCTAAAGTCAAATTGATCTTATTTTTCATCTTTGTAGAAATATTCAAATCTGTGTTCGTAATATTTTCTAAAAACAAAATTTTCGATATGCACATCTAATTTATATCAAAATTTTCAATATGCATTGATTGATATCTAAGACTATTTTTTTTTTTAATCGAGGAGTTTCCATCGGTTTTCTAGGCTTTAAGACTAATTCCACGAGACGCATCCATCTTTTTACAAACTCTTACGGGCCGCCAACACTTGTGTCACTAGAAAGAGTGGGATCCGAGCCGGCGTAGAGCCCTTAAGCATTCCAACGCCAATCAAATATGGAACCCTTAAGTATCCCATCAGGTATCGAACCCGGATACGCAACACACAGCATATAAAATCCTAATCAATTACCACTCGCCCACAACCTTTCGGACTCCAAGACTCTACTTATGTTGATGATTTAGCTAAACATACCAGATACTAGAGACTTGCTCAATGCTCTCACTTATTTTCCATATTATACACAACGACTATGCAAATATCTTTTTTTTTAAAAAAATCGAAACACGACGCTAGAAAACAAATAAATTTAATTTTATAAATAATTCCAAACAAATGAATAGATTGACAATTTGATACTATTAAACATGAATACATATTTAAATTTTGGGCAGGGATGAGATGAGCATCAATGATTAGTTGGTGGTATACTCTAATAATTTGTAGATGAAATCAATCAACACTAATATAAACAATTCAAAGAGGAGGATGGATTCGTGTCAACTTTCTTCAGCTCATCTATCAATACATGCTTACAACAACGTTAGCTTGAAACTGCGTATGTCAACCACATGCGGGGGTATCTCTGTGTTTTTCATTTCTATTTATCTTTCTTATTTGCATATATGTTTTGTTTCCTACTATTATTATAAAATGATTATTTCAGAGACATTGGCGTAGTAGTAGCAAACGGACCGTCCCTGATATTTTTGTGGACCCGTTTTTTGAGCTGAAATTACGGAAACTTGGCCGTCGATTTCTGCCGTTGAACTTCTTCACCTTATTATATTTAATGTGCATTTGTTTTCTCGATGCACAAAGTAAAATGTGATCTCAAAATCTGTAATCTAACTAACCCTAATAAATACATTTTTTGTTTGTTTTGTTTTTGGTTAAAAACCCTAATAAATACTTCCGCAGAAATACCGAAGAAGGTCCGCAGAAGTTAGATACTTCATCACCAAACAGAAGTTAGTAATTTTTAGTTTTTTTGTCATTGAGTAATTTAATTTATGTACTTCAGCGACATTTTTTCACATAAACCAGACACGACTGCATCGATCGCACACAGTTTTTTTTTATAATTTTAAAATAAATATAAGTAAGATTGTTACAACACATCGAAACATAGATTGAGATAAACGAACGACAAAGCTATACGTTTCGTGATACATCTAACTCAAAGCAGACCACTGTGACCCACTTGGATTCCAACTTGAATTTTCTCTGTCTTTATGTTATTTTTTTCTTGCTTTTCTTTTCTTTCATTTTATTAGTCAGTTTCAAACCCAGTTATAAACAGTAACTAATATATTTACATCAAGCAGTACCAAATACCAATTTTAGACTGCCTTTTTTTTGTTTTACCATTTTCTTTTTGCTTCATTGTTTATTGATATTTTTCAAGGGAAAAGTGGTGTTTATGTGTGTTCGAAGGCGCCTGAAAAAAGATAACACACAACCCGTCTTGTAGCTCACATGTGTCTTTGCCTCTTTGCTTCTTCATGCCATTAAATATTAAGACTTCAGCGGTTTTTGGTCCCAACAATAAAAAAAAAAATTCATTATTTGATACTCCGTTCATTAATATTACATTTAATAAGCTCAACTTTATATATATATATATATATATATATATGAGAAAACCGAAAAAGAAATTGCATTCCGAGTCTTGGCCTTGTTTTAATTAAAAAAAAAAAAAAGAATTGAAAAGGAGTGCATGGTAGTTGCATAACTAGTGGCAAAAACGTAAATTTTCACTCGCTAAGTTTTTCTATAAATTGAACCACTCGCCTCCTCTGCTTTTTCCAATTCTAAACCAAACAACAGATTCTCATAATCATCTCTATTTTTTTTTCCATTTTAAGAAAGGAAGAAAGATCAAAGCTTGCAAGTAATCATTTCCTCTCTCTATTTCTCACATACATTACTAGTTTTAGCTTCTTTCATCTTCTTCAAAAACTGTGCTAAAAAACTGATCGATCTTACTACCTATCTTGCAGGTTTTTTTAACAAGATGGGTCTTGTCGGCTTCTTGTTTATGGTTATTCTCGGAGTAATGACGTCATGTGTCAATGGCTACGGTGGCGGTTGGGTAAACGCACACGCTACATTCTACGGCGGTGGTGATGCCTCCGGCACAATGGGTAAATTTCCTTCTTCACCAAAATTACAGAATCATTAAAGCTTTAATTTTTTTTTTTTTTGCCATATATCACAATTCTTAAAAATCTCTGAAACTTTTGGTTTCAGGAGGTGCTTGTGGGTATGGAAACCTTTATAGCCAAGGGTATGGAACAAACACGGCGGCGCTGAGCACGGCTCTGTTCAACAACGGGTTGAGTTGTGGTGCTTGCTTCGAGTTAAGATGCCAAAACGACGGAAAATGGTGTCTCCCTGGCTCGATCGTCGTCACAGCCACTAACTTTTGCCCGCCAAACAACGCTTTACCGAACAACGCAGGAGGTTGGTGTAACCCTCCTCAGCAGCATTTCGATCTTTCTCAGCCCGTATTTCAACGCATCGCTCAATACAGAGCCGGCATTGTCCCTGTCTCCTACAGAAGGTAAACCTTTTTTCCCAAAACAGACTATGAAAGAAAACAGAGCTACTCTGTGTTTACTCCAAAACAGAGTATGCGACTAAAAAAAAACAAGAAACAGAGCTGCTCTGTTTTTACCAAAACAGAGTATGCGATGATATCAAGCAAAAAACCAAAAAAGAGAGTATTTGGTTAGAATCTTACTCTGTATTTGACTTTTGTTTGCAGGGTGCCTTGCGTGAGAAGGGGAGGAATAAGGTTTACAATAAACGGACACTCTTACTTCAACCTCGTTCTAATTACCAACGTCGGAGGAGCCGGAGATGTCCACTCGGCGGCGGTTAAAGGGTCAAGAACAGGATGGCAAGCTATGTCAAGGAACTGGGGACAAAACTGGCAGAGTAACTCTTACCTGAACGGACAAGCTCTCTCTTTCAAAGTCACAACCAGCGATGGTCAGACCATCGTCTCCAACAACGTCGCTTCCGCAGGCTGGTCCTTCGGCCAGACTTTCAGCGGCGCGCAGATACGCTAGGAAGGGACAAGTTGGTATATCTCATCATCTTATTTGACTAAGTGAAAACGAATGGTACGTGTGGTGTATGTAGTAATAGTATAGTAGTAGAAAGCTTAGAGAAGGGGCATAATAGTAATTTGGTCCGTTCTTTCAGTTTGGGGTTTACCTAAAGAGAAGTGGTGCTTCGAGTGCTTGATTTTGCACAAGGCCTTGATGACGTCATCTTTTGGGACCTCTTTTTCTATTATTTTACTGATGCAGAGGTGGAGTTAAGTACCACCCGCTAGTAGTAAATTTCCGTTTGTATCCCATCTTCAAAGCGAGAGGGAGAGTTTCAGCTTTTTCAAGAAATTGTTAATTTGTATTCTCAAGTCATGTAATGTTGTAAATTTTCAAATTTTACAAGTAAGGAATATTGGAGATTTGTTATTTTACTTTATGAGTCTTCAATCGCCATATAGAGTAAACAAAATCGGCATATATATTTGTTTATTTTGTTCACGTCCGGCAACTATTATAAAAATAATTCTCATGAATTGCATGGAAAAAGCATTGTTCTAAATATCTATTCATTTGTTAAGAAATTAAAAAATTTCAATTGTTATTTTCGATAAAAAAAAAAGATAATCATCAATTGTCAAAACTAACCTATCAAAGACATTATCTCCTAACCTATCAAAGACATTATCTCCGACCAGTTTTTAATATTGTGTATTGCATTTGCATGTGAAGAGATGTGGTCATTTGATGCTCTTAACTATATATGCCGAATTAATTACCAAAAAGAATACCTAATATGGTGAATTATAGTATATGTTTTTTTTTTTGGAAAATACATTCGTCTCACGTCATGTATAAACGCCTATTTGTAAACGTCCGCTCACTTTTTTCCAAACGTAGCAGATTCGTTGAGAACTATAATGAATAATCTTTTTATAGACTCGGCAATCTCAGCAATTTATTCGTCACCCGCCCATCTGTATGTAAATATTTAACTGTCACAAAAAAGGTATTGAGTATTGACATCTTAATTTTTTAATAAATTCATGTATATGAACATATGTAACACATAAGTCGAAACAAAAAAACATATATAACGCATAAAAATGACAGTATTGGTTAGATACAAATAATTAAACAAGAATAAGATGTCAATTTATTATTTTTACTACCATTAAAAATTATTCTAATCATTAAAGGTGTGTCATAGAAAACATTTAGCCAAATAACATTGAAAATGCTTCTTTTTGTTTGTTAACATTATACTAATATTCTAAATATTGATACAATCGTTTTTTTCCGACAAACTAATGCATTGATTTCAAATCGAAATTACAAAGTCAGTATACGGAAATTCCGAAATACAAATTATTACATAAGCAGATATATGCGACATATAATCGTTAGTAAAAGATTTTAAAACCATTATATTTCATTATTTGTTACTAACATCTTTGTCTCTTTCATTATTTTGCATATGAAAGGATAAACGAAGCTATAATCAATTTCTCGACATGTTCTTTTACACTAGAAAAAACGCATATCTATTAGATTTTTAATACTTAGCTTGTAGACAAAAGAAACACAGCATTTTGCGGGGAAAAAAATCCAATTGACTTAAAAACAAAAATCAGCCTATGGACGCATTTGAGCTTTGGCTCTAATTCGTTGTCAACCTTCTATAGAGATTTATCTGCTTTAATTTCTTTTGAATTTATGCTTTGTTGTAGTTTGCCTAGAGAATGCGTAATTCTCTCTTTTGTGTATAAATTGGATCATTAAGTTTAATGGAATCAGAACGGTTGCATAAAAAAAAGTATTTTCTCTTAAAAAAGAAGTATGATTTTGCAAAAAAAATAATAATTAAATTGGAGCGTGAACCGCACGTCGTGACAACAAAAAGAGAAAGAAGAATAAGAATGAGGTGCACGTAGTAACAGTCACGAGTGATACAGAACAACCGAAGCCATGTGGTCGTCTGACATATTTTTTTTTGTTCTAACTACCCACATGAGTTCTATGGGTCCCCATCATTCGCATTGCTAACCAACATTTTTTAAAAATCTATGGCCCTTTTTAAGCCCATTACAATCTAGCACTAGCACATTTTTCATGTTTTACTGAGCACCCTTCTTTAAGTCACTTAGCATTCTTCCTTTATCAGATTCAAATCCAATCACAAAACTATAATCTAAAAGAACAATATTATAATATACGGTCCGTATATATGATGTATATATTGTATTGTGAGAAGCCGTACCAATTTTATACGTTACAATACACTTTTTTTGAGGAAAACAATACATTAGCCGCAGAGGCCAGGTCTATTATGACTTTTCGCATCAAAAATGTGAGAAAGAAAGGAGAAAATTTTGGTCCCAAAAAGGGGCAATTTTGTCATTTGTAAAGTTGAGTAATAATATTTATGAAAATGGCAAGTAGATGATGGTAGATTTAAAAAATGGTATTACAAAAGTTGTATTATTGAATTTCTCCCTAAATGTTTTGGAATATTTAACATTTTTAGTTAAAAACTACTCGCTTGCCCATCGAAGGAATTATAGTTTGGGTAATAATCGTATGACCAGAGCCGGCCATGGAATTTATAAAAGTTAGAAGCAAAAAAAAAAAATGGGATTCACAAATTTTGAATATGAGATTTCTATTAATCTTCACATTTTCTGAACCGGCCATCTAAACCAATAAATCTATTAAAAATTGATCCTCAAAAAATTTATAATTTCAAGGGTTCCAACCACGTACTTGATGAGTTTGTATCCAAGGAAATGAATGGAAGAAGCCTTTTGCTACATCTTCTCCCGCAAAAGGAATCGTCCTTGAGTAAAACGTAAGGCTATAAAGAACATAGAATTGGCTTCTTTATCTGCTTTTTTTAGTTTTGATTAGTCTCTGTGTTTGATTATGCAGAGGAATTGAGGCTAAGCAGCCTAACTCTACTATCCGTAAGTGTGCTAGAGTACAGCTTATCAATAATGGAAAGAAGATTGCTGCTTTTGTCCCCAACGATGGTTGTTTAAACAACATTGAGGAAAATGTAGTTGAATAAAAAAGCCTTTGTAACCAATTATCAAACATGGATTGGTTGAATCTTTTGTTTATGTTGTTGCAGGGTCTTGATTGCTGGATTTGGTCGAAACTCGTAAGGGTCATAAAGCACTTTTCAGTATAGTTAAAAAGAGCTCTTGTGTTCTGTTCTACTTTAAGATTCAAGAACTTGATTTGTTAAAACCCTTTTTAAAAAAAGTTTAGTCCCCACCTTATTATAATGGGCTTGAATGGTATGTAGATTATGGTATGTAGATTTTTCACGTTTTGAAGTTATGTTGTTGCTCTGTTTTGACTTTGGGGCAAACAAACTTGAGGTTGTAACTTAGAAGAGAATATCCATGCTGTATTTCCCGGAGCATTGCTTAAGATTCTACTAAAATATGAATAACCGAGAAAATAAGTTACGTGCAGTAGTATCAACTATCAAAAAGGTAGGTCGCGAAAATACAGAAGATGAAAAAAAATTAAAAAAATTCGATTATGCTTTTTGGAGAATGTCGTGAGTTACAAGCAACTTAATATGGTATCATATATTTTAGTATGTGTCCCTGTAACTTGTCAATCTTAGCTTCTTTCGCATTCGTGACTGCTCGATACAAGACGCGTGTTCGAATCAACGCTTCGTTTTCTGCCGGAGCTACTTATAAGTTTGGCTGCTGCATGTTTAGATTTGTCAGAAACAGTCAGCAAAACAAGACCTGCAATAAAAGAATCGTGAAGCAAATGAATGATGAGCAGAACCGGTGTTTTACCCGTGAAAACAGAGGATCATCAAAGACAGAAACAGGATAAGTTAACGTCTCAGAAGAAGCCCAGTTTCCTCCAAACTGAGGCCTATAAGATGCTTCCAAGATCTGGCTAACGTAGTAATCCGCGGGAGTTCCTAATAGATTCCACTCAGCTAGTTGCTGAAGCTTTGAATCATTTAGGAAGCTGAGATTGCTGAATTGCAGGTTGGGATCAGCAGATGTCCCGGGAAGGCCGCCGGTTTCTAGTTTTGGTGTTCTGGGATCTGAACTTTTACCAAAGAGTCCTGAGTAACTTTCAAGAGATGAACTTGCGGAGCACGTTATGTCAATGTACGTATGATCAAACTGCGGATTTGGGTCTTCTTCTTTTACAGGAACATTCAGGTTTTCATCGGTACGAACCCATGAGAAACTCTCAAGCTGTTGCTCAATCTCAATTCCAAAATCTAGATCTATTTCATTCTGCAACTGCATAAACACAATGTGTAGGCTTTATTAGATACACATCCAAAGATCTCTAATGTCCAAACTGATGCTTCTGTACCTGATTTTTGCAGTCCGAGGACATAAATTGCTCCTGCTGATGTTGCAGCATGTTCACCTATAACTCGTAATAGGATGCATAAGTTTTGTAAAATGAAACCATAACCAATCGTTTGGGATATGGATTATACCTTATGAGCACGGATTTGATACAGAGATTGTCTTAGTGAATTTTCTAGTTGCTGCAAATCATCTACGCTGTCAATCTTCTCTAGCTCGGTCCAGTAGCTATATCGGAAAAGAATGTAACTCACAAATGAGATAGCAAACCGAAAGGAGATTTTAACTGGAAAGCATATAGAAGATTTTATCACCTAAGTCGTGTGTGTAATTCTGATAAGTGTGTTTGCAGAAACCTGACTTTTTCTCTAAGAACCTGTTCCCGGTTGCGAGAAACAATTGAATTAGGAGATACTTTCATTAACATCATAGTAGTCAGTTGTACATACCTCAATTGTTGGTTTACTGAAAATATAACAAAAACAAGTCACATTAGTAATTACACTCACAAACACTAAGCATGAACAAACAGAGAAAGAGTTCACAACGAAGCTCGGATTCTTAACATATATGAAATAATGTACAAACCTTCTGTCCAGAAACTCTGCTATATTTACATCGTGGTCAAGCTTCATAAATGTTTTCTTCAAGGCCTGAGATATTGTGAGAAGGAAATAGTATTAATGATAGTATAGGAGATGAGAAGAGAAAGAGACAAACAGAGCCAAACAAAACTACTTACTTCAAGAGTTTCCAACTTCCTGTTCAAACGTAGACAAGAAAAAAAAAAAAACAAATAGTTACGTTCAGTGTAACATCTACGCAGAAAGATGCGTGTTTTTATAGAGTCAATGGAAGTAACCTCTTTGCCCTTTCTTGAGGAGTGAGTTGAGCAAACTTGGCAATGACTTCTCCAATACTAAACAAACCCCCAAAACAGAACATCAAACAAAAGACAAAAACTAAACAGAACGATGTTTAAACAAGCCTTTTGTACTAAGAAAGAGTAATCAGACCTGTGTTTCCCGCTGCACAGTGAAGGCTTTCCCACGGGAGAGAACATGAGAAGCACAACATCTACATCGCATAAGATCGATAACTCTTTAGCCTTTTTTATGATCCCATGTTTTCTTTTCGCATACGTAACTTGACGTGCAGTAATGCTCTCTAGTTTCTTTATCTTTAGCTTCACTCGACCCATCCTGAATAAGTTTGGACCACTCAGAACTACTTTACACTGAATTAAATTCAGGATTCAAATGCAAATCACAGAACAATCTTGTGCTAATCGATCGAGAAACTCAAATTGAAACTCAATACGATCAAAAATAGAAGACAACACATTTTGAAAACCAACAGTCAGCAACAAGAATCAATGAGAAGCAAACAATACCCACCTCAAAGATTCATACTTTCGTCAATTAAAATGGGTATTTTACCAATTTTGGGGAAACCCATAAAAAGAAAGATTGAAATTGGAAATAAAAAAGAAAACCCTAAACAATGTAAGATTGATTTAACCCAAAACAGGAAGAGAAAACTCACCTAATTTAAGACAAAACAAAACTTTCCTTGGATTCGGAATCTGAACCTAAAAAGGAAAACACTTTCCTTATGAGGAAGAAAGGAGAAAGAGAGATAGAGAAAAATTCAAAGACGAAAAGGCAAAAAGCCAAAAAACAGAGCTTAGAGACGAAGAATGATCGTGAAGGAGAGAGGAGAAATACGTTGTGATTGGGACGACCGGTGTGACCGCCAAAATCGGAAATTAGGGTTTGAATTGAGCTAGAGAATAGGATAATTGGGATCGTCCCATTAGTTTTTCTCTCTTACTTCACAGAACAGAAACAACGAAATAATCGCTTATTTCATTGGACCACACTCATTTGAACCACCAAAATAACCCAATAGCTACAAACCAAATAATACCGACGTGTCAATTTCTTCAGGTTTCATTTTTTAGAATGTGGCTCGAGGTCACGATGGTGCCGTAACAGCTAAGTAAATAACGCTCCACACGTGTTAGTAACCATGCAAGACCTTGTTTCTTTGCTATATTTTTTCTTACTATCTATATATATTATGTGTTTGATTATTCCAAATATTTTGTCAAAAACTGAACAAGATAAAATACAAAATACAATTTATGGTTAGTTGACGTTAATGGTAAGATTTTTTTTTTGTATTGATACCTTTGTTTTAGAGAAACTGATATTGATGCGATATCTAAGAACATAATCAGTTTTATACATATTTTTAAGCACTTTAAAGTGGGGACTAGATCATAGATGTTTGGATCCCAAATTGTATGAAATTTCTATTTTTTTGAGATTTGGGGACAATTAAGGACCAAAACATTTATGATATAGTTCTAATATTCATTTAGGATACGATTAAGTATTAAAACAATATAACTAAATTTTTCAACCCCTACGAGAATTCATTTTTTCCGGTAAATGCAGTAACTAATAAATTAATCATCCTATGTCTATTTCTAAAATACTTAACCACAATAAACCTCTATATTAATGTCAACTAATCTAGTTGAAAGGTTATTTGGCATCTTTGATTATTTTATAACAAGTAATTTTATAAAAAAAATTATTCGCTTCAAATCGGTTGACTACACTATGAGATCTCGATTTTTTGGAGATTCGGGGACAATTAGGGACCCAAACATCTATGACCTAGTTGCAATATTCATGTAGGATATGACTATGTATTAAAACAAGATAACTAAAATTTTCAAAATTATTTCGTAATTTGTGGGCTAACCCCTACGAGAATTCATTTTTTCGGTAAATGCAATAACTAATGAAACTAATCATCCTATGTCTATTTCTAAAATACATAACCACATTAAACCTCTATATTAATGTTAACTAAACTAGTTTAAAGGTTATTTGGCATCTTTAATTATTTTATAATATATTATTTAATAAAAAAATTTATTCGTTTTAAATCGTTTGATTACACTATGAGATCTCAATTTTTTGGAGATTGGTGGACGATTAGGGACCCAAACATCAATGATCGAGTTCTAATATTCATGTAGGATGCGACTATGTATTAAAAACAGATAACTAAAATTTTAAACCCCTACGAGAATTCATTTTTTTTGGTAAATGCAGTAACTAATGAAACTAATCATCCTATGTCTTTTTCTAAAATATAAAACCACAATAAACCTCTATATTAATATTAACTAAACTAGTTTAAAGGTTATTTGGCATCTTTAATTATTTTATAATATGTATTTTAATAAAGTTTTTTATTGGCTATAAATCGATTGACTACACTATGAGTTCTCGATTTTTTGAAGATTCGGGGACAATTAGGGACCCAAACATCGATCTATGATCTAGTTCCAATATTTATGTAGGATGCGACTATGTATTAAAACAAGACAACTAAAATTTTCAAAGTTATTTCATAATTTGTGGACAACCCCTACGAGAATTCATTTTTTCCAGCAAATGCTATAACTAATGAAACTAATCATCCTATGTCTATTTATAAAATACCTAACCACAATAAAACTCTATATTAATGTTAACTAAACTATTTTAAGGTTATTTGGCATCTTTAATTATTTTATAATAAGTACTTTAATAAAAACATTTATTGGCTTTAAATCGATTGACTACACTATGAGATCTCGATTTTTTGGAGATTCGGAGATAATTAGGGACTCAAACATCTATGATCTAGTTCTAATATTTATGTAGGATGCGACTATGTATAAAAACAAGACAACTAAAATTTTCAAAATTATTTCATAATTTGTGAGCTAACCCTTACGAGAATTCAGTTTTTCGGAAAATGCAATAATTAATGAAACTAATCATCCTATGTCTATTTATAAAATACCTAACAACAATAAAACTCTATATTAATGATAACTAAACTATTTTAAGGTTATGTGACATCTTTAATTATTTTATAACAAGTACTTTAATAAAAAAAATTTATTGGCTTTAAATCGATTGACTACCCTATAAGATTTCGATTTTTTGGAGATTCGGGGATAATTATAGACCCAAACATCTATGATCTTGTTCCAATTTTCATGTAGGATGCGAATATGTATTAAAATAAGACAACTACATTTTTCAAAATTATTTCATAATTTGTGAGTTAATCCCTACGAGAATTCATTTTTCTGGTAAATGCAATAGCTAATGAAACTAATCATCCTATGTCTATTTATAAAATACCTAACCACAATAAACTTCTCTATTAATGTTAACTAAACTAGTTTAAAGGTTGATTGACATCTTTAATTATTTTATAACAAATAATTTAATAAAAAAATTTATTCGTTTTAAATCGGTTGACTACAATGTGATATCTTGATTTTTTGGAGATTCGGGGACAATTAGGGATCCAAACATCTATGATCTATTTCAAATATTTATATATGATGCAACGATGTATTAAACCAATACAATTAAAATTTTCAAAATTATTTCATAATTTGTGAGCTAACCTTTACGAGAATTCATTTTTCCGGAAAATAAAATAACTAATGAAACTAATCATGCTATGTCTATTTATAAAATATCTAACCACAATAAACCTCTATATTAAAGATAAATAACTATTTTTAAGGTTATTTGACATATTTAATTATTTTATAACAAGTACTTTAATAAAGTTTTTTATTGGCTTTAAATCGATTGACTAAACTTTGAGATCTCGATTTTTTGGAGTTTCAGCAATAATTATGGACCCAAACATTTATGGTCTAGTTCCAATATTCATGTAGGATGCGAATATGAATTAAAACATCATAACTAAAATTTTCAAAATTATTTCATAATTTGTGGGCTAACCACTACGAGAATTTCATTTTCGGTAAATCAAGTAACTAATGAAACTTATCATCCTATGTATATTTCTAAAATAGCTAACCCCGATAAACCTCTCTATTAATGTTAATTATTCTAGTTGAAAGGTTCTTTGAAATCTTTAATTATTTTATAACAAATAATTTAATAAAAACAATTATTCGTTTTTAAATCGGTCGATTACATTATGAGATCTTGACTTTTTGGAGATTAGGGGACAATTATTGACCCAAACATCTATTATCTAATTCCAATATTCATGTAGGATGCGAATATGTCGTGAATTCTTTTTTCGGCAAATGCAATAACTAATGAATTTAATCATGCTATGTTTATTTATAAAATACCTAACCACAATAAACCTATCTCTCTATTAATGTTAACTAAATTATTTTAAAGGTTATTTAATATCTTTAATTAATTTATAACAAATACTTTAATAAAAAAAATTATTGGCTTTAAATCGATTGACAACACTACGAGATCTCGATTTTTTGGAGATTCGGGGACAATTAGGGACCCAAACATCTATGATCTAGTTCCAATATTCATTTAGGATGCGAATATGTATTAAAACAAGACAACTAAAATTTTCAAAATTATTTCATAATTTGTGGGCTAACCCCTAGGAGAATTCATTTTTTCGGTGAATGCAATAACTAATGAAACTAATCATCATATGTCTATTCCTAAAATACCTAACCACAATAAACCTCTCTATTAATGTTAACTAATCTAGTTAAAAGGTTATTTGGAATCTTTAATTATTTTATAACAAGTACTTTAATAAAGTTTTCTATTGGCTTTAAATCGATTGACTACACTATGAAATCTCAATTTTTTTGATATTCGGAGACAATTAGGGATTCAAACATCGATGATATAGTTACAATATTCATGTAGGATGTGACTAGGTATTAAAAGAAGACAATTAAAGTTTTTGGTAAATACATTAACTAATGCAACTAATCATCCTATGTCAATTTATAAAATATGTAACCACAATAAACCTCTCTATTAATGTTAACTAAACTATTTTAAGGTTATTTGTTATCTTTAATTATTTTATAACAAGTACTTTAATAAAGTTTTTTTATTGGCTTTAAATCGATTGACTACACTATGATATCTTGATTTTTTGGAGATTCGGGGACAATTATTGACCCAAACATCTATGATCTAGTTCCAATATTCATGTAGGATGCGAATATGTATTAAAACAATACAACTAAAATTTTCAAAATTATTTCATAATTTGTGGGCTAACCCCTAAGAGAATTCATTTTTTCGGTGAATGCAATAGCTAATGAAACTAATCATCATATGTCTATTTCTAAAATACCTAACCACAATAAACCTCTCTATTAATGTTAACTAATCTAGTTAAAAGGTTATTTGGAATCTTTAATTATTTTATAACAAGTACTTTAATAAAGTTTTCTATTGGCTTTAAATCGATTGACTACACTATGAAATCTCGATTTTTTGGATATTCGGGGACAATTAGGGATTCAAACATCTATGATATAGTTACAATATTCATGTAGGATGTGACTAGGTATTAAAAGAAGACAATTAAAGTTTTTGGTAAATACAGTAACTAATGCAACTAATCATCCTATGTCAATTTATAAAATATGTAACCACAATAAACCTCTCTATTAATGTTAACTAAACTATTTTAAGGTTATTTGTTATCTTTAATTATTTTATAACAAGTACTTTAATAAAGTTTTTTTATTGGCTTTAAATCGATTGACTACACTATGATATCTTGATTTTTTGGAGATTCGGGGACAATTATTGACCCAAACATCTATGATCTAGTTCCAATATTCATGTAGGATGCGAATATGTATTAAAACAATACAACTAAAATTTTCAAAATTATTTCATAATTTGTGGGCTAACCCCTAAGAGAATTCATTTTTTCGGTGAATGCAATAGCTAATGAAACTAATCATCCTATGTCTATTTCTAAAATACATAACCACAATAAACCTCTCTATTAATGTTAACTAATCTAGTTAAAATGTTATTTGGAATCTTTAATTATTTTATAACAAGTACTTTAATAAAGTTTTCTATTGGCTTTAAATCGATTGACTACACTATGAAATCTCAATTTTTTGGATATTCGGGGACAATTAGGGATTCAAACATTTATGATATAGTTACAATATTCATGTAGGATGTGATTAGGTATTAAAAGAAGACAATTAAAGTTTTTGGTAAATACAGTAACTAATGCAACTAATCATCCTATGTCAATTTATAAAATATGTAACCACAATAACCCTCTCTATTAATGTTAACTAAACTATCTTAAGGTTATTTGTCATCTTTAATTATTATATAACAAGTACTTTAATAAAGTTTTTATTAGCTTTAAATCGATTGATTACACTATGATATCTTGATTTTTTGGAGATTCGGGGATAATTATTGACCCAAACATCTATGATCTAGTTTCACTATTCATGTAGGATGTGAATATGTACTAAAACAAGACAACTAAAATTTTCAAGTTAACCCCTACGAGAATTCATTTTTTTGGAAAATTCAATAACTAATCAAACTAATCATCCTATGTCTATTTCCGAAAAAATGAATTCTCGTAGGGGTTAACTTGAAAATTTTAGTTGTCTTGTTTTAGTACATATTCACATCATACATGAATAGTGAAACTAGATCGTAGATGTTTGGGTCAATAATTATCCCTACGAGAATTCATTTTTTCGGAAAATGCAATAGATAATGAAACTAATCATCATATGTCTATTTATAAAATACCTAACCACAATAAACCTCTCTATTAATGTTAACTAATCTAGTTGAAAGGTTATTTGGAATCTTTAATTATTTTTGGGATAATTGTAAATTTAGAGCAAAAAATGAGAAATATCTAATATATTAAAACAAAGTGCTATTTTGTGTCAAAACAGGAAAAAATGAAAATAAATCTATTATTATCCTGGATAACTTTTATTTTTTTCGTGGATAACTACTATTCTTATTGCCCACCATATATTTTTGATTAAATTAAAAAATGAATTATTAATTATATTTGGTTCAATTAAAGAGTAGTTTAATTAATTAATCAAATTATATATATATATATATATATATATATATTAATTTTAATTCGTAATTAGAAAATTCAGATTATGCAAAAAATTAAATTAAATATTTAAAATTATAAATAAAATCGATTATTATAAATTACATATTACAAAATAATTTAAAATTTTAATATTATTTTGTTACGAAAATAATATTACTTATTTTGAATTTAGATTATGGCAAATATTTTAATAATCATTTTTTTTTAAATGATACATATTTAAAATTAATAATTTGAATCGAAAGATAATCTTAAATTTTGAATTTAATACAGATTTTCTTAGATTTCATCAACAGTTACAAACAAAATGTAACATCCCTAATTCAATTTTGAGGTTGAAATTGAATAATTAGAAGTTGGGGGTTAATTTCGCGTAAATCAATTTTTTCTGGGTGGGTTTAATTGATAATTTTGAAAGTTTGGGGTCAACTTTCGGAAGAGGAGGAAGTGCGAGGACCGGTTGGTGTAATAAGGGAAACTTGAAAAAAAACACATATGTATCGCCGTATGCATCTCCCTCTCCAACCTTGTGCGTGCGTTTGACCTAGCCGTCATGATTGCTGCGTGGTGAGAGATCAAGAGAAAGCTCGAGTGGGTGACCGCCGTGAGCCAAGCCGGGACGCGACCTCCTCTCCTCCACGGTAAGAACCTCTCTCTCTCCGTAGTTAGTTCGTGCGGTGCGGGTTTGTGCGTGATGAAGGATCGGGATTGTGGATCGGGTTTAGGCCGCGGTGAGCTTCGGTGGTGAGCTCCGGTGTGGGTTTGGAGTCGGGATGGCGGATCGGGGCTGGGCCGTGGTGAAGTCCGGTGGTGAGCTCCGGTGGGGCGTCGTTGCTCCGGCGTGAAGTCGATGAAGCGATTCCCGGTTTAGACCGGTTGTTAACCATCGATGTTATGTTGTTTTGTTTTTTTTTGATTATTTTATTCTTTTTATTTCTAGGTGGTTTAATAGAAGGTTATTCATCCCGGGGAGTTCTAGAAAATTGCTGAATTTTCTCGTGAAACTTTCTGTGCGGGAATAAGGTGAGTGCAGGACCATAGGCGTAATTAAATAATTTTGATAATTGGTGTGATTTCGTGATTATAGGCCGTTTACGATCTCGGAGGGTCTAGATCGAGTGTTTCATGAAATGTTTGATTTATTCGGTATTTTCGTGACAGTCTATATTAATTATCTTAATTATTTGTTAGCCTGTAGATGGGAGGATTGCCTCACTAAGTATTTATCGAAATACTTATGCATCTCTTATATTTTAATTGATGCAGGAAAAGAGAAAGTGTGACCGTGTGATCAGGGCAAGGAAGAGGGGGTGATCTAGACTTGCCGTTTATTTGATTATTTAATTTAATAATTTATTATTTGCATTGTTCGGATTTTTAGTCTTGAACCGGGAATTAATTGGTGAGGTTCAGTTATTTTTATGGGATTTTAATGATTATTTGCAAAAAAAAAAAAAAGGAAGAAGAAAAATGGGTGCGGTTGTTTCACAAAATATTCTGAATTAATAACAAAATATGTTTACTTCTAAATTTAAATCTTATTAATACATTATAATTTATAATTGAATATTTTTTAAACTGAAAAATTAATATATTATTAATTAAATTTACACAATCATAAATTCGATAACATTCAGTTACCAATACCAAAAAGATAATTTACATAAATAAAATAATGATTATATTTTAAATATAAAATATTTATGATTATGCTTTATTCGCAAATTAATAATAAAATAATGGGTAAAAGTCCGAATGGATAATTTATGTATTAAAATATATATTTAAAATAAAATATAGAACTGAAAATATATATAACAAAACGGGTCAGAAAATTTATCTAATCTATTAAAACAAAGTGTTATTTTGTGACCAAACAAGAAAAATGCATTTACTCTATTCTTTTTATGAATAACTTTTATTTTTTACCTGGATAACTACTATTTCTATTGCCAAACAATTTTTTTTGATTAAAAAAAAAAAAAATTAATTATATTTGGTTCAATTAATGAGTAGTTTAATTAATTAAACCGATTATATATATATATATATATATATATATATATTAATTTTAATTCATAATTAGAAAATTCAAATTATTCAAAAAATTAAATTAAATATTTAAAATTATAAATAAAATTGATTATTATAAATTACATATTACAAAATAATTTAAATTTTCAATATTATTTTGTTACGAAAATAATATTACTTATTTTAAATTTTTGAATTTAGATTATGCCAAATATTTTAATAATCATTTTTTTAAAATGATACAAATTCAAAATTAACAATTTGCATTGAAAGATAATCTTAAATTTTGAATTTAATATCGATTTTTTTAGATTTAATCAACATTTACAAACAAAATATTCGGAATTAATAACAAAATATGCTTACTTCTAAATTTAAATCTTATTAATACACTCGAATTTATAATTGAATATTTTTGAAACTGAAAAAGAAATATATTATTAATTAAATTTGCACAACCATAAATTCGATAATATTCAGTTACCGATACCAAAAAAGTTAATTCACATAAATAAAATAATAATTATATTTTAAATATAAAATATTTATGATAATTTGTAGGTGTAAATGATATGATATTTATGTTGATTATAGAAAATATTTATGATTATGCTTTATTCGCAAATTAATAACAAAACAATAGGTAAGAGTACGAATGAATAATTTCTTTATTAAAAATATATTAAAAATAAAATATAGAACTGAAAATATATATAACAAAACGGGTCAGAAAATTTAGGCAGCTAAAATCACTAATTTTGAATCATACATGTCATACCAAAAATATATTTTTTTGGTTACAAAATCGAAAATATAAAAACTAAAACAAATAAAAAATAAAACATTGTCGAATGCCCTCATTGTGGATTAAAATTTTAGAAAACTATATAATATATTTTATACCAAAAATAAAATTGTTAACACATCTCAAACTTTTACATCCACAAATACATTTTGTCGAAAAAATAAAACTAAACATCAGAAAACAAAATTTAAAACTTACCCCCGTTCTAAGGCGGATTAGAAAAAGATTATGTCAAAATAATGAACTCCCGTTAATTTTCATTTTGAACTCCCGGTTTAAGACGGATTAAAAAAAATAAATTATATCTAAACACCAAAATAATTATGTGTCTCATATGACAAAAATTAAATATACAAAAAATACACTTAAACACAAAAAATACACATTATATTATAAAATTTGATAAACAAAAAAACATTCCCGTGCGGATGCACGGGTTTAGAATCTAGTTGTCCTATTATTTATTAATCACAGATTATTGTCCGCTTAGTATTTATATTAATGGTAATCCAGTTGTACCCCTTAAAATAATAATAGTTAAAATTAAAAAACCAAATAAAATTAAAATTGTTTTGATTTAAAAAAGGAAAAAAACATGGGTAAGGAAAACCCAAAAAATAAAACAGTTTCTACGCGACTTAAAAAAAAACAAATCTTCTCCTCCTCTCCGATATCGGAGTTAGCGTCGCCTCTCCGCCTCCTCATCGATAGTATCACCTTGGAGATTAATTATGCTCCTAGAGTTTTAAAATGACAGGATATATCGATTTAGGGATTTAGTGTAGATTTCATGATTTGGGTTTAAGCCTTGCTCTGCCTATTTAATCTTCTTTTCCTCAAGAAATCGATGGACTTTCTGACCACGGTCATGGTCTTTAGTCGCTATCTAGATAAGTTGTATTAGGGATTTTTGGAAAAATCCATCAAACTTCACCGTTACTTTGCTTCTTATCAGATTTCCAGTGAGGAAGCTATTGAAACCGCGAAACAACTAGCTCTCCAGGAAGGCTTGTTGGTTAGTCTTTCTTTTTGGACTATGTTTGACTTATGGGAATTGATTTGGTTATCTTTTATAATCAGAAGGATTCACTGTTTGGTATATCGAATCTCCTTCACCAAACCCTTGTCCTGTATCTGTGACCAACCACCAGATAATAAAAAAGAGTTGTTGAGATATTGATTTAACACACAGCAGAATGTGCAAATCATGATTCATAAACCTTAGCCTTTTTAATAGTCTTACTGCTTATTTTTAAGTGTTCAAGGATTATCTTCTCCGATCTGTGTCAACCAGATAAAGTGTGATGCAGGTTTATGATTATCGAAAAATGCATGTTTTGATTATCAGGTTTTAGTGTTTGGTGTTTGCAAGATCAACAAATCAAAGGATTTATGACCATTGTGGCATCCCAATTTCAAGAAGAGAATGAGAAGTTTTGTTGGTAGTGATTCACTGACTAGTTTGTCGATGGTGTTCTGTCCATACAACAGAATTACCAGATCGGACAACGGTGTTGCTCCCGGTAATCTCGAAAGACAGAAGCAAAGAAGAGAGCCACAAGCTGTTGAATGGGAACGGTGTTGATCCTGCTGATTGGGTAAGCATCTGAATCTGTTTTCTTCTCCTTCTCAATATGAACCAATCACATCATTTGATCTTTAATGTTTTTTTTAGAGGTCAAGGGCTCAGGTGAACAGGAAGATAGACAACAACGAAGTTCACACTGATAACTTAATGAATGGCGCATGAAACTCGTACTGGACTTTGGGCACTCTAAATCTAATTATGAAAACAGCAAATCAATGGCGTCATGAAGACTTGTGTGGTCTTTTCTGTTTCCATGATTTCTTGAACTTGGACTTGAATTCTGTAAGTGGGGTAATTTTTGTTTTTGGGTATTGTTCCATAAAAAACACTCATAGAGAGAAGAGGGGGGCCTATTTTGTATATTTTCTAGTTCCTTATTCCCCAAGAAACCATCTTTTGTTTGATCACGTTGTTTTTCTTCATGTCAATTTTGTTACTACAAGAAACTGTGTTGATCTTTGAGACGATGTTATGCGTTTGTTGTTTTCCCTCAACAGTTAAAACATCTTTTTTACCAAAAACAAGATAATTGGTTGCAAGAGCATATGTTTTTTTTTTGGTTATATATACAAAGAATCAAAAACTCATTTGATACATAGTAAAATTTGTTGTTTTATATATATTGGGTTCATGACGAAGATGAAACATGAAAATGGAAGAGCCAACAAATTTTTTTACTTGACACACACAAACGTATCGACGTATTCTTCTTTGCATACCCAACAAAAAATTTTATTTGACGATCATTTGTGATGATAACTGGGGGTGATCCTAAGTTATCAATCAAATCACTTGGTAGATAACTGAACTCGACATTATTTTTGACTACTCCATAGTCCTCTAAAACCATCGTTTTTAACTCCGCAAGAGTAGTAGTTGATTCCAAAGTTAGTAATCTACCTCGTTTTTCTTCATCAACAATAAAAATCTACTCCTTATTGATTCCCGATTTTCATACACCACATCTGACATAGATATGCACCATATTTGAAGCAGAAGAAGAGAACACAAAAACAAAGAGAAGAAATATCGTGAAGAAGATATCGTGAAAAGAATAATAATTGAAAAACGTGACTTGAAAATAATTTCTAAAAAAAAAACCAAAGGATTACAACAAAAAAGGAAAACACGTTTTCAAAAAGTGAAAAAAACAAAAAAAGATTACACGACAAAATAAGGAAAAACGATTTTAAAAAGGAAAAACAAATATTTTCTAAAGATTTTCAGTTGTGTTGTCCTAGATTTTCTCTCAGATTTTGTTAACCGCTTGGTAGAATATGTATTCTACATTCAGTAGAATCAAGACAAAATGGTAGAACTTCTATTCTACAACAAAGTAGAATATAGAGAAAATGATAGAACTTCTATCCTACAAAAAGTATAATATAGAGAAAATAGTAGAATACGAATTCTACAATTGGTAGAATAAATACAATATTATAGATAACGGATTCTATAGGGACAGTAGAATGCAAAACAAATAGTAGAATACATATTCTATACTTGGTAGATTTTAAAGCAAATACTAGAAACCAAATTCTACAATTAGTAGAACATGAAAATAAATATTTTAAACAAAATTCGTTTTTCCTAAGATAAATTACACAATATATATTACTTACCTTATATGAATTTTCGGAATTTCGAAACTAAGTATAAATATTTATTTGGACTTTTTATATTTAATAAATTGTATTTTAGTCTAAAAGTGGCCAAACTCAAATAAGTACTAAGGAGACAATAGTTCCCATTTTTTGCTCTAAATTTACAATTATCCCATTATTTTATAACAAGTATTTTAATAAAGTTTTTTATTGCCTTTAAATCGATTGACTACATTATGAGATCTCTATTTTTTGGAGATTCGGGAATAATTAGGGACCCAAACATTTATGATCTAGTTCCAATATTTATGTAGGATGCAACGACGTATTAAAACAAGACAACTAAAATTTTCAAATTTATTTCATAATTTGTAGGCTAACCCCTACGAGAATTCATTTTTTCAGTAAATGCAATAGATAATGAAAATAATCATCATATGCCTATTTCTAAAATACATAATCACAATAAACCTCTATTTTAATGATAAATAAACTCTTTTTAAGGTTATATGGCATCTTTAATTATTTTAGAACAAGTAATTTATTAAAGTTTTTTATTGGCTTTATATCAATTGACTACACTATGAGATCTCGATTTTTTGGAGCTTCAGCGACAAATATGGACCCAAACATCTATGATCCAGTTCCAATATTCATGTAGGATGCGGATATGTATTAAAACAAGATAACTAAAATTTTCAAAATTATTTCATAATTTGCGGGCTAACCCCTATGAGAATTCATTTTCGGTAAATGCAGTAACTAATGAAACTTATCATCTTATATCTATTTATAAAATAGCTAACCACAATAAACCTCTATTAATGTTAACTAATATAGTTGAAAGGTTATTTGGAATCTTTAATTATTTTATAACAATTAATTTAATAAAAAAATTTATTCGTTTTAAATCGGTTGACTACATTATGAAATCTCGACTTTTTAGAGATTCTAGGACAATTAGGGACCAAAACATATCTGATCTTGTTTCAATTTTCATGTAGGATGCGAATATGTATTATAACAAGACAACTAAATTTTTCAAAATTATTTCATAATTTGTGGACTAAACCCTACGAGAATTCATTTTTTCGGTAAATGCAATAACTAATGAAACTAATCATCCTATGTCTATTTATAAAATACCTAACCACAAAAACCTCTCGATTAATGTTAACTAAATTATTTTAAAGGTTATTTGGCATCTTTAATTATTTTATAACAAGTATTTTATTAAAGTTTTTATTGGGTTTAAATCGATTGACTACACTAAGAGATCTCGATTTTTTGGAGATTTGTGGACAATTAGGTACCCAAACATCTATGATCTAGTTCCAATATTCATGTAGGATTTGACTAGGTATTAAAATAATACAATTAAAATTTTCAAAATTATTTCATAATTTGTGGGCTAACCCCTACGAGAATTTATTTTTTCGGTAAATGCAATAGCTAATGAAACTAATCATCCTATGTCTATTTCTAAAATACATAACCACAATAAACCTCTATATTAATGTTAACTAATCTAGTTGAAAGGTTATTTGGAATCTTTAATTATTTTATAACCAATAATTTAATAAAAAATTTATTGGCTTTAAATCAATTGACTACATTATGAGATCTCAATGTTTTGAAGATTCGGGGACAATTAGGGACCCAAGCATCTATGATCTAGTTCCAATATTTATGTAGGATGCGACTATGTATTAAAAAAAGACAACTAAAAGTTTTAAAATTATTTAATAATTTGTGGGTTAACACCTACGAGAATTCATTTTTTTGGAAAATGCAATAACTAATGAAACTAATTATCCTATGTCTATTTATAAAAGACCTAACCACAATAATCCTCTCTATTAATGTTAACTAAACTATTTTAAGGTTATTTGGCTACTTTAATTATTTTATAACAAATACTTTAATAAAAAAAATTTATTGGCTTTAAATCGATTGATTACACTATGAGATCTCGATTTTTTTGGTATTCAGGGATAATTAGGGACCCAAACATCTATGATCTAGTTATTATTTAGAATGTGACGATGTATTAAATCAAGACAACTAAAATTTTCAAAATTATTACATAATTTGTGGTTTAACCCCTACGAGAATTCATTTTCGGTAAATGCAGTAATTAATGAAACTTATCATCCTATGTCTATTTCTAAAATAGCTAACCACAATAAGCCTCTATATTAATGTTAACTAATCTAGTTGAAAGGTTATTTGGAATCTTTAATTATTTTGAAACAAGTAATTTAAAAAAATAATATATTCGTTTTAAATCGGTTGACTACATTATAAAATCTCGATTTTTTGGAGATTCGGGGATAATTAGGGACCCAAAAATCTCTGATCTAGTTCCAATTTTCATGTAAGATGTGAATATGTATTAAAACAAGACAACTAAAATTTTCAATCTAACCCCTACGAAAATTTATTTTTTCGGTAAAAGCAATAACAAATGAAACTAATCATCCTATGTCTATTTATAAAATATCTAACCACAATAAACCTCTCTATTAATGTTAACTAAACTATTTTAAAGGTTATTTGGCTACTTTAATTATTTTCTAACAAGTACTTTTATAAAGTTTTTTATTGACTTTAAATCGATTGAGTACACTATGAAATCTCGATTTTTTGGAGATTCGGGATCAATTAGGGACTCAAATATCTATGATCTAGTTCCAATATTTATGTAGGATGCGACTATGTATTAAAAAAAGACAACTAAAATTTTCAAAATTATTTCATAATTTGTGGGGCTAACCCCTACGAGAATTCATTTTTCGGTAAATGCAGTAACTAATGAAACTTATCATCTTATGTCTAATTCTAAAATAGCTAACCACAATAAACCTTTATTAATGTTAACGAATCTAGTTGAAAGGTTATTTGGAATCTTTAATTATTTTATAACAAGTAATTTAATAAAAACATTTATTCGTTTTAAATTGGTTAACTACATTATGAAATCTCGACTTTTTAGAGATTCTGGGACAATTAGGGACCAAAACATCTCTGATCTAGTTCCAATTTTCATATAGGATGTGAATATGTATTAAAACAAGACATCTAAATTTTTCAAAATTATTTCATAATTTGTGGGCTAGACCCTACGAAAATTCATTTTTTCGGTAAATGCAATAACTAATGAAACTAATCATCCTATGTCTATTTATAAAATACATAACCACAAAAAAACTCTTGATTAATGTTAACTAAATTATTTTAAAGGTTATTTGGCATCTTTAATTATTTTATAGCAAGTACTTTAATAAAGTTTTTTATTGGCTTTAAATCAATTGACTACACTATGAGATCTCGATTGTTTGAAGATTTGGGGACAATTAGGGACACAAACATCTATGATCTAGTTCCAATATTCATGTAGGATGTGACTAGGTATTAAAATAAGACAATTAAAATTTTCAAAAGCTAACCCCTACGAGAATTCATTTTTTCGGTAAATGCAATAACTAATGAAACTAATCATCCTATGTCTATTTATAAAATACATAACCACAATAAAACTCTCTATTAATGTTAACTAAACTATTTTAAAGGTTATTTGGCATCTTTAATTATTTTTTAACAAGTAATTTTATAAAGTTTTTTATTGACTTTAAATCGATTAACTACACTATGATATCTTGATTTTTTGGAGATTCGGGATGAATTAGGGACCCAAACATCTATGATCTAGTTCCAATATTTATGTAGGATGCGACTATGTATTAAAAAAAGACAACTAATTTTTTTTCGGAAAATTCAATAACTAATGAAACTAATCATCCTATGTATATTTATAAAATAAATAACCACAATAAACCTCTCTATTAATGTTAACTAAACTATTTTAAGGTTATTTTGGCATCTTTAATTATTTTATAACAAGCACTTTAATAAAATTTTTATTGGCTTTAAATCGATTGACTACACTATGATCTCTCGATTTCTTTTGGAGATTCAGGGACAATTAGGGACCCAAACATCTGTGATCTAATTCTAATATTCATGTAGGATGCGAATATGTATTAAAACAAGAAAACTAAAATTTTCTAAATTATTTCATAATTTGTGGGCTAACCCCTACGAGAATTCAATTTTTCGGTAAATACAATAGCTAATGAAACTAGTCATCCTATGTCTATTTATAAAATACATAACCACAATAAAACTGTCTATTAATGTTAACTAAACTATTTTAAAGTTATTTGGCATCTTTAATTATTTTATAACAAGTACTTTAATAAAGTTTTTTATCTGTTTTAAATCAATTGATTACACTATGAAATCTCGATTTTTTTGGAGATTCGGAATCAATTAGGGACCCAAACATCTATGATCTTGTTCCAATATTTATGTAGGATGCGAAGATGTATTAAAGCAAGACAACTAAAATTTTCAAAATTATTTCATAATGTGTTGGCTTACCCTTACGAGAATTCATTTTTCTGGAAAATAAAATAACTAATGAAACTAGTTATCATATGTATATTTCTAAAATATATAACCACAATAAACCTCTATATTAATGATAACTAAACTATTTTTAAGGTTATTTGGCATCTTTAATTATTTTCTAACTAGTATTTTAATAAAGTTTTTATTGGCTTTAAATCAATTGACTACACCATGAGATCTCGATTTTTTGGAGATTTGTGGACAATTAGGGACCCAAACATCTATGATATAGTTCCAATATTCATTTAGGATTTGACTATGTATTAAAATAAGACAATTAAAATTTTCAAAATTATTTCATAATTTGTGGGCTAACCCCTACGAGAATTCATTTTTTGGGTAAATGCAGTAACTAATGAAACTAATCACCCTATGTATATATCTAAAATACATAGCCACAATAAATCTCTCTATTAATGTTAACTAATCTAGTTGAAAGGTTATTTGGAATCTTTAATTATTTTATAACAAGTAATTTAACATAAAAATTATTAGTTTTAAATCGGCTGACTACAATATGAGATTTCGATTTATTGGAGATTCGGGGACAATAAGGGACTCAACCATCTATGATTTAAGATGTGGCTAGGTATTAAAACAAGACAACTAAAATTTTCAAAATTATGTCATAATTTGTGGACTAACTTCTACGAGAATTCATTTTTCGGTAAATGCAATAACTAATGAAACTAATCTTTCTATGTCTATTTATAAAATACATAACCACATTAATCCTCTCTATTAATGTCAACTAAAATAGTTTAAAGGTTATTGGGCATCTTTAATTATTTTATAACAAATAATTTAAAAAAGTTTTTTATTCGTTTTAAGTTGGTTGACTACACTATGAAATCTCAATTTTTTGGAGATTCGTGGACAATTAGGGACCCAAACATCTATGATTTTGTTCCAATATTCATGTAGGATGAGAATATGTATTAAAAAAGGTAAATAAAATTTTCAAAATTATTTTATAATTTGTGGGCTAACCCCTACGAGAATTCACTTTTGGTAAATACAGTAACTAATGAAACTTATCATCCTATTTCTATTTCTAAAATAGCTAACCACAATAAACATCTCTATTAATTTTAACTAATCTAGTTGAAAGGTTATTTGAAATATTTATTTATTTTATAACAATTAATTTAATAAAAACATTTATTCGTTTTAAATCGGTTGACTTCATTATGAGATCTCAATTTTTTGGAGATTCGGGGACAATTAGAGACCCAAACATCTATGATATAATTCCAAAATTCATGTAGGATGCGACTATGTATTAAAACAATAGAACTAAAATTTTCAATAACCCCTACGAGAATTCATTTTTTCGATAAATGCAATAACTAATGAAACTAATCATCCTATGGCTGTTTCGAAAATACCTAACCACAATAAACATATCTATTAATGTCAACTAATCTAGTTGAAATTTTATTTGTCATCTTTAACTATTTTATAGCAAGTAATTTAATAAAGTTTGTTATTCGTTTCAAATCGGTTGACTGTACTATGAGATCTCTATTTTTTGGAGATTCGGGATAATTAGGGACTCAAACATCTATGATTTAGTTCCAAAATTAATGTAAGACGCGACTATGTATTAAAAAAAGACAACTAAAATTTTCAAGCTAACCCTTACGAGAATGCATTTTCGGTAAATGCAGTAATTAATGAAACTAATCATCCTATGTATTTTTCTAAAATACCTTACCACAATTAACCTCTATATTGATATTAATTAAAATAGTTTAAAGGTTATTTGGTATTTTTAATTATTTTATAACATGTAATTTAATTAAAAAATATTATTCGCTTTAAATTGGTTGACTACACTATGAGATCTCGATTTTTTTAGAGATTCGGGGACAATTAGAGAATCAAACATCTAGGATCTAGTTACAATATTCATGTATGATGCGACTATGTTTTAAAACAAAATAACTAAAATTTTCAAAATTATCTCATAATTTTTGGGCTTCCTACGAGAATTCATTTTTTGGGAAATGCAGTAACTAATTAAACTAATAATTTTATGGCTATTTTTAAAATACCCAACCACAGTAAACATCTATATTAATGTCAACTAATCTAGTTGAAATTTTATTTGGAATCTTTAATTATTTTACAACAAGTAATTTAATAAAAAAATTTATTCGTTTCAAATCGGTTGACTACACTATGAAATCTCTATTTTTTGAAGATTCGGAGACAATTAGGGACCTAAACATCTATGATCTAGTTCTAAAATTCATGTAGGATGCGACTAAGTATTAAAACAAGACAACTAAAATTTTCAATAACCCCTACGAGAATTCATTTTTTCGGTAAATTCAATAACTAATGAAACTAATCATCGTATGGCTATTTCTAAAATATCTAACCACAATAAACCTCTCTATTAATGTCAACTAATCTAGTTGAAATGTTATTTGGCATCTTTAATTATTTTATAACAAATAATTCAATAAAGTTTTTTATTCGTTTCAAATCGGTTGAGTACACTATGATATCTCGATTTTTGGAGATTCGGGGATAAGTCTGGACCCAAACATCTATGATCTAGTTCTAATATGTATTAAAACAAGACAACTAAAATTTGCAAAAATATTTCATAATTTGTGGGCTAACAACCCCTACGAGAATTCATTTTTTCGGTCAATGCAGTAACTGATGAAACTAATCATCCTATGTTTTTTTTCTAAAATACATGACCACAATAAACATCTATATTAATATTAACTTAAATATTTTAAAGGTTATTTGGCATTTTTAATTATTTTATAACATGAAATTTAATAAAGTTTTTTATTCGCTTTAAATCGGTGGACTACACTATGAGATCTCAATTTTTTGGAGATTCGGGAACAATTAGGGACCCAAACCTCTATGATATAGTTCCAATATTCATGTAGGATACGACTATGTATTAAAACAAGATAACTAAAATTTGAAAAATTATTTCATAATTTGTGGGCTAACAATCCCTACGAAAATTCATTTTTTTGTAAATGCAATAACTAATGAAACTAATCATCATATGTCTATTTCTAAAATACCTAACCACATTAAACTTCTCTATTAATGTTAACTAAACAAGCTTAAAGGTTATTTGGAATCTTTAATTATTTTATAAAAAGTAATTTAATAAAGTTTTTTATTCGTTTTTAAATCGGTTGACTACACTATGAGATCTCAATTTTTTGGAGATTCGAGGACAACTAAGGACCCGAACACCTATGATCTAGTTCCAATATTCATGTAGGATATGACTATGTATTAAAACAAGATAAATAAAATTTGAAAAATTATTTCATAATTTGTGGGCTTAACCCCTACGAGAATTTATTTTTTCGGTAAATGCAATAACTAAAAACACTAATCATCCTATGTCTATTTCTAAAATACATAACCACATTAAAGCTCTATATTAATGTTAACTAAACTAATTTAAAGGTTATTTGACATCTTCAATTATTTTATAACAAGTAATTTAATAAAGTTTTTTATTTGGTTTAAATCGATTGACTACACTATGAGATCTCGATTTTTTGAAGATTCGGGAACAATTAGGGACCCAAACATCTATGATCTTGTTTCAACATTCATGTAGAATGAGACTATGTATTAAAACAAGATAACTAAAATTTTGAAAATTATTTCATAATTTGTGGGCAAACCCCCTACGAGAATTCATTCTTTCGGTAAATGCAATAACTAATGAAACTAATCATCCTATGTCTATTTTTAAAATACCTAACCACAATAAATATCTCTATTAATGTCAAATAATCTAGTTGAAATGTTATATTGCATCTTTAATTATTTTTAACAAGTAATTCAATAAAGTTTTTTATTCGTTTTAAATCAGTTGACTACATTATGAGATCTCGATTTTTTGGATATTCGGGGACAATAATGGGACCAAACATCTATGATCTAGTTCCAATATTCATGTAGGATGCGAATATGTATTAAAACAAGACAACTAAAATTTCAAAATTATTTTATAATTTTTGGGCTAACCTCTACGAGAATTCATTTTTTGGGTAAATGCAGTAATTAATGAAACTAACCATCCTATGTCTATTTCTAAAATACCTAACCACAATAAACTTCTATATTAATATTAACTAAAATAGTTTAAAGTTTATTTGGGATTTTTAATTATTTTATAATATTTTATTTAATAAAGTTTTTTATTCGCTTTAAATCGGTTGACTACACTATGAGATCTCGATTTTTTGGAGATTCGTCGACAATTAGAGACTCAAACATCTAGGATCTAGTTACAATATTCATGTAGGATGCCACTATGTTTTAAAACAAGATAACTAAAATTTTCAAAATTATTTCATAATTTGTGGGCTAACCCCTACGAGAATTAATTTTTTTGGTAAATGCAGTAACTAATCATCATATGTCTATTTATAAAATACCTAACCACAGTAAACCTCTATATTAATATTAACTAAAATGGTTTAAAGGTTATTTGTTATTTTTAATTATTTTATAACATTTAATTTAAAAATGTTTTTTATTCACTTTAAATCAGTTGACTACACTATGAGATCTCGAATTTTTGGAGATTCGTCGACAATTAGAGACTTAAACATCTAGGGTCTAGTTACAATATTCATGTAGGATGCGACTATGTTTTAAAACAATATAAATAAAAAAATTTAAATTATTTCATAATTTGTGGGCTAACCCCTACAAAAATGCATTTTTCGGTAAATGCATTAACTAATGAAAATAATCATTCTATGTCTTTTTGTAAAATACATGACCACAATAAACCTCTATATTGATATTAACTAAAATAATTAAAGGTTATTTGGCATTTTTTATTATTTTATAACATGTAATTTAATAAAGTTTTTTATTCGCTTTAAATCGGTTGACTAGAGTATGAGATCTCGATTTTTTGGAGATTCGGGGACAATTAGGGACCCAAACCTCTATTATATAGTTCCAATATTCATGTATGATACGACTCTGTATTAAAACAAGATAACTATAATTTAAAAAATTATTTCATAATTTGTGGGCTAACCTGTACGAGAATTCATTTTTTTGTAATTGCAGTAACTAATGAAACTAATCATCATATGTCTATTTATAAAATACATAACCACATTAAACCTCTCTATTAATGTTAACTAAACTAGCTTAAAATTTATTTGGAATCTTTAATTATTTTATAAAAAGTAATTTAATAAAGTTTTTATTCGTTTTTAAATCGGTTGACTACACTATGAGATCTCTATTTTTTGGAGATTCGAGGACAATTAGGGACCCACACACCTATGATATAGTTCCAATATTCATGTAGGATGCGACTATATATTAAAACAAGATAAATAAAAATTTTAAAATTATGAATAATTTGTGGGCTAACTAACCCCTACGAGAATTTTTTTTCCGGTAAATGCAATAACTAATTAAACTAATCATCCTATGTCTATTTCTAAAATACATAACCACATTAAACCTCTATATTAATGTTAACTAAACTAGTTTAAAGGTTATTTGGCATCTTCAATTATTTTATAACAAGTAATTTAATAAAGTTTTTTATTTGCTTTAAATCGATTTACTACACTATGAAATCTCCATTTTCGAAGATTCGGGTACAATTAGGGAACCAAACATCTATGATCTAGTTTCAATATTCATGTAGGATGATGTGACTATGTATTAAAACAAGATAACTACAGTTTTCAAAATTATTTCATAATTTGTGGGTTAACTCCTACGAGAATTTATTTTTTCGATAGATGCAGTAACTAATGAAACTAATCATCTTATGGCTATTTCTAAAATACTTAACCATAGTAAACCTCTCTATTAATCTTAAGTCTTAACTAATCTAGTTGAGAGGTTATTTGGTATTTTTAATTATTTTATAATAAATATTTTAATAAAGTTTTTTATTCGTTTTAAATCGATTGACTATATTATGAGCTCTCAATTTTTTTGGAGATTCGGATACAAATAAGAAGCCAAACATCTATCATCTAGTTCCAATAAATTTATTCGATAAGAGAAGCAAGCTATCGTCACGACTAACGAGTAGGAGCCGACGATATTAGAATAGTAAGCCCTTTCCAAAACCGGCCTTATAATGTGGGGATCCAATTATCGACACTCAACAGGAAAATTTTTTTTCTATTGATTATTCACTTTCTAAAAGAAAAAAAATAAAAAAAATAACAAGGGAAAGATTGAACTTCCCACTTAAAATTCATATAAACTAATTACTTTTAGCAACTCAACTAACAATATTTTGTAAATTAATGGTCCCTAAAAATAATAAAAACATATGAGAACTCACAATAATATAAAATATTTAAATAATATTTTAAAATCTCAAATTGGATCAAGACAACTTATTAGTTTGTGTTAGTGTAGTCGTTGTATCACCATTTAAATTCAAATTCACATATTGCATTTGTTGTTGATAAAAAAACACTCAAATTACTATGGACTATAGCTATATTTCATAGATCGGATTAATCTCAAGACTTGGAAGGAGTCTCGTCTGCAATACAACCGTTTCATAAAACTCAATATATTCAACTTGGTGATAAGATCAAGGATAAATCTAAACCTCAATATATCAAATAGTGGAAGACGTATTGAAGATAAGTACGTATTGAATATCAAAGTAGTGATGCGAACCAAATATTTTTGGTCTTTGACAAAAAAAAATAGAAGTACATATATATCTAATGTGTGATGATTAAGGATTAGTTTCTACTTTATAGGGGTTTCATGTATATATACTCAAAACCCTCTTGTACACTCTTGTGTATTAATCGATAAAGCCAACACAGTTCGATATCTAAATCTACATGCCAACACCCACTTTATTGACCTAAGTAAAGGTTATTGTTAATTTTAGAGTAAGATTCGGCTTGAGATGAACCGATGAAATAGTTTAAAGAAATGGATCAATTTATTCATTGTTTATAAATCTTCAAAAAAAAAAAAAAATCATGTACAAATTTATGAAATTTCAGAATCTCTAACGATAAATTTAGGTTTCTGTTTTGGAATACTTTGCTTATATATAAAAGAGAAAGGAAAAAAATTATAAAACAACAATAGAGCTGAACCAAATGAAATTCGCTATTATATTGATGAGGCTTTATGCCTATCCGGACCCAAAGCAAGGCTGTTAAACTAGCTACTATTGGCTATGTCACTATGTGCACTGAAATGGTCGATGTATATAATTGAGCAATGCGCGTGTAAGTGGCTATAGTAAAATGAGGAACATGCACGTGCTGTTTGTGCGACATCGTACGCCAAAATCGGGCCGTGGGGTCGAATATGTGAGCCACAGTAAAATATTTCTCTGTTGATATGACTTGGATCCTATGCATCTTCAATTTCTAAACTTTGTTTCCTTCCTCAACGATATGTTCTTATCCCAAACTGAAATTTAATTCCAGTAATCCTAATAATTGAAACTTCACCAAAAAACAATGTCTTATTTTAATGGCGTACCAATGAGGGAATACCACCGGTCAAAACATACTTTTTGTTCAAATAAATACATTTAAAAAAAAATACTACAAATGACTAACAAAAGAAAAGAAAAAAGAAGAAAGGTGCAATTGCGTGTCTGAGTCTGATATTCCTCACACTGCTAAAGTTCTAATGATTCATGTCAGTGAGTGGTTAATTAGTCTCTTTGAAAAAAAAAAGTAACGGTCCATATACTGATATACGTACTAACATCTGTTTATGATACGATTTTATGTAATATTCGAAGTTATTGACCAAGGAAAAAAAATGAGAGAGATCATAGAAAGTGTTCAGTTAATATCTGCAGATGGACCGTACCAGTCTGCAACCATCCTGAATCTGATGTATTATCCCACTATTTATTGTATTCCTCTGCCAATTGAACTTTATGGTCAAATAAGAAAATACACCTACTTTACGTTTAAAGTCTCACCTATATATTTTTTTTTCATTTGACTATATCCTCTTACCATCATGGGCTAATATGAAGTCTCTATACATTTACCAAAATAATTGCACCATTACTTCGATTTTAAACTTTTGTTAGCAAAAGTTCTGAAAGGGAGATATAAATTGCATTATGGTGTGATGAATAATTGCAGCAAAAATTCTAAAAATAAAGATTATAACCAATGATTTATTGCAGCGACTTACGCAATAGATGGTTGGGTAATTAATGTAAAATCATTAAGTGGTAGATTGAGAAAACTAGAGAGACCCGCCAAGTAGGAAAGAGGGTTTTATATAAACCCAAAAGGTCTAAAATTTGAGAGAGAGAGAGACAGCGAGAAGAGGCCAGGGTTAATGAAAGGATAGGTGAAGTGTGTTTTGAGAGAAATGGTTGTGCTTAGAAGAGACACAAGAGTCATATCAAATGTGATTTGAGCCTTTTTGAGCCTTTTAGTTTCCACTTTTCGTTAGCAACCAACGACAACAATAAACACATCAACTAAACTTAAAGAGTTATTGTAATTTTTTTTTTTTTTTTGTGAAAACACATAGAAACAAATCAACGTATCTTGTTATATATATATAACGTAACTCAATGGCATATAAGTGAAATTTGGAAAAGAAAAAGGTGAAAGAAAACAAAGATCCATAGAAGCCGGGAAATAAAAAAGTTGGAGAGACCATAAAGAGAAGGAGCTTAGGTTTCTTCAACGTGTATGTGTCTTCCTCCTCAGTTATCTCCATACACTATAAGAAAACTAGTGATTAGATTAATGGTTCATGCATTAATCAGTTAACCACGTTGGTTTACAAAAATTAAACCAATATTTTGTCCGGCAAGCAATCATAGTAGTAATATTGATGTTTTGTTTGGGACAACAAAGAAAAGAAAAAAGAGGTTTAACAACTTTTTCATCTCTATTTCACTTTTCCAAACACATCTCACTGCTCACAACGTAGGAAACGTGTTCCCTGGCTTTCACTCTTTCTCTCTCCAACCATGTTTTATTCATCTCTATACGGTTTCACATTTATGGCTTTTTCAATTTTTTTGACCAAATTTTCAACGATAATATTATTTTTATTTTATTTTTGATAAAAAAGGTTTCAACGATAATTATCGTGACGACGATTTATCATATTTCGGCGTGAACTGTAAAATGTAGATTATATACATGCTTGCTTATAACTTAAAACTATAGATAATATTATTATGTATACACTAAATTAAATAAAATAATTAGAATGTAGACCTGGTCGTAGTAAAGTTATTAAGACCATGATTAACGGAGAGACCCCAATGGATTTCTTATTGAATTGTTTAATATTAACCCACCAACTAGTTTGTAAGAGACGTTGCTTCCGTTGCCAAAATAAAAGACGTTTCTCCATTTTTCTCCATCTCTATTCATTAAATATATTACCAAATAATGTAAGAGACCCCAATAGTCTCTCCGTTAATCATGCTCTAATAATGCGTAAATAGGAATATGCATCAGCTTTCAAATCAGTCCGTGACAGCCCATAAACCTTTTAACAGTTGTATAACAGCATTTTGTCAGAAAACAAGGTCACGACATATACATACACGCACATAGCTTAGAGCCATACGTAATAATATCACACAAATATCAATTATGATATTACAATTCATATTTAATATCGTCACATCTTCTCCTCCAATGGGGATGGAGATGGTGTTTGCTGACGTGGTATTTCCCTCCATTACACCTCGCTTTCCATCTTCTTCTTCTTCATCATCACTAACCAACATCAACATCATTGGCATGTCGGAAGATCATCGCCGTTGGATGGATCAGATCACTTCATGGGACTACTTCTCTTTAAGCATTAACTACGATCAGCATCATGGTCAGTACTACGAAAGTCATAGAGAAGAAGAGATTAGAAACCCTAATCAAAGTAATTACAGTAACTGCAGCAAGAAAGAGACAAGAGACAGTGGAAGCTGCGGAAACTCGTCAAAAGCTTCGGTGGCGAGAGGACATTGGAGACCGGCTGAAGATGCTAAGCTCAAAGAACTAGTCGCTGTCTATGGTCCACAAAACTGGAACCTCATCGCAGAAAAGCTCCAAGGAAGATCCGGTAAGTAGATACTATCGCTTAGTTAAGCCTTTTCAAGATTAATCAGGTTCTTGAATCTTGAAATTTTGGGTGTTAATGTTGAGTCAGGGAAAAGTTGTAGGCTTCGATGGTTTAACCAACTAGACCCGAGGATAAACAGAAGAGCCTTCACAGAGGAAGAAGAGGAGAGGCTAATGCAAACTCATAGGCTTTATGGTAACAAATGGGCGATGATAGCAAGGCTTTTCCCTGGAAGGACTGATAATTCTGTGAAGAACCATTGGCATGTCATAATGGCTCGCAAGTTTAGAGAACAATCTTCTGTTTACCGCAGGAGGAAGACGATGCTTCCTCTTAATCCACCCCTTAACCCAAAACCTCACGGTTTCAACGTTTTTGACCCTACTAGGTTAGCTTTGACCCACCTTGTTAGTAATGATCACGACCAGCTTATGTTGCCAGTTCCTTGCTTCTCAGGTTTGAGTATATCCTCTATTTCCTTAATTTGGTTTGGTTTAAAATCTCTTATCCTGAAGTGCGTTTTTAATATTCCTTTTGGTTTGTAACGTTTAGGTTCTGATCATGGAAATGAGAGTCGATTGATGTTGGGAATGTTCGAAAACCAAATGATGGTCGGAGATTACATTGCAAGGACACAAGAGGCCACTACGACATTCGATTTTTCATACCAAACCGGGAAGTATGAGATACTTGAGAGCATGAATGAGGAGAAGAAACCACCCTTTTTCGATTTTCTTGGGTTGGGAACGGCGTGATGATCATCATCCTTAACATGAGTGGCTCAAGTTAGTTAACAAAGAAGTATATGTGATGATCCGAGTCCATACTCCCTTGGATGTAGTTTTGTTACGTTAATTAATAACCCATTTGTAGATTAATTGTTGTCTTTAATTAGTCCCATGCAACATTCTTAAACTCGTGTTTCTTTGATTAAATAATGCTTTAATTTGTGTAGATGCCAAAACTGTCTCACTTTCAAAAGCAAAGTTGATTTGAAGTATAAACATATATGTACCACTTTATAGTTCTAACCAACTCTTAACTTATACGAAAATGTCACAACCCATCATTAATGTGGAGTAAGAGTAACAACATGCTTCGTATATGAAGAGGAAGGTGACATATTTAAAGAAGGGACGATGATGTGGTAATAAGAAGCGACAAAAAAAAAAGTAACAGAGAGATCGGAGATAGAGAAGTCAAATTAAAGAGAATAATGTACGTTTGTATTTATTTGGAGTATGCAGAAATTTAGAATACCATGCGATATTGATGAGGTTGCAACTTGCAAGATTCAGGCTCAGATTCTGCAACAAAAATTAAAGTCCAAACAATCTACTCTTAATTATTCTCACACCCATTGCATTTTTTTTATTCCATCCAAGCAAAAACTTTTTCTCATTAATTTCACTATTTCTTACTGATGCGTCTCATCAACCTCATGTCACCCACATGCCCCATTCTTCTCCTCTTTCTCCTTATTATTAATCTTGTAGTTTATATTATGATAATATCTACTCCCTCCCTCCATTTCATATTGTTTGACTGTTAACTTGCATAATGGCTATGCAATATATATATATATATATATCAATGCTTTTGCTAATTAAATTCTTTTTAGTGAAATAAATAATTGTGAGAACAATAGAACAAATATCTTCCCAAGATAGGAACATAAATAAATACTAGTTGACAAAAAAAACAAGAAAATATGATCACTGATTAGTTACTAATCTTGCCCTCCCACTCTTCTCTCTCTTCTGTAAATTTTATAAACCCTTTTTCAAAAATTGGAAATTGGAATCAATCAAATTAATGTGATGAAGAGACGGAAACCGAAAACTGGCCGGTTTTGAATTTGTCCGGGTCATCGGTTTTGAGCGAGTTTTACATCGAGTTAAACCGGGTTTTAAAAACATTGGCCCAAAACCCTTACTCCTGCCTCAGAGCTCTCTCTGCCTCTCTCTGCGTTACCAAATTTACTTGAGAGTGTCGAGATTGAGAAGCAACCATGGTGGCTACGACGACTCTGGGGTTTATTTTGCCGACGGGTTTATCTCACCGTCGCGGTGGATTTCGGGTTTCGCTGATCCGATGCTCCACTTCTTCTATCACTTCATCCACTGGCGCCGCCGCCTCTCGTAACTCTTCTCTCATTTCCTCATGAGGTTTCAAATTGATGAATTTTGGCACGGACTCTCTCTGTATTTGCCTTCTTCTGAAACCATTTTTGAATAAAGGATAAAGCTTCGAATTTTCCAAGCATCGAAAAGAGAAAGATAGATAATTTTCTTAATCTTTAGATCCTCGCAGCTCTAAATTAGTGTCCATATTGGTATAGGTCTTGTGGAGAAACCTTGGAACTCATATGATGCTAGGCTTGTGTTAGAAGACGGTTCCATTTGGCCGGCTAAGTCCTTTGGTGCTCCTGGTACCCGTGTTGCGGAATTGGTCTTCAACACCTCCTTGACAGGGTGAGATTTGTTGTTGTTTGATCAACAACTTGTTTTTTTTCGTATCTATAGAGGATTGTTATTTCGAGCCTTACTGGTGTTTTTTGTTTGTCTTTTGGAAGGTATCAAGAAATTCTTACTGATCCTAGTTATGCCGGGCAATTTGTGCTAATGACAAACCCACAAATTGGTAACACCGGTGTGAATCTCGGTACGTCAGAATTGTGAAAATTACGGGAGTTTCTTATACCACTGTAAAACTTATATGTTGTTAATGTTGTTCTAGATGATGAAGAATCTAAGCAATGCTTTCTTACTGGTTTGGTGATAAGAAGTCTAAGCATCAGGTAAGTGTTAATGCTGATATCACCGGAAGATGCATTTTTTCTTCCCTTATCCTCCAATCTTGACTTTCCTAACCTTGTTTCAGTACTTCAAACTGGAGATGCACGAAAACACTTGCTGACTATCTAATCGAAAGGAACATCATGGGAATTTGTAAGCTCCTTGTGTTTACGACGCTATTTAGATTCTACATGTTATATAATGGGATTTGAAAACATCTCTGATTACCTATTTGGGGATGTTTGTTCTTTTTAACAATTTCAGATGATCTTGACACTCGAGCAATAACCCGTCGATTAAGAGAAGAAGGTAGTCTTAATGGTGTGCTGAGCACAGAACAAACCAAAACAGATGAAGAACTTCTGAAAATGTCCCGTTCATGGGATATCGTAGGTCAGAATTCTCGTACCTTTTCCTGTTTTGTTTTTTTTTCATTATGATATGACATACTTGGGGTATTGAACTCCTTCGGTCCGCTTGGTTGAATCTTGTAGGCATTGATCTAATAAGTGATGTTTCCTGTAAATCTCCCTACGAGTGGGTCGACAGAACAAACCCCGAATGGGATTTCAACACGAATTCACGGGATGGGAAATCCTACAAAGTGAGTTTCTCTAGGTCTTCTCTTGTCAATGCTCTGCACCAATTTCTTACTCTCTCTTCGATTATTTCTCTTCACTTGAAAGGTTATCGCATACGATTTTGGCATCAAGCATAACATCCTAAGACGCCTATCCTCTTACGGATGTCAAATCACCGTTGTTCCGTCGACATATCCAGCTTCTGAGGCCCTTAAAATGAATCCAGACGGAATTTTGTTCAGCAACGGTCCCGGAGACCCTTCTGCTGTGCCATATGCTGTTGAGACAGTCAAAGAGCTTCTCGGTAAAGTTCCTGTTTACGGAATCTGTATGGGTCATCAGTTGCTCGGCCAAGCTTTGGGAGGTAAGACCTTCAAGATGAAGTTTGGTCATCATGGAGGAAACCACCCAGTTCGTAATAACAGAACTGGCCAGGTGGAGATCAGTGCTCAGGTATATTCCCTTTCTATCTCATTTTTTTTATATAGTTTTTACCAATACCCAACTTCAAAATGTTCAATTCTTGCTTTATTTCACATGGAACATTTTAGATTCCAGGCATGCTATCAACTGAGGATTTGTAGTTTTAACATTCAAAGTTTGGAACTTTAACATCATTCAAAGCTTGGAACTTTGACATTATTCAAAACTTGAAACTTAAGCATTCAAAGTTTGGAACTTTAACTCGAATATCAGATAAATATCTGATAAACGATTTGTGCTAGGAACATTGTTACAAGTTTAACCAAATCTGAAGTCTGGTGTATCATTGTCTTTTTCCGTAATTCTTGGCAGAACCACAACTATGCGGTTGACCCGGCTTCGCTTCCGGGAGGCGTAGAAGTGACACATGTCAATCTCAATGATGGAAGCTGTGCGGGTCTATCTTTCCCGGCGATGAATGTCATGTCTCTCCAGTACCACCCTGAAGCCTCCCCTGGACCTCACGACTCTGATAACGGTAACTGCCCTTGACCCCGAGCTCAGTGAAAGACACTTTGGTTACAGTTTTATTGAAAAAACCAGAAAAGTAGTCATGTGTGATTTTTGTCTGTTTGTGATTGCAGCATTTAGAGAGTTCATAGAGCTTATGAAGAGATCGAAACAGAGCTCCTGATCAATGGGAAGTGAAGATAACTCTTTGTTTTGTCTATTTGCTGTTAAATTAAACACGTTTTGTTAGTGACAATGGAGTGAAATTATTGTTTTGGCCATGACTATGTTAAGGAACCATCACACCTATTAAATAATTAAGAATATATAAAAGTTAAGAAAAGAGTTTCTGTCTCTTAGATTAGAGTTAGATGTTTTGATTGGTAATGCTTGGAATAATAAAATAATATTTGCTATTTTGTAAGTGTTTAGTAATTAGGTTAAATTACTTATTTAAATACTTACCCCAACCGTATCCATACGAAAATAAATACTTGTAGTGAAGATGCAAAAAAAGAAAAGAAAGAAGAACTTTTTTCTTTTCAGAAAAGGAGACTTTATGCTCTTCTTTAGGCTCTTTTTGTCCAAATGTTAGTGGTTGTATTCTTTTCTTTATTCCAAGAATGAAAGTGAAAGATGCTCCACTTCTTTCTTTTTCCTTTGGTTTTCATATTCCAGTTTTCCTTTTTCCTTATCCCTTATCCTAAATTAACTAGACCCATTTACACTAAATACCAAATACTTAGAAGCTAATAATCTGAAACCTTTATGATCTTTTCACATGCACTTTACCAGAGTTGATGAAAGCACACGTAATTGTAATAAGTTTGTGTGTTCTGCGCCAACGTGGCAGATAGACCAGGGAGATTTTAATCTAAAGAGTTTATATATGTTGCAACTTCATCACACAATGGAGAGAAATATCTACAACTCTCAAAAATATTTCTATTTGTGTACAACAGTAATACTTATATATCTATCTCTTAGTTCGAACAGCAACAAAATATCTACACAGCGTTTCCTTCTTTCACAAGGTACCAATTAGCTAAATATCAAATCTCTCAGTTCATGAATATATACGTATATATTCTATATCGATCAGTGTTTTGATTATTGTTGCATGCCCTCCCTGAAGTTCACAGATCTACACATCGCTGCAGGGTTTGCTTGTAGATTGAGAGACGTTTCAGGGACCAAGCTTCTTCTGTTGATACCCTTTGTTTCAAAACCATTGAACAAACTGAATCCTTCCGTTTTTTTCTCGGGTTTTGTCGGTAACTTAGACCACACCGCGCTCTTAGTAGCTTGGTTAATTGGTTCGGTATTAACTCTGAGAGCTTCTGAAACCAATCTTGCTCTTGTTATAGTAGTAGCATCTTTAATTCCTCCTTCAGTTTGATCCCTTGATCGTTTCCCTAAACATGGTGGAGTCTCTGAGGTAGGCCATATGGGAACCGTGCAGCCCCAATAGAAAGGGATAGGGTAGAAATTAGCATTAGGACCCGTTGGACTCCATTGGTAAGGCGGCCATGGAGAAGAATTATTCGGAAACATTACTTGCGGAGGAAGAAACCCCTGGTGGGTTTTGTGTTCTTGAGAAGCTGAATCAGCGGTCATCTTTGTATCTCCTGACTGAAGCTTACCAGTCTCGGTAACCGAAGATTCTGAAGAACCGAAACTGAGGATCGTTCCCGAGTTATTGTTGTTGTTGCTGTTCTCATAATCCTCAGAAGTGACCTGCAAGTAATGGTTTGAAGAAGCCCATCCTTTGTTCTTGCGTCGACCTGAGCCCACGGGAACGTTCCTCATGGATCCACCAGCTGTCCAGTACCTCTGACAGTTCCTGCAGAAGTAGCGTGGCTGGTTCACGTTGTAGTTGTTGTAGTAACAGAATTTGGTGTTTGCGCTTTCGCATCTCGGACATGGAAGAATCTTGTCCGGTTTCTTGAGAGTTGTTGGTTTATCTTCTGATGAACTTGTTGTGATCTCGCTCTGTTGATCGCCGTTGGTCTTGGAGCTTCTTGGTGATGAAATCTCAGGTGCTGCTTTTGGGTGTTCGTTAAGATCGGATAATATGTAAGGATCTTTGAATCTGCTAGTGTGTTGCTCACTTTTATTAGCTGGAACCTGGAAGTTTGCATAATTTTGATTAGAATTGGTAATAATACTCCCTCCTTTTCAAAATTAGTAATAAGGGATTAAAATAGTTATACTAGACGAACAAATTCGGAAAAATCAAAGCTCATTTTTATATCATACTGTACATGATTAGCAGGAAGACAGAGATATTGACCACAAAGTCGCTATTTTTAATGGAGACTCAAATTCCAAAAGAAAAAAACAAACACAGAAACCAATTTTGAGATCGAGATCGACCCATAACCAGATTCCATCAGCTCAGCAATGGGTCTCTCTCGGAATCTCAAATTAACCGATGAAACTGACCCAAAGCATAAGAGGGAGAGAGAGAGAGAAGGATTGATATTCGCGTGACATACCGTGTCTGGTCCAATCCTGGGAGAAGAAGAAGAGGAAGACGAAGAAGCCCCCTTGCTCTGATCGGAATCACCGTGAACAGGGGACAAAGACGACGGATCGTAATGATTTACAGTGAAGAGAGATGTAATTGTCCTCCCAAACAACTTTATCTCTGTATCTCTAGATTTAGACATACTAAATTTTTCAGCTTAAAAAATCCAAATTCCTCTAGAAATATTGAAGGTCTAGTTTGTTTCCTCTGTTTTCTTTTATTTGAAGATCAGAGAAAGAAAAAGACCATGAAGAGAAGAATACAGAAGAGAGCTTAGGTTGGTATTAATGAGGAGAGAGAGAGAGAGAGAGAGAGAGAGAGAGAGAGAAAGTGGGGAAGATGACACGTTAGCAGAGAAAGAGAGAGCCACATGATTATAGAAAGTGGGAATTTGGGATCTTTTTCACGCTCTTTTTGATTCCCCGTTCTAGTGCCGCTAAAAGATTTTGCCATCTTCCTTTGTTGCCACGTCGGCTTTTATCTTTCTTTCTTTTTTTTTTAATTAAAAGAATAGAAACACTTTGTTCGTACTCTAGGCTTCGGCATTCGAAATAGGTTTGAGCATTTTCGGTTCCGGTTCGGTTCTGGATAAAAATCATTCGGTTCTTGATATTTTAGGGAATTTTGGGTAGTAAGGTTTAGGATATATTCGGTTTTGAAATGATTTCGGTTTGGTTCCGGTTCGGTACCAATCGATTCCGGATCCGTTCGGTTCCGAGATTTCAGAACCGGAAAATACCCGAACTTTTTCGTTTCTTTTTCGATTATGGATCGGTTCTGGGTTGGTTCCGGGTATTTATTACCCGAAATGCCTAAAATATACTTGAAATGCCTAAAATATATCCGGAAACCTGAAAATATACCCGAAAACAAAAAAAAACTAAATAAAATTAATTAGTTTAAGTAAAATTTGTTTAAAGTTTGCAAAATTTATTTAATTTTGACAAATATAACTAAACATTTTTGAATATTTCAAGTATTTTGGTTATTTCGGTCTAAACATAACTAATATATTCGGTTTATAATTATAATTTTGAATATTTTGGTTATTTTAAAATTAAAGATACATAATATTTTTAAATATATAATTGTATTTCGTATATTTCGAATATTTGTTTGGGTTTCGGTCCGGTTCTAATTCGGTTCAGATACTCAAAATATTTTATAAAAAGAACAATTCGAATATTTATAACTATTCGGTTTGATCTAATTCGATTTGATTCTAATTCGGTTTTTCGGTCATAGATATCATGCCTAGTTCGTAGTGTTTTTATTGCTTATTCATCAAAATCGTCGTCCTCCTCTGGAATTGCAAGCAATGTAAACGCATTGAAAAAGAAAAAGAAAAAGAAAAACCTAAGCAAATGATAAAGTCAAGATGTACCCTCATGAAAAGTCATACTAGTAAACAAAATCATTTGAAGAAAAAGGATTTTAAACTATGATCCGTTTTGACTGGTGGTTTGTTAACTCAAGTTCATATTACTAATCAAACTTTGATGGTACAAAACCATTATTCACGTATGTATAAGTCTTCGTTAATCATTACAAAAATCATTCGATCATTACTTTGTGAAAAAATCATTGAACTTTTGGCATTTTTTCTGAAAAGTATTTATAAATAAACGAAATAGATACAATTTGTTACTATAAAAAAAACTCTAATACTACCTTATAAACCCAAATAAGTTTTTTATATAAATTTCCTCTCGTTTCGACAGACAGGAGAAGTGGATCAAATTGCATACATAATCGCCAAATATGTGTGTTCTTTCTCAACATATGGGGCTATAATTGTTTTTTGTTTTAATTTACCAGATTGTCTATGGCATTTTGTAATAGCAAAATAATCAGTCAAACTTTATCAATTAGCTGTTCAAAAAAAAACTTTATCAATTAGTAATGAATTTCATATAAGGAAAAAAACCCTTTTTGTGTGGGTTCACTTGAGAGGTGATTAATGTTTTTAGCAAACTTGATAACAACAAGTATGATATATTATAAAGAAATTATGTGTTTTTAGTATGTGATTTGAGAAAAAATAATGTAATATCATATAACATAACGTGTCATCGAATATACGAATATACAAATTAAAAAGTAGAATTTATCTATCCACCATATTTTTTTTATTGGCAAGTTTACTTACAGTTTAAAAGAAATTTATTTTCACAATACTCTTTAAAAAAAAGTGGTTTTCTATTAACGTAAATATCATTACGTGATGTCTAAACAATTGCAAATTTAATCAACAACTAAAATTATATCCCCTTTTTGACAGAATTAGGTACAAATACACGATTATAATTGTTGTAGCTAAAAATACAACAATTAAAATTTGTAAATAATGAAAATAGAAAGATTTTTGGTTTATCTTTAAGAAAAGAAGAACCGATGGACTATCGAACAATAAACAAAAAGTTTGTTTCTCGATGAAAATACACGATTCGATAGCGTTTTGGATAAGATTTTTGGAAAGTAAACTGGATTAATATTTTGATTCTCATGAGATATTTACAAGAACAAAAATAAAAAAAGACAAGTTTTTGAGTCTATAGCTAAATTTTAGTTGAGAGTGGTGTAGAGAGTTGAAATTTGGTCTTTGGCTCCTTGTCCATGTCCTTGTTTTATACTATAATATTGTGTTTAATGTCTATGTTTACTCCGCATTATTCGCCATAAATAGTCTTTAAGTCTGAGACTCCAATCGTTACGTTTAAATAGCTTAACTCAACGATTTGAACGAGTATTTAGTTTCGAAGGAATTGACTAACAATTTTGTATTTAATTTTTTTTGATCGTATAAGTTCATTCCTATAGATCATCATCTCTATATTTATTGGACCTCGTTTGACTTTTTTTTTTATAACTTCATTGAACCTTTTCAGCATAGATTTACAGTACTGAACCGGTATATAATTATATACGTATCGATTATAAAATGTAGATGTAATCCGACAAGGCAAAACCTGTCAATGCCAGGCTGTATAACCACGTGTCACAGGGCCCACGTCGTCTCCGAAACATCCTACACTCTCTACCCACGTCAGCTGTAATAAAGCACGTGTGGATTGGTCCCGTCTTTAAAAAGGTTCTTCTGACAGAATCTAGCTGTTAGTCACGCATGTGACCAATGAATATCCAACACGTGTTAAAAGAAGAGGAACATATTTGTTGTGTAGGGTAAGAAGTAGCGTATCCAGCATCGTTAATTGGAAAAGTTGTGGTAGTCAGGGAAACTATGTTCTGGTAGTGTCTGACACGTGTCATTTCCATGTAATGAGATAATAACTATTTTTAGATCGTTTTTTGTTTTTCGTATTTTGCAAATATATCCCTACTTATTTTCAGCTATGCCGAAAGTTGCGTGCTACTTTTCCGTTGTACAGGAATGACGAAAAAAGTGAGAAAATACTAGTGATCGATGAATAAGATTTGACATTATGAAAGTGGATAACATTTCTTTTTAAAAGCCTGATATCAAATGTTCATATAGTCGTGAATACGACTCTGCTTTAGTTTGGAAACAAAATAATATTTGAAAACTATAAGGCTATATTGTGACTATGGAAAACCTTCGGTAGAAATAATTGAAATAATTGCTTCAAGTGTAATCGGATTCTTGTAGAAAGATATGTTCATATAATTTTTAAACTTCTCTTAATTGTGGATGTGACTCCAAATTCCAAAACCATTGTTAATGGGATAAACGTGGGCATAATCTATTGGGAGGGATTGGGGTTATAGGCCCATTAAAAATGTAAAAGACCGAACTATACGACCCCAATCTTACAATTTTGTGCTGTACATTCTAAGCAGGCTATAGGCCCATTGAAGTTTGAAGGGCGTACAGCTCTAAAACGACAGCGTCTAGAAAGGTCATCTAATCCTTAGTTAGTGCTCGGCATAATAACCGAACCGAACCGAAATTAATGGTTCGGTTTGGTTATGGTTACTTCATAATAATCGAATGATTATTTTTTTTTATATCCATTGGTTATGATAACCGAATGGTTATGATAACCGAATGGTTATGATAACCGAATGGTTATGATAACCGAATGGTTATGATAACCGAATGGTTATTAACCGATAACCAATGTGTATCCATGGATATCAAAAAAAAAAAAATTATGTTTATTTTCCCTAATTAACTGAAATATAACCGAACCGAAATAACCAAAACTAACCAAAATAACCGAAATATTTTCGAAATAACCGAAACATTTTGAAATGTAACCGAAATAACCAAAATATTTTGAAATTTAACCGAAACTTAACCAAAATAACCAAAACTAACCAAAAATATTTGAAATTTAACCGAAAATAACCGAAAATAACCGAAACCATTCGGTTAACCGAAAATAACCGAAAGATTCCGGTTACCAAATGGTTATTAATTTTGATATCCATACCGAACCGAACCGAATGGTAACCGAACCGAAAACTGTTACTTACCGAATAGATAGTAAAAGACATAACCGAACGTAACTGAAAACCGAAATAACCGAACCAAACCGAATAACCATATGCCCATCCCTATCCTTAGTGTTGGAAGGTTTGTGGTCGATCGTTACTTTCATTAATTTTTTTGTCATCTAAATTACTTTCATTAAACAACCGAATCACAAATATGGTTATCAAATCGAATACGAAACATCAAAATACAAATTATTACGTAAACAGTTATATGCACCATATGCTGAAGACGAATAATTAGAAAAAAAAATTTATCTAATAATAATAACTCGAAATTAACTAATATTTTATCTAATAATAATAACTCGAAATTAACTAATTATCTAATTTTTATTTTATTTTAACAACTTTATTAACATAAATAGTGTACGGGTAATTATCTAATTATGTATATATCTAGGGTACAAATTAACTCAAAATTGTAAAATAATAATTCTTTTTTAATAACAATAAACAACTTTCATTATTAATATAATTTTTTTCGTTGAGTTATTGTCATCAAGTGACACATGAATGATGTCACTTTTGTTTGACAATGGATTTACACGTTTTTAAAAATATTTTAATTTTATGTAGAAGTTCTTTTTTGCGCATTTGGATCTGTGCATTACAAGCACATTCGATTGAAATTGGGTCCCTTAAAGCTAAAAGAGAATACTAATCGATGAGGCATAAAGGGAAACTTAAATATGGGGGGATAAACGAAAGAGAAGACAAACAACATTTTCTTTGTTAATTTCAACTCTTAAGTTATTACAGATTCTTCTTCTTCAATTTATACAAAACAGTAAAACCCTAAGGGTGCTATACAGGTGTCTTCATCCAGATGAGTCTAGAGAATTAAGGGCTGAAAATTGTTGATATCATTAAGTTTTTCCGTACTTCTCTGCACTTGTACGACTCTGCTTTTCTCCTTCTTATCTGTTGCTGACCGTTGCAACTCTGTTTTAAAAACGACTGGACCCTTGTTGGGCTTTTCTTGAGTTTTGTCCAATTTCGATTTACTTTGTTGTGTTTTGTTTCGGTTTGGCCCAGCTTCTCTTTTCCTTTGTATGAGACTTCGTCGTTTTGGAAATTTTATTCTTACTCTGTTTTTTTTTTAGTCGCCGAAGTTCAGGGTCCGTAGGTCCGTCCATCCCTGGAGCGGAGCCCAAATTATGTTAAAATCACTCATTCGGAAAAGACTCCTCCCAACGGGAATCGAACCCATAGTTGGTAGAAGAGGCACATACCCACTCATCTTTAACCACTAAGACAACTCAACGTTGGTTAGGCATCTCTCTTTGAGACTACTTTAAATCCAATTTCTACATTATTCAAGAATCTCCTTTTGTTTCTTCTTTGATAGCTTTATTCCATCTATCATTAATCCATTTGATCTCATATGACTTCATTACAATAGATGAAAAGATACGTTAGATTAATCCGTGGGATAATTATAAAAGTGTTATTTTGGGTATCTCTATAATATTATTTTAAAAGATAATATTGTTTGAAAATAAAATTTGTTTTGTAAGTTATTACATATTATATCATTACAAATAAAAAAAAATAATTGAAATAGAAAACAATATAATTATCTTTTAAAATTATTGATGAGAATATACAAAATATTTATTTATCATTAAAAAAGTTATTTACTATTTAGTTTTTTTTAATTATTTTTAATATTATAAATTTGTAAATAATAATCAATCCATAGATATTCAAAAAAAAATCTATTCAAAATCTTGATATATTGTTCACTATAATTTATTATATTTTATTTGAATATATATTAAAATAAAAGTTGGAAAATATTTTACTAATTTTATAAAAATATTTTACTGATTCTCACTATTTCATAGACACAGACAAATTGATTTTTTTAATATTTCTTGAACTAACCACAAAATTATAGTCATTAAACTGTACATATTAGAGTTAAGTTTTCAAGATTATAGGTTTTGCGGGTTAAACTGAATAATATTTTAATCCACTGCAAAACGGGTTAAATAGATAAATTATTCCGTTTGACAACTCTATTTATAATCATGAGTTAGACATATTATAAAATTCAAATAAAACCAATTTAAAAAAAAATTAAAACAATTTCTTATAAAAATATTATCCGCGCTATAATTAACGCGGGTTAAATCATAATAAATCTTAGTAAAGACGAAAACAGTGAAGTCTACAATAGAAATTAAGCATACTGTTAAATCTTTCAACACCAAAAAAGCGAAGATCGTTACTTCTGTGTATATTATATTAAACTTTTCACGGCTAATATATCTTTAGCATATTCATCACACCATCATCTCAAACTTATTGTATGATAATCACATCCACTACAAGAAAACAGGCAATTTGCAACGAACGATATCGTTGTAAAATCGTTGCAAAAGAGGGTTTGCATCGAATTTGCGACGAAAATGATATCGTTGTTAACTGATCGTCGCAAACAACAAATCGTCGTAAATTCGTCGCAAAAGTACGAGGGAAAACACTTCGTCGCTAAATCGTCGCTAAATGTTCGTCGTAAAATCGTCGTAAATGTTACATTGAAATTACGTCGTAAAATCGTTGCTAATTCGAAGGAAAATCTGTCATTGTAAAATCGTTGGAAAAAATTATCGTCGTTAATTCGTTGCAAAGAAATCGTCGTAAAATCGGGGCTAAATAATCGTCATTAATTCGTTGCAAAGTAATCGTCGTAAAATCGTGGCTAAATAATCGTCGCAACATCGTTGCTAATAAATCGTCCTAAAATCGTGGCTAAATAATCGTCGCAATATCGTTGCTAATAAATCGTCGTATAATCGTTGTAAATAGCCACGATTTTATAACGATTATTTAGCAACGGATTACCATCGAATCACCGACTATTCTATATATGATTTTTATTATTATTAATTTTAAAATTTTATTAATTTCGAAATTATAAAATAAAAATTTTAAAAATATTATATAATATAATTTTATTAAAAAGAAAATATAATAATCTGTTACAAAAAAAAAAAAACCAAAATTAGAATTCGAAATCCTAAATCTAAATAACTATATCGTAATCGTCGAGATTGACATCGTCTTCGGGACGTCTCGACGAACCGGATGTGCCTGCCGCTGCCTCTGCCTCTGCCGCTGCCGCTGCATCTCTCTCTGCTCGGAGTCTTCGCTTTTCCCGTAGCATAGCCTGCATTGTTGGGTTCCCTGTTGCCAAGATGTCGAAGAGTTCGTCATTCTGCGTAGCATCCAGTTCAAACTGCTGCTGAAGACTCGCAATCTTCGCCTGATATGCCTGAGACCGAGTAGCCTCGGTCTCAACCCGCTCCTGAAGACTCGTAATCGTGGCACGTAACATGACTGGATCATCTTCTGGCAATCGGCGTCGCGGAGCATATGAAGAAGCAGCCGAGACATCTCGAATAGATCCCATCCCGACAACCTTCCCCTTTCTCTTAGGGGCAACCTATATTTAAATTTTTCATTTAGAAATTTTTAAAAAATCAAAAACTAAAAATTAATAAAGAGTAACTATTCTATATATATACCTGCTCGAAGATCCGGTCAATATCCGGTGTGGTCAATCCTCCAGACATGACCGACGAACCACCGGGAGAGAGCTGTTGAGAGAGTTGTGTCTCTCGATCGGTGACTCTGGAAGTCACCTCATTGAAGATGTGCTCGGCAGTCTCGGAAACAAAGGAACCATCCTTCTTCCGGTGCGTCCGCTCAAAAACCCTGGTCAACGGAGGGAGTACACCTCCTTCTTCGGCGGCCTAAAGAAAAAAACTATGTTATTGGCAACGTAAATTAAATAAATTAATTTAAATAAATTTAATTACCATATGTAGACGAACACCCGCAAAAGGTGTTTGCCCAGCTGTATGAGGCAGAGCCTTGAGTCGCCCGTCCGAATCAACGGTGTTGCGGGAAGCCGAACACTTCTCAGCAATGATGATGGACTTCGGTTCCAGCCAATACCGCACCAAGCCGTCCCAAACGGCTTTATCCATGTAGAGGGGCTTTGCTTCATCGCCATCTTTCTTCCATGCTTTCTTCCACTCTCCAACCACGCCTTGGATACGAAACTTTACCCTCTCGAGAAATAAAGTTTTAACCTCCTCATGAATAGAAATATCCCAATGATATTTTTGCTGCACGAGAAACAAAAATAATTACACATTTTATAAAATAAAATTAAATATATATTTAAATATAATTAAAATAATTAAGAGAAAAAAAAAAAAATTTCCATACGTACCGCAAACATCTTGAACCATGTGTCCTTGACGTGTTGAGGAAGCTGGGAAAAATTGGTATGCGGCTCGACAAAATAAGACTTGATGATGTCGGAAACGGTGCGTCCAACTTTGGATTCAACTCCAAACCTGAAACAAAAAATTGTAAAATTTTGAATTGTTAGAAATAAATATAAATATGTAATAATAAATGTAAAAAATAAATATTTATATATATTACCATTCCGACCCGTCAGTATGATCCGGATCTAATCTTTTAAGCCTATGACGCCCCGGCTGTGCAAGCAAATCATGAACCGTCATGTGTGCATACGGGGCCGGGGCATGTCCTCCAGATTGCGGAATCTGAGGTGGTTGTGGAGGCGGCGGAGGTTGCGTCACAGGGACGAAATCCGTCTCTGTAGCCTCAGAAGACGGAGGCAACCCGGGACCCGTAGAATCACCAATATCTCTCAAAAACTGAGCGTAATGTGCACGACGCTGGCCCATCTGCATAAAAATGAAAAAACATTACTATCTATAAACATCCGGGCAGTCTGCTATTTTTCCTAATTTGATTCCGTTTCTACCGGCCTAAATTATTTCATTTTTATCTATACTAATTAATTAAAAACATAAAAAAAAAAAAATTTACCTTTTTTCGCAAAGAATTCGGAAGGAAATTATGATCAGTTTTTCTTTTGATTTGTTGGTAAGCGAATTGGCAAGGAATTCGCGTGTATATATAAGATTACTTGTCGTCGCGAAATCGTCGCTAATCAGCGACGATTGCGCGACGAATCGTGGCTATATCGAGGCAAATTAACCGTAGCTAATTCGTCGCTAATTTTGCAACGATTTTGTGACATTCAAACACGCGGGAGTTTAATTGACCGACACGCGCTATATTGACCGACACTCGGTATATTTTTTTGCCAGTTCGTCGCCAAATCGTCGCAAAGTAGCATCGAATTTGCAACATTCGGAGTTTGCGACGATTTAGCCACGATTTGTCAATATTCGTTGCCAAATCGTCGCTAATTTGGATCGATTTTGTGACGATTTCTTTGAAAAATCGGTTTTAGGATTTAGGGTTTAGGTACGAAATTGTAACGTAATGTCATTTTGGGTTTAGGAGTTGAAAGTTGTTTACCTGCTTCTGATGTTCCGGCTAACAAATAATTCTGGGAATCAAGTTTTCTATATTCATAAAGACCAACCACCATAAGTGAAAGATACATAGAATTGGACATATCCTTATATTATGAAGGATTTACATAGATGTCCAATTCTATGAATCATTCACCTATGATAGTTGAAGACTGTCTTTACTTGAAAACAAGATCTTACAGAATTATTTATTGGCCAGAGCATCAGACAAGCAGGTATACAATGATCAACATAAAAACTTAAAGAAAAGTGGATATGAATTTATTTTTTGAGTTTGCAATGAAGGTGTGAAAGGTATTTATAGAAATTTTTTAGAAATTACCAACGGATTTGCAACGAAATATTACAACGAATTTACATCGTCGCAAAGTAGCATCGAATTTGCAACCTTCGGAGTTAGCGACGATTTAGCCACGATTCTTCAATATTCGTTGCCAAATCGTTGCGAATTTGGATCGAATTAGTGAGGATAGTTGTAAAATCGGTTTTAGGGTTTAGGGTATAGGTACGAAATTGTAACGTCGATTGCAACGTTCCAAAAACAACTTGACATGTTTACCGTAAATCCAAATTCATGAAATTATCAATAAGTTCATCGATATTGAAAAATAAGTAAAACATATAGTTTGCGTATATGTTAGATACAATGATTCAGTTTGTGGAAATTATTGTGATTCGCCGAGTTTTCATTTCCGGACAATTCTCTAAAGTCACGATCAATTTCTTTGAAAGATGCATAATACAATGAGATGGTAATACGTTAGGGTTTAGGGTTTAGGGCAAAGGGTTTAGGGTTTAGGGTTTATGACAGATCGTCGCCAAATCGTCGTAAAGTAGCATCGAATTTGCAACCTTCGGAGTTAGCGACGATTTAGCCACGATTCTTCAATATTCGTTGCCAAATCGTCGCGAATTTGGATCGAATTAGTGAGGATAGTTGTAAAATCGGTTTTAGGGTTTAGGGTATAGGTACGAAATTGTAACGTCGATTGCAACGTTCCAAAAACAACTTGACATGTTTACCGTAAATCCAAATTCATGAAATTATCAATAAGTTCATCGATATTGAAAAATAAGTAAAACATATAGTTTGCGTATATGTTAGATACAATGATTCAGTTTGTCAATGTGCATGACATCCAAATTGTGTCTAAGCAAATGATCCTTCCAATACGGAAGCTTCCAGAATATGCTTTTCTTATGCCAATTGTGATGCTCCCCATATCCATCCGGCATATTAGCTGGAGTGTGCCAATTTCCACCACGATTGACTGTTTCCAATGCACCATAATGATCAATTTCTGCTTCTAGATCTTCCCCGGAAATATAAACAGGAGGAGGAACACGAACAGTTTTGTTCTTTCTAAACAACCGCTTATTTCTTCGATATGCATGATGAATCGGTAGAAATCGGCGGTGACAATCAAACCAACTTGTTTTCCGACCATGTTTCAATTGAAACGCATCTGTCCGATTGAGACAATATGGACAAGACAATCGCCCATGCGTAGTCCAACCTGATAACATCCCGTACGCAGGGAAGTCGCTTATTGTCCACATAAGCACCGCACGCATTGTAAAATTTTTTTTCCTTGCAAAATCATATGTCCGAACCCCGGTATACCACAACTGCTCCAATTCCTGTATCAGAGGCTGCAAAAACACATCAAGGGAACGCTTCGGATGCTTCGGACCTGGTACTAAAATACTCAAGAATAAAAATTCCCTTTGCATGCACATATCTGGGGGAAGGTTGTAAGGCGTTAGGATTACTGGCCATAAAGAATATTGCCTACCTGACATACCAAATGGACTAAATCCATCTGTGCAAAGACCAAGATACACATTACGTTTCTCTCTAGCAAAGTCTGGATGTACCGTCTTAAAGTGTTTCCACGCTTTTGCATCTGAAGGATGAGTAACCTCCTCATCTGTTTGCAAATGATCTGCATGCCATCTCATCGATGCAGCAGTCCTCTCAGACTGATACATTCTTTTTAATCTATCAGTTATAGGAAGGTACCACATCCGCTGGAACGGTACCTTACTCCGACCAGTACCTTGCGGCTTATATCTTGGCTTATGGCAAAATCGACATTCCAGCAACTTATCATCATCTTTCCAAAAAAGCATGCAATTGTCAACACAGACATCTATCATCTCAGAAGGCAACCCAAGACTATAAACCAGCTTCTGTATCTCATAGTAAGTTTCAGCTGCTAAATTGTCCTCTGGCAAATACTCTTTAATCAAATCAGCCCAATCATCCATGCAAACCTCAGCTAAGTTATGATCAGTTTTAATAGTCATCATCCTAGCCGCCAACGACAATTTAGAATGTCCTTCTCTACATCCATCGTAGAGTGGCTGATTTGCAGCATCTAGCATATCATAAAATTTTTTTGCATCTAGATTGGGTTCCTCATCATCATGATGATCATGTGCAAATGTACTTACGGTTTCATGAAATGCATCCGTAACCATGTCATGAATCCTATCATTATCTTCACCATGCTGCTCCGCATGCTCATTAAATTGATTAAAATTATTTGACTCATCAAAATTCGATGCTTGATAATTGCTACTACTACTAGCTGCATTTCCCCCATGACCCTCTCCATGATAATACCATATATAGTAATGCGGCATAAACCCTCTATTTAATATATGCGACCACACCTTCGAGATAATGATAAATTTCCTATTCAAGCATCTGGCACAAGGACAGTACATCTTACCACTGATAATCGTATTATGTATACTTCCTGCCTGATGCATGAATCCCTCCACCCCATCACTGAACTCCTTTGTTAGCGATCCCTCTGAATCAAGACGATTATACATCCATCTTCTAATTTCGTATATTGACATTTTTTGTTGGTCAGAAAGAAGTAAATTTTGTTTTTGAATATGAAATTTTGATTATGAAGTTAGCCACTATATATAGATTTTTATTTTCATTACCATCGAATTACCTACGATTTTACATCGATTTCACTTCGATTTTACAACGAATGTAAAAATGTTTACATCGACTTTACAACGATATTAAACTTGTTTACCTAACCGAACACCGTGGGTTTAAAACGTGCTCACCTAACTTATTTATCGTTGGGAAATCGATGTAAAGTTCAACTTATAATAATCATTGCTAATTCGTGGGTAATTTTACGACGAAATTGCAACGATTTATAAAAACCTCGTTAAATCGTCGCTAAGTTACAACGATTTTACGACGATTGTGAGTATCGTCGTAATGTCGTCGGTAATCGATGTTTAATCGTCGCTAATTCGCGACGATTTTACAACGAATATTTTCGTCCCAAGTGTGCGACGATTTTACGACGTCTTTTATAATCGTCGTCAATTCGTCGCAAAAACGATGTAAATTTGCAACGAAATAAAATCGTCGCAAAAAATCGTTGCAAATTGCCTGTTTTCTTGTAGTGATCTAAGTACCTTATATGTTTCGTTTTTTCTCATCTCTAATTATCTATGCATTTGAAATTTGGTTTAGTATGATGCTATATATAAGTTCAATCCAAAAACTATAATTCGATGGTATGATTGATCTTGTCACTATCATTCTTAAACATCATGTAGCTCTTGATTCTTATTTATATATCACTTTTTTTTTAATATATATATAAGTTCACTTTTTTATATATCACGTAAACGCTTCATCATATGATATGATGTATAAAAGCTTGATTCGATTTACTTCATTGGTTTAGAAAATGGTTTTCAACAAGTTATTAGGGAATATGTTTCTTTTAGCATCATAAGAAGAAACTATATTAAATATGTGGTTAAAGAGAAAGTTTTATGATCATTATCCTCTCTTGGCTTTGCTGAATTTCTTTGCTTGTTTTTCAAACATTCGGGCCACACATATGAATATATGATATATATGATCATCTCTATCTCAATCGTATGCATTTATGCATGCATGTGTGTGTGTGTGTGTGAAGTTGGATTGAATGATTATTAATATTCCTTTCTTTAAGAAATGAACAAATGAAAGGTGTCCACTAAAACTGAAACTCGTAGTAGAAGAAGATGCTTCTCCACGACATCAAGCTACCCCCATTGGGTCCCCCAATTTCTTTCTTAATTTTCTACTTCTTTATATAATTTTTTTTTTTTTTAGAATTTACGATTTTTCATTATGCCTCATCAGAGCAAATATCATAACAAATTTAAATCACAATAGCGAATGAATCCATTCCTTTCATAGGATTTCCCCATTGCAAGCCTTTCTTATGATAGCAACAATGGGTTCCTTACTTAAAAAACAATAGTTTATTTCTTATTTTCATTTTCATGTATAATTTTTTGGAGTATGTGAAATCAACAAAATGTTATAGAAAATAAAAAGATCAAAATTTAAATAATTATATCCTTTTAATTAAAAGAAATGAAGACATGAAACAAGTTATTGCATAAATTGATTATATTAGTGTGTGTATATCAAAAGGGTAATTGTAGTACACTCATGAATAATTAAAACATTAATGTAATTTCAGAAAGAAAAAAATGGATTAAGAGAATATAATCATTAGATTTCGATTCTAAAGACGAAAGCTCCAAAAATTAAAGCTCGATCAGATTCTCAGCTTTTACCGACGGCTCTCTATAGGCCATCACAAATCAACAACTCCTAGCTTCTTTTTCTTATTTTCAGTTTTGTTAAAGGAATGATATTTTGCAACATTTTTGAAATATCCTTAAAGCTAGCTAAGAATTTTTACTGAAATATATTAGTTATTGCTTTTATAACAAGACATGCCTTGGAGAAAGACTTAGCGAAAGAGAAAAAATGTAACTTATTTATATTACTCTAAAAAACAGTAACTTTAGTTTCTTATTATGGTTTAGGAAAATAAGTTGAACAAACAAAAAAACACCTTACGAGAGTCTTGACTCTTGAGAGTTGTAAGTTTCTGATGGAGTCCACTTTCGGTACTTGTAGTTTGATTGGCCAAAACTAATTAGTGTCGTATAGTGGCCCTACACATTACGCCAAAACATGTATGTGTAAGAAAAATAACGAATCTTAATTTTTGTTCGCTAGGGTTGTATCTTTCAATAGAATTTAAGTTCTCTTTCATGATTCAATGGTTGAATGTAATTAATCGTACAGTTTGAGGATGATGTTAAAATAAAAATATACTTTCAGTACTTTAGTACATTTTTCTTAAGCTTATTTTTTTAACTGAATGTAAAATTCATTTAAACCCTCTAAAAATCGTTTTTGCAAAAGTTAGAAAAATTAAGACTGGAACTTAAATCAAAAGATGAATCAAAGACGATTTGATTCTTGTAGCAAACCATTGCTTAAGCCTTCCTCATATTTGATGTCTCCCAAAACTCTTATCGAAGACAACCGGTTCCATACTTGTTTAGTTTCACTACAAAAAGTGTGTTTCACATCATTTATTTTACAGATTTACATCAGTTATAAATGATGTAAAAAATATTTACATCACTTAAATAAGTGACTCTGAAAGTGGTGATGCAAATATTTACATCAGGTGTGAAAATATTTTACATCAGTTTAAGCAACTGATATAAATATTTGCATCAGTTTAAGCAATTGATATAAATATTTACATCAGTTTAAGCAATTGATATAAATATTTGCATCAATTATTGTAATCAATGTTAATTTGTGTCGGTTGCAAAAAATGATGTTAAAGATTTGCATCAATTAATATAAATGATGGTAATATTACATTATAATTATCAACTTTAAAATATTTGTAATAATTTAATAATTGAAAATTAGTACTAACTTTTATAAATTATTTCACAAATAATTTTTTTTTATCTAGGATAACACGTCAATATTGGTTAGAATATGTAGATAAATTGTACTTATTTATATTAAAAAAAACTTCTCACTTCTTTCTTTAGTTCTCGATGTGGGACAAACATCAAAGGTAATTAAAAGTATATTTAATTAATTGAAAATTTATCAGCATCATTTTTTATTGATGTAATATTTGTATCATTTTATTAAATGATGTTAACAAAAAACTGTAGATGCATTGATTATCTAATTGATGTGTATTCATATTTTTGTATCACTTCTCATTAAGTGATCTAAATTAATAAAATTTTGTATCATTTAGCATTGAATCGATCTAAATTAACTGATGTTAAACTATATTTTTTATATCAATTGCTAATAAATGATTCAAAAATATATCATTTATTTTTGTGATACAATTTAAGTGATGTAATACATGCTTTTTTGTAGTGTTTATATACTTACAAAAACAACTCTGCTTAATTTCAAGCTTTTTAATGAATAGATTTTACGGCATGATAAGACAAACACTAAATCTCGATCAATAAATATGGTTATCTTGAAAAAAAAAAAAAAAAAAAAATCTGACTATCATAAAAGATTATCAATATTTTGATTTGGAGAAATAACACACATCAAGCATGCACTGAAATTAAAGATTATTTTCCTTTTAAAGTTCAGCTTTAGAGTAAAATATGATGTGCCTGTGTGGGTTAAGTCATCGAAATGAATATTTTTTTTGGTGGGTTTCATTTTGATATTTTTCTCACATATAATACTTGAATGATATGTTGAAATATACATTCTTACGAACGTTGCAAGAAGTTGCAGATCCGAGAACACCTGAGAGATTCCTCTAAAGTGGATCATAAACTTCAGCCTATAGTGTTGGCATGGGTGCCATCTTTCTGCCTCATTATATCTTGTTGTAAACTTGTAGTGGACATTTATGGACCATGCGTATATATATATATATATATATATATTTTTTTTTTTTTTTTTTTGACAAGACCATGCATCGAGTTGTTATATAACTCAATTATTTTAGTTACTGTTTTTCACTCAAATTTATTTTCTTAATTATGAATACAATAATTATACGAAATCTGACTGGATTCACTATCTTTGCGTGGGGAAGGGATTGTTCTTTTTAAAGTTATATTGAGGTTAGATTCCCTCACCTCTACATACAACCAAGAGAATCTGCCAATCACTCACATCTTTTCTTTCCTTCAAAAAGATATATACATATATGCTATACAGCTTTACAATAACATATAACAGTTTTAAAAGTTTAAACTATATTTTAATCCGCGCATAGTAAATTTTTTTATAGATTAATTTTTGTAATATATAAAATGTGAAATAAGAAATAAGACATCATTTAAGTGTTATTGATTTAAATATGTTGAGTTTGTAATTTTTAGATTTTTAGTAAGAAGATAATATTTTGTTGATTTGTTGTGCGATATGTGTTTTGGTGTTACAATTAGGTTCAGACCAATAATTGACAAATTTGAGTTTATACTAATTAGATTTTATATGTATTTGATCTTAAACTAATTAGGTTTTTTAAAAGATTATTTATTGAATATATTTATAACAGATCTATTATGTTATATTTCATGTCAACTATCACATGAAGGATTACACTATCATTTTTTTAAAATACATAAAATTTGATATTTCCAACTTAAAATCTCAAAAATCTAGTATGATCTGATATTATTGTGATTTTAGGTGTAAATCAGAAAACCTAGCGGAATTTAAATAATCTCGTTTGTTATTTCCAACTTAAACTCTCTAAAATCTATTATGATTTAATATTTTTCTGAAATTTTTTATTTTCTGATTTTTTTTAATTGTTTACAAGATAATTGGTGTTTTGCAACATGTTTAATTAATCCAGATAAATTATAGAAATATTTATACTATTACTTATTTAGACACAAAAAATACTTATGTTTTAATTGTATAAGATTATATAGATACATATCTACGCAAACAATATTTTTATATAGTACTGAACACATATACTTTTTGAACAAACTTGAGGACTGAACACAGATAATAAATATCCATTTTGAATCCGTTATCCGATTCGTATTAACTTAATAAACAATGTAGTTATTTTCGTCTCGGATAACATGCATCATTATTCTTAGACTATGTGTATGTGACGTACCAATTACCCTAACTCTTAAAAGAATTCTTCTTCCGAATTTTATAAGTATGCTTTTGAATTGTATATATGTTTCTTGAATATTAATAGCTTAGATTTTAAAGGTTGGTTTTATAAATTTCAAGTTTCATTATTTTTTGACGGCAATTCAAGTTTCATATATTGGAGGGTGGAATTTGGTTATCTTTTAGTGTGGTTTAATATTCATTTGGATTTTTCAAATACGATCAAATACATTTTCTTACTCATACCGATCAGACTGTCAATTTGTGAATATCAAACTGACATCCTTTATTTGATCAGGAGATGTTCAACTATATTTTTGTGTATCTATCGAAAGCTTGATTTGAAGATATTGGTTCAGCAGTTTTACTTTTCTTTGCTGGGATGCAGTAATCAACACTCCATATTCAATTGCTCATATTCAGAATCTTCACCCTTATCGTTGTGATCCAGTTTTAATTCAACATTTGTCTGCGATTCTTTCTGCTGAGGAAATCAGAGATGTGATGTTTTCCTTGCCAAATAATAAAACTCATGGGTCTAGCGGGTTTACGGCTGAATTCTTCACCTATTGTGAGATCTGGTGGGTGAGGATGTAATTATGGTTGTTCATGACTTCTTTGTGTCTTTTAGGATGTTGAGGCAGCTGAATGCTATGACTATTTCTCTTATTCCAAAGAAAGTAGGCGCAAAGAGGCTCTCCGATTTCAGACCGGTTTCTAGTTTTACTACCGTATACAAGATCATTTCTCATATTCTTTCTTCCAAATTAAAGTTGTTCCTTGCTGATGCGGTGCATAGCAATGAGGTTGAGTTCATCAAAGGTAGACTACTATGCGAGAATGTGATGTTAGCGGCAGAACTTATTTTTGATTTTCATAAGCTTACAATCACTTGTAGAGGATGTCTTCAAGTGGATTTAACAAAGGTTTATGATAGCATTGATTGGAGGTTTCTCATCAATATTCTAAAAGCGTTTGAGCTCCCTACCATATTGATCTCGTAGATTAAAGAATGTATATCTACTTCTACTTTCTCAGTCAACTTCAACGGTGTGTTAGTAGGGTTCTTTCCGGGCAAGAAAGGACTAAGATAAGGGGATCTGATATCTTCTTCTCTCTTTGATCTTGCCATGGATATTCTATCTAAGGATCTTGATAAGGTAGCAACTCTCAATAGATTCAGACCTCATCCGTCTTGCTTGGACCCATTGGTGACTCATCTTAGCTTTGCGGATAATGTGCTTATCTTCTTTGACGGCACATCGTCCTCTCTTGAAGGGATCATGGAAGTTTTGAGATCTTTTTATGTGGATTCTAGGCTTGCAATCAATCTTCAGAAATCCTTCTTATTCCTTGATGGTAACAACTCACACTTACAACGAATTTAGCTTCTCGGTTTGGTTTTGGTACAGGTTCTCTCCCAGTTCGGTATCTGGGGTTGCCTCTGATACCGCTAAAGGTGAAGCCTACAGATTACCAGCCGTTGATAGACATAGTCACTCAGTATATCTTATCCTAGTTTGTGGGCCACTTGTCTTTTGTTGGTAGGCTCCAACTGATTAAATTTGTCCTCGCTGGAATTGTTAATTTTTGAGCTGCGGTTTTCCCGTTGCCAAATAAATGTCTAGCGAAGATTGAAAGATTGTGTAACTCGATTCTTTGGTCGGGAGCTCCAAACTCGGCTCAAGGAGTAAAGGTATCATGGGATTCGGCATGCACCATACAAGAGGGAGGTGGGCTTGGACTAAGGCGTCTTGAGGCTTGGAACAAGGTCTTTGGTTTAAAGCTCATTTGGCTCCTTTTCATTAAGGCTGTATCTCTTTGGGTGTTTTGGATTCAGAAAGTTTTGGTCTGTGCTAGAGTGTTTTGGGACATTAGAGACAATTCTGGTGGTACTTGGATTTGGAGAAAGTTGCTTACGTTGCGAGCTATGGCGCGACTTTTCTTAATGTTGTAACGTTGGCTCATGTCTAGTGGCAAGGTTTTGGCACGATTGGATAAACCTTGGGGCATATTATTAATCTCACGGGTGTTAATTATCTCAAGCAGCTCGAGATGGTGCTTGGCTCCTTCCCCGTGGAAGACATCCGATTACTGTTTTGCTTCGGGCAGTTCTACCGGTTGAGCCGTGCTTAGCTGAGGAGTCTTCATATTTTTTCAGTGGCGCAACACACCTCTCGGAGTTTCAGGATTGTTTTCAGCTTCTAAGACATGGTCCACGTTGCATCCTATTGGTCAAGTGGTTCCTTGTGCTAAATCAGTTTGGTTCTCACAAGCGATTCCAAAGTACGCCTTTATTCATTGGGTGGTAGCTAAGGACAGACTTTCCTACTTGGGATAAGCTTCAGAATTGGAGATTGCAAGTGCCAGATGTTTGTTTGATGTGCAGTTCAACGTTGGATTCTCGGTCTCATTTGTTCTTCGATTGCAGTTATGCGTCTCAAGTTTGACGTTCTTTTTTTTGTCATCACCGCTTATCTCCTCCTCTCTCTCTTGATGGCATTGTAACTTGGGTAAGGTCTTCCTCATCTATCACCAAGTTAAATGCCATCTGCAAATTTTTACTGCAAGCCACGATCTATGAAATATGGAATGAGAGAAATGCCATATTAAACAGAGCCATGATTAATCCCTCGGCTCAGTTAATTCGCGAAATCCAAGCCAATCTCCGTCGGAAACTCGCAAGGCTGGACATACTTCACACAGGTTTGCGATAGATCTCATCAACATTTAATGATTCTTATCTCTCCACCTGGTTTGGGTATATTTAGTTTGGTCATGATCTGGCACCTTAACGTAACGTCTCATGATTTTCTACTCTCTGTCATTGAATATTCCTACTCTCTTGATTGTGTTATTATTTTACTTCACACGATGTTGTTTATGTAAAGGCTTGTTGCCTAATGTTTCATTAGCTCATGTGTTAGAGCTCATATTTGATTCTTTGTAACTTAAAAATGATGTTTGTGATAGAATATGGAAACATATATTCCTCATATCAAATAATCTCCCCTAATTGATCCTATAGTTAATGTCATATATTGTTACCGTTGTTTAGAGATCTCTCTCCTTGTATATATGCTAATACTCTGCATCAATAATATTTAGTCAATTACCATTCAATATGGTATCAGAGCTCTAGAGAATTTAACCTATCCTCTCCTCTCTTTCCTTTTCTTTTTCTCCTACGCCGCCTCCCTCTCTCTTCTTTTTCTTCTTCTTTCACTTCTTCTTACTCATGACATCTGATTCAACTGCTGAACGCACATCTGTGTTCAATACCCAAGACCCTCAAAGCACACTATTATCTGATAACATGTCCAGTGTTACAAAGCTCACAAATCAAAATTTTCTGATGTGGCGTCGCCAAATCCGTGCTCTGCTCGAGGGTCATGAATTGCAACACTTCATTGATGACTCTGACAATATTCCATCTCCTACAATTCTCACTAATGGAGTTTCTGCATCCAATCCAGCCTATGCGCCGTGGAGAAGACAAGATCGACTTCTCTATAGTGCGATCGTTGGTGCGATTTCACAGCATGTGCAACCTCTCATCTCCACAGCGACGACAACCAAAGATATTTGGGATTGTTTGGCCACTGCTTTTGGAAACCCGACTCGTGGGCACATACGCCAAATCAAGTTTCAGATCAGCACATGTGTCAAAGGCACCAAGATGATAAGTGACTATCTCCGCACGATGAAATCCAAATTCGATGATCTTGCTCATCTGGGCAAACCTATGGACCAGGAGGATTTTACGGATCATATCCTTGCTGGTCTTAGCGAGGAATACAAGCCGGAGATTGACGCTATCCATGGACGTGACAATCCTATCTCCTACACCGAGTTGTATGAGCGTTTACTCAACCGTGAAGCCATGCTTCTCTGCACCGCTGCTCCCTCCGTGTCTCTAATTGTTGCTAAAGCCACTAACACATGCTCTCGTCAACAGAACCGCTCGACTAATTGATATGCTCAATTTAATACCCTAAAAAGTACTAAAGCAGTTGCTGCAGTAAATCAGGGGTCGAACACAAGAACTCAAGAATCACTCAATAGATTCTATAGATCAGAAACAAGCTAAACCAGATGATGTAATTGAAAAACAGGGTTGCAAGTAAAACGTTTGTAAATTCAATTGGGGGAATGTAGGCTTAGGGTATTTCTCAGGAAATCAATGAATGCAGCTAAGTTAGCTAACAGGATCCAGATTAAGCACTGTTCTAGAACTCAAATCACTAAAATATAATTAACCAACTCTCGTTGCGAAAACTATCTAAATCTAAATCCTAGAAATTCCAAATCTCTTTGCGAATCCTAAAATCTAAATCAGCTTTAAAATCAGGTTTGATATGTTCACAAATCAATTAAACCAAATCTCTTTGCGAATAATCAATTTGCTCACCTAAGGTTCTATCAGGTAATTAATCGCACTCTCGTGCCTAATTAATTATCCTAAGATCTAAGTTCCAGATTCGTCAACCTAGAATTAGCTTTGAGAACAACCTAAGGTGAAGAACTAATTTAGATAGTGAATCCTAGCAGATAATCAACCTAGCATTCAAAGAAATCCCTATGAGAAAACCCTAAACCTAACAGGTGATCTACTCAGACATGGATATTAAATTAATAAACATGTTGAATAAATACTCTTATATTAAATCAGAAAGAGAAACAAGGTTTTGAGATCTGATCTCGGACGAAGGGAAACCAGACTTGTCTCTCACCAAAATCTCTCTTAAACTAAAGCAAAAATAAAGCATAGCCTAAACAATGGCTGTAAAATCCTATTTATAACCTAAATCACGATTTGGGGTCTTCTTGTAATTATCCAAGTCTTCTGGGCACTTTTTGCAATTCTTCAAACTTCATTAAGTCGCGACTTTGAAATCTGCTTCGATTGGTATCGATCGATACCAGGGGGTATCGATCGATACTTGACGTGAATTCGAGTAATTTAGCCAGCAGGCTTCAGTTTCGCTCCAGAATGTTCCATAAACTCCAATATCTCCAAGAATACTCCAAATGTGCTAAAACCTGTAAAGGACTCTAAAAGACTCCAAAATACTATAAAGACTCTATAAAAAGGACTTATATCATGGCTTAAATAGGGTAAAAACCATGATATATCAACTCCCCCAGACTTAGCCTTTTGCTTGCCCTCAAGCAAATAGAAGACTAAACCAGAAAAAGAGGTTTGAAAACGTAGAGACTCACCTGTTCCTGAACCATCGAAATGACCTTCTTTCCAAGCACCCAAATGTCACCTGATCAGCTTTCGATCTAACCACCATGTACTTCTCCGTAGACATTTGCAGCTTTTCCAGACTCCACACAAAATCCCACAGCATCGTTCAAGTAAAGCCCTCATCGCCAGTTTCATCTCTGCAGCTAATATTTAAGAACCTTCTAGACTCTTTACCAGACAATATCTTGACAAAGGAACCACCCTTTTTCACACTTTTTTGTATCAATTTCTCTCCCCCAGACTTATTACTTATTATGTTCTTATTATTATTTTTTTATTTTCAGCTTAGCATATAAATATCAAGGTAGGAGACGCGAGTATTGATGGTGTTTGCCACCAAATCCCCGGTTCTTCCCTATCTATGTATCAAAGGATGTAGGCGAATAATGGCATCATAGGAAAATCCTAGCCTCGCTTCCAATCCTTTGTGTGATCATCCCCTCTTAAGTAGAATAATGGGATCGCTGGAAATTTTCCTAACCCTCTACTCAGAAGAAAATCATTTCAATCTTTTATGCTCTTAATCTATCAACTTATTTCAGGGGAGAGAGATACCATAATTCTAAACACACGGGTTCCTTTATCAGATATGAATGATGAATCAAGCTCTATGAACACTAACCACATTGATGAAGTGCAAAAATTTGGCTCAGGCTTCAGAAGAACTCTGCTGGAGACATGAATGTTTTCTAGTCAACTGGTCAGTCTTTGGATTTTTCATTAGTCGATCTAGAACTGATCCTGTAACACTGTGCACTCAAAAACAAAATCACATCAATAGGTTCAAGCACAAGATCATAATCTCCAACAAATTTTGACTCAATAAAACAGTTTTGACTCTATAAAACGACTGACTCTAAGAAAAACAAAAACTTTGTCAGCAGACACCTCCCCCAGACTTGAACAACACTGTCCCCAGTGTTATCTAGCCTAGAGTAGGTAAAAGAAACAAAAGAAAAGGATAGAATGAAGAGAAACAAGAAATTACCTTCCTGGAATACCGAGTGTCGATCGACACACAGCATGGTATCGATCGATACCACGCTTAGATCGACTTGGTGAACTTTCATCCGCGATTGGTGTCGATCGATACCAATGGGGTATCGATCGATACTTAGGCGATTTCGAGTTGCTCCTTGTTCATCCTGACACAGACGCAAAACAAACGAAAAATAAAAAGGAAAAACGACTCAAGGACAGACTCACCAGTGGGTTGCCTCCCACCAAGCGCTCGTTTAACGTCAATAGCTTGACTGTAACGCCATTCAGGCTGTTGGTGCATCATCCAGAGGCATTATCTGCCCTGTTGGAATCTCGGCTTGCGCCCAATAGTGTTTCACTCTTTGTCCATTGACAGTGAATTTCTCGCCTTTGCGATTTATCAGCACTACAGCACCATGTGGTCTGACCTCTTTGAGTGTGAAGGGACCTGACCAACGTGAACGCAGTTTACCAGGAAACAATTGCAACCGAGAGTTATACAGAAGTACCTGGTCGTTCGGCTCGAAGTGTCTGGAGATGATCTTCTTATCATGATAAGCTTTGGTTCTCTCCTTGTACAGCCTCGAGTTCTCATAAGCATGGTGCCTGATCTCATCCAGCTCGTTCAGCTGAATCAACCTCCTCTCAGCAGCAGGCTTGATGTCGAAGTTCAGCATCTTTGTTGCCCATGCAGCCTTGTGCTCAATCTCCACTGGAAGGTGGCATGCTTTCCCATACAGCATTTGGAAAGGTGTAGTACCCAGCGGTGTCTTGAAAGCAGTCCTGTATGCCCAAAGTGCATCATCCAGCTTTGTAGACCAATTATTCCTAGAAGCATTCACTGTCTTCTCCAAGATCTCCTTGATCTGCCTGTTGGAGACTTCAACTTGCCCACTTGTCTGAGGGTGATATGGAGTAGCCACACGATGGTTTACACCATACTTCTTCAACAACCTCTCGAACACCTTGTTGATAAAGTGAGAGCCACCATCACTGATCACAATTCGAGGTACTCCAAAGCGAGGGAAAATGATGGTCTTAAACAGCTTAAGAACCACCGCAGAGTCATTCTTCTCACTAGCTATCGCTTCCACCCATTTGGACACATAGTCCACAGCAACCAGGATGTAGTTCTTCTTGTGTGAAGATGGGAAAGGACCCATAAAGTCAATGCCCCAGCAATCAAAAACTTCAACCTCAAGGATGAAATTTTGTGGCATCTCATGTCTCTTACTGATCTTCCCTCTTCTCTGACAAGCGTCGCACTGTGAGACGAAAGTGTGAGCATCCTTGAACATGGTAGGCCACCAGAAGCCTGCTTGAAGAGCCTTGGATACTGTCTTGAAGGTGGCAAAGTGTCCAGCATAGTCTGATCCATGGCAATGAAACAAAACATCTGAAACCTCTGACTCAGCAATGCATCTCCTGTATATGCCATCAGAACAATGCTTGTACAAGTAAGGTTCATCCCAAAAGAATCTCCTTATGTCGCGCATGAACTTCTTCTTGTCATACTTCTTGAGGTGGTTTGGCTTTGCATCTGCAGCGAGATAATTGGCAATATCAGCGTACCATGGAGTATCAGAATCTGCTGCAGCGACGAGATGGTGGTTAGAAGCGACTGAATGATCGATGATGAAAACAGCTTCTGAATCGTCAGGGTATCGACCGATACCATCATGGTATCGATCGATACCGAAACCTGCAACTCGTGGAAATTGCTGATTCTCGGCCAGATTCATCTGAAACCCAGTTTCAATGAAGTAGATGGCTTCCTCAGGTAGTTGATCATCAATGGGGACGTCTTCATCGATCTGCATCCGCGAGAGATGGTCAGCAACTCCATTCTCTATGCCTTTCTTGTCCTTAACCTCAATGTCAAACCCTTGTAGCAAAAGAACCCAACGACATAGACGAGGCTTGAGATCCTTGTTATTCATCAGATACTTGAGAGCAGCATGATCAGTATGAACAACCACCTTGCTCCCAATCAAGTAAGATCGGAATTTCTCAAAGGAGAAAACAACAGCAAGTAGCTCCTTCTCTGTGGTGCTGTAATTCCTCTGAGCATCATCCAAAGTCCTGCTGGCATAGTAGATGACGTGCAGCTTCCTGTCTTTCCTCTGACCCAGAACTGACCCCACAGCAAAGTCACTGGCATCACACATGATCTCGAAAGGCAGAGTCCAATCAGGAGGTTGCACAACAGGAGCACTCACTAAAGCTTTTTTGATCTCCTCAAAGGCTGCAAGACAATCAGTTGTGAAATCAAATTTGATCTCTTTGCACAGCAGAGCAGTGAGTGGACGTGCTATCTTGGAGAAATCTTTGATGAACCTCCTGTAAAACCCAGCATGACCAAGGAAACTCCGAATATCCTTCACAGAAGTAGGTGGTTGGAGACTTGTCATGACCTGAATCTTGGCTTTGTCAACTTCGATTCCAGCTTCAGAGACCTTGTGCCCAAGTACAATGCCATCCTGAACCATAAAATGACACTTTTCCCAGTTAAGGACCAAGTGTTTCTCTTCACACCTCTGTAGCACCTTGCACAGATTAGCCAAACAGATCTTGAATGATGACCCATATACTGAAAAATCATCCATGAACACCTCCATGAAGTCCTCGATCATGTCTGTGAAGATAGACATCATGCACCTCTGAAAAGTGGCTGGAGCGTTGCACAATCCAAATGGCATTCTCCTGTATGCGAACGTGCCATAGGGACACGTGAAAGTGGTATACCCTTGGTCATCTGGATGGATAGGAATCTGGAAGAAACCTGAATATCCATCAAGGAAGCAATAGTAGGGATGACTGGCCAACCTCTCCAACATCTGGTCAATGAATGGCAATGGGAAGTGATCTTTCCGTGTGGCCGCATTCAACTTCCTGTAATCAATGCACATTCGATGTCCAGTGATAGTCCTTGTGGGAATCATCTCATCCCTGTTGTTCTTCACCACAGTTATCCCTCCTTTCTTAGGAACAACGTGCACTGGACTGACCCAAGAGCTATCTGAGATGGCATAGATAACTCCTGCATCCAAGAGTTTCATGACCTCTTTCTTAACCACCTCTTTCAGGTTTGGATTTAGCCTCCTTTGATGCTCAACTGAAGCTTTTGACTCGTCCTCAAGATGAATCCTATGCATGCACAGGTTCGGTGAAATACCTGAAATGTCATCAAGAGAGTAGCCAAGAGCTTTGCGATACTTGCGCAACTTGCTTAGCAGTAAAGTGACCTCTGCGTTGTTCAAAGAAGAATTAAGGATTACAGGGTACGTGGAATTAGGACCAAGAAAACCATACCTTAGATTCGCAGGAAGTGGTTTGAGTTCCACTTTAGGGGCGTTCTCCTCGCTCCAATCTCCAAGCCCAGCAGCTTGCATAGTTCTTTCGGCCAAACTTCTTTCTGGCCGTAGGGTATCGATCGATACCATCAGAGTATCGATCGATACTGGTCGTGCTGAATCGAGTATCCTTCCATATTCAGCAGCAGCATCGTGTGGCTTAACCTCTGACTCAGCCGAACAGGCCAATGCTCTCTCCAATGGGTCCTCAGGATGCATCTCTAAGAAGTACTCCTCAGCAATATCACAGAAGGTATCAACGAAGAAAGTCCGCCCATCGATGGTTGGTCTCTTCATCATCTTCTCCATGTTAAAATTCATGACCAACTCACCAATGTTAAGAGATATCTTCCCATTCCTGCAATCAATCAGAGCACCAGCTGTTGCTAGGAATGGCCTTCCCAAGATGAGAGGATCTCTGGGTTCCGAATCATACTCCAAGACAATGAAATCAGTTGGGATTAAGCAGTTCCCAATCACAATCGGAACATCCTCGAGCAATCCTTCTGGAAGTCTAATTGAACGATCAGCGAGAATCAGCGAGATTCTAGTAGCAGTGAAGTCTGTCATTCCCATCCTCTTAGCAACCGAGTATGGCATGAGGTTGACACTTGAGCCAAGGTCACAGAGAGAACGCTCAAACCTGTCAGTAGCGATTGTGCAATCCAAGACAAAGCTCCCTGGATCTGGAAGTTTCGTTGGGATCCTGTTGCTTAGGATTGCACTGCACTCATGAGTGATCATCAGACAGCCTTCTTCAAGGTTTACATTGCTGGACACCGTCTTCTTGACATACCTCTTGAAAGCTACAGAGGTCTTGATAGCATCGATGAAGGGAAGTTCAACAACCAGCTTATCCAAAATTTCCTTGCATTTAGCATCCTCTACTTCCTTCTTAGTCTTCCCAAGAGCTCTGGGATAGGGTACCCTCGGGATGTAGACCCTCTCTGGTGCTGCTTTAGGCTTCTCCTTCACAACCTCAACTTCTGCATCGTCTTCAGGTGCGGTATCGATCGATACAGGGGGGGTATCGATCGATACACGGGAATTTGAGTCTTCCCGTCTGAGAATCGCGATCGGTGTCGATCGATGCTGAGGAGTGTCGATCGATGCCTTAGCGATTTCAGTGTCTTCATCGTCAGACATCTCGAAATTTACAGTAGGCTGATCCACTTTTGCCCCTGATTTGACCTCCTTACCACTTCTCAAGGTAATGGCATTGATGTGTGCCCTTGGGTTCTCTCCTTTTCCTGGTAGAAAACCTTCTTGTCTTCTTGAACTCTCTGAAGTCTGAGCTACCTGAGTTTCCAGCTTCTTCTGACCAATACCCAGAGAATCGATCCTTCCACTCAGATCTTTGTACATGGCGTCCATCTTACCATTGAAGGTCACTGTAATCTGCTGCTGTCCTTGAACGAGTGTTTCAAGCATGGCTTCAATCTTGTTCTCTGATGTCTTAGCAGTCACAGGCTCGTAAGAAGGACTTCTGTAGTTCCTGGTGTAACCACTGATCTGGGCAGGTTTCTGGTTGAATCCTCCTTGCTGGAAGTTGTTGTTGAAGCCCCGATTGTTGTTGAACTGGTTCCTCTGTCCCTGAAAGCCAGAACCACCAATGTAGTTCACGTCTTCTGCTTCATTCTCATTGAAAACCTCAACATCCTCAGCAAAATGGACAGCTTTTGTTGTCTTTCCCAGCAGAAGACTGTGCATAGAATCTAGTTGAGCCTTAAACTCAGCGATCTGCGATCCATCTTGATTACCAGCCAGCTTCTTGCGCTCGAAATCTGCACTCTTTGTGCTGCTGCTAGATGCAAAATTCTCAATCAACACATAGGCGTCTTCAGGATAGTTGGTGTTGAAGTTCCCATTGCTTGAAGAGTCCAGAGCCATCTGATACCTCCAATCTACTCCTCTGAAGAAGATACCTAGCAGCTGCACATCAGAGTATCCATGGTGTGGACAGTCTCTTTGGTATGATCTGAATCTTGTCCAAGCAGCCTTGAACGCCTCAGTAGGTCCTTGAGAAAAAGTGGAGATCTTATTCCTCAGATCTTCAGATCGTCCATCATCATAGAAGTTAATTAGGAAGGCTCTCTTGGTGTCTTCCCAATTAGTCAGTGATCCAGGAGGTAGCTGCCTCAGCCAGTAAGTAGCCTCTCCACCTAGAGAGTAGGGGAAGAGCTTGCAGAAGAGATAATCGTAGGACACTCCATTGCTCTTGATGCTAGTGACCAAGTCCTCGAATTTCTCTACATGATCCATTGGATGCTCATGAGGCAAACCATGGAAGAGATGCTGTCCTACTAGAGTGTAGTAAGCAGGCTTCAGCTCAAAGTCATTCCGCTCATACGCAGGGGGACGAATCGCAGAGCGATTGGCGAAAAATTGCTCTGGCCTGTTGTGTTCACCAATCGTTCTACCACGATTAACCACGGCATCCCTTGCGTCCCTAGCGGCATTCTCAGCGACAACAGGAGCAGGTGGAATGACAATCCCCTCTCCATCCAGACGTTGTCCTTGCTCATTGCACAACCGACCCTGTTGGTCCCTGTAAGCTCCAGCAGCATCACGAACCAACCCAACTTGATTGTTGTTCATCTTAGCTGACTTCTTTGCTTTCCTGTTTGTGCGTTCCACTTGTGCTAGCTGTTCCAGTGATAGATCAACTAGCGGAGTGCTCTTTTTGCTTCTGGTTTCAAGATTATGCATGCACCTGAAATCACAAGTAAAGAGCGTAAGTAACTGAAATTTACGACGGGTATCGACCGATACTCAAGGGTATCGATCGATACTCGGGCGATTTAGACGAATTTCCTAGCTAAAATCTAACGGCGAATTGAGTCCCCGGCAACGGCGCCAAAATTGATATGCTCAATTTAATACCCTAAAAAGTACTAAAGCAGTTGCTGCAGTAAATCAGGGGTCGAACACAAGAACTCAAGAATCACTCAATAGATTCTATAGATCAGAAACAAGCTAAACCAGATGATGTAATTGAAAAACAGGGTTGCAAGTAAAACGTTTGTAAATTCAATTGGGGGAATGTAGGCTTAGGGTATTTCTCAGGAAATCAATGAATGCAGCTAAGTTAGCTAACAGGATCCAGATTAAGCACTGTTCTAGAACTCAAATCACTAAAATATAATTAACCAACTCTCGTTGCGAAAACTATCTAAATCTAAATCCTAGAAATTCCAAATCTCTTTGCGAATCCTAAAATCTAAATCAGCTTTAAAATCAGGTTTGATATGTTCACAAATCAATTAAACCAAATCTCTTTGCGAATAATCAATTTGCTCACCTAAGGTTCTATCAGGTAATTAATCGCACTCTCGTGCCTAATTAATTATCCTAAGATCTAAGTTCCAGATTCGTCAACCTAGAATTAGCTTTGAGAACAACCTAAGGTGAAGAACTAATTTAGATAGTGAATCCTAGCAGATAATCAACCTAGCATTCAAAGAAATCCCTATGAGAAAACCCTAAACCTAACAGGTGATCTACTCAGACATGGATATTAAATTAATAAACATGTTGAATAAATACTCTTATATTAAATCAGAAAGAGAAACAAGGTTTTGAGATCTGATCTCGGACGAAGGGAAACCAGACTTGTCTCTCACCAAAATCTCTCTTAAACTAAAGCAAAAATAAAGCATAGCCTAAACAATGGCTGTAAAATCCTATTTATAACCTAAATCACGATTTGGGGTCTTCTTGTAATTATCCAAGTCTTCTGGGCACTTTTTGCAATTCTTCAAACTTCATTAAGTCGCGACTTTGAAATCTGCTTCGATTGGTATCGATCGATACCAGGGGGTATCGATCGATACTTGACGTGAATTCGAGTAATTTAGCCAGCAGGCTTCAGTTTCGCTCCAGAATGTTCCATAAACTCCAATATCTCCAAGAATACTCCAAATGTGCTAAAACCTATAAAGGACTCTAAAAGACTCCAAAATACTATAAAGACTCTATAAAAAGGACTTATATCATGGCTTAAATAGGGTAAAAACCATGATATATCACTAATCCCCATCAGAATCGCTCCAGCAACAATCGATTCTACAACAATCACAACCCAACTCAGAATCGGTTTTCGAAACCTTATCTTGGTCGATGTCAGGCATGTGGCGTGCAGGGTCATAGTGCGAAGTTCTGTCCAGAATTTCGTATCATACGAGGTTCCTCCCCTGCTCTGTCATAGCCGTCACAGTCTCCGCAACAACCACAAAGCTTTCAACCGTGACAATAACAACAAAACTTTCAGTCGTGGCACCCTCGTGCGAATGCAGCAATGCTATCCGATTCCTCCACCTGGCTCGTCGACTCGGGTGCCTCGCACCACATGACCTCTGATTTGGGTAACCTAGCACACCATAATCCTTATGGTGGCGGTGATGATGTGCTTCTTGGTGATGGCTCAGCCTTACCAATTACGCACTCGGGTTCTTTCTCTTTTCCCTCTCACACACGTCCTTTCTTTTTAAATAATGTTTTGTGTGTTCCTTCTCTTGATAAGAACCTTACCTCCGTTTTTCAGTTATGTACCACTAACGGTGTTGCTGTTACGTTTACGCCAACATATTTTCAGGTTCGGGATTTGAAAACGGGAGCTCTTCGTCTGGAAGGCAAGCCTAAAGGCGGCACTTACGAGTGGCCACAACCTTCCTCTAACCACCGACCGTCTCTTGCTTTTGCTTCCACCGTCAAAGCCACCTTAACCGATTGGCATTCTCGTTTGGGACACCCGTCTTTACCAATTCTTCAAAAATTAGTATCGCAATTTCATCTTCCTGTTTCTTCAAACGTTTTGCTGGCTCCGCCATGCACTTCTTGCTCTATTAATAAAATGCATAAGTTACCTTTTACCACCTCTACTTTAAAGTCTTCTCATCCGCTTGATATTGTGTTTTCTGATGTGTGGACAACACCACTTATTTCAATCGATGGTTTTAAATATTAAGTTATTTTTGTAGATCATTTTACACGATACACGTGGTTGTATCCCTTGAAACAAAAATCTCAAGTTTCCAATGTGTTTACAACGTTCAAAAATTTGGTTGAAAATCAATTTCAATTCAAATTAAAAACGTTATATACCGACAATGGGGGTGAATTCATTGGTCTACGGACTTTCCTCTCTAGTCATGGTATATCGCATATGACCAGTCCGCCTCACACACCGAAGCATAATGGTATAGCTGAAAGACGTCATCGAGACATTGTTGAGACGGGCTTAGCTTTAATCTCCCATGCTTCAATGCCAAAGTCTTATTGGACTTATGCATTTGGTGCGGCTGTGTATCTTATAAATCGTATGCCAACGCCGACACTAGATTTACGAACTCCTTTTCAAAGCTTACTCGGATATTCACCGAATTATCAAAAATTACGAGTTTTTGGGTGCTTATGTTTTTCGTGGTTAAAACCCTATACGTCGCATAAACTCGACGCTCGTTCGACACCATGTGTCTTTCTTGGGTACTCAATTACACAAAGCACCTATTTTTGTCTGGATCGAACTACTTCAAGGATTTATACCTCTCGTCCGGTCATTTTTCACGAAACTGTTTTTCCTTTTTCTGTTCAAACCCCAATTGAAAACGCAGACATGATTTATTCTCCTTCGGATTCAATAAGAAACCCCTATCCCGTAGTCACGGTGATCCCTCAGCCTTTGCCTTTACCATCGCCACCACCTCCGCCTACTGAACCGCCATCGCCGGTACCGTCTATGCCTGTCTCTATGACTCAGACCTCTGCTACATCCTCATCGAGCTCGGACCCCTCAGAAGCACCACCACCTGAGATTACTCTTGCGCCCTCTCCGACACCTCCACCTCCGAACTCGTCTTTGCCACAAGTTCTCAGCGATCCGATTCCTCCTCCTCTGCCAGTACCGACTCGAACAAGCAATCGTATACGAAAACCTGTTCAGAAGCTCAATCTTCAGACAACAGTTTCCCAACTGTCTGCCACTATTCCTCATACTGTTGCGGAAGCACTAAAGAGCTCTCATTGGCGTAAAGCAATGAGTGAAGAAATCAATTCTCATATTCGTAATCATACTTGGGATTTGGTAAATAAAGCTAATGCTTCTAATATTGTAGGATGCAGGTGGGTGTTCACCATCAAACGTTTACCGGACGGGTCGATTGACAGATATAAAGCTCGCCTCGTCGCCAAAGGTTACAATCAAAGGCCCGTAATTGATTACCAAGACACCTTTAGTCCGGTGGTGAAACCAACCACTATTCGCATTGTCCTAAGTACGGCGGTTACACGTAATTGGCCCATGCGACAACTAGATGTCAACAACGCATTTCTGCAAGGGCATCTTAAGGAAGAGGTCTATATGATACAACCGCCGGGATTTCAAGACACCGACAACCCCACTGCAATTTGCAAGCTGCACAAAGCGATATATGGACTCAAACAAGCTCCTAGAGCTTGGTACAATGAGCTTCACACCTTTCTTCTTCAATCTGGCTTCACAAATTCTATCGCCGATGCCTCCTTGTTCATCTATAATCAGCACAACATCGTCTTGTACATGTTGGTTTATGTCGATGACATAATCATCACGGGCAACAACCCCGATCATATCTCTCGGTTTATCGCTTCCCTCTCTCATCGTTTTTCACTTAAAGATTTGGGTGACCTCTCATATTTTTTAGGAATTGAAGTAACTCGCACCAACGAAGGCATCCATCTAACACAACGTCGTTATATTGCAGATTTATTACACAAGACGAACATGACCGATGCCAAAGCCGTTACAACGCCTATGTGTTCGACTACATCGCTCACCCTTCTCTCGGACACAACTCTGGATGATGCTACGTAATACCGGACAGTTGTGTGCAGGCTTCAGTATCTATCACTCACCAAACCGGATATCTCGTTCACCATCAACAAATTATCTCAATTCATGCATCAACCCACAACAGAACATTGGGCTGCTGTCAAACGTCTTCTTCGCTTCCTCTCGGGCACCATGTCTCACGGTATCTACTTGCGAGCATCTAACCAACCGGATCTTCACGCATTCACCGATGCGGATTGGGCTGGGAATCACGACGATTACACCTCGACTAGTGCATACATTATATATCTTGGGAGCCATCCCATTGCTTGGTCTTCTAAGAAGCAAACCGGCGTCGCTCGATCCTCCACCGAGGCCGAATATCGTTCACTAGCATCTACCACTTCGGAGCTATGCTGGATTTCATCTCTACTGGTAGAACTCGGCATCAACGTCATCGCCAAACCAGTCATTTATTGTGACAACATTGGAGCTACCTACTTGGCCGCCAATCCGGTGTTTCATTCTCGGATGAAACATATTGCTTTGGACTATCACTTCGTTCGTCAATTTGTTCAAAGTGGTCAGCTACGTGTCACGCATGTCACCTCTGCCGACCAACTAGCTGACGCTCTCACTAAGCCGTTACCACGAGCTCGGTTCCAGACACTATCAGTCAAGATCGGACTCTTTCCTCGCCGTCCGTCTTGAGGGGGTGTGATAGAATATGAAAACATATATTCCTCATATCAAATCATCTCCCCTAATTGATCCTATAGTTAATGTCATATATTGTTACCGTTGTTTAGAGATCTCTTTCCTTGTATATATGCTAATACTCTGCATCAATAATATTTAGTCAATTACCATTCAATAGTTTGTACTGGAGAGTGAGAAAATAAAAATACAGTATTATTCATTAAAAAAATTGATTTGAAAATAAGATTCTTTCAAAATATAAGTAGTGAGGAAAAACAATTATTTCAAAATACAAGTGGTTTAGAACATTAATGATGAAAATAAGAAGAAAAAATAAAGTTTTTTCAAGAATTGATAAGAAAATTTGATGACAAAAAAAAAGTTCATACCCAACAAAACGAAATCAAATTATACAACAGTAATATTTTATTGCTATCACATACTTACAATACCTTTTTGGGTTAAAGGGCTTGCATTTGCCTAGTTACAAACTTACAATACAAGTAACTCATGATCATGAGCGTCATGAATACAACGATACATGGTGGCTTAGTATATTTGTAAACATACGATATGCGTACATAGTGACATAGACTAGGTAAGTCTATATAATTTTTTTTTCCGTCGACATAGGTGAATATATATATATATTATATTTTCGTCTGAAATATGGTATATATGAAGGGACATATATTGTATATATACAAGTATGGTGGGGGCAACATTAGCGAAGAGCAACCCAAGATAGAGATGAGACACAACACAATAAACCTTACACTTTTTCTTTACCCTTCTTTTTAGGAGCGATTCTTGTATTTATACACCCTTACTTAACTATAAAATGCATCACTATCTATCCTATAATATATTAATTATACAATCCGTGTGGTGGATATATATATATAGCTTATTTTAAAATAAATTCCATAAATAAAAGAAAACTTATAATATATCAATTACTTCTTTTAACAAAAAAAATGAAGAAGATATTAATCACACTATAAAACTCGAATTATCAAGAGACAAGCTCTATATATAGAATTTGATATAATTTATCACTCCCAGACAATTCACCCATCAAATGTCTTTAAAAAATGTTATATGTTATAAGATATACAACTTTTACGAATCATGCAAAATCCTAAAGGCGATGTCAAAATTTGTGGACTCTTCTCACCTAATCATATAGTATAAGAAAAAAGATACCCATTTATACACAAAAAGAACAAACAAGAGAGGAAAGTAAAATGAGAATTTTGCCTCCACGATCACTTTATTAAAGAAAAATAGGTATGCACATACGATATGTGTCCATAAGGATAGATCGATGTCTATACGACCAAAAACGAAACGTACAAACATTTTTTTTTATCTGATATTTTTGCCTCATATATCGTAGAAAAAGTAACACGAAATTTCAAAAAGGCAACAAATACAAAAAAAAAAAAAAAAAAGCGGTGTGAAATCAGGAAATGATCGAAGAAAGAAAAGAAAAAAACATCAATTGATAAAAATAATTTTAAAGAAAGAGGAAAGGGTCAAGAGAGCATATATTCCCTTCTCCAACAGAACCCCACTCATGTTTCCAGATATGGAGTGAGAGAAGAAAGATAAAGAAAAACATCAACCACTACAAAGACATATATATATATATATATATATATATATATATATATATCTATAGTCTCCATATCTTTGCCAACAAACCCAACAATCTTTGAAAACAAATAACCCTTTCGTTTTTATTTAAATTTCTTGGGGTCGTTCTTGATTGTATATTAGAGAGAGAGAGATTTGTATGTGTTTGTTAATGGAGAGCAACACTAATAATGGTAATAATCAGAAGACAAAGATGAGTCTTGTGTTGTCAACGGATGCTAAACCCAGATTGAAATGGACTTGTGAGCTTCATCACAGATTCATCGAAGCCGTTAATCAACTCGGAGGACCTAACAGTACTTTAATCTTTCATCTTCTTTTAATGTTTTTGATTTTTATATTATCCATTTCTTGATTCTTATTTTTCTTTGTTTGTTCTGCTTTGTGTTTGCAGATGCAACACCAAAGGGTTTGATGAAGGCTATGGAGATTCCTGGGCTTACCTTATACCATCTCAAGAGCCATCTACAGGTAATTATGTTCACCACATGTCTTTGATTGGATCAGTGTTTATTTTTTCGATTTTGTTTCTGGAATATCAATTTTGGATGATTTTATTTTATTTTTCTGCAGAAATATCGGCTAGGGAAGAGCCTGAAGTTCGATGATAACAAGCTAGAAGGTTTGAAATTCTTCCATTAGTTATTAACATTGATATAATGTTCTTGTGACAAACAGATTCTTGAGTTGATCTGACCAAATTGGGTTAATTACAAACCTTTAAATACTTTTTATTCTTACATATGACGATTTGTTTCTTGGTCTAGCAGTTTCTTCTGCTTCAGAAACCCAAGAAACTGAGAGTAAAAATGATTCTAGAGATTTCAGAGGCAGTGTCAACGAAGAAAACAACAATCCAGCTAACGAGTAATGATCAGAGAATCAAACAATAATATCTTCTATAGATAGATTATTTGAATAAATTGAAAAAATAATTGTTTGGTTTATTTTGAAGCAGAGGCTTGCAAATCACGGAGGCTTTACAACTGCAGATGGAAGTTCAGAAGAAACTTCATGAACAAATCGAAGTAATAAACATTAATAGAATGTCCTGATTAAGCATCAAAAATCTCTCTTTGGGGTCTTATAAATGCTTTGGTTTTAGGTTCAGAGGCATTTGCAAGTGAAGATTGAGGCACAAGGGAAGTATTTACAGTCAGTTTTAATGAAAGCTCAACAAACCCTCGCTGGCTACACATCTTCCACTCTTGGCATGGACTTTGCGAAAAGCGAGCTCTGGAGGTTAGCTTCAATGGTGAATCCGAGTTCTTCATTCTCAGAGCTAACGCAAGCGGAAGAATACGAAGAAGCAGAGGATGTGGAAGAAGGTTTCTTGTGGTGCAAGAAACTAGAAAACAGAGGAATTAGGCAGCCGAGGTATTCGGTTGAGAGCTCGTTGACATCCTCAGAGAGCTCAGAGACGAAACTGAATAGTAATGATGACGAGAGGAAATCGATGGAGCTTCCATTGATGGAGATCAAATCTGAAGTGATGAAGGGGGAGAAGAGAAGCTTAAACGACGTCGTTTGCGTGGAACAACCGCCTCTAAAGAAGAGAGATTTTGGAGTTGATGATGATGAGCAGCACTTGAGGCTAAGTTTGAATAGTTACAGGAAAGACATGGGGACGTGTCCGAACATAGGACTAGGGTTTAATTAAAAACAAAAAATAAGCATATATTATATAAATATTTTAAAAATCCAATATATATGTGCGTAGATTTCCATAGATTATTGTAGAGATTTTGTGAGTAAGTCGCGTGGTGAAGAACGCATGAGAATATTCTATATATATGAGTCAACATGATTATATACTATTATAGAAAATGGTGTGATATGTGTGTATAGATTAGGTGGGGAGGCTTGTGGATGTGGTAAAGGCGGATTTGAGGCAACTTTTTATGATCAATGAAAGAAGCAAAATGATTAAATTAGAGTGAGCTTTCATCATTATGTCCCGACCATGATAAGCATGTTGGCTTCTCAGTGGTTGTTTTATGACAAGACAAACCACATATATATATATATATATATATACTTGAGTCCTGCGAACAAATTCGAATATCCTTCCTTAATTATTTACTCATTAGCCATCTTTGAAGTTTTCTTTGGAACCCCATGAGAAGGTAATACTTGTTATTATGTACTATAACATAGAGGAAAGATAATATCACGTGTTCATGAAAACGAGGCTTAGCAGTTTTTTCCACCAAACGAGGCTTAGCAGTTTTTTCCACCAAATGAAGGTAATACTTGTTATTATGTACTATAACTTTATGTTGTTTCCTATTGAAACTTTGTCATTTTTTCATTGTAATGGCTATTTTATATAATATATATATATATAAGCTCTATATTGTGAAATCTAAACCCTAACTTAAAAACATACATTCTAACCACCGCTTAAACTTCGCTAGAGTTTCAACCACGACTGCAATATCGACGAATGCCTTCTTAGCTTTGTGCTCTTACATGGGGATGTCGGCATTTTTAGTTCTAATCTTTGTGATGATCAATTGAAAACTAGACTTAGGAACATGCCTAATAATTGCAAGGTAAGTAAACTAAATCATTACTTGCATGTCCAGTCTAGTCTAGCTAGGTGAATTGTTCATTGAACTATATGTTTCTTATATACGACTACCAGCACAAGTATATCACTTTCATGTATTGTACATGAGTCAGAGACCAAAATATGCTTAATCAAATGCTCAGGAGAATGACAAACAAAACAAGGCATTGAAGATATATCAAGTGAAATATATATAAGTGTTTCACTTGTAAACAAAAAAATGAAATGTTATTGAGGAAATTAAAAAACCAAAAAGAGTTATAAGTCCTAGATTTTCCCTTTTATTTCACCCTTTGTGAGTAGAAAGTAGAAACTAACGAGAATATATAATCGAACCATTGTGCACAACCTAAAGGAAGAAATAGTTCGTACTTGATTCATGTGAACATATAAACAATTAAATACGGTCACCCAACATTTTGAGAGAAATATAAGTTGAAATTATGGATTTTTTTCATTGTCTTATCCAAGCATATGTTTTTAGAACCCGTGATATCTATGTAGCCAAAATCTTATTTTGTCTGAATTCAATTATTTTGCTTTGCCATTGTCCTAAAATATAAATGGGAAAACGTTCTTGGTATCTTGCAAGTCATGTAAATGATGGCTCTGATATATGCAGTGTTTGCAACAATACGGTCGGTGTGGTTGAAAGTTGAAACCAACTAATAAAATTGGTAAATAACTCTGGTAAAATTGGTTAGCTAATTTCAATTCATGTTTTAGTGATTTGAAAAGATCACAAATGATTTTTCAAAATATTTTTCGGAGTTAAAGCAGATGTCGATGAGACAATATCAAAAACCAAACTCTTTTTTGGCCAATCAAAGCATTTCTTAAATTAGTGATAGAATGTTATATTACAATATCATTTTTATATATCAAGAGAAGTTACACAAACTTATAGAATTAAGATTAACTATCACCAAACTAAGTTTGGGAGTAAGCATTAATGTTATACATCACTTGTACTTGATTGATGTGTAAAGAGACTCTATTCGCATCCTATGTAGAGTTTTGGGCACGTTCAGCTCACATGTTTATGTTTGATTTATTCGAATTTACCCCCAAAAGGATGTCAAAAGTGTAAAATAAAAGAATGATTAAGGTATATGCTAATTTCATAATACATTTCACTTCGCATCAACTCAGACAAATTATGCTAAATTTTCATTTATTCAAAAGTGCCCAAACTTAGCCGAGAAGAGAATTTCATACTCAGGCCCATCTCATATATAGGCCAGTTTTTGCCCAATATTGTTGAGAATATGCCCCATTTAAATAAACACTCAATTTTAATTAAAAAATTGGTTTTGAATAAAATTATTTTATTTCACCGTCCTCATAAATTTTTGTATTTTATAAAAAAATATTTTAATATATTAAATTTATAAAAATAAATTTTAGGTGCAAACGTGCAGGTTAGAATCTAGTTATTCCATTAACAATTGATCATTTTATCTCATTCCATCCATTTTTATTCCATTCATAATTATTCAAAATATCCCTTTAGATATATACCAGTTACACCCTTGTAAAGAGGGTCTTAAGATAAGCTAAGATGGGGACATCAATCCTAATCATATTAGAAACTAAGAATGTAGTGATAGCGGGACTGTTTTGTAAATTTTCAACTGGATCCGGTTTAGTCACGTGCAAGCTAAACCGGATGCCGGCCAGTGCAGAATCGGCCAAGCCCATTGTTTTTTTTAATTTTCAGTTGGCAGTCGACGCAAGCCGGTACCAAGCCTTAACCGTCAAAATCAGGACCAAATTATGATCCGGCTAAATCAAGACCGACTCGATTAGCCCATCTCAACATCCCCATTAAGAAACTAATCACAACATCAAGTTTTAATGATTGTGCATTAGACCTTTATCCACCGAGGGAATATCTATGATTCAATTATAACCCAAGCTTGCTTTGCTTTTAACTTCTTTTAGATCCTTTCTCCTATAATGGTGGCCGCTTCCCTCCGACCACATCAGAGATCTCATTGGTCACATCAAAGACCCCAATCGGATAAAAGAGTATTACTACTTTAAATTCAAAAAAAAAAAATACAATACAAAACAATCTCTTATAAGGATCAACATTCAAGATTTCGTTATCTTATTTTTAAAAATGTAAGTTTTGGGGTTTTTAAGTAAAGGAAAAGTTGCAACTTTAGGACTAACCTCGAGAATGCAGAAAAGCAAAGGGGAACTCAAAATCAGCAAATGGGTATTTTGTTTTTTGGACCAACGACTGGTCTCCTCCTGCTTTGTTTTTGAGCCTGCAAGCAATATCCAATCCTCAGTTTTAAATTAAGTTACTTTGAGACAGAACCTGATGCTTCAGAATGTTCCAAGTACCATGTGATAAAAAAAAAAAAAAAAATTTCTAAAACAAAATTAAAAGAAACCTAAATGACAACAGTAAAGAAAAGGGAAGTCAGATAAAGAAAAAGATCGTCCCTTATGAATAAATGAGGTAAGGAAAAGACATACAATAATAATTAAGGGAACTATATCAAACCAAAGTGGGTCTTTTTGAATCATTGCATTGAGGATTAAGATCTGAAGATGAATCAACAGGGTGGTGAAAGAAAAAAAAAAGCATTAAGAGGCATAATTAGCATAAACAAACACATACATAATGATAATTAGTATCGGTGGATTCTCAAAACTTGGCAAGCAAATATCGAATCTCTCAAATGGTACAAAAAAAAAAGCATTAAGAGGCATAATTAGCATAAACAAACACATACATAATGATAATTAGTATCGGTGGATTCTCAAAACTTGGCAAGCAAATATCTACAGTAGAGAGTAGAGACTACGGTTTATTTTGTCTACAGAGTTCTTCAAATCACATGGTTTATGTTCCATCAAGGGATCAATCCTATTTAAATGTATATCCTAAACTACTACATAATATTGCAGGCAAAACCGAGTATGAAGCCTTACGTTATGGTTGCTTTTTTAATATTTATGTGATGTTTGTGAGAAGATAAAGATGAAGTAGCACAAGTAAAAATGCAGCCGATGTTGTTGCTTAAAGAAAGTGAGCTAGGAATCCTAAAGTAGAGGGGGAAGATCTTAGAATAATATAAAGAATCATTCTTAAAGAGAGAAAAAGATAATGTATTTGTTTCTTTTCGAAGAGGGTTGCTCTGTTGTACCTTTGTTTTGCCAAAGTTTAATGCTTTATATAAGTAGCTTGCTCCTGTAGGCTGTAGCAATGGAATAGTAACAACGGGTCTGCGTGGCCCACGGCTTTGGTCAGCCGTGTTCTTGCCATTTAACAAAAAAAACCAACAAAACCACTTTCCTTAACAACAAAGGAATGATGACATAACCAGCATAAAAGGGCGTAAAACTTGAATGATTAGTATAGAACCCATTGTCCCTAAAAGTTAAAGGCATTGTATATTTCGAAAGTACAAATTGTGAAATCAAGTAAAAAACCATTGAAATTTGAACCGTAACTTAACTATTTCATGCTGTTTCTCTTAAAACTATTCTTCAATATATTCAGAAAAGAAGAAAGCAAATAATCAAAATACAAATAATCGGCTTATAACAAATACAGAGAATCTCACTAAACATGTTCACGAAAGTATAAGATTTAACATAACGTGGCTAGTTAGGAAGGTCAATTTTCCAGTCAAGACTAGAATGGCAAAGGATATGGTTAGACAAAATCAAAGCACAAGTGTGGAGATGTAGGGAAACCAATGAAGAAAGATACTTAACTTCCCAGCGGTTTTCGTGTACCAAACTCTTTTGTACAATCATTGTCAGATTCTTCCGTAACAGCCTTAATCTACTTAGATTTCCAAAGCAATGTTTCTTAAGTGAATCTGAATTCCCCAGGGACCCATTGTGCGCTTTACACTTTAAAGCTCCCCTCCAAATCCCAATAACCGATATATAACAGGACTATATCTACAGGAAGGAACACACACGAAATCAGAACTCAGAACTCAGAAGGGTCTACAATCTCATAACCCCTAACACTCTCATTTCTTTGAAAGAAAAGAAAGATACTCTGATTCTTCTTGTCTGCTTAAGAGCAGAAATGCTGGGTTCCAGTACAAGAATTATGCTTTTCCTTCTTGTCTGCATAGGATTACTAGCAGACAACAGATATAAGGTCTCAGCCTCGAGAAATAGAGAGTTTTTCCTCAGACAAACACAAGGAGACAAAGCAGCTGGAGTTCAGCCAGGTGAAATTGCTAAGCTAAGGAGCATCGGTTTTCATTCTAGGAACAACGGAGACGATCAAGGAATGCTCCGGCGCATTCTTGAGGAGGTTAACAAGAATAAAGTCGAAGCTGAGAAGACGCAAGAACAAAAGAATAAGACAGGTGACACATTCCAGTCAAGCAAGAGACGTGTAAGGCGAGGATCAGATCCTATCCACAACAAATCCCAGCCATTTTCTTGAGCGGCACAACAACAATCAGATACAGAAAAGGCAGTATACTATAGAAATGCCGCAGAAGAAGAAGAAAAAAAGCGCAACGATCAACCTTATCAAGCTGGAGGTATGGTTTTTCAGGGGATTTCGTTTCAAGTATAGGTTTGATAAAACACAGAATCAGTACGCAGAACAGCATTGATACATCAGGAGAATAGATATTTGTTTTCAAAATATTTCTTTGACCAAGTCTTTTCACTCTTTTGTTTGCAATTGTTCTAAGTTTTGTTCTTTCTGCATTGTTTTGACTCCACCAAAAACAAATCTTATGTATATACCCATGTCTCAAAGGTTTTGATTTGTTCTACTGTTTCCTCATGAAAGCTCTACTCTAGATATGATTATCTCAAGCTCAATCTTTTAGGCAGATACAAGATTTGATGGAAAAAGATTTTACCAATCTCCTTAAGCTAAATATGCAATTCAATATATTAGACTTCCAACTCAAAAAAAGAATTGTCACGAATTTTCAAAACTTGGAATTTTCCAACCAAGAATGTGGATTCCTTGTTTTGTTCTGAATGTTCACTTACTCATGGATACAACTTGGATCATTTACACAAGATCAACTAATAACCGGTTGCTGAAACTCCTAAAATCGAAGGCGCCGTGAAAACCAGCGGGAAAACGAAAACTTACGGTTCTACTCCGAATATATTTTCCGACAAGTTAAGCTCCGCCACCGCCTCAGCATGTCCTCATACGGTGAGGTCCTGAGGAGGAGATTCATTGGCACGCCGCCGTGAGGAACCGCCAGCCACGACGGTTCAGTCGCCGAGCGCCTATAAGCCTAATTAGTTGTTAGGCCCAGTCTATAATGTAGTTAATAGGCCCAGTCTATTAAAGAAGTTGATTGGGCCTATTCCTTAAGATGTTTTTTTTTGTGCTCGACGATTAAAGTTAAAGAATCCATTTATTAAATTAAAAAGTATTATATATAATATTTTAGATAGGTTAAAAATATAACTAGAAACATGTTATTAATGAATTAAAATTTTAATGTTTTAATTTTTTGGTTGTTATTATATTTAATTTGTAGAAATAAAATGTTTTCGCTATTGAATCATTTAACAAATTTTCTTTTTCACATACAAGTCATGTCAACGAGATAACTAATAACTAGATGTGTATATATATATATATATTTTTAAATAATAGATATTGAACTAGTGGGTTAGCCGCGTTTTATGCGGTCTTTTATATTATTGTTTTTATGTAATTAGAAAGGATTTAGGTAATAATAAAATTAGTATTTCGTCACATATTTTTTTTATATAATAATTTAGTATATGTAGGCATATCCTCCTTTTTAGATGAGACGCACCATAAAAAATGAATGTATGCTTTTTTGTTACTTATTAAAAATACATTGATGAATCTGAATGATTGTATGCTTTTTTGTTACTTATTAAAAATAAATAATTCATCATTTTGATTCTCATTTGGAGACCAAGGTCATTGTGATCTATCAAGGTTAAAACTCCAAAGAGCTTTCATAGCTGAAAAAATAAAAGAAATGCTCTACTAAAAAAAAACAAGCTAGTGAAGGTAAAAGCATCGGTTTCAACGAAGAAGAAGACGAGTGAACTATGAGCATTGATCTTATGGAAGAATAAAAGACTAGAATATGTATATACGCGCGCTTTGGATGTGGTAATGGTAAAGGAATTAAGCCATGTAAGGATCTAGGAGGTCATAAACAGATTTATGTATGGAAAGTCAAAATTCTTTATGGAAGGAGAAGAAGTTTTACAATAGATTAACATATTATAAAATGATTACAATGATGTTTATGAGATAGTTGTGTCTGAAATATTGGACACTTTGATCATGTTCTTATTACCCATCTTTGCTTGTGGAAAAAGAAAACAAAATAGATTTTTTGGGGTTTCTTCTAACTTGTTCTTTTATGTGCAGAGTTTGGGCCAAAAAATAAAGAAAAAAATGGGGTCAAAACCAATATTTCATCTAGCATGATTCAGAGCCGGCTATATCTATGTGTATATCTCATATTATTTTATGGATTTGGTCTAATGCTCTTTTCAATCATGTCTGAGGAGTTGTTGGTAAAGAATGAAACAGTTTTGAGCGTTGTGAATGAAATTTTTGATGAAAGTATTGGAAGAAAGAATGGTGAAATCCCTCATATATTTTGAATGCTAACTATTCAGATCATACTTTATTAAGTGATTGGGGGAAATATTTTGACAAAAGCTTATGATGATCATGCACCTGTTGAGAAAAGTCGTGCAAGAGATTGAGCGATGCAACGCATATCAACCTCAAGATGAGCATCTATGGTTACTCAAAAAAGTGCTTGATAGAAATGTTAAAATACCAGGTTTTGGGAGTAATCTGTCCAGCAAAACAATATTTTCAAAACTTCAAGTATACTAACCATATAGAACCAGATACTCAACTATAATAAGGAGATAACCATATTTGTTGTCTTGCTCGTAAGTTTAATTATCAATTTTCTGGTGATTTTTCTTCAATATCACATATCTTAATTCCTTTCTCAATAATCTTGTTTTCTCAGTAGGTAAAAAGCATTAGATTACTTTCAAGGGGATCCAGACTTCATTTTTTTTTATAATAAGAAGAATTATCTTCATAGCTCTGTAAGAAGAAGATTCAGACTTGTTTGATATGGTAAACACGTTAGCTTCAGAACAAGAATTTAGTTGAATTGTGTATTTTAAAGTAAGTGGTTTTGTTTTTGATTCAGTATTATACAGGTTTCATCAACAAATGTCAAATTGGCATCATCTTCGTGTTAACTCCATTATAAATTGTTTAAATGCTTCTACCATCTTTAGCTTCAAACTGACACATGAATTAGTCATATTAGTTTATTTGTTGTTACAATGTTTCGGTAAAAAATTGGAATTAACGAATTATGTTAAGTAATAAACTAAGATTTTATGATTTTTTGTTCTTAACATTGTGGAATTTCTTATCGTGCAGCCATGATTGTGTTGGATGTGATGGTCCGACGAGTACAAATCTCAGAAACTCCTCGAAAATTCCTCAAAAATTCTTATATTATTCTCCTTTTTTGAAATTAATCCGGAGATGTGTTAATTCACTTAACCCAATCCTTAATCCGTGGCGAAGAGATGAGCTAGGAGATGTGGTGAGGCTCATAGGTTTCGATTCAATTCCCGCCGACAAACCAGAAGATGGTGGTGGTGAAGAAGACATTGGCGGTGAAGAAGGTGATGGCGGTAATGGTGTTAATTCCCATGTAACGCACCCGTTAAACTATTGAGATATTATATGAGTCATCATCAAAATCTATGGAGCTCCGACGAACAACAGGAACGTCTCTGACTCGAGTTACACAACTCCGATGAGCTCTCCACCGTCGAGGGAATCCATCGTCTTCATCAAAAGCATATATTGATATTAGATATAAAAGTTATTTTGATAATCAAATAGATATATATATATATATATATATATATATATATATATATCTATATATATTAAAGAGAATGATTCAAAGTTAGTAACTCGCAAGATCGCGACACGTGTCAAGTTAATCTATTAGATTTTGACACGTGTCGAATTAATATAAAAGTTGTTTTTAGATTAAGGAAATTTAACTTAAAATTAAAAGCTAGATTTTAAGTTAAGAAACAAAAAAAAAAGACAGTAAATTTAGCAAAAAAAAAAAATTTGCGACTGTTTTGTGACTCATCTGTTTCGTCGTTAATTTGCGACTGTTTTGTCACTGCATTGCGAGTAGTCGCAAAGTAGTCACACTTTCGTCCCACTTTTTTGCGACCAAAAAAAGAGTCACAAAAACTGTGTTTTCTTGTAGTGTTAACCAAATAGTCAACTTATACATCTAATACCTTGTGTAGCATTTGTTAACGAATTGTATAGGATCTTTGTCACATCTTCTGCTCTGCTGGCTGCAGGAGTCACCAGCGCAAAGAGTGTGGGAGCTGGTAGAGCTGTGGGTAGATATACACGGCTGTCAATCTTTTTCTTTCAGGCTCATGTCTCATAAGAAAATCTATGATCTTCACCATATAGCATGGTCCCATAAAGCTTCATGTGGCTGTCAAAGGGCAACCCAATGAAAGTTCTGCTAAACTCAAAGTCTTTCTGAGACACTCTAATCTCACAAACTTAACCTAATTTGATTCCCACTCACTTAGCAACTTTTGGAATTATAACGAACTCATTAAATACTCAATTAATATCAGAAAAATTATTTATTAAAATCAAACCAGGAACTCAAAACGTCTTAGCAATAAAACTAATTATAAATCGGAAAAGAAGAAGTAAATTTTTATTAAAGGATAAATAAAATAAATAAAAGAAGCGCTCTTGGTCCCGGAAAATAACACCACAACGACCGCCACAAGTATTACTCTTCGGTCTCACCTGAAAAGGAAGAGGGGTGAGTATTTTGGGAAATACTCAGCGAGGGTGTGCTTTTGGGACACATAAGATTCTTAGACACATCATTTGAATATAGCAATAACGAATATGCACAATATAAGCAATAAACATACACAACCTATATGTCTTTAGTAACAATACTACAAGTCATGAAACAATCATTTATATATGCAATAATTCACATCACATCAATCATCCTAACAAGTATGCATCATATTCTCAAGGGTCGCAATACAATGGTACTCAATCTCTTTCACATTATGGACTCGTCAGCCCCATTTTTCATGGGTCCGCAACCTTAAACATTCTCATTAACATTCTTATCATTCTCATTCTTTAGTTGCGGCCCAGCAAAGAAATACCGCTTCATGGCTCACGACCATGATCACGGCGACAAGAAATCGTGTACAAACACGCCTAGCAAACATCTACTTCACATAAATATGCATAAATCATCTTTCACATACAACAACCAACAATCATACCTAATTCTTTTATTAAACATATACATATTCCTATTTCAACTAACGCATCTTGGGAATCCACATCTAGTCCTCACCTTGAAATCACGACGAAAACAACTATGAAGATAAGCGGGTGAAGAAACCCTCGACCTAACGTTTTTCTCTTATTGAATTTATACCATTTTTAGTTATTTTCATTACTTTGAAATTCAACCCTTATTATCATCTTAGCTTAATTTCATCTTGTGAAAATCGTAGTGTAACATTGGTCTCTGTAGATTTGATCCTAAAGTACTACATTGACATACTGTTATGATTGCAGTAGTGTGCACTTTAGTTAATTAATTGACTAAAGTGGTAAAACACTTAAATCAATTTGACGCCGTTGCTAGGGACCAATAGTGTTACCTTCAATTTTGAATTTGAAATTTAGTCTAAGATTTACTAACATATTATATCATGTGTTTCATGGACTTTCTAGGATGGATTACTACTCGGGAAACGATACTAACTTCAATGGCCATCAACCACCTCTCTCTCGCGAAGCTGGCGTACAAAGCTAATTGCCCAGCAGGCATTTGCTTCTTGAAAAAAGATCCATAGTCCAAAAAGACCAGGCATGCGTTCCCGCCATGAATCATAGAAGTCAATCCCCCTGCCATTCTTGCTTCTCTCAAGAATGGATCGAACAGCAAAACACAGGGAGGAAATTCTCTAAGGAAGAGAGATTGAACAGCAAAATACAAAGAGAAATAGCTCTAATACCATGTTGATATTATGAGAGAATTGGAATGGGAAAAATATTATTAGTCTCTCATAATAATAGTTGTATTTGAGATCAACTTATATAAAAATACAATTTATGAAATATTAAGAGACAAGTCAAAGAGAAGATGAATACAATGAGAGTATTCAAGGAATTGAGAAAGACGAAGAGACAAGTTAAAGGAAAGTAATAACTCTCACTAATAAGAACAATCTATACTAGTAATATTTATTTCGTCCCATCGTGTTTCGCACGTTCTTGTGATATAAACATCTCATTTAGTTGTAGGCTGCATTTTAGAGTCTTGGAAAAATTTCTATGCATTTTACATGTAACGGAAATGGAAACTTGGCATGACAATAGAACTTTGAAGAGAATCTAAAAAGCAAGATTTGGACGAAGAGAAACTACGATCGGTCTTCAGGCCGATCACATACACCAGTGAGAAGTGCAAAAATAGAGCAGAAAGGGACATCTTTCTAGGTGTTGGCGAGATCGGTCACTAGACCGATCGCAACCAAAACAAAATGGAAGAGCTCTTGCCAATTGTCATTATGCATTAGTCACCTATATGGGTGACCAAACATACATTTTCTTAATTGGTGGGTGTAACGTACCTTGGTTCGTGTAATTGACAAATATATTTAACGTAGAAGCTCGGACTATAGAGAACTATGGTTTCGCCATTTTCCATTTTAACGCAAACTTGATCACTAAAACTGTAAGTAGAAGTTAACTAAACACTACATCAGTGCCGGCTCAATCATTGGTGAGACCCGGTGCGTTAGGAAAAAAAAAAGCTTTTAATATACATTTTTTTTTTGTGCAAAATTTTGGACTTTTAAATAGTGTAAATTTTTAAAATTTGGATCCTAGAACCAGTGCAAAAGCACTCCCCGCAAATGTAAAGAGCCGCCCCTGCACCACTACTTAAGCGATATACAACACAATTTATAATTCTGATATAAGTTATATAATTTGTAAAAATAAATGGTTCGATATGGAACATGGGGATTAGAAACTTAAAATGGATGTCAAAAATAAAATTAAAAGAAATAATAATTGAATGGCATGTTTAGAAGAGGGCACACAACCATAATTACGACCCAAAGCTAATCAATAACGTAAGCAAAATGCAAATGAAGACTAATTGCGGCGCCACAGTAATGACAAGAAGTGAGAAGAAGAGGTCGGTAGAGAGATAAGAGTCTTAGAGCATCTCCAATGGTAGAACCCCTCATGGGGTTCTTACCAATATTTTAATTATAAATTTTAAGAACTTCTAGTTAAGAACCCCTAAAAAAGTTCTTAAATAAGAACTTTAAGAACCTTTTTTTTTTAAGTTAAGAACCTCTCTAATATTTATTATTATTTGTCATTATAAAATTTTAAGAACTTCTCCTTTAAAAACCCCCATTGGAGATGGTCTAAGGTAGTGGTTAAGGAAATAAGACAAATTTTATTTGTATGATTAATTACAAAATGATTTTGAGAGTGTTATTCATTTATGTATTTTAATTTATTTGGAAATCCATATAGAATTTACCGATTTCTAAATCTAACATGTGAATTTTAATTTGTATTTGCAAATCCGGAGGTTTTTCTCGGATTTGAGTCTTTGTATTTTTAACATGAAAATCCTTCTAAATCTATTAAAATCTATTTTGAAATCAAATGCATAAGTAAATCTGTATGATTGAATAACACGTGATTTGAATTTGTATTTATAAATCATAAAATCAATAACACAATATTTAAAATTGGATTTTAAAATCATAAAACTAATAACACTGAATTTAGTTTAAATTTTTAAATCTATTAAAATATACAAACCAATAACCCCACGAAGTTTGGCAATCGTCACGGGAAGACGGAATCAAGACAAACTCTTATTTGCTCCACTATTGCTAAGTATGAAGTATTCATTCAAAACGTACAAGAGTATTTAAGGGTTGTTGTTTCTACAAAAGACATGTAACACATTGGTACAAGTCAAATAATTTTGTAGAACACGTAATACCTATATTAGAAAACAGAAAGAAGGAAAAACAACTCTATAATTTATTAAGATTAATTAATTAATAAGAAAAACTATCGTTTATATATAGACCTCTGAACCAATAATTGCCATTATATAAAACAAAATGCAAGACGTAAATAATAAAATGGTCCCTATTTTATGACCGTTGAGTCGTTGACAAAAGAAAAAAAAAATCAAATTAGAAAAGGTTCAATCGAAGAAAATAGAAATGCAGGGGCGAGACAGCGAAGTTTACTAATATATGGGGCTCTAAAGTGAACTTTAAAAAATGATAAAAACTGTAAGTTGTACAGTGGAATATGAAATTGCAGGGGCAGCTGGAATTGTCCTTAAGTACGATGCATGTAATGGGCATTTGCCACGTCTACACTTTGGACTCAATCCTTCCTTCTTCCCTCGAATATATTCCTTCCTATTTAATTTTATAGTTTTTTATTTATATTTTTTTCTTCCTCTCCACCGACAAGTTACCCACTGGTGAAAAGTGAAAAAACCCATAACTTCCCGTAAAATCATTCAAGAAAAATGCTTGTGATAGGACCCAGTTTTTTAAAAAAAAATACACCCTATAACGTATGAATAGATAGATATCAAGAAACTAGTGACTAAAATATTCAAAAAAAAAATATATGTTTCACCAAAATAAGAAAAAGTGAAAAAGAAAAGAAAAAATTGAGTTGCAAGTTTTCATTTGATATATATATACAGTGAGTGTGTTCTTCTTTTGCTGTGTGTATATTTTGGACGTTTGTGAGTAAGCACTTATTACATTTTTCAAGTCCTAATTATATTTCATCACTGCCATGTTCTTTACCGATATAATTACATCATCGTCACATGCACTTTACTTAATTATCTTTTTAAAAATATAAAAACAAAATAAAAAAACCACAAAACCTAATCTCCTCTTTAACTACGTTAATCAGAAAAGAGTTAAACACACTATAAAGAGACAAGTAAAGTAAAGCAATGGATTTGTCTTCAAAACACAAACACACATTAACAAACTCTCCATTCGCCGGAAAACTAACCGTCGCCGGAGAAATGGGTGTCTGTTACAAAGAGTGTCTGAAAAACCACGCGGCCAACCTCGGCGGCCACGCGCTCGACGGCTGCGGCGAGTTTATGCCGAGCCCCACCGCCACACCCGCCGATCCTTCCTCTCTCCGGTGCGCCGCTTGTGGCTGCCACCGTAATTTCCACCGCCGTGACCCTTCCGACCATCTCAATTTTCTCCCCGCGCATCCCACTTCCTCTCCCTCCGGCACGGAATCGCCGCCGTCTCCGTCGCTTCACCACGTGGCTTCCCCTGTTCCTTGCTCTTACTACACAGCAGCTCCACGCCACGTGCTTCTCTCTCTCAGCTCCGGCTTTCCTGGACCGTCAGATCAAGATCCGACGGCTTTAAGATCGGAGAACAGCTCACGAGGAGCACTGAGGAAACGGACGAGGTCCAAATTCACGCCGGAGCAGAAAACAAAGATGAGGGCCTTCGCCGAGAAAGCAGGGTGGAAGATCAACGGCTGCGATGAAAAGTCGGTGAGAGGTTTCTGTAACGAAATTGGGATTGAGAGAGGAGTTCTTAAAGTATGGATGCATAATAATAAGTATTCACTTCTCAACGCGAAGAACAGAGAGATCTCGTCGATGGATCAAAGTCGTCTTTGTTTGAACAGTCGCAGCTGTAACAATGGCGGCGATGAAGTAGAGAACGTTGATGGGTCTTCGTCTTCTTGATAAAAATCAAAGCTTTGGTGAAGCAAATTAGGATACTTAATCTGGGGAAATGTGAGCATTAATTAACCGTTTTAATTAGATCTTATAATAGTAAGTTATAACATGTAATCGATCATGATAAATATATATAAGAGAGTTTTAAAATGTTATTGATCTTTTCAGTTTCTTACTATTTTTGTTTGACAGAGATGAGAGATCGCAATGGGTTTGGTAATAAAAGAATAAACTGAAATGTACCATTCTAATTATAGTAAGTGCATAAGCCCTGATTGTGATCAAGAGAAAAAATCAAAAGATTCGTGTACTTGTTTTTTATATTAAATTTTGTTTGCCACTATTATTCGATGTTATCTTTTGTAATATTGGAAATAATCTCCTGAGAGCTTTTAAGAAAAAGTAAGTAGAGTTTGCTTAGTTATGAGATACGACGTGGTTATTAATAAAGAATGCAACAAACTATGGCGTGGCCGAATATAATTAGGTCACCTGGGCGGCACATTTGTTAGTTTATTAGTATATATTAAAGTTATAAAATTGCGGGCTTATCTATTTTTCTTCTCACCTTTCCATTTAAGGATAAGCTTCGGGCAACAGCAAACTCGCTTACTTATCCTAATTAAGAATAATTCAGATGTTACAATTATTAAATACATGGCTCTTCCCGCACCACTGATCCGCGCATGTCCAATGATATATTAAAGAAACCCGTCTTACTATTTTATCTTACCAAAGAAAATTATATACTGTATTTACGATTCAGAGCGAAGGCCTTATCACGTTTTCTAAGCTCAATGTTGACGATAAAAATATCCTAGCATAGGTACGAAATAGGTTAGGCGTTCGGGTTTGGGTCGGATTTTTTGGGTCTGGGTTTAGGCTCAAAAGTTCCGTTCGGATATTTTAAACCATCAGGTCGGGTTCGGTTCGGATTTAGTAAACTGGTTAGAATTCGTCCTTATTCGTAGAACATTTCGAATCCAGCTACATCGGGTATTGTGTGACCAAAATAATTATGGGTTCATGTATTTTTCGGGTATGTTCGGGTATTTGTACACACAATATAATCAAACCTCTAAATAATTCAACATGATCGAGTATAAAAGACAAAAAAAAAACTTTGGCTTTACTAAACATCGACCCGATTTCGGATTTGTTCGGGTTTACTTCGGATTTCGGGTTATATCCGAACCCGACCCGATATACTAAGTGGTAAGCCCCATTGAGAAAATTTTAGAGGATTCGAACCCGATCCAAACCCGCTATTTTGGGTCGGGTTCGGATTCGGATATCGGATATGGGTAAAACGCCTAGGGCTAGTACGAAAGCATAGCGTGAAGAAAAGACAAGCCAGTACGATCCAATATCAGACAGAGACTAATGTATGTGAACAGATTATGTAGATGACTAAACTTATAATTGCATACGTACATTTTTAATAATACTTGGGGACAAAATAAGACGCAACAAAATACATGAAATGGAAGGCCGGTATGTGCTTATGGTCGGATAAGTGAACAATTTGCATGCTACTAATTAAGGTTCCAATCTGACAATCCAATATATCATATCGATTTTATTGGTATGATGAATGAGTGTATATATCAAATTCTTCTGATATTAAATGGATCAAATACACACTATCAAAAAATAATGTCATGACTCATATAACGATGGAAAATAACAACGGATAACGAAGGCCTACCAACATAGTAACAATGAACAAATCCGTCAGTAATCCATTATTAGTTACCAATTAAGAAATTTTGTTGTCAAATTGTTGTGAAATTTACGAGTATGGAAAATTCACTGTTACTTTATTTTTGTTGTTGAATTTACTATTACTTTGTCGATATAGTAGCAACCTATAGTTGTGGTCGTTAAATCCTTTGTGAGAGTGCTGAATAATTTGATCCATAAGACATGAATGCACCACGCGAATTGCATTTAGAAAACCATTTTGTTAATTTGTAGTTATGTAATGACGGAATTTCGTCTTAATTATGTCGTTAATTCCCTCTCGCTTCTAACTATGAATATGGCTGTTCTTGCTGAATTAACCAAGCACTATATATAATTACCTATGATATTATCTTAAATTTCTATATAGTTTTTTGTTGACAATACTATCTGAACATGAGCTACAATTTCTATTTTCGTTGCATATTCTTCTAAGTTATCTCTAATATATTGTTTACTAGTACTAACATAATCCATTATTGTATCATTTTTTTATGATAATACCAAATATTGTAACCCGACACAAATCCATTACAATATAGATGTGATCATACTTCGTTTATCACGATGAATCTACGATTCCGACAATTAGTACAAAGACCATAGATTTTACCGGATTTTTTGGCTTTGGTTTGCATAATCGCAAATGCCATGAATTGTTGCAGACATTGTTTGTATTATTCTGTAATTAGGATTGTCTCCGGGATTTGATGAGACTTGTCAATCCATGATCGAAAATAATTATAAAGATTTGAAGAAGACATTTTATAAGGTTTTAGATGAGAGTTTTTTTTGTGTGTGAAAATTGTAGTGAGTGAATGAGGGGGGGAGTGGAGACGTTGCACGAATTCCGACAGATTTCCGACAATTCTCAAACAGCTAGTTAACGACTATAATATTTCAAACGGCTACGAATTCCGTCTAAATTAGGTCGGAATTCCGTCGGAAACATTCCAACAAATTATTATCGTCGGAAATATGACGGGCTATACTTTCGTCCAAAAAACGTCAAAAATCCGACGAAAAATTCCGACGATTAGATCCGTCGGAAATGGACATGTTTTTTTGTAGTGATAATTTGGTGCAAAAAGTTTCCTGGTTAGATTGCTCCAAAACTCCTCAGAAAATCTGCAAGTAATGAAGATATGGTTTCTAATTTCAATCGGTTCTTGACAAAAAAACACATGAAAAATTTGCTCCTGAATTCCATTTGAGAACACGATCTCCCGTTGCGAGTCAATTATGTATTGCCAACCAAGAGATAAAAGGCCAATTTTGGAATTCTGTAGAAGAACTATATTCCCTTCCACAAGTCTTTTATAGGCTGTGCTTCTCCAATCAGGTGTCACGTCTTTGTGGTTTTTCTTGTGTTTGCTACATATATCCATCATTCTCTCAATTTGTAAACTATGACGCATAGTGGAAAAAAAAAAAGTAGTTTATTATCTAGACTTATTTCATCGGTATATGTAGAGAAATAAGAGACTCTAGGTTAAAACTCTTCTTCTTCGTAAGTTTTGTTTTGGGCTGCAGTGGTTTAATAATTTGAATTGGGTTGTTGGGCTTTAATATTTTTGTTTGGGGTTTATTTATTGTTTTTCAAATCTTAAATTTGGAACTTTTGTTTTGGTCTTACTAGTCTCTTAAATACAATCACTTATAACAAAAGCCGAGTATTTATTTAAGGTAACTAGTTCTTATTAAGCAAAGAACGAGTAATAAACAACGGGTCAGTAACAGGGCGATTAAAAAAAAATAATGATATTTAATACTCGACTAGTGTTACTTGTTATTCGTTTTTCAGTGTGGATATGAGGACGAGTAAGATGGGTAGCAAATAATTATGCCTAACCCTAGACTCTAGTTTCACCACGCACACTGCTAAATTAGTTTTCGTTATCAGCCATCGTTGCCGAATAAACTTGTAGAAACTCGCGACAATGATATCTTTTCAGAGGAGAAGAAGATGAGAGGAGGAACGATGTCGGACTGAGGATACGTCAACATCACTGGTCTATTGAGACACGTGTAGCACTGACTTTTCATGCACGTTGTAAATGAAAACAAACAACCCAAAATGCTTCGCAGAAAAGAAGAAAGATAAATAAACCAGTCACATCGAAATTAAAATTGAATATTGAAAAACATAAAAATGTGCATCTGCCAAAATACATTGTCAATTAATTACATTTCGGACCGTGACTTGCCCATTTTTGGACGGTCGAAAGGCTAAGCTCGCACGCAATTACCCATTGATACACCTACAAGTGTCCACCATAAAAGCTACACATAACATAAAATTGCTGATATTTTCCGTTGGTCGCCTAAACGTACAATCTGCAACATTTTACCAAAAAAACTGTGTTAAAGATGGTTTTAATTAAAGAAACTTTTTTTTTTTTAATTAGTTGAAACTCCAAGTAAAAAAAGGGCATGTGTACCAATGAATGTTTGAAGCAAAGTGACAAATAGAGAATAACCCGGAAAGCAATGCAAATAATTGGCTCTTGAGATTTTCCATGTTGAACAGTTTCCGTTCTCCGAGACAAAGTTAAAAATAAATATAAGAGATAATTGTACCAGAGCCGGTACTGAGTTTTTCAGTGCCACAATCCAAAAAAAAAAAATTGGCCGGATTTTAGACGGAAACCTCCAAATCTAATCAGAAAACTCCAAAAAAAAAAAAAAAAAAAATCCAGATTTTGGGGCTGAAATCAGTTAAAAAAAAATTAGGGGCCACAAGCTTATGCTTGGTTGGTTTGTGTCCAGGGCCGGCTCTGATTGTACCCAAAGTCACTTTTTAAAATTTAACTTCTTATTATTATTATTTTTTGTATTTTTATGTGTCAAATAATAATTTTGTCTTCTCTTTCTTATTGATTCGTATACGGTTCACAATTGATTCGCGCAGTATTATATATGGATACGACTGGAAAGTCAAACCATGTACATTACAATAAATGTTAGTTTTCCAATTAAATTAAAAAAATACTAAAAATTTTATAAAAATTTCAAAAAATAACTAAATAAATAGCTAAGAAATCCAAAATATAAAAAGAAAAAAACTAATAATTTGAATAGAGTTATTCGAAATAATAAATTTGAAATAGTAACGTATTGACCGAGAAAAAAAAAACAACTTTATTCTGCCTTTCGTACATCTTAAGCACAAGCCAATTCTCAACTGAAGAATCCGTGAATGGAGTTGCCGTGTAATGGTGAGATCATTTCCCATCCACAAATCTCGCACATGATTCCATTAATTTCTCGTTTTTTCTTTCATTCTCCAATGTCTCTCCCCACTTTCGTCGTCTCCAATAGTGAGAGATTTTGACTAAATCCTTGGATTTTTCTTCCTCTCGAGAAAAATCATTACTCATGTGTACACTTACAGAAAAACAAAACATTTTCGTTTACTTTTAACAACAAAACGCGTTGAAATTTACGAGATGGGATTCAACGGAAATTTTGTTACGACGAAGACTTACTTCGATTTCTCCAACAAAGGTTCTTGTGTTGGTTCGAAGCAGTTTATGTACGGAAACACTTTCACAGTTCTCGATGCTTTCTGGGTTTCTCTCTGTAATCTCTTCTTCTTCCTTCTCGTCTCTGTTACATCATCCATCTCCAGGTACGTTTTTGCGTCTTTCTTTTTTTCTTCTTCTTACTTCTCTGTTTTTGATTAATGGGTCTTCTTTAAAAATTCTTATAGAGTTAATTCAGACAAAGAGACAAGCTTGGTCGTGGTTAAGAAACACAACAACCCAAACGATTCCTCTGTTTACAGAGATCAGAAGCAAATTAGTTCTATGGTTTCGATCAGCAAGAGATGCGAATTTTTCTCCGACAAAAGTATCGTTGTTTTTGTAGAAGAACCTAAAGGTGTTTGCTTTATTGTTCATGATTACTCCTCCTCTGCTGTTCAGGAGAAGAAGATGGTGACTTTCTCCGATGAATCGAACACGAGTTCCATCGTTTTGGAGAAACCGTTTGTAGTTGAAAACAAGTTGGAGAAATCACAATCAGAAGTTTTTTTCATAAAGGAACACGTGAAGGAAGAGATGTTGGTTTATGAGTTTACGAGTTGTGGTGTTTTAAAAGGATTATTAGCTCACGAGAATTTTGCTGGTCTCGAAGAAAACTTGTTCGATGAGGATGGGTTTATAGAACTCAACCCAACTTTCCAAATCTCTAATATTGCTTATGGAGAAGAGGAGGAAGAAGAAGATATTATGCTGAGAGAAGAACAGCTGAAGATGGGTTTTGAAGAACAAGAAGTGTATTATTTAGATGATGATGATGATGAGTTTGATCACAGTGATGTGATTGAGAGGTTGAAAACAGAACTAAGGACAGCGAGAACAGGAGGATTGTGCACCATTCTTGAGGAGTCAGAGACTCCTTTGGAAGAGCTGAAACCACTCAAGATCGAACCAAAACCAGATCAGCTCAAAGACAGAATCGCTGAAATCCACAAGGTTTACAAGAACTATGCGGCCAAAATGCGAAAACTCGATGTCATCGATTCTCAGACAATGCATTCCATCAGTAAGTAAATTAATCCCATCTCTTCTTAATGCACAAGTTCCAATTTTTCAAATTTTTTTTTTTCGCATGCTGTTACATTTTCACTATTTTAGCAATGACATATCTTCAGAGATTTTAATTTTTGTCTGATTCCAGAACCATCTTATTATATTGCTGAAGAAAGTCCCTTTCCTTCTTGAATGTTGTCTCAACTACTCAAAATACAATATATTGTTGGTGGGGTCGATGGTAATTTGGATTTGATTTACAGGTTTGCTAAAGCTAAAAGATTCATCTAAACCGAGCAAAAACACCGTTAAAGCACCTAAATCGTCTCTGCATCAGAATCTATGGCCATTCAAGAAACATAAGCTTGAATGTGACCCGATCGAGAGACTTGTGAAAGAAGCGAGCAGAGACTTTGAGACTGTCTACGTAGGCCAACTTTGTCTCTCGTGGGAGATGCTTAGTTGGCAATACACCAAAGTCTTGGAATTTGATTCTCAGGCTACTACTACTTATCAATACAATTTAGTAGCTGGAGAGTTTCAGCTATTCCAAGTTCTGCTTCAACGGTTTGTGGAGAACGAACCATTTCAAAACTCCTCTAGAGTTGAGACTTACTTAAAGAACCGTCGCCATTTCCATATCTTCCTTCAGATTCCACTTGTTAGAGGTAAAACAATACATGTTCTTATTATTCTTCAGTTATTTTTCTGAACCTTTTCTTGTTAATACCAAACTCTGCAATGTTTTCAGACGATCGTTCTTCGAAGGGTAATAAGAAATGTAGAAACGAAGGGGAATTCGCGGTAAAGATTGAAACTTTGAGAGAGATTATCCGAGAATCAATGCGTGTTTTCTGGGAGTTTCTTTGTGCAGACAAAGATGAGTTTAGTTCAGTGATGAAAGTTTCCCACCAAACACAAGTCTCTCCACAAGATCCTCTAGACCTTGAGCTCTTGACAGAAATCAGAACCAATCTCCAAAAGGTATTTAATTCTTCTTTCAATTTGTCAGATCACATCAACGTTTTATTTTATTTTTAACTCAAGAACCTGTTTTTGGCCTATATATGTGTAGAAGGAGAAGAGGCTAAAGGAAATATTGAGAAGCCAAAGCTGCATAGTGAAGAAGTTAAAGAATGAGCCAAAGAGTAGTGTTGGTGTAATTAAGGATGAGTTACTGATAGCTCAAATCGAACTGAGGCTGGTTTCAAGAGTGATGAACATGTCAAAGCTTACGACTGAGAAGTTGGTTTGGTGTAGGGAGAAACTTTACAGGATCAGCTTCAACGGTCGGAGGATTCACATGGAACCATCTTTCTCATTGTTACCTTGTTAGAGTCTCTGCCTATAGATTTGATCGTAGATGTTCGAACGTTATAGCTTCAGATCCAGGAAGATGTGTTTTTTTTCCTTGTTCCTGAGAAAGAACGTAGACTTGTAGAGCTAATGAATGTTCTGTGGTTATCCGTTGGAGAAAAAAAAAAAAAAATCAAAATAAGTAATTTTTAGTTATATACTTCTAAGTCTATCGTTATGTTTTAATTGATGGTTTAGTTGGTTTAATTAGGTCAATTAGAGAAAAAGCTCTCGGACCACCTAAACCGTGGTTACCCTCAAATCAGATTGTTTTAGTTGCAAACCAAAATATGAGATTCTTCTCGTGTTGTTCGTCTCCCAAAACTCGCACGAGCTAAATGGATTCCTCATATTTTTGTCAATAAGTTTGATGAGCCTCATTGGTGTTGACGGGCTTCTCCATGACTTGGACCGACCCTCTTATTAAGTTTTATTAGGTGAGTACCCGCCTCTGATTAAGTCTTACTAAATGAATATCCGCGCTACATGTTGGTTTTGTTTTTGTAATGACCGTTTAAAATGTAATGGCCAAATTAGACATGTTAGATCATGTTTAACAAGTATTTTTAATTTGGTGTGGTTTGAGCCTTGATTTCGAAATGTTGGAGGTCGTAGATCGATAACCCTAACAACTTTTGTTTGGATATATGATTTGAGCTTAGATCAAAAACCTTTACAGATCAACAAACAATACACCAGAAAAATTAAATAATTAGAGTCCAGCCTGAAGCTTAGGCCGAGTCGTACGCGGGCTTCAACAATCTCTAGAAGATAGTGGGCTATAATGTAAGCCCAACAAGCCCGTAGTATTTTTAATCCGACTGAAAACTCTTATCCGTTGATTACTATGTTCCAAGATATGATATGATCCGTCCGATCTAGGGCAATAGGGTGTTGGAAGTAAAAAAGGCCTTTAAATAGATATCCTAGGTTACAAAGCTTCTTCTCTGCTCCGTCAAGCTGAGGAGGATAAAACCCTTAGGAGAAGAGGAGGGTGTGAGCAAAGAAGCGCAAAAATGGTGCAGCGTCTTGTTTACCGTTCGCGTCACAGCTACGCCACCAAATCGAACCAGCACAGGATCGTCAAAACTCCAGGTCTGTTTCTCCGTCAATCCCATTTGGCTTAACCTGTCTCCGTCGATCTATACGATCTTTGTAATGTATTCATAAATTTTGATGCTTGATTGATTTGCAGGTGGTAAATTGACGTACCAGACCACGAAGAAGAGAGCCAGTGGACCGAAATGCCCCGTTACCGGCAAGCGTATTCAGGGTGTAAGTCTTCTGATTCATACATAAATCTTATCTCTCAAGTGTGATTTGAGTCTTAGAGTTCTATATTCGTTTGATCTCTGTTGTGCCCAAATCAGTTAGATTGATAGTGCGGATGATATTGTATTGCTCGATCCAAATGTACTAGTTTTGGTTTCTATGCTAAGTTGGGATCTTCGTGCTTATTGACGGTCTTGTGCTGGTTAGATGAATCCACATCAGTACATAACTTTATCATAAGCTAGATTTAGTGCCGCCTTGTCTTTTCAAGTTTTCTCCTTTTTGTATGTAAGGAAATCACTGTTATACTTGGTGGCATAAATTTTTAGTCATCTTGTTAATTGTTCATTGTATCTCTTACACTAACCATAAGTGAACATATAACCATTTCATATGTTGATGTTACTTGCTAGTTGTATATAAGTATGTTTATTGTAATTTCTTTTGTATCTAAACTCATGTTTCTTTTTGTATCATTAGATCCCACACCTGAGGCCTTCTCAGTACAAGAGATCTCGATTATCCAGAAACAGGAGGACTGTGAACCGTGCTTATGGCGGAGTTTTGTCAGGCTTTGCTGTTAGAGAAAGGTTAGTTCTTGAGCTCGTTTTGTAACAAATTTTGCTCTTTTTGTTTCAAAGACAAATCTAACTAGTGTTTGTTTTGTTGCTTTTTGTGGCTTGTGTTACAGAATCATCCGTGCTTTCCTTGTTGAGGAGCAAAAGATTGTGAAGAAGGTTTTGAAGCTCCAAAAGGCAAAGGAAAAGGTTGCTCCCAAAAGCTAGATCCTAATAGTTTTGGGTTTTTAAAACATGTTTTATGGCTCTGGTTGCAAGAGGTTGGGAGAAAACATTGTGTACTCATCCAAATTCTTAAGCTTTTTGTCGACTTTTTGTTGCCCTGCTGTTTTTTTCTCTCTTTTATTGCTGAGTTCGCATTCCATATTTCTACTCATCTCCCCGAAGCTTCTTTTGTTTGCTACAATGTGATTTCTGTTACTAATTGTTCAAGACAAAGTAGCCTTAGTAAATCGATACTCATTTGATTGACAATGTACAATGTATATCTCTTTGGTGCTTAAACTACTATCGTGGTGTTAGGGTTTTTCATTTCCGTTATTAATCCTAGTATGTATTTTTACTAGTTTTTTTGTTGATGTATGAATTTTATGTGTTTTAAATAGATAATTATGGGTGAATCAAATTTGTTGATTGATTAAGCATTTAGCTCGTAATAGAAGACTTTATTTGGAAGTTTTATTTGTCAACTTCTCATAGAAGTCTACTGTGTAACATTTTTTTAAAACTCATTTATAGCATATTTATAACGAATCTTTGACATTTTTTTGTTCTAATATGTATTTTTACTAGTGTTTTTGCTGTTGTATGAGTCTGGTGTGTTTTACATCGATAATATTGAGTGAATTAATTTTTTTGATTGACTAGACATTAAGCTCATAATAGAAGACTTTCGGTAGAAGTCTACTACGTACTATTTCATTGAATAATGGTTTGTAATCACGAATGCTAATGGAGTTTGTTCTTGTTTTTCTTACATGAAATGGTTAATCTACATGTTGTTTACGGAATATATTAACCTACCTGTTGTTTACGGAGAATGGATGTTTAAAGACTGGTCGTGGCATTTTGTGGTGGATAATCGCAGAGGGAGAATGTTATTTTTGAGTGATGGTTGTACACACATGATTATATGTTAGACAAGAAAATTGAGTTGGTGGAGTTAACTTATTCATTACCAGATTCATTCATGTAATGCGTTTAAGCACTCTGAACCAGTTTCTATTTGTTATGCACTATGAAGTTATTTTAATGAACCAGTTTCTATTTGTTATGCACTCTAAACCAATTTCTATTTGTTATGCACTCTGAACCAATTATTATTTGTTATGCAATTAAGCACTTTGAACTTGTTTCTTTTGTTTTTGTTGTTATGATGTTAAATCCTAGTCATTACAAAACACCTGCCTTAGAACAATGTTACATCATTTTGTCAAGTTCCATTGATAGGTTACAAAAACTTTCAGCCCTATTAATAGTCACAAAAAATCTCCCACAAAATTTGTCATTACAAACACCTGTTTCAGAACAATGTTACATCATTTTGTCAAGTTCCGGTTTGATGTTGGCATCAGACAAGGTCGATCGTAATGTCATTCCAAGTGCATGGCATTTATGATGGGAAGTGAAGTATGCAGTCATTAAATAAACATGAATGAGAAATCTGTGAATTTGAAGTCTGAAATCGAAGTCTAAAAACGAAGTCTGGAAAACGAAGTCTAAATAATGTCTGTAAACGAAGTCTGAAAAACGAAATTAGAAAACCCATAAATATGAACAAAAATTAGAAAACCCAGAAATATGAATAAAATTAGAAAACCTAGAATTGTTCAATACATTTACAGCATTGTTCAACAGAAAACCCAGAAATATGAAAAAAAAATTACCGGAAAAATCAACAACATTTTTACATTTGAAAAGACAAACCACAAAATCTGGAAAAAAACAAATCTAACTAACAAAAAAAATCACAGTAAATCCACAAATCTGGAAAAAAAAAATCTAACTAACAAAAAAATCAAATCTAATCTATCAAACAAATCAAATCAAATATAACTAACAAACGACAAACAAAAAAATCAGAGAGATGAAGCAAAGATCAAACATCAGTAAAATCAAATCTAACTAACAAACAAAAATCCACGAATCTGAAAAAAAGAGCAAAATCCACAAATCTGAAAAAGAGCAAACTCTATGAATCTGGAAAAAAAGAGAGCAAAATCCACGTTTCAAAGAGATCAACTCCTTCTCCTACAAAAAAAAAAGAAACAATAGTCATTTAGTTACCTAGATAAAAGGAAGAACGCTAGATCTAAACAAGAGAGAGAGAGGCGAGAGAGAGAGAGAGAGAGAGAGAGAGAGAGCGCGCAGAGAGACAAGGGAGAGAGAGAGACCGCCGTTTGAGAGAGGCAAGATTTTCTTACATAATTAGGGTTACTTCCTTTATATATGATGGAGTAAAATTCCCGGTTAGGTAAATTTATTTCAATAGATTTCGGTTTAGCAGACTTCTATATGAAGTCTACTCATAATTCAACTATAACCTATAAATTATTTCTTTGGTTAATCTGATCAAATTTTATGATTTCTTTATTTTTAAAACATCATAACTTAGTATAATAAATTTTTAAAACCTCATAATTTTATAACATAATATTTTTTTTTATTTAAATATAAAATTAAATTACAGAGCATACTTCATAAGAAGTCTACATGACTTCTTATGAAGTCTACTCATAATTAAACTATAACCTATAAATTATTTCCTTGGTTAATATGATCAAATTTTATGAATTTTTGATTTTTAAAACATCATAACTTAGTATAATAAATTTTTAAAACCTCATAATTTTATAACATAATATTTATTTTTTTATTTAAATATAAATTTAAATTACAGAGCAGACTTCATGAGAATTCTACATGTAGACTTCTCATGAAGTCTACTCATAATTCAACTATAACCTATAAATTATTTCTTTGGTTAATCTGATCAAATTTTATGAATTTTTTATTTTTAAAACATCATAATTGAGTATAATAAAATTTTAAAACCTCATAATTTTATAACATAATATTATTTATTTTTATTATTTAAATATAAAATTTAATTACAGAGCAAACTTCATGAGAAGTCTACATGTAGACTTCTATATGAAGTCTACATGCGTCTCAGTGTTATAATCGTAAAACAAGGTTTTTGTTTAGTCATTGAGGAGGTAACTGTAATTTCACTACCCCTACAGGTAGTGAAGTCTACATGTAGACTTCTATATGAAGTCTACCTGCGTCTCAGGGTTATAATCGTAAAAACACGTACAAGGTTTTTGTTTAGTCATTGAGGAGGTAACTGTAATTTCACTACCCCTACAGGTTACCTTTGCTTTAACTCAAATAAAGGGTCTAGTTTTGCTGAAAAAATCAAATTTTATGTTATTTTCAGCAATTCCCCAAAAAAAAAAAGGTTAATAGACAAAGCCAACGTGTGATTGCCAATGGGGTGTTCACAATTTTTACCCTTTTGTGATCTGATCAAGTATCTGAACCTGATCTTTCCTAGTTTCTTGTGTTGGACATTTTCATGAATTCACATTTTCGAAATCTCAATTGGAAAACCTTTGGGTTTGATGTGTGATTAATGTTTTGTGTGTGTGTGTGTAGTATTTTGAACGAGAACACTGTTAATTAAGGTTTTCGGTTGTCATGCTTAAACAAATTTCACTTGCTTTACCTCATTCTGATTTTGAACATCAGAAAGTTATGGGAAAAACAAACCTATTTTTAACATCCCATAGACTATTTTTTTGGGTATGAATGTTAACATGCCATAAACTTGGACTGAGCGTTTTAACCGTACCCGAATCCGAACGCCTAGCCCTACCATAGACTATTTAACTGTATTCTTGGGACAAAGAGATAGTATCGGGAATATATATACACTCGAAGGGACAAATCTTTTATTAAATATTTGTAGCAACTCAACTTGGATAATTTTAAAGTGGTCAAATATTAACTATTGTAGGCTCGTCGTCGATAGTCTAACAAAACCGACGTTACCGACGACGAATAAATTAACCCATCCGGATTATTCTGAAAATCCGATCCTAAAACACAATATATATATTGACGTTTAGATGTGCATATATATTACCTCAGATACGTTCAGTTGCTTCCCACATTAAACAAATCTTCAAAACTCATATCGTAAATCATTCTATTTAAAGAGAGGCTTCATGAACAGATTGAATTTCGAGACATGGGGAAAATGACTTTATAATATATCAAGGCAATTAATTACATATGACAAATATAAATTAATTACTTATGAATTATACTACTTTTTTTTGTTTTTGATCAAAATGACAAAAAGAGCGCGTGAAACATTTGCAAGGCAAAAGTCAAATCTGCTCTAGTTTTTCCCTCATATTTTGTGGGTTTTGGCAAAATATCGAATACCAAAGTATAGAATTTCTCAATAGCTTCTTGCTTTTAGTAAAATCTGGTTGAGGTTTCAAATTTTACAATAACCATTTGTTTTCTTTAATATTTATTCACCACAAGTACCATCAATTTATTTACAACACCGTCAAATAGTAATTAATATATACTAGCTAAAAAAATGAAAAGTGAAACATGAATAGTGACGGTTCAGACAAATAGAATTAATTATTTGAAAGTGATATTTACCTAGTATTCATAAAGCTCTCAACTGGGTGGGTTGTCCGTATGCTAATCCAGTCTAAATCATTACGCACCTAATTATAGTCACGTCCAGGGGCCGATGCAAGTGAGGAATGGGTATTGCATGTGCCCCACACTAATTTTTTTTTTTTTGAGTAATTAATAAAAAAAATATTTAAATGTCTATAATTTAAATATTAATTACAAGATGTGTTCCATACTAAAAAAGTTTTTGGATCCGCCCCTGGTCACGTCCAAATACGAAACGGTTTAAATGGGTTAAATCCAAATTATTATGTGGTCAAAAGCGGATTAGACCAAACAATCATTGGTCAATCTAAATAATTTTTGTTTCAAACACATCACATTCAAAATAAAACTAATTAATTTTATCTTTGATTATTTTTACTAAATGATATTTTACAATTATCGTTAAAATATTATTTTCTTACCAAATATCATTTGTTTACTAAAATAGTATAATTTCACCAAAAACGTAAAAACCACGATTTTCCGCAAAATCCGCAAAATTGCATTTTTCCACTAAAACAATAAAACCGGGGTTTTTTAATCAAAATTTCAAACTCGTGAAATTGCATTTTTCTACCTTACGTACGAATAATTTATTTACAACACCGTCAAATAGCAATAGATACATACTAGCTAAAAAGCGAAAAGTGAGAAATAACGAATGACGGTCCGGACAAATATAATTATTTGAAAGTGATGTTTACCTAGTATTTGGCTAGTAAATTGGTGTCTGCTTTTATACGTAGTTGTCAAACAAATGATGTCTATTAAATTTTACTAAAGAGTTTGAATGGTGAAAGTAGATCATACATTGTGGATCAAGCAAACCGTGTCTCCTATAACTAATTTTCATCATTTTCACACTAAATGATTTAATTTGTTACCGGCATTAAACCATATCGAACTATAGGCCAAATTCTAGGATCAAGATCAATGAGAACACAAAAAGCTAAGTTTCCTCGGTTAAATACCCATTTTGTGTCTTCAAGTTTTTGTGTTGACTCAAATTGTTTTTTTTTACTTCCCAAACGTGTGTACTTGATTTTAGAGCTTTATTAATCCTTTTCTAATTATCTTTTAGTCAATTGTTTATATTAAGTAAATATGAAAAAGAAAAAAATTAGAGTCAAAGTTGAAAGTCTTGAAGCCCAAGCACCCATACCTCTGTCTTGGCAAACATAATGTACGAGTATTAATAATGTCTGTAAGCATCCTTGGCTTTGTCTTTAGAAAACACACACCGAAGTCTTAGTCCCTTTCCACTATTTCCATTCCATGTTTTAATAATAATACATTATTAGAGCTTCATGTGGTGGTCAAATAGCTAATGCTCATCTAATCATGAAAGTTTGAAAATCAGTAGAATTAATCGGTCTGATTGAATCTGGTCTAACCATGGCTAAGAGTCCGATTGGTGACCTAAGAGTGGTACGAGATTTTAATGATTAGAGAGAATGGTAAGTGATTACGAAATAGTTAAAAAAACTATATTTGTTTTTTTTTTCCTTTTTAAATCAAAACAACGCCTTTTTAAATCGTTTTTAAAAATATCCGATAAATCTTTAAAGTCAGCTCGCAAAAATAAAATAAATTTGCATCATGATTTTAGCAGGCTTACCCATATATCGACCCTAATTTTGACAGCCCAGACCGAAATAGCCCATTATATATAATTATTGTCTTTTTTCTTTTGCCCATCACAACATTGTTATTTTGTGCGGATAAAGTCGACTTATTTCGGAAAATAAAAAGTCTCGTATTCGAATTTTTTTACAAAAATATAAGCGCGGACGTTTAAAACTCGAGGGATAAGAGATAAACTAAAATCTTCGAAGGTTTCTTTACGAAAATGGAAAGAGTTTAGTTCTGACATAAAGGCTGGCCAATTCGTTGAATTCTCGATCATGCATACCAAGTCCGAGCAATCAGTCTCAAAGTGCATTAAAAAAACTGTCTTTTTCTTAGGCATTCCATAACCCAGAGAAGACCATCCATCTCATCATGTAAGGCTGAAAGGCTTCTGCGACATCCCTGTTATCCAAAATACTCGTAACCCATATATGTTGTACTTGAAGCACCATCCTATTCCACTAACCGGTCCATGATCGATCCAAAAGATATCTATCTGACAGGTTGGGGTTCGGATGTCCAAGGAAGTAGCCCCCTGGCCAAAAGGTCTTGCGGTGCCACTACCTTCTCTTCATCTTCATTTTGATTCGCGATCTTCCAACTTTCCGCTTCCAGGGTCGCATGTTGAAGTGTGTCTTCCAGAGAAATCTCTTTCCCGTTGAAGTCGTTTCTTGCTTTCCAAATATACCATAATATCCAAGGATATATATCATTTTGAAGTTCTGATAGACCTAGCTCTTATGCTTTCTAAAATAGGAAACTCATATTTTGGTAAATAGAAACATTCGGAAATTTATTTTCCCATTAATGTCATACCGAGCCAGTTGTGGATATTCCATGGAACATTTCTCCTAACCACATGTGATGTAATAGATGGATAGCTTACAAAACAAAAAAAATCGACTAATGTTAGGCATAATTTTGTGCGATCAACGAAAACTCCATATATTTATTTTCCTACCAACAATTGGGATTTTTTTTTGTTTTCTGCGAACTAAAAGAAGAGTTGGAAACTTAATTGGTCATTTACCCTTACTTTGATTAAGCTTGATTTTTTAAACTCCATCTTATGATAGGCACTACGACAATAATTCAAAGAATCAAATACTAAAATGTGAAGAAATTTAGTTAATGACACTTCACTATGTCCCGATTATTAATGATTCAATAAACATCAGATGTTTTGAATGACTTCCTACAAAAAATATGATGAAGTGTTCTGTAAAATTTAACTCTTAACCTTTCAAGAATGACCTCGTAGATTAATAAATAAATAAAACCAGTTTGTTGTACAATAATACATGCCAAGACAAAAAAAACCAAAGTAGAACAACAACTCAATACTGTTTGTTTATATACAAATCTCAAACTCCAGCTAATTCCCTCGTGAGAAAAACAAAAAAAAAAAAGGCAAAATGCAAACCAGTTCTGTTTCTGATTTCAAACTTACATCTCCACGACACAAAGTATCCATTATCCATCCTCAGGCAGGTAAAGAACACTACCAAAATCCACGAAAATCAATCGTCTTTAAATTCTTTAGTCGGGCGTGCTTCCAATCCTCCATCTTCTCTTTTCTCAAGCGAATAAGGCATGTAAGTTCCCAGAATCCGATCCCACATGACAAAGAAAGGCTGAGAGAAATTGTACTTGCTTCCATATAGCTGATGATGCACATCGTGGTAAGCCGAGTTGTTCTTGAAGACCATATGGAATAGATTTCCGGGAAGCCAGAGACCGCAATGGTCGTCCACGGTTTTGATTGTGGCGAAGGAGAAGAAAAAGATGGAAGTTCTTGGAGACATACCAGAGATTAGGAAAGATAAGGCGCCTCCAATTGTATCCAAGAGAAGACCTTCCACTGGATGGTTGTATAAAGCTCCATATGCATACGGGACAATAAGACGGTGGTGTTGAGAGTGGATATGTTTGTATAAGAACTTGTTGTGATGCATATATCGATGCATGAAGTATTGCCATGTGTCAAGGATAATCATGGCCGTCACAAACTGTCTAGCTAGGACCAAAAGGGAGAACTGTTGCGCTTTGTCTGCTTCAGGATCGCTTCCTGTCACCTGTATAGACAACGGAGAAGCATACTTGAAGAGAACAGAAAAGAAGATACTCCAAGGTATTGATGAATCAGTCTATCAGAGGCATGCCAAATAAAAAAAAAATTCAATTTATCAAAAGACATGACTATCAAACCAAGCAGTCCAAGATATTACAAGCACTCAGGATAAGACGAAGGCCAACCAAGAATCCATGAAACTGCGCCACTGATTATAACAGCATTCGTACTATCACCACGTAATAGCTCGTTGGAATTTGCTATTCGAATATCAGAAGCAAGGTTTTCTATTGCTACTAGGCTGTTTGTTGGTTGAGTACAGTTCTCTCATCCTGTAAGCTAATAAGAACCAGAAACTATATCTTCCTCTGCTCTTCTCTGAATCATAATACAATTGAAGAACAGAGGATAAACCCTATTTATACTCATGCTTTCCTCCAACGCTCTAACTATCTCCTCTAACACTGATATATGAACAGTCTGATTTAAGGGTCATGAAAATATCTAAACTTTCCAGATCATGAAAACCATTTCTTCTAGCTTCTTAACTTTAGATTTGGTCAAGGAATGTGCATATTTGACAAATTTTGTGGCCAATATCAAATCATTATTGCAAATTTCTCTTTTTGGGTGGAAGCTACAGCAACACAAAAGATTCGACACTTTTGCTAAACAAATCTTCACCATCCATACACACATAAACGTCAGCATCAGATAGCAAAATTCCCCAACATATCCTAATTCCGTTTGTTACCACTTTTCACTAAACATTAAAAAAACTGATTGAAACTGGAAACTTTACCGTGAACAAGACGATTGCAACAACAGCTTGAACGAGCTGTTGAAGAAGAACCCCTTTTACAACGGACGATTTCGAGACGAGATTCTTCTCTTCTTCCTCGACCTTGGAATGCAATCTGTAACTCTCGAGAGACGAGAGCGCCACGTAAATCCCAGAGTACAACCAGTAAACCAGAATCGGAGCGACAGTACCCAGCAATTCGTCGGAGACAGCAAAACCCATCATCCTTAATTCCTTTATCACAGCTTCAGATCCTTCATCAACCGAACGCAATTTCTGGGTTTTACAAGTGACCAAAAGGGGAAATGATGCGGAAGAAATCGCACAAATTGGGAAGATTCCCAGGAATCAAACCGTGAAAACTTCCAAAAGGTTTGATTTTTATCTACAAATTGATGATTGGGCTCTCGTTAGGGTTTGAGTTGACAAATCAACGAAGGAAACAAAAATGATGGAGAAGACGTGGCTGAATTGTAGTCATTAAAATAAAATAAGTTTATCTGCTGTGTTAGATCTACAGTGAGTCTGCTTACGTGTCGAAATCTGTAGCGACTATAACGTTACGATGGGACTCCTAAAGTTGGATTCTGTAAGCAAATATCTCGTTAAACGTGTTCCCTACCGTATATTATTATTGGATTATTATTGTTTGCGCTGTCTTGGGACAAAACGGCGCCGTATATGTCCGAAGTTGATTTGAAAATTGTAATGACGAATGTTAGAAAGATTTCAACTTTATTAGCTTCACTAATAAACAAATTCCAAACTTTGTAATACCATTTGAGTGATAGGAGTTGGGATTTACGTATTGTTGTACTCTCTCTATAAGCTCTCGATGTTTCTCTCTCTCTCTTCTCTTTAACCGTTGTTACAAAAAAAAATAGAACCAACCTATGGGAATCAGATTTTTATTCTGCTTTTAAAAACAAATTTATGGAAATTAGAGAACTCAATGATAATTAAAAAAGAAAGGTTTAAGACATCATTGTAGAAGAATAGATAATTGATATTCTAAGAGTACAAAATAGAGCTTAGATAATGGGAGAGTTTTTAGTCGCAGAAACAACTTCGAATTCGATCTCAACATTCAACGTGTCTTCCTTGTCCAAGTAAAGCTTCAAAAGTTCAGTTAAAGACACAAACTGAACCCAACCCCACCCCGTACTGTTTGATTCATTGTACCAATTGTGCACTGAAAGAAAATAAAATGTGAAACATGGTTATTAGAGAAAGACGAAACGCCAAATGAATATTACTGTTTCTTAGTTATTAAATAGTGTAGCTGTGTTTTAGAGAATAGTACATTTGCGTGCAAAGTGATTTGATCCAAGTGGGTCTAGAACTCGCACATGTCCTTGCATAAAAACCTTCTTATCACTATCAGCTAAAGACAGAAAAACCGATAACCATTTGTCATCTACACTAGAGTTGCCCTTCAGATACAGTTTTAGAACCCTACGGGACATTAAATAATTATTATGAATTTTTTAACATTCATACCCACGCAAACACACACGTATATGTGTATAAATACCTACTCGATCGTTAGTCCAAAAACAAAGTCTTGCAATATTATATATACTCACCATTTCCTTCCTCCCATTGAAAAACTGTTTGATGTGTATACGTTCTCTTTCAACTCAGAAAAATTCTTAACAGCCCAAGAGAACTTGGGTTGAGGGAGTTTCTCATTAAAAGAGAGGATTTCCCAATTGGTAAGTGGTGGAGCAACAATGACATCAACACCAAACTCACATTGATCTCCCTCAAAGACGTAACCGTTATCAGGGTTATTGAATGTATCATATGGAAGAACATGCGGTAACCCCCACACCGTTTTAAGTGCATTGAACCGCTTTACTTCGACATCTGAATATATATACAAATATATTGCTGATCGAAATATATATTTATGGAGAGAGAAAGAACATGAGATGTATAACTGACCTTGAATAGTAAAGTACTTGTTGTCTTTCTTGTTGTAGACAAAAAAACGGAGTTCCGCAAACACTTCAGTGCTTTTGTCGTCTATTTCCACGTACATGGAAATAAAACCACTACCATTGTCCTTTTCGTTCCCTTTTGGGTGTACGATCAATCTCCTGTTTTTATAAACAACAATATGCATTAGCTTGATATTATAATATGCATTATTTGGGTATTATGATGAATACACGATCCGATCCGTACGTACCAGTTATATCCACCAGAGGGGAAAAGACGAGATTGGTATTTATCATCAGAGAAGGAAGTCGAATTCTCAAGTTGTGAGAAGTTGTGAACCTTGAGGGAATACGAAGATGGAGGATGCTCTCTCCACTTCTCCACGATTTTAGAAACTGCTGCTGAGCTCATTCTATCCGAACGTGCAAGTCTAGAAAACTATAAGTAATTCCATACATATATATATATATGGTAAACCCTAGTTGACTTCTTTGTCCATATACGAGTTGGGCTTTACGGGTTTATGAAAAAGCCCATAAGCGAGGTTAGTTACAAAGTGGAAGCAGAGGAGATAGCTTTGGATAAGTCTTTACTCTCAACGCTTCGATTTGATTTCAGGTTTTGTGCGATTACAATAAGAGATTCAAAGAATAAAATACACAGACTTAGAGTTCCCAAGATCAATCCGACCTTGTTATGTATCGGTGAGAACTTGACCACTATGATAGAAAAGACGACTCCCTCGGTCTCTCTCACACTCTTTCTACACGATATTTTCTGTTAAGCAACAACCATTCTGGTTGAAACAAAAGGACCAAATTTCACCACTACACAACTAAGCAACCCAAACTGCTTAAACTGGAAAGACTGATTGTACAAAGACTAATTCTAACTCCTCGCTATCCCCTAAACTCTCTGAATGCTGAACAAGCCTGAAGACGCTCTGATCCATACCAAGTTAATGGTCGTGCAAGTAGTTAAGAGTTGCTGCCTCCAAGGTTTACGCTCTCTACCAGAAAAGACGTGTCCAGGATTGTTCACCGGTTGAGTCTGATTCACTACCCAATTCGTCATCATAACTATCAGCGGGAAGCAACTTGATTCGGTCAGCATGCTCAATTAACCAATCACTGAATCCTGGAGAAGCTGCAAGTCCTGCCATTGCTTCCCTCGTCGTTTCTTGTGTCAACTCTTCATACTCTTCCTTTGACAACTTCTTCCGGTTTGGCGTCCTGTGGTATGTAGAATAGTAATCCTGTCTTTCAATCGGCATTCTCCAGCCAACTGAAGATGGTGACATCACATGTTTAACACCTGTGGCTGAGGAAAAACCAAGAAATAAGCTGTAACAAGAGAGACTTTCCCTTAAGACCAACAATGTAAAAGCATATTAAATCATACCGTTAGAAGGAGAGCCGGAAGATGAAGGTACACTCCGCGCACTGTTCCATAGTCCACCTCCAGGGCGGCTAAGGAATTCAGCTCGTCCATGCATTGGACGTCCCTTACCAGCAGAGGCCAGCCAATGACTTTGAACCACAACGCTTTTCCTGCGTAAGTGCAACATTGTTCTGTAAAAAGCTCAATCACAAGCTATGCAATAGCTGACTTCAGTCTCAAAGACCGAGCAAGCTTTCCACCACTAGAAAAATTGATCCAAAAAGAGATGCCAGGTGAACTTACATATACCTATTGTGAATTATTTTGCTGACAAGAAAACAGAGCAAGCTAGCTGAAACGAAAGCTCCCATCGCCAAAGGGGTATCCAGAGTGCTCTGAAGTAAAAGAGACGGTAACACATTAGACTGTTATTATAACACTTAAATTTACCAGAACATACGCAATAAAACCATGCATTTTTACCTGGAAAATAAATGTGGCGGCAACAGAACGCATCGCCCATTTCACAAATTGGGCAACACTGGCATCCACACCTCCATCTTCCGAAACAACAAACTTCCTCACCGTCCAGAATCCGAAAGCAGCTCCTGTAATGCCTATTCCCACGAGCACGAGTATTGCAACCTGAGTGGAAAATCAAGTAGCATTTGTTATGCTTATGCTACATGCAAATTAACTAGCTTGCAATAGGCAACAGTCCCAGAATGTATCAATTTCCAGACCACATTAACTGAAATCAATTTGGAAAACATTGTTCTCTTTACTTTATCAAAAGAGCCCCTACAGTCCCATCTGAAAAGAGAGGAACTATGAAAGAAAGATTGAGAGAAATAGAGTTTGTAGTTTTCTGCAGAAGCAGGGACAATGACTTACTGGATTATACATGTCGTCACTCAGCCCGAAATTGACAAGAATCATGTTCACCATCATCGAGAATTGATGTAGAATGAATGATCCAGCCCCTACCTGCAACAGTAATTTCAAAGTAAGCACTTTTTTATGTAACTGATTGCTCGGAAAAAACAGAAGCGAATGCGGTTAGTAAAACATACTCACCACGGATCCATAGATTGCAAGATACATGACATTTTTCCTCCCAGTAGGCAATAGCCTCATAACCTGCAAATAATTTATTAAAGAAACAATATCTTAACATAACAATTCAGCGATACAAAAGAAAAAGTAAACTCCTTTCAACAATTCATCTCACGTTCTACTTTAGAGTGGCATTTTTAGTTTTAGTATCATGATCAGAAAAAAAAATCTACACTTTAGTGGACTGAGAATAATTTACCTGGAAAATAATAATCAGAACAACGAGGAAAACCCCAACAGCCATAGAGCTGGTGTAGTAAAATGGAAGCCAGCTGCTGACAACTGGTGCTACCAAGATCACGACCAGTCCAGCCACAAGACAAAGAATGCGCCATCGCTGAAAATCTGCAGAAAAGAAAACAAAACCAGAAAGTGAAAAATAGTCACTAAAGCCAAGATATGGAATGGGAAAAAGTCTCCAACGACGACAGACATAGAGAGTGATAAGAATGTGGTATTTAAAGAAACCCACATCGGATATGAGGGGAACAAATCGAAGCCTTATAAAACCGGGCACCTAACTCCTATCAATTGATAGGCTTTGATTTGTACCCCTCCTATCTGATGTGGGATTCTTAAAATACCACATGCTTATAAGAGAGAGAGAAAGAACAAGTAGCAACCTTCTGCAACAGAGATGGTAATTGAACCAGAAGATTCACCACTGAACTTCACATCAATGTATTGCTTATCATATGGGGACATGACAGTGCTCCAGAGCCCCCTCTGAAGATTTTTCCAATTAGCTTTCTCACACTGGCACATTCCAAGTGAAGCATTCCTGAAAAGACCATAGTAGAACGGTGAAACAAGGCTCCAAACTGACTTCTTATTAACGTATGAAAACTAGAAAACATGGATAGAAAAACTACTGCACTTACCGGTGAACACAAACCTGAATTTTGCTCTGTAGCCTCTCTGGGACAGTTACTAATGGAGCCAATTTTACCCTCAAGGAGTGGGCATATTTCACTAGTTTGGTTCTCGAATAGCCAGAAACGTGGATACGCTCACACCAAGTAAGGCTGACATTGAGAGCTGGATGGTCAGGACCAACACCTGAGATTTGGAATCCATATGTCAATACCAAAATAAGCAAAACTGCGAAACATATACACAACCTATACAAAGGAATGTCAAGCAACTATGTAGGGGAATCATAAACATAAAAATGTTCAGGCTTTCTGCCAACTATAAAAACTCGGTCAGCTATGTCCTAAAAACATATACACAAGCTGATAGCATTTTGCCATCAATACAAGCATGAAGATGTGAAAAGAAAACATGAGAATTAGCGGATATAATTGCTTTTTTTGGTTCACAATTTAAACTAATTGATCCGAAATAAGGAACACTGAGGTTGCATCTCCCACAAAATCACCCAGGGAACTTCAAAGTTTCAAACCCTAGTTTTAATGATTGCTTTATAACTAAATTCTTCCCAAGACAATGCACAATTAGCAAATAAAGATTTCGAAAATTGTTTAATGGTCACAGAATAGATTCTTCCGCTTACCCTAAGTTACGAAAAATCAAAGTAACGGATTCAAATAAGCGATTTAAGTGAAGTAAAGAGCAAAACACGATTTGAGCAGAGAAGGAGATCGCAAGAGCCATGAAGTAATCAGTAACAGGTCGCAATACCTTTGAGCGCCGAAGAGTCCGATGCGACCAAGGAGGACAAGAGAAAGAAGACAACAAGAGGAAGGAGAAAACAGATTCGATGATGAAGATAAGAAGAAGAAGACGAAGCCATTATTGCCCCCTTCACTTTCTCTCTCTGTGTATATTCCCACCGCCGCGAAAGGAAGACGGAACCATGAGAAGCGCGCAATATTTAAGCTTTAGCAGTCTTTGCGTTTTGTGCGCGTAGCGTTGTATCAAAGTGCAGAGAGTTGGTTTAGAGATATTAGAGTCTCGGTTTAGTTAAATTAATTGTGAGTATTGGTTTACTTTGGTACAAGTCAAATTAGTTAAACCTGTATTTGTTACACGGGTTTAATTATTAGCCTGGCAAAAGTTGTCATTTTTTTTTTTTATCCAAGCATACATGTTCATTTTTCATTTTTCATTGATCCAATTCTTTTTTTATATAAATTTAATTATTTAATTTAAAAAAAAATGAGATACTCAAAAACAAAAATTGAGATATTTCAAGTCTACGTGGTCATTTTTTATTGGTCCAGTTCTTTTTTTTTGTATAAATTTAATTATTTAATTTTTTTTAAAAATTAATATTGTATTCTCACCATTGACCATGGCATTGAGGTTGCTCTCATTTGCTTTACTTTGGGAAATCGAGGCTGCTCTATCTAAATTTCTTCAAGGTTCCTGAAACGAACAAAATCTGATCCATACATGGCCCAATAGCTAATTTAGCACCACACACATCAAAATTAGAAACGTAACTTGAATCAATAGAAAAGCCCAACATTGGTTAGTTTAGTAAATGAAATAGCCCAAAGTTACAAATAGGGCCAACATTGGAGGTTAACCCGAGCTCCGTCTCTTCTTTTCAAAACGAAAACCGAACCGAAATTGAAAAACCTAATCCTTTTCTACATTGGTTTATTATTCGTTTGCGTTGAAATAACGCCCGCGTCAAAACAACGCTTCTTACTTGTTTCCATAATTCGTCGAGTGATTTCACTATTTAAACTTAAATTTTGTTTTGATTTGATTCCTGCGACTTCGATTAATCTTTTCGCTTTTACTTCCCAGACAAATTGATTGGTAAATCGCTTTTTCTCTTTTCGAATCTTCACTTTTGTCAAATTTGTAGTTTTTGGGTTGCTCTGTTTTGTTTGTAGATTGTAATATTTTGTTTGAAATTATGTAGCCGAACCATGTCCCTTGAGTTTTGTCCGGAGAGACCTTTGTTTGGCGGTGCAATTTCCAGCGCCTTCCCTCAAAGATTCCAGGTCTGTCTCAACAATCCTTTCTTCTTTTTCTTTTTTTTGCTGCTAATTCGCTGTTCTAAATCAACGACGATTATTCAGGATGCGAGTAATATCCGACAAGTTCCAGATCATCAGGTTAGATTCCTCATAATTTTGCATTATTGTTAGAAAAGATCGTTCGTAATCGTATAGAAGAATCTCTAATGTAGTTTTAAATTATTGGGCTTTGCAGGAATTGTTTGTGGATCCTTCAAGGGATGAGAGTTTGATATTTGAGCTTTTGGATTTCAAGACTGAGGTTGGTGACAATGGCAGTGCTTCTTGGTTCCTTGAAGATCTTGCTCGTCAGCAAGATGCCGAAGCTTTCAAGGTAACCACTAGACTTCTCCTTGTTTTATGTTTTCAAAACGAATCAAGGTTCAATTTTTCTTGTGTTTTTGAGGCTAGACTAGACCCTCTATTGTCAAGATTCAAGATTCTAAGATCAAGCCTTACTTTTGGGATCATAAAGTTATGCAGAGTTTGGTTTTTTTTACTATATATCCTTGAGGATTGTTGTATTTGCATACCCTGGAAACTATTTTTATGATCCAAGACAATGTAGTAATCGTGTCATGTAATTTCAGTTGATTGAGCAATCAGAGGTCGTTGAGGCGCCTGGACTGTCTTTTAGAAACATCCCTGCTGCTGTGACAACTGCTGTTGGAGAGATGGTAGTTTCATTCACTTTTTGTTTGCTCGGTATGGTTTCCTCTTTTGTTTTTTTGTTCTAATAACGATGACTACAGGCTATATCTAAAGGAAGACAGGGAAGAGAAGCACAAAACCTAGTGAGGGTAATTAAGTTTTTCCTTCTTCTGTCCTTTTTTCCATATTGTGGTTCCTTTTTTTTCAACTGGTCTATATATGATGATTTCCTTCCTCTGCAGGTATATGTGGCAAATCTTCGTCTTAAGGGAGTTGAAACAGATGCCTTAGTGACTGCATATGAACCTATTCTCATCAAGTAAGTCCCAGAAACGTTAACCCATGAATATGAACTATTTTGATACAGAAGTGGAAAATCCAAAGCCTTGTTGTTGTTGTTCGACGTTGTCTATGGTCTCATGTGTTTGCATTTTCTGGCAGCCCTCTGAGCGAAAGCGCGAATGCTGTAGGAGCCGGTTTAGCTGTGCCAGCTTCACAATCTGGAATAATGCCAATGTGTGATGTCATTAAACAATCACTATCTACCTTCAAAGTCTATGACTGGAGTCTTTTCGGCTCTTCCTCAGCTTGAGTGTATGCTTCATCAGCCAAAACGAAAGCCAATTGGTTTTATTATGTCGGTTTCGGTTTTTAATTTTGAAGTTCATTTATTTTGGTTCAGATAGCTTCTCAAGTGGTTTGAGTCTTTGAGACCTTAGGTCTAGAGTTCTTCTATTTGAGCATTGTTTTTGTTTTTGATATCTAGCTTTTGATTAATAAAACGAGTTTATCCTCAAATCCCTTGAATTCGATATCGAACAGACATCATTTCTCATGAAGCTCTTTGAAATTTTGATCATATATTGTATTTTCTCTCTATGATATGTTTCTTCACAAAATGTTGAACTCTTAAAGAAAAACAGAAGGCAAATAATTAAGTGAGAAGAAAAAAATAGGGAATCCAAGAATTAATGTTAAACGGAACTTTTCAACAAACCTATTAGCTTTGTGTTTCTAATTGCATCAATAAATAACATATATTTATCTGTTTGAAACTACGAAGTACATAATTACGTCATCGGGGGTTAATAATAATAATAATAGGCACGTAATTTGTCTTGTAAAATTTCTATCAATTGAAAAGAGAATTGATTTACAAATATGGCCAACTAGAGCAATTTATCGATCAAAAAAAAAAAAATTTGAAAATAACTATAATTCAATTGATTCTTTTTCATGGGTTGGTCCTTCCTTTCTAGATGGTAGGAGCGTAACCATTTATAATTTATTAGGCTTGAATTAGGAAATAGTTAGGTCTCGATCGAAGAATCTTGTAATAAGTCCCATCAAAGCCCTCATAGGTGTCTGTTAAAAAAGCTTTTGATATTGTTTCAATTCTCTATTCTAATCAAGTGACGTCTTGTCGGAAAAACCAATGAAGCAAGAGGTAGATCACTAGGCTCTAGTCTAGTCTATAGTGAAGTTATAACAAAAAATTATACTAGTGTTATTCAATAATTATACATCACATCACGAGTGGATTTTCTTAAACTATTTTGGGGTTGAAATGTAGTATTCTTATCTTTATTGGCCAAGACAAGTAACAACGAATCAAAAATACAAAACCTTAAACATGCAAAAGCTGAACTTGGGCAAACAAACCACCTAATGATTGATTTTTAAATAAAATAAAATTTTAGCAAAATTATAATGACAACAATTTTATTTTTTCATCTGACAACAATTTTTCTTTTTTGACGCTGGGCTAGGCCCATGCATGTCTCTAATGCGATCCAAAAGTGAACATGTAGAAATGAGTGCGTAAGAGAGAACCATTATCTATTGTTTTGAATTTTGTATGATGATGATGATGATGATGATGATGAATTGGGTTCCTCCTTCCTATCATCATCGGGTTCCTCCTTCCTTTTTAGTTCAAAGCTCTTATACCAATTGTTTTGGTTTACTTACCTCCTTTTTGTAATTAGGCCGTAAGGTCGAACCGTCCTCTGGTACAGTTTTCTTGGGAAGATCGATACTTAACCGTTAAAACCGAGAATCATCATTATTCAAGTGCATGAAACATGATCATAAATATTCGATTCCGTCCCAATTTTTTTCATGACCATAAACATGATCATGAAACATTATTCAAGTGCATGAAACATGATCATAAACACGATCATAAATATACCAATTGTTTTGGTTTACTTACCTCCTTTTTGTAATTAGGCCGTAAGAGCATCTGATGAGGACATCGAGACTAACTTAGAAGATTCATCACAAGCACAACAAGAAGTCCAAGACATGACAACAATGAGGGAACCACCAAGAACAAGATCAGGAACTAGAAGACTTAGAGAGCTATTCAACAAAACAATTCAAGGTTTCATGGACCAAGAAAGCTCTAACAAGTCAGCAACAGCAACAAAGGCCCAAAGAGAGTCTAACAAAGATCAGAAGATGATCTTCTTAATTCAGCCCATCTAGGCCCAACTCTCTCTCTTTAATCTCGACCAAGCAGGTATTATGTCAATTATATACTTGTGTTTGTTTTGTGTTTTTGCAGGCCCAACTCTCAGCAATAAAACCTTAGGTTATTTTCATGTTTCATTTATGTTATTCTTAGCTTGTAATAGGCGATTTATTTCATTCTGTTTTAGGACTATAGGTTAGTATTTGTATTAGGGTTTTCGCCCTAGAAGGCATCAGCTGCACGAACCCCTTTATAAGGTTCCTTTAGCAGCAGTGTATCTTTACCTTTTTATGATATAAACAACGTATTCTCCTCTCTGAAATCTCTGTGTGAAACTGAGCTTTCAAACTTTGATCTGCTTTCCTTGTGAGTGATATCAAGGCGACTAGATTGAATCTGTCTTATCACAAGATCGATCATATCTTGTGTGGCGACCCTCGATCCCCATTCATCACCATCTCATCACGTTCATACTCCCTTGATCCGATCCACAAGCCTCAGCTGTGCCATCGGCTCTATCATCATATCCAATCCGCAATCCCCTTCATCACGCATTCCTTGTTGTTCACAAAGGCCGAGACTTGAGTCCACCCTTTGTCACGCTTCCGTTCGTACATCATCTTGGTATCAGAGCTTAAAACGCTCCTATATCAGGCTAAGATCGCAAAACTCTATCTGTTCTGTGTCGATCTGCTTGTTTTCTTTGTTCATTGTTTGGCTAAGATCGCACGATCTCTGTTTCTGTGTCGATCTGCTTGTTATTTTCTTTGTCAGCGTTTTAGGTTAATTGTTATTCAGCTAGTGTGTAGATCTGTTGTTAGTTGTTAATCCTATCTAGAATCGAAAAATCAAAAAAAAAAAAAAAAAAATTAGGTCGCCTAGTTCCTAAATCGAGTAGGAGATTGTTTTGTTTTCCCAATTCTATTAGGATTCGCGATTGTTTCCTAGTTCTAGTTGGATTTCGATCAACTTCCTTTTACCTGACTCGAGTAGGAATTCGATTGTTGCTTGCTGCAGACTTTGATTTATTACCTTTAGATCGTTTGTTGCTAGCTTTTAATTCACGTCACCATAGGGTTAGTAATTCTTTTGCGATTTATTTTACTGATCATATCTCTTCTGTTCCCTAGGCACTTGATCGTTTGTTTAAGTGTGTGCAGAGACAAGGAGACGATGGCAGGACTAGAGGCCGACCCCAATGCAGTGATCCTAGAGGCTCTACAGGCTATGAAGAACGACCTAGCTGCACAAATAGGTCGCATTGAGCAGAGAGTAGGTCGCTTGGAGGTTCTTCCAGAAGCTGAACAATCTGATAATGAAGGAAGTGATCACACCATTAATGCACCAGCAAGAAGGAACCAGAATGCTCAAAACCGCCATGATAATCAGCCTCAAGATCGCCATAACAACCAGCAGCAAAACAGAGAGGTAAACAGAGTTGTTGTTAAGGATTTGAAGCTAACTATCCCTACTTTTGCAGGGAGAGTTAATCCGCAGGCTTATCTAGATTGGGAGAGGAGAATGGAGTATATCTTCGATTACTATGAGTATGATGATCAGAAGAAGATAGCTCTTGCTTCAGCTCAACTCACAGATCACGCCTTGTCTTGGTGGGATCGAGAGCTTCAAGACAGAAGAAGAAACAACTTCGAACCTATTGCTACTTGGACTGCGATGAAGTACAATTTCAGAAAACGTTTTGTTCCTCCACATTACCGCAGGGAGATGCAGAAGCAGTTTCGGCAGTTAGCTCAAAGAAACAGAAGTGTAGAAGAATACTATGAAGAGTTTGAGCAACTAAGAAACAGAATGGCGTTAGATGAAGATGAAGAAGTCCTTATGGGACACTTCATTGATGGACTCAATGACCGCATTGCCAGAAAGGTACAACGTCAACCTTGCCATGATTTAAATGACTTGTTACATGCTGCTGTACAGGCAGAACATGGAATCAAACAACAGACCGCAGCAACATCTCGTTCTAGACCTAATCAATGGTCTGCACCAACATCAAGGAGCCAAGGGAATGCACCTCATTCCAATAGCTATGACAGAGGTAAGGCTGTTACCAACAATGCAAGCAATGTCCAGGAGAAGAAGCTTGCAAATGAGGGTCCTAGAAACAACCGACCAGAAGCAGGTAAGTCCTCTAATCCAGTTACACGAGCTAGGGACATAACCTGTTTCAAATGTCAGGGAAAGGGACATTATGCAAGAGAATGCCCAAACCAGAGAGTGATGATCCTCACACAAGATGGGGGATACGAATCACAAGAAGAAGAAGAAGTCTTAGAAGTTGCTGATTCAGAAGAAGAAATTGCTTATCCAGAGACTGGAGACATGCTAGTAGTATGCCGAGCATTAAGTGCCTTGAGTGAACCAGACACCATTCAAAGAGAGAACCTCTTCTTCACACGCTGTTCAATCCAAAACAAGGTTTGCAGTTTGATTATTGATGGGGGATCCTGTACTAATGCTGCTAGTCGTATACTTGTTGATAAGTTAGGTCTAAAAACAACTCCACATCCGAGACCATATCGACTAAGATGGTTAGATTCCAATACCGAGATCAGAATCAAAGAACAAGCCAAAATACCATTCAAGATTGGTAAGTATGAAGATGAAGTATGCTGCGACATTGTCCCTATGCAAGTAGGACATCTCCTGTTAGGACGTCCATGGCAGTTTGATCGAGAAGTGACACACAATGGGCGTACCAATATCCATTCATTCACATTCCATAACCGTAAGTTTCAGCTTACTCCCTTGTCACCACAAGAAGTACACGAAATGCAAGTTAAATTTGCTACTGATGCTAAGGTAAGTAAGACTAATCTCTATATTACACCTAGTATTGTTAGTAAAGCTTTAGAACATCAAGAAACAGTGCTACTAATGGTATTTCGAGATTCTTGTCTTACAGGGACAAAAGAAGTAGTACTGCCCCAGGAGATTGTATCTATGCTTAACAGGTTCAAAGATGTGTTTCCTGAAGAGATACCAGCTGGATTACCACCAATAAGAGGCATAGAACACCAGATTGATCTAGTTCCAGGCGCTGCGTTGCCTAATAGACCAGCTTACAGGGTGAATCCTACGGAAGCTAAGGAACTAGAGAAACAAGTACAGGATTTAATGGAGAAAGGATATATCAGAGAAAGTCTCAGCCCCTGTGCCGTCCCAGTTCTGTTGGTTCCAAAGAAGGATGGAACATGGAGAATGTGTGTAGATTGTAGAGCAATCAACAACATAACCATCAAATACCGCCATCCTATTCCCAGGTTAGATGATATGCTTGATGAGTTATCTGGTTCTAATGTGTTTTCAAAGATTGATCTCAGGAGTGGATATCATCAAGTGAGAATGAAAGAAGGAGACGAATGGAAGACTGCCTTCAAGACCAAGCATGGTTTGTACGAATGGCTAGTCATGCCTTTTGGTCTCACCAATGCTCCAAGCACATTCATGAGGTTAATGAACCATGTTTTAAGGGCATACATCAGTAAGTTTGTAGTAGTATATTTTGATGATATACTTATCTACAGTAAGTCGTTTTCAGAGCATTTACAACATCTTGAACTAGTTATCGAAACACTTCGAAAAGAGGGTCTATACGGCAATCTCAAGAAGTGCTCTTTTGGTACTAATGAAGTTGTTTTCTTAGGATTTGTTGTGAGTTCTCAGGGATTACAGGTTGATCAAGAGAAGATCAGGGCAATACAAGAATGGCCCGTACCAACCAGCATAGGACATGTTCGAAGTTTTCATGGCTTAGCTAGCTTCTACAGACGGTTTGTTAAAGACTTTAGTACTGTAGCTGCTCCTCTTACTGCTGTGATCAAGAAGGATGTTGCCTTTAGATGGGGACCGGCTCAGGAAGAAGCTTTCAATACCCTTAAATCTCGTTTAACACATGCCCCTGTTCTAGTTTTACCTGATTTTAACAAGACTTTTGAGATTGAATGTGATGCTTCAGGATTAGGTATTGGCGCTGTGTTGACTCAAGGAGGACGCCCAGTAGCTTACTTCAGTGAGAAACTAAGTGGAGCCAGCCTGAACTATCCTATCTATGACAAAGAATTCTATGCACTAGTTAGATCGCTTGAGACATGGCAACACTATCTGCTATCAAAGGAGTTCGTCATCAATACTGATCATGAGACTTTGAAGTATCTTAGAGGGCAAACTACACTAAAGAGACGCCATGCTAAGTGGATGGAGTTTGTGGAATCATTCCCATACATCATCAAGTATAAGAAAGGCAAAGAGAACGTAGTAGCAGATGCACTATCCAGAAGATACTTGTTGATTTCGACAATGGAAGCTAAAGTTCTAGGATTTGAACTACTCAAAGAAGCTTATAAAGACGATCCAGACTTCAGTTCTATTTATCAGAGCTGCACACTCACACCAACAGGTTCCTACTATCTCCATAATGAATATCTTTTTAGAGAGAAACGTTTGTGCATTCCACAGGGATCTATGAGGGAGTTACTGATCAAAGAAGCACATGGAGGAGGGCTCATGGGACATTTCGGAGTAGACAAGACACTTGCTGTCCTAGTTGAGCATTTCTTTTGGCCTCACCTCAAGAAAGATGTGGAAAACATCTGTTCTAAGTGCGTGACATGTAACAAAGCCAAATCCAGGTCACATCCTCATGGTTTATATATGCCACTTCCTATTCCCACAATGCCTTGGATAGATATCAGCATGGATTTTGTTCTAGGCTTACCCAAAATCCGAGGAAAGGATTCTATTTTTGTTGTTGTAGACAGGTTCTCAAAGATGGCACACTTCATTCCCTGTGCTAAAACAAATGATGCTACGCAAACAGCAAGCCTCTTCTTTAGAGAAGTAGTACGCTTACATGGAATTCCAAGAACCATAGTTTCAGATCGTGATACAAAGTTCCTAAGCCATTTCTGGAGAGTACTATGGAGGAAACTAGGAACCAAGTTACTTTTCTCAACAACTTGCCATCCACAAACTGATGGCCAAACAGAGGTAGTAAACAGAACACTCTCCACTCTCTTAAGAGCCACGGTTGGTAAGAATTTTCGAAATTGGTTGGATTGCATTCCTTTTGTTGAGTTTGCTTATAATCATGCAAAACACTCTGCTACTAAGCTGTCACCTTTTGAGATTGTTTATGGTTTTCAGCCAGATACACCTTTAGATCTTGTTCCCTTGCCGCCATTAGATGTCACTAATCAGGATGGAGAAACCAAAGCAGAAGTGATCAAGAAGCTACATCAAAAGGTGAAGGAGAACATTGCGCAGAAAACGGCCAAGTACAAAGAAGCTGCAGACAGAGGACGAAAGGAACTCATATTTAATCCAGGAGATTGGGTTTGGGTTCATATGAGAACTGAGAGGTTTCCAAACCAGAGGAAACACAAGCTTGCACCAAGAGGAGCTGGACCATTCCGAGTACTAGAAAGAATCAACAACAATGCCTACAAGCTAGACCTTCCAGGTGAGTTAACTATTTCACCAGTGTTCAATGTTTCTGACTTGCTTCCTTACAATGCAGATGATGGAGTTCTGAGGTCAGAACCTTCTCAAGAGGGAGGGAATGATGAGGACATCGAGACTAACTTAGAAGATTCATCACAAGCACAACAAGAAGTCCAAGACATGACAACAATGAGGGAACCACCAAGAACAAGATCAGGAACTAGAAGACTTAGAGAGCTATTCAACAAAACAATTCAAGGTTTCATGGACCAAGAAAGCTCTAACAAGTCAGCAACAGCAACAAAGGCCCAAAGAGAGTCTAACAAAGATCAGAAGATGATCTTCTTAATTCAGCCCATCTAGGCCCAACTCTCTCTCTTTAATCTCGACCAAGCAGGTATTATGTCAATTATATACTTGTGTTTGTTTTGTGTTTTTGCAGGCCCAACTCTCAGCAATAAAACCTTAGGTTATTTTCATGTTTCATTTATGTTATTCTTAGCTTGTAATAGGCGATTTATTTCATTCTGTTTTAGGACTATAGGTTAGTATTTGTATTAGGGTTTTCGCCCTAGAAGGCATCAGCTGCACGAACCCCTTTATAAGGTTCCTTTAGCAGCAGTGTATCTTTACCTTTTTATGATATAAACAACGTATTCTCCTCTCTGAAATCTCTGTGTGAAACTGAGCTTTCAAACTTTGATCTGCTTTCCTTGTGAGTGATATCAAGGCGACTAGATTGAATCTGTCTTATCACAAGATCGATCATATCTTGTGTGGCGACCCTCGATCCCCATTCATCACCATCTCATCACGTTCATACTCCCTTGATCCGATCCACAAGCCTCAGCTGTGCCATCGGCTCTATCATCATATCCAATCCGCAATCCCCTTCATCACGCATTCCTTGTTGTTCACAAAGGCCGAGACTTGAGTCCACCCTTTGTCACGCTTCCGTTCGTAATGATGAGGACATCGAGACTAACTTAGAAGATTCATCACAAGCACAACAAGAAGTCCAAGACATGACAACAATGAGGGAACCACCAAGAACAAGATCAGGAACTAGAAGACTTAGAGAGCTATTCAACAAAACAATTCAAGGTTTCATGGACCAAGAAAGCTCTAACAAGTCAGCAACAGCAACAAAGGCCCAAAGAGAGTCTAACAAAGATCAGAAGATGATCTTCTTAATTCAGCCCATCTAGGCCCAACTCTCTCTCTTTAATCTCGACCAAGCAGGTATTATGTCAATTATATACTTGTGTTTGTTTTGTGTTTTTGCAGGCCCAACTCTCAGCAATAAAACCTTAGGTTATTTTCATGTTTCATTTATGTTATTCTTAGCTTGTAATAGGCGATTTATTTCATTCTGTTTTAGGACTATAGGTTAGTATTTGTATTAGGGTTTTCGCCCTAGAAGGCATCAGCTGCACGAACCCCTTTATAAGGTTCCTTTAGCAGCAGTGTATCTTTACCTTTTTATGATATAAACAACGTATTCTCCTCTCTGAAATCTCTGTGTGAAACTGAGCTTTCAAACTTTGATCTGCTTTCCTTGTGAGTGATATCAAGGCGACTAGATTGAATCTGTCTTATCACAAGATCGATCATATCTTGTGTGGCGACCCTCGATCCCCATTCATCACCATCTCATCACGTTCATACTCCCTTGATCCGATCCACAAGCCTCAGCTGTGCCATCGGCTCTATCATCATATCCAATCCGCAATCCCCTTCATCACGCATTCCTTGTTGTTCACAAAGGCCGAGACTTGAGTCCACCCTTTGTCACGCTTCCGTTCGTACATCAGCATCATTATTGGGGGTTCTTAACCCAAAAAATAAATAAATAAATAAATAAAATTATGAACAGTGTAAGAACCGGTTCTTAAATAAGAGTTTTAAGAACCGGTTCTTAAGGGGGTTTTTACACTATTCTTAGCCACGTGTCAACTCCTAATTCGCCGATTTTTTTTTTTTGCCAATTTTTTTTTAAAACTTTTTCTTAAGTTTAACTTAAAAAAAAATTCTTACCTTTTAAAAAAAAAAAATTTCTTAACTTCAACTTTAAAATTCTAAACTTTTTTTTACATATTAATGAATTAAAATCTTTACATAATGAATTTGAATATTTACATATTAAACTTTTTTTTACATATTAATGAATTGGAATCATTCGGTGGGTGAACATGAAGCGATTCATAGACAAGATCAGAAAAAACCAAATTGAGCGTTCTTTTGCATTTTTTTTTCAAAATCTATGTTTAAAATGTTATGTTTTTATGTCAATTATGTTTAATTAAAAAATAAACTCTATTTAAAATAAAACAAAATTATTAATTTTTTTTAAGAACCCCTAATAGGGTTCTACCAATAAAACAGCAAAAACAGAAGTTTCTTAACGGAGTTTCTTAACTTCAAATTTATAATTAAATATTAGTTAAGAAATTCATTTGGGTTTCTCCCAATAATGATGCTCTAAGAGCATCCCCGTCAAGAGGTTCTCAAAGGGTATCTCACCATTAAAATAATATTAAAAAAGAAAAAGGAAGAGAGAGGTGAGGATCGGTTCTCATTTGAGAATTTTTGAGATATCCATGAGAACCTCTCTTTACACTTGTCTCTTTTTTATTGGTTTATTTCTTTGTTTTAAATTAAAATTTAATTATATAATTCAACCACAATAAAATATTATTTTATTGTTGAGATACCCAAATGGGTATCTAAACCAATGGAGATGTTTTAAGGTCGAACCGTCCTCTGGTACAGTTTTCTTGGGAAGATCGATACTTAACCGTTAAAACCGAGAATCATCATTATTCAAGTGCATGGAAACATGATCAAATATTCATTTTTATTGGTATAAACCGTATAGACTATAGTCCTAACCCAAACTAATCTCTGAGATATATAGAAAATCGAATAATTTTGTCACTTAAAACGTTTACCGTGGCAAAGAAAGATCTCAATGATTTTCCAATTAAGATCGTGGGATTCGATCTCTAACCTAAACTCATATGTCGAGTCCTCTTTCATTCGAAAAAACTAGTGAACCACACGCTAGATCTTGGTTAATTTTCATTCTTTTCTTACATCAAATATACCTTTTTATTATATAAAAAATGTCACATATATAATTACACGCATTCTACAAAACTTGTCCGATTGACTTTTCTTACCTTTTTTTAAAGAGGATGGAGATGCTTTTAAGGATCGAGGATGACGTCAGCCCTAGTAGAAATCGGGAAACGAGAGATACCGACGTCGGAGAGTGACGTAGCATTGTCAGCCTAGCTCACGCACCAACTCCGCCATGGACCTCTTTTCCAGTTTCCACTAAATAAACTTGTCTCACATACATTTCAGATTTTCGAATATACGTACAAAAGCTTCAACCGTATTTTCAATTCTACACAGCTTTTAAAGTTAGAAATGTATTATGGTTACATTATGTGTTTTTATGGAGATACACGTCGATCGAGAAGAAAAGAAAAAATGCCGTTTTGTGAATATTTGCCGACACGGATGTTGATAGGCTTCTGGGTGGTGTGTGTGACCACACAGTTTTGTATAACTAAATTTATAAGATTATTACAAAGGAAAATTTTCTAAATTTCTCTAATATTATTTAAGAAAACATTTTTGAAAATGAAATTTTTTTAGATAAGTTCGTAGACTAACCACAAAACTAAAGTCATTAAACGATGCATAATAGAGTTATGTTTTCAAGATTATATGTTTTACGGGCTAGTCCGAATAATATTTTAGTACACTGCAAAACGGGTTAAATAGACAAATTATTCCGTTTAACAACTCTATTTATAACCATGAGTTATACATATTATAAAATTCAAATAAAATTAAAAAATTTAAATTTCAAAATAATTTATTAAAAAAAAATTGATCCGCGCTAATTATAACCCAGATTAAATCCTAGTAAGTATACATTTATGATACGCTTCAGGTCAAAGAGAGATGGATAAAGAAAACGACTGAAAGAAACTTAATTGAGGGTTCCTCAAAATCATACGTCGTGGCATTTCTCGTAATTCTCTACTTGTTTTCGAGGGGTATTGAATAAATACCAAACTACACATTTTTTGTTGTTTGCATCTTACTTTAATAATTGAAAAACAAGTGAAGAAAATGTATCATTGGGCCCTTGGCAGCTCTTGTCCCCCTTAAGTTTATTTATTTTTCATCCAACCGAGCAAAATGGTTATTCCCACAAGAAAGAAAACTTAGACAACCTTAAATATTGATAGAATTTATTTTCTTACCCTAAATTGTATATTCATCTTTTTCACTTTAGACTAAATCTATATAAAATAGGATGATTTAGGTGTATATGGTAGATTGACCAATTAATTAGGTAAGTTTTATTAACTTTTTTGTAAATTAAGCAAGTAAAAAAGAGAAAAAAATGATTAAACTCAAAATGTCATTTGTACTTTTTAATATTTACAGAAATGCCATTGGTTTGAAACTCATTTTTTGATAGAAAAATTCGGCGACACTGTTCATCAAAAGATCGGCGGTAATATTCATCAAAACTCGACGGTCACTGTTCATTACCAGAAAACACATATTGTTAACATTGTTATGTTAACCCAGTTATCATTGTTGGCATCGTTAATATATATATAGTATTGTTAACATTGTCATGTTAAACCAGTTATCATGTTCATTTTTGTGAAATTGTCATGTTAATCCAGTTATCATATCATAAATTCTCGGATTAATCTAGTTAACATCGTCGGTGTTATCGTCTGGTCCTCGTTGTTATCATCGGTCGCCGGTGTTATCGCACATCGACGGTGTTATCACCGCTGGTGTTATCGTCACCCGCCGGTGTTATCGCACATCGCCGGTGTTATCGCACATCGCCGGTGTTATCGCACATCGCCGATGTTATCGCCGTCCGCCTGTGTTATCGTCCGCCGGTATTATCCGCCGGTATTTTTCGCCGGTGTTATAACACCGGTGTTGTCCGCCGACGTTATCCGCCAGTGTTCTTTTCTTTCTTCTTTCTTCTTTCTTCTTCTTTTCTTTCTTCTGGTTCTTCTTTCTTCTTTTTCTTCTGGTTCTTCTTTCTTCTCCGACGAGATAAGAGAGAAATGATCACATGTAATTAGTTAGAAGGTGTGATGAGAAGTTGGACATTTTAATATGAATAGTAGATGTTGTACAGTGCCAAAAAGTAGGTGTTAATTTTGATATTATAATATCATAGAATATGCAATTACTCTAAATAATATGTTTCACGTTTTAATATAATATTAGACAATAGCTTAGCATGTAATAATATGTTTCACGTTTTATTTAGAATGAATAAAACCAGAACTTTTAACAGAAATTAATATATTAGCCAATAGCATTATAGCAGTAGCCAAATTAACGTCAAGAGGTCGAGCTTGGCTCGTTTTGGAATAAAGATTTGTAAGAAATTTCTAATTTTCAGTGGAGAAGGATATTATAGATCCCAGAGGACTAAGATAAACATTTAGAAACATGATGATGTACTGGGAATTTCATATAATAAACCAAACTAGATTGCAGAGGTTTTACAAAAGAAAATTTTATTTAGTAAATATAATTATAATTATAGATAATTTGTAAGAACAAAAAAAGAAGCAGATAGAGTGAGTTAATGCTTCTTTGTGTGAGATATACGCATAAATGGACGATATGTTGTCTTAATTTCTTCTTTGTTGGATGCCATTCCTCTTCCAGCATCTATATGTTATTGCTCTCCTTTTTTTTCCAGACTTTAATTTCTAATGAGAAAATTCCATAAAAATACCCTAAATTTATTCCGATAATTTTTTTAATATCTGAACTATTTTTGTACCTAATAAAATATTCAAATTATTTTTGTTGTCCATTTTAAATCTCCAACTGTGAATCGTGTGTTCATTTTACAACATCTCTGTTAACATATATATACGGACCTATACACGGTTTGAAATATAATTATATTTAATAATATATATTTTTTTTTAAATTACAATAAATTTTCAAAAAAAAATAAAAAATCAAAAAAAATTCAGAAAAAACGAAAACAATTCCAAAAAAATATAAAGTTAAGAAATAATAATTTTAAATTTTAAATAAAAAATATATTATATTTTAGCTTTTGAATTTTTGAATTAAAAATTTCTAAAAACTCAAAAATACAAAAATCTAAATAAATTCTCAAAAATTTATAAAAGTTCAAAAATCCATGAATAACACATCACATTTAAAAAAATCCTTAATAAATATTATTGGTCTTCGTTAGTTTATACAAATAAATATTATTGGTTATTATTATTTTTGGTTGATCATATATTTTACATTGTTGTTATATTTGTGTTCAGATTATTATCGATAACAAATTTAATAATTTAACTAATATGATTATTTGATGAAATATCTTGTGCGGAATAAACACCTAGTATATATATATATAAAAGAAAATGTTAGACTCTCCGGTGTTGTGTATATTTTTTTTTTTTACCGTGATGTGTTATTTATGGATTTTTGAATTTTTATAATTTTTTGAGAATTTATTTGGACTTTTGTATTTTTTGAGTTTTTAGAAATTTTCAGTTCAAAAATTCAAAAGCTAAAATATAATATATTTTTATTTAAAATTTAAAATGATTGATTCTTAAATTTAGATTTTTTTCGATTTTTTTGAAAATTTAATGTTATTTTATTTATTTTTAATATTTTATTATTAAATATAATTATATTTCAAACCGTGTATAGGTCCGTATTTATATGTTAACGGAAATTTTGTAAAATAAACAAACGATTCACAGTTGGAGATTTAAAATGGGGGAAAAAAACAATTTGGATATTTTATTAGTACAAAAATAGTTCGGGTATTAAAAAGCTTATCGGGATAATGTTAGGGTATTTTTATGGAATTTTCCCATTTCTAATTATGTAACATCGATCGTGTAACTATTTATTAATTTATTTTCAACAATTAATCGTATATATATGTACAATCACAATAGAGATCATGCAACTGAGTTTCTACAAGTCTTTTATATCATAGAGACACATTATATATTATAATATTTAATACGTATATGCCTAACGAAACATTAAATAATAACGACTTTTACAGCGATTTTATACAATCAATACGAATATTAAAAGATCGGTGAGATCGACCATATCGAAATTATGAAAATCACCAAAAAATATCTAGAAAATTAAGTTATTTATATATATATGAATCTTCTAAATTTTTGTAGTAATTTTCATAATTTCGATATGGTCGATTTCAACTCCCAATAACAAAGTTATTTATTCTAACTATCTAAAGCAAAGAGTGTATACTTAAATTAATGTATGCACATATTAATACTAGTACCGATGGTCATACGATATCGTTCCTGGATAAAAGAGAGACGATGGTAATTATTCTGAATTTATGATGTTATAATAGAAGCTAAAATGATGATGATTAATGTCGACCAAGAATTCAAGAGTCAGAAACCCACATCAAATGTGATGAATATTAGAAAAGGCTAACTAAATTACTCCTGATGTCCTACTATCACTATATACCACTCATTTAGTCCAATGTGATGAATGTGGAATGCGTCAATGCGATCACTAATCAGATAACCTACGTACTTAAAAGCATAGATCTATATATAGCGAACAAAAAAACATATAGAATCATAATGAGTACTTCTCGGAATCTCATAGATCGATGTTTTATATCCTAGCTAAGAATAATCATTCAACTTTATTTACAGGCGCCATATATACCACTAATCGGCTCCATAGAATCAGTATATAGATACATAAAATCGACCAACATTCCAGTCAAATTAATTTGTTACTGGAATTTAATAATTTTAACAAAAGAGAGTCGAAAGAAAAAAACTAAAAAAAATGAAGGAAATATAGAAGAGAAGGTGAGACATCGGTATCACACGGACATGGAGATCAGATGAGGTACAAGCAAAGGGAAACTTAAATAATCACTCTCTTGTCTTCTTTTTGGAACTTTTTACATGTACGTATGCATGCTGTATGCAATTATTTACGTACACGCACATGCGCTTGTATAAAGTTACACATTTAGAATTATATACGTATATGTATCATGCGTGCATATATACACATCTTTTAATTAAACTTGTTAATTTGACGGTATCGGTAAATCCACAAACAAAGATCATATCGAATACATAAATTTTAAAATATAAAATGTTTAGCAGAATATAAATAATTAAAGGTAATGATGTTATACTAAAATGGAAATAGTATAAATTAGTTACTTCCGATCGAACTGAAATTTTTTCATATTGAAGATAGACAGCTGTAGAAGAAAACAAAATGAGTAGAGACAGAGATACGAAGAGAGTGTATATATGTAGAGGTGGAGACATGAATAATGTACAAATATAGATATTAGATAGATAGGGTCCAAAACACAAACAATGAATGATGAATGCTAGGGTTCCGGTTGCAACGTGATTATGTCGCTAGCCGTAGTGACAGTTCATGAGAGGACAACTTTTATGTTGTTACTTCCTCCTTCTCTGTCTCTTTCTCTTTCTCTTTGTCCACAATTATTTATACCACCATATGTTAATTACATCAACCTCATTACATACAACACCAGAACTGATGACGTATGGCGACTATATCAAATTATTTGTATGACAAATGGTCCAAATTTGGTTTAAGCAAGGGAGTAACCACAAATCAGGTATTAGAAGATTGTAATTATTTGAACAGATAGAACATCTTTATACTTATAATGGACAAAAATGTTTTAGACACCGACATTTTAACTTCTTTTTTTTATGTGAGGATTAGAAATTACTTATGATTTAATTTTCTACGAGACAAATACCACTTCTAGTGAAAAATGGCAAAATGATAGTAGTGAGAATTATTACCAAGAACGAAAAAAGTAGCACTTTATTCGATTTTTTTTTTTTTTGAATGATCACTTTATTCGAATTGGAACAGTCTCTATCTTTTAGTGAATCATTTTCCGAAGTTATCACAAATCACATGAATCTTTTTTTATATATTTTAAACTCGTCAAACACTACGTTAACCAAAAATAAATCTCGTCAAACACTAGAGAGTGATCCTTGCAAACCAAACTCCCATGATATGTCTATACCATTATCACCGTATATATATTGAAGACTAAAAGACACAAATGGTGACAGAGCATGGTATCATTTCATTGTTTCCTTCCTCAAATTTCACTTTAAGACATAAGTACACCATATTCACCTTCATCTAATGATTGGCACACCATAAATTTTATCCATGCTTTATATATTTTGCTCCTTCCACCATAGCACCCCCAATTTTGTTCATCCTAAGAGAACATATCTCCTAAAATTCTTTGTTTATCACTACAAGAAAACATGTGGAAATCCGACAGAAATTCCGACGGCAATAATTCCGTCGGAAATTTCCGACGACTTTCCGACGGATTTCCGACGACAATAATCCGTCGGACACTTTTCGACAGATTTCCGACGACTTTTTGACGCATTCTGATGTTGCCGACATACTGCCGACGGATTTCCGACGACGTTCATCCGTCGGCAATTTCCGACGGATTTCCGACGGATTGCCGACGGATTTCCGACGGATTGCCGACGGATTTCCGACGGATTTCCGACGGATATCCGACAGATGCCGACAGATGCCGACATAGTTGCCGACATGGTTGCCGACATCGATAATATCTACTTTATATCCGTCGGAAATCCGTCGGAAAATGGACAAAATTTTCCTTATAAAAACGTTTCCACCCTTCATTTATAATCACAAAAAAAAAAATCTCTGTTATCTAATTCCTTACGAAAATGTCTTCTTCAAATCCTTATAATTATTTTCGATCATGGATGGACAAGCCTCATCAAATTCCGGACACGGGCCTAGTTACGGAGGAATTCAAAAAAGGTCTACAGGAATTCATGGCATTTGCGGGTATGCAGAAGAAAGCAAAAAAAACCGGTAAAATCTATTGCCCTTGTACCAATTGTGGGAATCGTAGATTTATCGTGATAGATGAAGTATGGTCACATTTGTATTGTCATGGGTTTACGTCGGGTTACAAGATTTGGTATTATCATGGAGAAAATGATACAATGGTGGATAATTATGCTAGTACTAGTGAACATTATATTGGGGATAACACTAGCTTAGAAGAACCCGCAATGGAAGAACAAAGTACTGTAGGTCATGTTCAGATGGTGAACGATGCATTTCGTGAAAATATACCATCGGTTGCTGAGTATGGAGATAGGGGAGAAGAACCTAATTTAGAAGCTCGGAGATTCTTTGATATGTTAGACGCTGCTAAACATCCGTTATATGATGGGTGTAGAGGTGAACATTCCCCTTTATCAACTGCAACAAGGATGATGGGTATAAAGACGGATTTCAATTTGAGTGAGGAGTGCGTGGATGCAATCGCTGATTTTGTGAAAGAAATTTTGCCAGAAGATAATCTTGCACCGGCATCATACTATGAGATACAGAAACTTGTTCAAGGTCTAGGATTGTCGTATCAGATGATAGATGTATGCATAGACAACTGTATGCTCTACTGGAGAGAGGACGCAGATCGTACGACATGTCGTTTTTGTTGCAAACCTCGGTATAAGGAAACAGGTGGAAGAGTGCCAGTGCCATATAAACGGATGTGGTATTTACCGTTAATAGAGAGATTGAAGAGGTTATATCAGTCAGAGCGCACAGCAGGAGCAATGAGATGGCATGCAGAGCATACAACATATGGACAAATCGCCCATCCGTCAGATGCAGGAGCATGGAAACATTTTCAATCCATTTATCCCAGCTTTGCGTTTGAGGCAAGGAACGTATACCTTGGATTATGTACCGATGGTTTCAGCCCTTTTGGGAAGCACGGCAGAAAATATTCTTTGTGGCCAGTAATTGTAACACCTTACAATTTGCCGCCATCTTTGTGCATGCGAAGGGAGTTCTTGTTCCTTAGCATTCTCGTTCCTGGACCAGAGCATCCGAAGAGATCACTTGATGTGTTTTTGCAACCATTGATTTATGAGCTGCGAATGTTATGGGACCAAGGTATTGAAGCGTTTGATGTTTCTTGTCACCAAAATTTCATCATGCGGTCGGTACTTTTGTGGACTATTAGCGATTTTCCAGCATATGGCATGTTATCAGGATGGACAACGCACGGAAGGTTATCGTGCCCGTACTGTCAAGATAACACTGATGCGTTCCAATTGAAGCACGGACGGAAAACGTCTTGGTTTGATTGTCATAGGCGATACCTACCTAGCGATCATCCTTATCGTCGGAGCACCACATTGTTTAGGAAGAACCGGAAAGTATTTGACGGTCCTCCTCCTGAGTTAGATGGTGAGTATTTGTTGACTCAGTTTAGAGATTTTGGTGCAGAGAGGACCGTTGATTGTGGTGGTAACGGACATCATCCTGTTGATGGTTGTGGCAACGTTCATAATTGGCACAAGAGGAGCATTTTCTGGGATTTGCCTTATTGGAAGAACCATCTTTTGAGGCATAATCTGGATGTCATGCACATTGAGAAGAATTTTTTCGGCAACATTATGAACACCGTTCTCAATGTCAAAGGGAAGACGAAGGACAATCTGAAGTCTAGATTGGACTTGCCAGACATTTGTTCTCGTAGAGCACTACATGTGACAGAGAACGGAAAGCCTCCGGTCCCGGCTTTTCGTTTCGATGAACCTTCAAAGGCCGAGTTTTTTTACTGGATTACCGAAAGTGTTAGATTCCCGGACGGATACGCATCTAACCTTCGGAACTGCGTTGATCATGGAGAAGGGAAGTTTACTGGGATGAAGAGTCATGATTGTCATGTGGTGATGCAGCGCCTCCTTCCATTTGCCTTTGCATGTCTTCTACCACGTAATGTCCACGAAGCAATTGCAGGTACAATCATGAAATTATTTATTTACTACTTTATACAATATATACTTCATTATTTAATTATTCATTTGTTATCCATATATTGCAGGGATTGGTGCCTTTTTCCGAGATATATGTTCTCGCTCTCTTACATCAGACGGTATCCGAAATCTTGGGGCTAATATACCTGTAATCCTTTGCAATTTGGAGAAGATATTTCCTCCTTCATTCTTTGATGTTATGGAACATTTAACAATTCATCTCCCTCGAGAAGCAGAGCTTGGGGGCCCGGTTCAGTACCGTTGGATGTATCCTTTCGAACGGTATATGTTACATCTAAAGAAGAAGGTGAAAAATTTGAGTAGAGTGGAGGGTTCTATCGTCGCACAGACCATCAATGAAGAAACCTCACATTTTTCCGAGTCCTACTTTCCATCACAAGTCAAAACAAAGAGTCGTAGAGCAGCTCGACATGATGACGGAGGCGTCCTACCTTTCTATCCGGTCGATGTACCTCATATATTTTTACAGATTGGACGACTTAGTGGAAAAGGCAAGAAGAGGAGACTTTCACCACAAGAGCGAGAGCATTTGCATATGTATATTCTCACAAACTGCGACGGAGTTGATGAATATGAGAGGTATTATATATTGAACATAATTATTAATTACGTATTGGGTTTTTGATTATATATATATATGTACTAACGTGATAATTGTTTCAATCTCACAGGATGTATATGGCTTATCAACGTTTTGCATTTCCTGACAAAACAGAGGACGAGCTAATCGAGCTCAAACAGGAAGAGTTCGGACGTTGGTTAAGAGATTATGTAAGTCTTTTAATTGCCTTGTTTTTAGCAATCATCATATGTAATGAAAGATTTAATTATTTGAAGTATTTTTATTTTAATTGTGCAGGTGACGACAGAGAAGGCTAACGGACAAACATTTCCCACGTGGTTAGAAGAAATTGTGAGATTTCCACTAGCAACCGTGCAGTCACATGTGATGTATAGCACACGGGGGTACGCTTTTAAGATTCTTCGGGATGATAGGAGTGCGACAACTTCAGATTACGGTGTATCAACTCAGTCATGTGATCTTGTATACTATGGTGTCGTACGTGAGATTTTCGATGTTCAGTACCCGGGAATGCTCGTTCTAAGATGTGTTGCATTTTTATGCGACTGGAACGACCCATTAGTAGGAAGCGGTGTGCGACACGACCAATTTGGTGTTACATCATTACATAGCAGAAGAAAACTCCAGAGATACGAGCCATTTGTACTTGCATCACAAGCAGACCAGGTTTGTATTTCTTTTACGTTAATTTTTAATTAAGTTTTGTTGCATTCCCGTGGTTAAATTTGTACATGGTGTAGGTATGCTACATTCCTTATCCGCGGGTGACAAACAAGCAAGACCCGTGGGTTACAGTCACATCGATAAACCCGAGAGGTAGAGTTCATGGGATGTCTGATCATGAACCCCTCCAAAAAAGCTCCGTAGGTTTGGGTTCAATCGAGCATTCCCTTGAGGTCGACCTTGTCGTTGATTTCACCATACAGTCAGACGATCGAGTATTTGAGGATTCAGAAGAAGAATTTGACGAATTTGGGGAACCTTCCGATTCAGGAGAATCAGATTACTCATCATCGGATTGACAGTAGTTTTAATTATAAAATTTGCACCGTAAAATATGTACATATATTTGAACTAGAATTGTAATGTGCAATATATCAGTTATGTCGAAGTTTTATAAAGTTAGACATTTGATTAAGTGTAACAAAATCGGAATTTTGCAACAAAAAAAATATTATAACTTCTATATAAATTCTATATAACCTATTTTATATACATCATACAAGTGTTTGAAAACTTTTGCCACAAAAAAAAAACATATACCCTATACCCTAAACAAGATTTTTAAATATCCGTCGGAAATCCGTCGGAAATTTCCGACGGATTTCCGACGTATTAAGCTGCCTCGGATAAAACCTGGGTTATATCCGAGGGATTGATTTTTCAGCCGATGCAACTGAATCCGTCGGAAATCCGTCGGAAATTTCCGACGGATTCAGTTGCATCGGCTGAAAAATCAATCCCTCGGATATAACCCAGATTCAACTCAATCCGTCGGAAATCCGTCGGAAATTTCCGACGGATTTCCGACGGATATTTAAAAATCTTGTTTAGGGTATAGGGTATAGGTTTTTTTTGTGGCAAAAGTTTACAAACACTTGTATGATGTATATAAAATAGGTTAACCTTGTATATACATCAAGAAAATGTGTTATATAGATTTTAAAAATTTTGATGGAAGTGTTTGTATAAGTTATAGTATAAGATATTGTTGATTTATGTAAACGATATGTTTTGATGTTGTATAATTTTTAAACTAATGCAAACCCTGTAATATTGATGAACTTAATATATTTATTGAATGAAACATGTAAATAACATGTCCCTAAATCATATAAAGAAACCCTAAACCCTAAACCCCAAATATACCCTAAATCCGTCGGAAATCCGTCGAAAATTTCCGACGGATATGAAAAATAGACACGTGCTTGTTGACTGACCAATCGACAAACATGCAAGGAATATACCTTATCCGTCGGAAATCCGTCGGAAATTTCCGACGGATTTCCGACGGATATGAAAAATTAGACACGTGCTTGTTGACTGACTAATCGAGAATCCTTATCTTCTCCAATCCGTCGGAAATCCGTCGGAAATTTCCGACGGATTTCCGACGGACATTGATATTTTCGAGGAGACTGCGGGAATATCAACCGCGTAAATGAAATTATTTTTCAAAATCCGACGGATTTCCGACGGCCATCGAATTATATCGACGAAACGTAAGTTTTTTTCCTTATTTCTCTCATCTTCCTCTCTCTCTTCCGTCGCTTCTTCTTCCTCTTCTCTCAAAATTTCCCTAAACGAAAATCTCTTCTTCTCCCTCTTTTCTTCTTCTTCTTCACAATTTCAGTTTTTATCTTCAATTCATCAACTCCTCATCTTCAATTCCTCAATTCTTCTCCAACAAAACCATGTAAGTTTAATTAATTCCTTTAATTTTGTTTTATATCATTTTAGTTTTAGGGAATATATTAGTTAGGTTGTTAGAATTTTGTTTATGTGAATTGTTAAGTGGTTATAATAGAATTTGTTATTTAGAATAATATTAGTGTTATGGTTTATGTGTTTAGATTGTTGATTTAGAATTGTTAGATCTAGATATTGTTTGAATTTTTAAAAATATTTGTATATATTAAAATCGTTTTTAAAATATTGTTTAAGTAATAAAAACGTTTAGAATATTGTTTAAGTAATAAAAATCGTTTTTAAAATATTTTTATACATTAAAAACGTTTTTAATATATTTGTTAAGTAATAAAAACGTTTTCATAATATTTGTATATATTAAAATTGTTTATAAAATTTTTTTTAGTAATAAAAACGTTTTTATAATATGTGTATATATTAAAATAATTTATAATATTTAAGTTGATGTTAAAATATTTTTTTTTTAATTTGAAAAACGTTTTTATAATATGTGTATATATTAAAATCTTTTATAATATTTTATAACTAATAAAAACGTTTTTAAAATATTTCTATATATTTAAGTTGATGTTAAAATATTTTTTTAATAATAAAAACCTTTTTCAAATATTATTTTAGAAATAAAATTGTTTTAAATATTTTTTATAGTAATAAAACGTTTTCTAAATATTTTTATATATTAAAACTGATTTTAAAATATTTTAGCAAATTTTGAAAATTTTTGAAATATTTGAATTTTTAGTAAACTTTGAATTTTTCGGAAAATTTGAATTTCCAGAAAATTTGAATTTTTCCTAAATTTTTTTCCGGAAATTTCAAAAATGTTGGTAACTTTTGAATTTTTTGTTAATTTACTAACAATTTTACCGTTTTCCGCAGGGATCACGACGATGTTCTTCAGTTGGGAGGCGGCAACCAAGGACGCCGTTCTCGGAGTTCTCGGTGTACGCCTCCTCCGGGACCAACGAGCTCGGGAACTCACATCCCTGATTCCCAGCAATCCGCTGCTCGGAGCCACCTTGAGATCGAGGAGCTAGTCCGGCAGCCTAACCGGGGCCATTGCATTCGACTCGACCCGAAGTTTGAGGACGACACTTGGTAAGAAAATTTGTGTACATTATTTCAATTTATTTAGATTTTTAAACTTAACATATTTATATATTTTCATAATGTTTTCAGGTTTAAGCTGTCGACTCAGATCACCAAGTCGATATTACGGATGCTCCACAACATGTTGGACAAACCGTACAAGAACTATTCGGACATGCCTGCCGAGGAGAAAGACGTGTGGCACGGGACTTTCGCGGTACGTTCTTTATTGATATATTATTTATTTTGAATTTCATTTTGTCAATTTTTCTTTTTGATATGTAACAAATTTTTTAAAAAAATTGTAGCAAGAGTTCACGTGGGACTCTCATCATACGCGCGAAGTCATTGACATATTCGACAAGTATGCCGCAAACTCGTACTCGAAGCACATGTACGAGTGGAAACAGAAGTGGAAGCAGAACAAAGACAAGCCGAAGGACCTTGACGACGACGTCTGGAGAGGCTTCTGTGAGTACTGGAGTAGGCCTGCGACAAAAAAGACCTCCGAGCAACAGTCGAAGAACCGAAATAGCCAACGAGGCGGGAAAGGGGTCTACATCCACAACGCGGGCGCAAAGACCATCGAACGGGAAGCGATGGAAATGGTAAGTTTAATTTAATTTTTTTATTGTTAATTCTGTTTTTTATATTTATTTAACTTAACAAATTTTCGCAGGCGAGAGCATCTGGTTCCGAACCCGATTATCTTCAACTCATCGAGAATAGACACACCAACAAGAAAACCGGTCAGATACAGGACTTGGGGATGCGGGATGTTGTCGAGAAGAGCAAGAAGACGAAGCTGGACCGTGAACTATCATCGCAGCTCACTATCGAAGGATCGTCGTCCTCGAACTCTTTGTCCCGGGAAGAGATAAACCAGATTGTACTTGAGGTAAGTTTTAATTTCATTTCGTTTTTTTTTTTTTCGTTATTTATTTATTATCGGTTTTAATTATTCACAACAAACCCGGCAAGTGAAAGGTCGATTCGCTGGGTTAGGCACCCTTCCGACCCAGGAATCTTCTTCCTCGTTTCCTCGTTATCCTTCGGAGTACCGGGTAGAAATCGAGAGGCTCACCCAAACGGTGAAAGACCGTGACCAGCAGGTTGAAGAGCTACGGACGGAGCAACAGACTACCACCAAGAAGCTCACCTGCTTGGAGAAGATGATGGAAAAATGCTTCCCGCATATGTTTCGGGATAATAATCCCGACGACGGAGATTCTCCAACCGTCTAAATATTTGCTTTTAATGCTTTTTTTTGAACAATTTATTTTAATGTGTAATGACTTTTTTTAATTTTGTTTAATGAATTTATATATTTATTATTTTTATTTTTAATTTATATTTCAAATTTCTATAATTTTAATATATAAATTTCCAAAAAATAAATAATTAAATAAAATTCAAAATACCAATTCCGTCGGAAAACCGTCGGAATAAGTTCCTGTAACATCCCGATTTCTTGTATATGCGGAGAGGCTTATAAGAATTGATTTGGCTACCTATGACACCAAAGTGCACTTAGCTTTTCCGATCACTTGCCCGAAAGAACTCCAGAGTTAAGCGTACTTGAGCTGGAGTAGTTTAAGGATGGGTGACATTCCGGGAAGTTATTCGCGGTATCGTGTGAGTGAGGACAAAACACGGGGAAAGATCACGTGGTGATTGCAGGGTCAGTAAACAAGTATTACAATCCTCACGGATTAACGCACCGGCCGTCGGACAAGGGTGGGGCCCACGGGCCGAGATAAGGCATGGGGCCAACGGGCCGAGAGAAGGCATGGGGCCCACGGGCCGAGAGGAGGCATGTGGCCCACGGGCCGAGAGAAGGCATGGGGCCCACAGGCATGGGTGGTCGGGGCGTTATAGTTACCGTCGTAAATCCTTCGGAACCTATTTCCGACGAAGAACCGACGGACTTCCGAGACAACTTCCGATCAAATTATCCGTCGTAACTCCGTCGAAAATAGTTACCGTCGGAAATCCGTCAGAAATATCTTCCGACGGATTTACGACGGACTTCCGACAAATTCATTCGATAATCATCCGTCGGAAATTCTGTCGGTAATATATCCGTCGGAAATTTCCGACGGCATTTACGACTGAAAACCCGTCGGAAATCCGTCGGAAATTTCCGACGGCATTTACGACTGAATATCCGTCGGAGTATCCGTCGGAAGTCCGTCGAATATCCGTCGGAAGTCCGTCGAATATCCGTCGGAACGGACGCGGTCGGAAATCCGTCGGAAATGTCTGACGGCTTTCCGACGGCAACAATCCGTCGAAAATTTCCGACGGATTCCGACGGATACCATATTTCCGACGAACTGTAACCGACAGCTTAAATCCGTCGGAAATCCGTCAGAAAAGGCCCTTTCCGACGGATTACCGACGGCTTTGGCCGTCGGAAATACCCCTGTTTTCTTGTAGTGTATCAGTGATGCATTGAGTTTTAAAACCCCAAAGAACTAACCCACAACTGACCATGCACGGTGAAGTGCGCAGTGGTATAACTGATATTGAATCTTTAGATACCAACTCGGTTATACAGTGGAATTACAAGATTAAGAATTAAGGTAAAGCGGTAGAAAATGGGTTTCTTTGGTTTTTGGATCACCAAATGCAAGTAAATAAACTAAGCATGCAAAAGAAGAAGTTAAAGTAACACAATATAATACAAAGAGCAATTAAGCATTAAGCAAGATTCACTAAAAGAATTAACAGATATAAAATAAGAATTGGATCATACGGACTAATTATATGATCAAATTGAGGATTTAGATAACAGGCTTTAATTATAAGGACCATCCTTAACCACTAATACGAAACTAATCTTGTTTTAAAACACTAATCAACTTTGCTAATCACTGTTGATCCCGTACTTCACTAAGTGTGTTTAAAGAATGATTAGGAGATGGGAGGTGAGATTTTCGTTAATAGAGCAATTTAACCATATTTAAGACAGGTCGGGAGAAATATGAGTAGGCCGGGGCCGTGTTTCGTTTTATTGATGAGAGAGAAGTAAACGCTTTAGAATTACGAACTGGTTCCGAAGGACGTCCAGTTCGGCGTTCTAAAGTGTTGTCTTGTTACAAAGAGAGAGGTCGGGTAGCTTGTGGTAGGTTCTAGAGTCAAAATCAGAGTCCCCCTCATTAATGACATATGAGGGGTATATATAGTCGGGGTCGGCTTCCTGCTCCCCGGGATCTCGGGCCACGTGTCGCCTGCGGCCTCTTTCGCGGGTAAGGTGGCCTAGGAGGCGTGTCCCGGCTTTCGAGGAGAGAGGTCATGATGAGCTCGGCGTGGCGTGTTGCTGAGCAGTGCACTGTTTTACCAACTCTGCTCCACCTGCTCCTTCCTGCCCTTGTCAGCTCTGTAGAGTTGGTGGGACGTCGGGTCGAAGGCACATCCCTACGCGGGTAGGGTACTGCCTTACCAACTCCCACTCGCCTATTCTTCTGACACTCCCTGCTCTGGCGGGGCATCAGCGCGGGCCCGGGGTACGTTGCTTTCAGGTCGGCTACCGAGCTGAAGAGCGTTCTTGCAGGTCGGTGACATTAAGTCCGGTGACCGTACTGAAGAACGGCCTTTCCTAAGATGGGCCTAACTAATTGGGGGTGCTAGGCCCACCTCCAACAATAGGCCCTCCCCCAGTTCGGTATCGCGAGGCGAAGTGAGGGTGCCGAAGTTGATCTAATGTTAGTTCGGCGCATCTTAGGACGGTCCTTCCGGGCTCAACTGTGTTTGCCCCCCACAGACGGCGCCAATTGTTGATCCCGTACTTCACTAAGTGTGTTTAAAGAATGATTAGGAGATGGGAGGTGAGATTTTCGTTAATAGAGCAATTTAACCATATTTAAGACAGGTCGGGAGAAATATGAGTAGGCCGGGGCCGTGTTTCGTTTTATTGATGAGAGAGAAGTAAACGCTTTAGAATTACGAACTGGTTCCGAATGACGTCCAGTTCGGCGTTCTAAAGTGTTGTCTTGTTACAAAGAGAGAGGTCGGGTAGCTTGTGGTAGGTTCTAGAGTCAAAATCAGAGTCCCCCTCATTAATGACATATGAGGGGTATATATAGTCGGGGTCGGCTTCCTGCTCCCCGGGATCTCGGGCCACGTGTCGCCTGCGGCCTCTTTCGCGGGTAAGGTGGCCTAGGAGGCGTGTCCCGGCTTTCGAGGAGAGAGGTCATGATGAGCTCGGCGTGGCGTGTTGCAGAGCAGTGCACTGTTTTACCAACTCTGCTCCACCTGCTCCTTCCTGCCCTTGTCAGCTCTGTAGAGTTGGTGGGACGTCGGGTCGAAGGCACATCCCTACGCGGGTAGGGTACTGCCTTACCAACTCCCACTCGCCTATTCTTCTGACACTCCCTGCTCTGGCGGGGCATCAGCGCGGGCCCGGGGTACGTTGCTTTCAGGTCGGCTACCGAGCTGAAGAGCGTTCTTGCAGGTCGGTGACATTAAGTCCGGTGACCGTACTGAAGAACGGCCTTTCCTAAGATGGGCCTAACTAATTGGGGGTGCTAGGCCCACCTCCAACAATCACCTAAAATCACTAAGCTTCAATTCGTTTTGAAATTTGGATGATGAAAAAACATTAGTTACAAATCTATTAGGTAAAAGAAGAGACTACTACATTTCATCACTTGATTATGAACCACGTCCCCAATAGCATCAACATTGAGGACTTCGACGAGTTGTGCACTACAAAAAAAACAATCAATTTTCAATCAGAAATCTATCGGGAATTCCATAAGAATTGTCTTTGTTTTTGTTGTAGTGGCTACTCGAATCTCATATTCAATTTGGAAAGGGGATTCGGTTTCCACGCGGAGAGATAAAAGTTTGTGGGATCGATTCGCGTATGATATCCGAAGACTAGACGAAGCCATTTAGTTGTGGGCAATTAGATTTAGGTTTAGCTATACTAACTTATATCATAACGAAGTAACTTCGTGTCGGTTTGCTTTGCTATACCGTTATATGTCCTTTACTCTTTTACAAGTATAACGATTAAAGGGTGGTTCCTTCCTGCGGTGAGTGTCGGCCCTGTTGGTCTAGGTCAGGGATCGATTCCCCACGGGAGCGAAATTACCAGGACAAGCACTTGGCCAAGTGGGGCATTATAAGTGGGCTGTGTCACTCCCACCCGAGAGATTAGTCTGGGCCTTTGGGCTTAGGATTACTCCTGGGGACCGAAAGGTATAAAAAAAAAAAGAAGTATAACGATTAATAAAGTATTGATATTGTTTCAAACATAATTTTTGCTTTTTATATCTTGTTATAAGAACTAATTACATTTTAGGAAAAGTTGGACAACTAAAGAGAGTGGCAGAGGATAAAGGGAAAATGAGGACATGAGAGAAAACGACGGCCATGGAAGGAGCTACGGTTATGCCGGGAGACAAATTTTGTTGTGATTTCGCCAACAAATCTTCTTTTTTTTGGTGTTTGGGCATAAGGTTTCTTTCTTAGTTTATGACTATTCATTTTAAATCAACAAAATATGGATTATAGTTCTCTTAACCAAATTTCTTTTTGTCAGAATAATCTCGATTTTCTTCTTTTATTGGTTTATCAACTACATTTAATATGCGGGTTGGAATTTAAGTGGTAATATAGTGAAAGCACTAACACAAACCACTAGACTATTCGATAAGTCTGGATCTTTGATTCACAATTTTTATGATTAGAACTAGTATTACACCATGGATTCATCATTCGTAAATCATCCTTTTTTAACTATGTGTCACAGAAAAACAAGATGGAAAATTTTATGTGTTATTGCTAATTAGCGACCAAGGCCTAATTTATACAAAAAGAATTAAGTTTAAACTATATTAGTAAAAACTGAAAAGGACAAACAAATATACAAGCAAATAAATATATGATTATATACTCTCTTGATATATATATACTCCAATACTATGGCATAGGACTTGGTTTCCGTTGCATTAAAATAAGTTTTGATAATCGATTTAACTAACTTTATTTAGATATATCTCGACCAAATTGTGTTTGCTTATAAGTTATTTATAGGGGATATTGTCACATGGGTTATACATGCTAATGTTATTCCTCTCTTTTATCTCTCTATCAAACATGGACAGTACATATGGCTTTCAATGCTCTCTCTCAGATATTAGATATATATATGAATTATTCATCATCGTTTAATATATATATATTTATTTATTTTTTATCGTTTAATATTTTCATCGCTAGAGTTAGCTATCAAATACAAAAATTAAATAGTGTAGTTGGTTCTCGTAATGCAAAACGTGTATTTATAATGATGTTCATGCATGTTAAAGTTTAAACTGTTTGTACGATGAGGTGAGACACATAACGAACATATATAGTACTAGCATTTGGTTAGGAGATGAGTAATTTATTTACTGAGGCTGAGGCTGAGGCTGGTTGGAAACTTTCAGAATCCAAAAATCATATATATGGAAAGAGATAACATCTATCCATAGCTCGCCACATCACCAATTTTGATCATTGTGGAAGTGTTACATGTCTTCCAAAAATTTATTAACACAAAACAAATAAATATGTTTAAACAGTTTTCTCAATTATTGCTCAAATTTCAACTTCTAGATCTTCTTATATTTCTCCGGAGGATACTTTTCAGCTCGCTACTATGGAAGCGGAAAGTTAGAAGATCGCAAACCAACAGAAATGCGAAGAAGAGATAGAATGCCCACCAGGACAAAATGAATCAAGAGTCTCCCCTTTGGCCCCTCGAACCCCAACATGTCAGATCGATGCTTCGTGGATTGATCATGGCCTTGTTAGTGGCCTAGGGTGGAGTCATAGGGATCACATGGGACGAGAGATCTTCGGATTGTAAGGATGCCGCAGAAGTCTCTCGGCATTACATGCTGAGATGGATGGACTCCTTTGGGCTATGGTATGTCTAAAGAAAAAACATATATCATCAATGCACTTTGAGACGGACTGTTCAGATTTGGTGAAGATGATCGAGAATCCGATAGACTGGCCTACGTTTATTTCAGAACTAGACTCTTTTCATGTCTTTAGAGCGTCATTTATCAACTTCAGTTTATCTTTTATTCCACGAATATCGAATGTCCGTGCCGACTCTTTTGCAAAAAAAAGTCGAGCACGAGGTTTTTTATTTTCCCATGTAAGTCAGACGGAGCCGATAACCGGTAAGGGATAATAACCTTTTCCGTCAAACTTGATTTAATAAAATGGGTAGTTGACCAAAAAAAAAAAAACTTCTTATATTTCTCACACTTCAGCTCTCATTTTTATGTTTTTGGTTCGTCATTCATGCAATTATCTCCCTTCATCGCAGCACAATTCATTCTCTTTATGTGATGTCTAAAGCTTTCCATTCATTTTTTATTTGGACTGGTTCAAACATTTGATTACGTCTGACTATGGCGTTGGAACTAAAAAAGTATATGAAATCATGGAAAACCTTTAAAAAGCCCTCAAAAATGGCTATGATTTCATTGTCAAAAATGATAGACGCAACTTCGTGAGATAAGACGCAACTCACAGATCAACATCATTGTCTTAAATATATAGATTAAGTTTGTACTCATCAATCGTGGACTTTCGTTTAACTAGCATATATATATTAGAATAAAAGTCAAATTCATTTCCCTTACTCAAAATTTTCTCATGCATTCCTTATTTTTATGTTCTCTTTTTAGTCATCATTTTGATTCAAATTCTGATTCAATAACCCGTACATTAATTGTAAGCATGAAATTAAGTAGATTCAATTTTTTTTATAAGAAAATTATAAATTCATACATTATATGATACAATGTCATAAAACATTTTAAAAAATCAAATATTCGAATTTAATACTATTAAATAATATGAAGCTTAAACATAATTTACCTTTTCATTAATCTCCATTCTCGGTCTTTTCTTATATTTATAGTTACAATACAAATGAATTTTCTAAATAAAATGGTTTTGTAATTAATTTTTAATATATATTTACTATCAAATTTATATTAGTTATAAATAAGTCTTTCAACATTTTTCCGATTAAACAAAAAATTCCAATATTTTTTTTTTAAAAAAACACGCACGTATGTGTGGATATAAACATAATATATTAAAAACATATTGCTTATTAAGCACTAATTCCTTCATCTAAGATAATTCGTGCTGAAATTATATCGATCACGATTGTTATTATTTAGAATATAAATTTTATTTATTTATTAACACTGTAGAAAATTGAAAATTTGCCGGATAGGCTGCTTTTAACATCCTTTAACAAAATAAGCTTTCTTTATTTACTAATATAGTAGAAAATTGACCAACTTTGCTCGTTCTGATGGACAATTTCTTTCTTTAACCCATCACTAAAATCACCATATCTAGTATTTTCGGTCAATTAACTAAATAGCCTTTTTACGCACATTATCAAATAACATAGTATCATGCAAAATAGCGTGTGCTCAGATAAAAATATTCGAGTTTCATGTTTATGTATCAATAATGTACAATCAATATATATCTATCTATTTTTGACACCATATCATTTTGTAAATACAAGCTCTTTTTGTGTGTGCAAAGCTCTAAAATAGGCTACCTTCATACATATATTCTAAATTATGTATAGATATACTTAAATAATGCATAAGTTTTTAAAAAACATGGGAAATAGGCAATAAGAGAGTATGGGTACAAGAGCATATATATAATATGGAGGAGGGAGAGGGGGCAAAATGTGAAGGAAATAAAAATCTGGGGCAAATATAAAGAAAATCTAAAGTGAGGTGGAGGAAATAAAATAAAGAAAAAGAAAGAGGAAGTGGAGCTGCAAAGGCAGTGAGGCAATCATTGCTGGTGAATGTGGATGGGAGCCCACTTTTTCCTTTTTAATTCCTCTTTTTTTTAATACACAAATTAATTTTCCATTTCTTAGTTTTCTCCCCATTTTGCATATTATCATATAACATTTAAAATGATTTGTATTAAAATCACAAATTCTATGTTATTTAAACATGAATTTTTTTAAAAAAATAAAATTTTATATTATTAAACTAGTAATTTCTAAATAAACTTTTAAATATATTGTTATTGAAAATATTTTAAGTAATGAGTTTTACGTGATTTTTAGTGATTTGAAAATGTTTTAGTAGAGTTTTTTAATTAAAAAAATAAAAATCTAAATTTTATTGTTTTAAGTGAAATTTCATAGTTATTTAAAAAAAAATTTCCTAATTCACTCAAATCATATAAAAACTCATTAAAACTCAAATCTTTCTAAATCTTCTCAAATATTAAATTGAATACACACCCCTAAGTATTCCTTTTTATATAGATAAGAGTTCGAAAATAATGCAAAATGAGACTAGTATTTTTTTACGAGAGAAGCTTCTATTTTTCACAGAAATTTTAAATACAACATTTTTATTTTATTATCATTTTACGTTAACCAATTTTCTATAATAATAATTTGAAATTTACACCATATATTATTTGAGAAACTAACAAAAAGGTAATATTTTATAAAAACATAACTTTTAAATAAAATAATGATATTTGTTCTTTAAAAATTAAATTTTTGTTTAAGGGGTCTTGAACTATTTGTCCCGATCCAAGAAGATGGCCGGAAAAAAAAAATTATTGGATAATTTAAAAAAAAACAATATATTTTTACCATAGAGAAAGTCTTGTCAATTTTATGCGAGCAAATTATTTTATTTTTGTTTACGCGCAGTAATGTTTGAAATAGGGTTCGTGATTGATGGTAAATAAATATTCAATCAAAAAGATGAAAAGGAGAAATAAATGAAAATGGAGAAAGATTAATAATTTGACTTGACTAGATGTGGGGCCCCAGAAGGGAGGGATGAGGCTATGGTCGCTGTCTTTAGAGAGTGAATGATGCAGAGGACACGCACGTGGAATCTGTTTCAACCCACTGTCTATCTCTTATCTATTTTTACTCTCATTTCTTCTTCTTATGATTTTATTTTATAAAAACAATTGTATTTTTTTACAACCTTAAAAGTATTTCAGACAGATAGATTGATTTGTAATAAAACTGAAACCTTGATCATCCAGAAAATGCCCCACGAGACTATTAAAAACCATTGCTGTCATCCTAACATTTTTAGCACCACATGTTAATTTGTAATTTATATTTTAAGTGTCTCCAACCAAACAATCTTAAGAGGTTAAATAATTAGTTTTATATGGAAACAAAAAGGGTAAACTACTATTTAACATGTAAATAAGAGTGTCAAACTGACTAGTCCGATCTTATACCGTCTGAAGAATTAAAAATTGTCAAATATCAACTTAAATTAAATCTAACCTTTAAATTGTTTAGAGTTGATCATGGGCTAACCAGAATGTAGGGGTGGGCAGCAAAATCATAATTGAAAAAATCGAAATGAACTAAACCAAAATAAATCATTTGGTTTAGTTATGATGTAACCTAAAAACCTATTTGATTATCATTTTTGTTAAGATTTTGGTTTTGATTTGGTTTAGTTTAAAACCGTAAAACCGGATGATTTTTTTGATTTTTATATTAAAATTAAATAGCTTTATATTTTCTTAATTTAGTTTAGATTTATCCATTCTTGGGCTTATAATAATTAGTTCGTAGACTTTAAAAGTTAAAATTTAAAATTTAAAACAAAATCAATAAAATAAGAAAAACCTACTTCCTAAAACAAAACAAACAAAACGTATATGTGGGTGGTTTCTAATAATCGCAGCTTGAACAAAACTCATCTTCTAGTTCTTGGTATTTAATCTATTCCATTTCTTTTTCGTTTTCTAATTATTGTTTTGATGGAGCGGAAACTTCTATGGATAGAACTAGATCCGTTGATTCTAAGAATACCCGGAAACTAGGGTTTGTGAATACTCTTCACAGTGGTTTATCAAAACATCTTTAAAATCTCTTTATTAATCAAATCATAAGTTGAATACAATAGAATGCCTAAACGGCTTATTTATAATAAATCACAAAACCCTAAAACCTATCAAATCTAGAATAATTTTAATTAAATAAAAGATAATAATGAAGATATTTGGAAATAATGAAGATATTTGGAAATATTCCAAATATCTCGCTGCATTATGTTCAAGCTCTTGTTTGATTGCGTATGTATGTTTTGAAAGTATTCTCTTTGCTCATTTGAAATAGGTCAAATATTTCGCTGCATCAGGTCTCGCCGACCAAATAAGATTCGTCCTCGAATCTTCAATTCTTCGCTGCATCAGGTCCTGTCGGCCAAGAAAGATTCGTCCTCGAATCTTCAACAACATTCTTAACACCAGATAGATCTTCTTAAATCCATTAGTTTGAATATGCACAAGATCTCGCAAGTATTCTGTCAGAAAATCGCTCCACCCGGATTTTGCACGAACCCAATACTGCAGAGATTTTCCAGAAACTTGATTCTGCACAATTTTCGCACGAACCGAAAACCTGATTCTGCACAATTTTCGCACGAACCAGATTCTGCACGAAATCGAAATCAGAATCAATCTGATTGCGCACGGATTTTGCACGCCTCAGATTTTCTTCAAAGAAAAAATCGATAACGAGGACATCGTCTTCATAAGTGTCATAGATCGGTTCACCATAGATTTCTTTGTAGATCTCATGGTATTCTCTCTCGACAAAAAGACTTTCGTCCTCGGAAGTATAGATGTTGTCACTCACCATGACATCCAGAATTGGTCTCTGATTAAAAAATCAAAGAACGCAGCTCTGATACCAACTGATGGAGCGGAAACTTATATGAATAGAACTAGATCCGTTGATTCTAAGATACCCGGAAACTAGAGTTTGTGAATACTCTTCGTAGTGGTTTATCAAAACCTATTTAAAATCTTTTTATTAATCAAATCATAAGCTAAATACAATAGAAGGCCTAAACGGCTTATTTATAATAAATAACAAAACCCTAAAACCTATCAAATCTAGAATAATCTTAATTAATTAAATAAAAGATAATAATAAAGATATTTGGAAATAATGAAGATATTTGGAAATATTCCAAATATCTCGCTGCATCATGTTCAAGCTCTTGTTTGATTGCGTATGTATGTTTTGAAAGTATTCTCTTTGCTTATTTGAAATTTGTTCATAATTCATGATATATGTACGTTTTAGGTTTACAGTTCCTAATCTCATCAATAGTTCAAGGTTTAGACTTTAGATAATGACTTTTATGTTAAAAACGTTTACAAAATTGACTAGTTAGTAATCATATGACGACCTTGTAATTTTGAATTGTTTAGACGTTAGATAGACTTTTACTTTACACAGAATAAAATATAAACCAAGTCTACTCGAATTAGTTAAAATTTCTCGATATCAGATTGTACTATTTGTTCTATTGTTCTATCTATTCTATTAGCTAATATTCTTAGTTTATCTGCTGGGTAACACTTCCTACACTCATATCCCAAACTTGTTTTATATCAAAAATTGGGATGTATGAGACTGCGAAACTAGATTTCGTATAAATCTAGGTTTCGTAATCTCGATTTAAGATTTGTTTCAACTCCTTATAGGAGTATTTACCTCTGTTGTGAGGTTAGTCTTCACTCTATATGGGTCGGTGTATGTCCCTTTGTTGGGATGGTATTTATCCCTTTTTGGGTTTGTAACTCTGTTCTAAATGAAGAGAAATTGACGACAAAAAAAATTGGGGAGTCAAATGTATATATATAGATATGTCAATGGAGAAAATGACTGAAATAATTAATGAGTGATTAATTAGTTGGCTGACTTTATTATTCATAAAATCTTGTGATCATTCTTTCTGAATTGTAATTGTTATTATCTGGCACTGCCATATCAAATATGTTCAACGCCTTTCTACTATCTATTCGTTTTTTTTCTTTCTTTTCGTGTCTTTGATTCTTCTTTTCTTATTAGTATTTTTTAATACTAGCCGAGACGTTTAATAAACGATTATAATTAAGATCTGAAATTTTAATTTTAAAAGTATACATTTAATAATATAATTATTTTAAAATATATAAAGAAACGTTTTTACACATTAAGAACAAGAATACTATTTTATATGTAATCTGATTTTTGAAAATAAACGTTTAAAAAAAAAAAGTTGTACCAATGAATACCATATATAAAACTTATGTAATCTTAATTTTTTTAAAAATAATTTAAAGGGCAAGTCTCTAAATTAACTCCCATGAAAATTAGATGTAAACAAATTACCAGTGTTTGAATCGTCTATATGTTGAATAATCATCACATAAGAAAGGATGCTTCTTCATCACTACATATAATATTTCACTAAAATAAAAATAAAATGGTTTGTCCACATCGTCAGTGTCAATATAATTTTCTAAATTTAGTGCTACATCTTTTAACGACAAGTGTATGTCAATGAGATAACACCAATGGTGGAAACAAAGCAGAAGCAATTCCAATTTGCTTTATATAAATATATATCTATCTGTTACATAAAAAAGCAGTTGGATTCTATCATGTGGATCTCGTGATCTACCATAGAGCCATAGATTAATCACTGTCAATAATAATTCCATCTATTTATTATTCTGTTGTATATGTAACTTCTGAGTTCTAGTTCTGAATCGCTGGAATTTTCGCTAACTGTGCAATAAATTCTGCGATCGATTGGTGAAGTTAACAGTAACGACGAAAACTGACGTCACCTTTTAATTATTGGAAAGAATGAAAAAAAGAGTGTTCAAATAGGGTTGTATATATTATTATACAATTTATGTATCAAACGCAATAAATACGAATTCTCATTTATTTCATTCATTTTGATCACTGTACGTTAAAAACAAAACATCTTATTTGAATAATTGTACAGATTGAAAACCACGTATCCCCATCTTTTATTTCCCAAAATAACGAAAAATTCTCGAAGGGAATAGTTTATAATGTAAATAAAATTCCAAAAATAAAACACAAAAGATATAAAGCAAAGAGGGAAAGAAAAAAAAAAAAGTCCATGCTTTCATATTCATTGCTTTAACCTTCTCTCTCTTTCTCACTCAGACACAGACACACAGCTAAGCTTCCCATCTGAAAGGAGTTTCATGTCCTTAAGGACCATAACCTCTCTCTCTCTCTAAAGAAGCAACAAACAAACAGAGACTATAGAGAGAGAAAACTATGGCTCACATAAAGATCTAACAGAGACAGTAGTCCCACTTCCCCACCACAACCATCTTCGATCATCATCATCATCATCATCATCAATGGATCCGGATCCAGATCATCACAGACCCAACTTCCCTCTCCAGCTTCTTGATTCTTCTTCCTCCTCTTCCACTTCCTTAGCCATCATCCCATCAGCTTCGTCTTCCGAACCTAACTCCGACCCTAACGCTCTCTCCAAGAAACCACCTCCGAAGCGAACCTCAACAAAGGACCGACACACCAAAGTCGAAGGCCGAGGCCGTAGGATCCGTATGCCTGCCATGTGCGCCGCACGTGTCTTTCAGCTCACACGTGAGCTCGGTCACAAATCCGACGGCGAAACCATCGAGTGGCTTCTCCAGCAAGCTGAGCCGGCGGTTATAGCCGCTACAGGGACTGGAACCATTCCGGCTAACTTCACTTCTCTTAATATCTCACTTCGTAGCTCAAGATCTTCTCTCTCTGCTGCTCATCTTCGTACAACTCCGAGCAGCTATTACTTTCATTCGCCTTCGATGACTCATCATCATCATCAGCAGCAACATCAGGTGCGTCCCAAGAACGAGTCGCATTCTTCTCCTTCTTCGCAGCTTTTAGAACACAACCAAATGGGGAATTATCTAGTACAATCAACGGCTGGATCTTTGCCTACGAGCCAGACTCCTGCTACGGCGCCGTTTTGGAGCAGTGGTGATAATACGCAGAATCTTTGGGCTTTTAATATCAACCCTCATCATTCCAGTGACGTTTACAACACTAGCGGTGGTGGTGGTGGTGGCGGCGACGGAGGAGGAGGAGGAGGAGGAGGAGGAGGAGGAGGAGTACATCTGATGAATTTTGCAGCTCCGATTGCTTTGTTTTCCGGACAGCCTTTGGCGTCTGGTTACGGAGGAGGCGGAGGAGAACATAACCATTATGGAGTTTTAGCGGCGTTAAACGCTGCTTACCGGCCGGTTCAGGAGACGTCGAACCAGCAAAACCGCGACGGAGATCATCATCACAACCATCAAGAAGATGGAAGCACAAGTCATCATTCCTAGGCAAAAACACACACAAACAATATATCTGTGAGATTTATTTTTATTTTTATCTTTTTTGTCCTTTCGTTTGTTTTATTGTTTTCTAAACAAGCGTGTTTTTTTTTTTTTGCATTGCTTCTTTTTTCTTTCTTTCTAAATCTAATATTCCACGAGTTCTGATCGGGTTTCATTCTTCCTCTGATTAATGTATTAAGTAAGTAAGAACGTGATTATTCGATATATTTTAGTATGTGGGGTTTTGCAACCAGGCTTTGGTTTTGTATTTTTTTCTAGAGGTTTTGGCCTCAAGTAGTATTTTGTCTTGTGAAATGTTTTCTTTATACTTTTGAGCGTGAGAGTTTTATAATGAGACACACTACTTGATTAGGGTTTTTGAACAATATTTATATATGTATAACTCAGTACTGCTAATCAATAAAACATTTCTCATGCCAAATTATTATCTTCCACTTTCTTCGTTCATGGTTTGATTCCTTCGACCACATTGTCTCAAAGAGGTACATATGCATTATGACCTTAATTATCCTTGTTCTATCTTTATAGTATAATCTACTATTTTTCCCGTGTGAATCACATCCTGTTGTTATGGTCAGTCGACTTGACTGGTCTATCGGTCAATGTTTGATATATAGTAAATATACTGGTTAAGATCTTGTAAATATATATATATATATATATAGTAATAAAATCATATGGTTCAAAGCATTAAAATGTGACTGTTTTGGTTACCATAAGTGAGGGGATGTAATTAGATATGATGCCAGATTAATGACAGATTTGCCAGTACGTCTGTCTAGCTATGCGCAGGGTTCGGGTTACGTTTAATTTATTATAGCATTTGCAAGCAACATTTTTAAGGCATTTATTGTTGTGAATGGTCTATATATTATTCCGGAGCGAAGAAACGTAATATACATGAAGTAAAATTATCAAAAAAAATTATAGCTATATCATATGGTCGGAAGTCGGAATTTAAGTCTGATCTTATCAAAAGAAAAAAACTTAAGTCTGATGCTACATTTGAAGACTCGCGATATATCATCGCTAATTCTTGTTATATGGAAATGTATATGTCAAAGTTTGTAATTATTGCCCACAAGGTGGTGAGCGAGTGGTAGGACGAGCTGCAAGATGGGATTAAACATTCGGACCCGTGTTCGATCTTCATTCCTCGTTAATAAACATTGCTTTGTGGGAAGTTTGTCAGTTGGGCATCGGTCCAATTGGTTTACATGGTAATCCATAATGCAGGCTGGTACTTAGTCGGAAGGTATTAAATTTGAAGTAAGGCAGTGTGGTACATATCTCTTACGGAGTCACTGAAGTTCACTCTGTAGCACTTAAGTGTGTTCCTACTCGGAGCCGACCAGATAACCGATGGTGTATATCAAAAAAAAAAGTTTGTAATTCTTTTTTTATATATAAAAAGTTTGTAAATCTTTGGACACCCAAAATCACCAAGTTTCATGGATCCACAGATTGTACATTTGATCCAAAGTTTGTCATTCTCTGCCCAAAAAAATGTAAAACAGATTGAAAACATTGTCTAGAACGAAAATTATAGATCTGAGATATATATATCTAGCATGCATATGTAATAAAAACAAATTATACAAAATGGTTATTGGTTCCAGCTTGATCTTCTATTTCTAAAGGGTTATATCCTTTTTTTTTTTTTTTATATCCTTGATGGATGAAAAATTGATTATATATCTTAATCTATAATGGAGACATGATACCATGATGATGTACAATTAACCAGGAAATGTTACATCTTAATCTATGTAACATGCGTAATAACCATATCGCTTATCTTCTTGTGTCGGTCTATATTATTAGATTTATTTTATTATTATGTATATATACGGTCTTACCATGCATGGGTATGTATAGAGAAACGAGCGTGTAGACCTACGTTGTAGATATTATCGAGCATGGGAATTGGGACGTTAGCTATTTTAAAATAATACACACATACTCATATATACAATTATAATATGTTAATAGAAACAAATTATTGTTTTATATAAAACAATATAAATATTTCTAGTATATCTAATATATAATGAGTGAAGGAGCCTCTCAAGCATTGACACCTCATCATTTTAAAACAAATGAAGATGTGACATATGTCTAATTATTTATTACATATAAGAATTATTTAATTTGAATTTAACTATTTTAAAAATCATTAAAATATTAATATATAATAAATGAAATTCAAATTAAATTTAGAAATGTCATAAATATATAAAAATATTAGATAATAATATGATATTTTAAATGAATTTTATAACAAAATGAAGATATTACTAGGTTCATTATAAAAAAAAGAAAAAAATATAATTTTATAAAAAAGATACAAGAAAATATTAATAATCGAATTGAAAATTTATAAATATATTATTTATAACACAAAATAAAATAAATATGTCGTGCGGGTTTTCTCCTAGTGTAAATAAAACTTGAGATCCCTCTATCTATAAATCGGTGCGAACCATTCCTGGGAATCATAGGCCTGTCGGTTATAAAACCTCATGATTCATCCATATGTTATTAATCCGTTAGTTTAAGGAATCAAACATTATCAAGCAGCATTTTTAGAGGTATATAATGTAATTATATTGTATCACAATAATATACCAATAGGCGAAACTAGATTTCACGGTAATAAAAGAAGAAGAAAAATATAGAGACCGATGATCTCATGAATCTTCTTTGATATGTATATTATTGTTTACGTGTTACTTTATAGATAAACAATAAGATACGAGTCATGACTGATCATTGTTTTTATGTCGGCGTTTTATTTTATAATAAAAAGAAATCTGCAAAAAAAAAAAAAATGGAAAGGCCACAAGTAGTTGTAATCTGGCATTACCCAATAGGTCCAAAAGAAATTAAAATGTCTCTAAAGTATGCTTAAAATATAGATAGTTGGATCTACGTAGTTATATATATATATGTGAAAATACTCTAGTATAGAAGAGTGTATTCATGTGGGTTCTTTGTTTTTGATCTGGCAAAGATTAGATGATCATCATTCCATCACTTGCTTCTCTATTTTGTTTAATCAGGCTTCACTAATACACTCATTCGTCGCCTTCACTATAATCATTTTACCATTTGTCTAGAACAAATAATGATAAAAAATAGTATGGGAATAAATACCAGATATTTTTATTAATCCTTATACATAAAGTATTGTCAGGGAATTAATACCAGATATTGTTATTAATCCTTATACAAGAAAAATCGAATAAAAAAGTATTTTTGTTTTGAATGCATTTTTGAATGAAGTAGGAGATAACCCAGATGATCTTAGAATGATGAAACGTTGGACATCTCCTGAAGAAGGTATGATGAAATGTAATATTGGAATATCCTGGTCAAGACAAAATAGAATGGGTGGAGCTGCATGGATTTTTAGGGATTCAAAAGGAGACGTATTGTCATACTATAGAAGAACTTTTAGTGGAATGGAAGGTTTGAATGAAGCAAAAGCTAAAGCTCACTTATGGGCGGTTGAAAGTATGTGTAGTTTCCATATTGAGAAAGTTATTTTTGCCACTGAAGCATCAGAACTAATTGGAGCGATTACAAGACCAAAAACATGGTCAGCTTTCCGATCACAATCTGACGAACTAAGAGAGGCTTTAAGTGAGATAGACGAATGGAGATGGGTTCTTGAAACTCGAAAAATAAACAAGTGTGCAGGTCTAATTACTAAAAATGTGACATCCGAAAATCGCTGGCAATCATATGTGGCTTGTGGTGAACCGGCGTGGTTGAAGGAATTGGTGATGGCGGAAAAGATGGCTACCTCTGTCTAGCTGATCGGTTTTTGTTTTGTTTTGTTTTCCTTTTGACTTTTCCCTGATCTTAGAATACTCTGCAACAGTAACTGGTTTCCAATGACTTTTCGAACATCAATATAGTTTAAAAAGTCATTTTGTTTTCAACCTTATTCATGTATGAAAAAAAAACAAAACTCTAAATTAGATGAATCTTTTCTTTGCTCAGGTCCAGTTTGAAAAATGACTATAATTCCACCAGCCCCATTGATTGATATGGGCTTATATAGAATGAATGGGCTTTGTAAGACCCATTTATTAGATGAAAATGAGAAAGTATTGTTCAGACCTTATTGAACATTTGTACGCATAATAATTTCAATCTTACGATTCAACATATACATTATCTCACATTCCTCATGCAACTGGCTTTTAGATATTTGATAAATCACTACAAAATTTATGAACAAGACAAAATCAAATACTTATGTACAAATATAATATACAGTAATCTAATTTTGTATTAAACTCACCGAGTAGAAGTCTAAAATATCGCTCAAGTAATATTCTTAAAAATATGCTTAGAAAGAAATAATATTTGTCCATAAATAATTAGATTCTTGGCTGATTAGTAGCTTTTTGAAAATTTTATAAATTTTTTAGTATTTTTAAATTTAATTTGGAAATTAACATTTATTGTACTGTACACGCATTGATTTTTAAATCGAATCTCTATACAGTATTGCATAAATCAATGGTGTACAATACATGAACTAATTGGAAAAATGAACAAAATCTTCATTTGATATAGAAAAAAAAAATATTCAATTTTGTAAGTAAATTTTGAAAAAGTGATGTGAAATGCAATTATCTCATAAATAATTGGCAAAATTTCGGTGCTGATTTTCCACCATTTTTCTTTTTTTTTTTCTTTTCCCCATATTTTTTTTAAAGGTAAAAAAAAATGAAAGGAGTGGTCATAAAAGTCCAAGGTAAAACCTGGCCTCCACTTTTGTTTCAACATCTACACTGAGAGAAAGAAAGAGAGGAAAAATAAAAGGGAAAGCTTTAGAAACAGGAAGGCTTCTAGGGAAGAAGCTGGAGAGTCAATAATGCCTTCTAATTCTGGAGATGATAATGTTCTTCAAGTTCTCATCAAGAACTTCGATGTCCTTGCTCTGTATATCTCTCTCTCTCTCTTGTTTAATTTCTCTTTACAGATCCTATCTTGCTTTTTGTTGTTGTTGTTAATTTAGATCCTATCTTGTTTTACTTAGTTTTATTTCTACTGAGTTTAACTACTACATTGTCTATGGTCTCAAAAGAGAATCCCTCTTTTAGATTTTCAATGATTTATGGTGTTTCTGTGTATTTAATCTTATTTGAAACTTGCTTTGTTTTTGCTTCTGCAGTCCATTGGTTGCTCTAGTCTACCCTCTGTAAGTGAAACCTCTCTCTTTGTCTTCGTGTGTGTGTGTGTCCATGTGGCTTAATTAAAAGATTAGATTGATAGGAAAACTCGATTTTAAAGCTAATCTTTCGCTTAGATTTATATGAAACATTGGAAAAATTTGGGGGAAAAACCAAGAGGTTGTAGTTGGATTGTTTCCATCGGGGAAGATTCGACTCTGTTGGTCCAGGTCCACGTTAGTAGGAATCGAGTCTTGTGCGAAATTATCAAATTAATTCTTGACTATTTGGGAGTGTAAGTGGGCGGTTCGGAATATTAATCTGAATCCGTTAAAAATTAGGGATTATTTCTGAATTTAATAAAAAAAAAGGGGAAAAAGAAACAAAAACTAAACGTTTGAAAATTTGATTCTCTGTCAATAAAGATTAAAAAAAAAATTGAAACTTTTTCTCAGATGCACGTATATCCACACACACCCACTTAGAATCCAAGACACGAGGCATCATGTCTATATATTACAAAAAAAAAGATTGTAGATTGGAATAATTAATTAATGTGATAAAAAAAATATGAACAGATATGCATCAGTGAAAGCAATAGAGACAAAAACATTAGCACAAGACGAGCAATGGCTCACCTATTGGGTTCTCTACGCACTCATCTCACTCTTCGAACTCATTTTCTCCAAACTTCTTGAGTGGTTAGTTAGCTAATTAACGTTATTATTATTATCTCTTTGTTGAACTTCTTGAGTGGTCATATAATATAATCAATTTTCTTTCTGATAATACATAAAAAAGGTTTCCGATATGGCCTTTCCTGAAGCTGATCGGGATATGCTGGCTAGTTCTACCACAGTTTAATGGAGCAGAACATGTCTACAGACATTTCATCAGGCCTTTCTACATGAATCCTCAAAGAGCTTCCACCAATATTTGGTATGTTCCTCAAAAGAAATTCAATTTTTTCCCCAAACGTGACGAAGACGACATCCTCACTGCTGCTGAGAAATACATGGAGCAACATGGCACTGAAGCTTTTGAGCGAATGATCGTTAGGGTAAATCTTCAACTTCGCATACACACACACACATATATATACATATATATATACATTCTCAATGTTGTTTTGTGATACAGAAGGATAGTTATGAAAGGGGAAGGAGAGGAGGAGGAGGAAGCAATAATTACATGATCTTTGACGACGATTATAGGTACTAAGTTTACCATGTTACTGTGGTTTTGATCGGTCTATGATCTTAAACCGGTTTGGCTACTTTCAGTTTCTATATAAGCTAGCTGTGTGACTTTTGTCTTCTCTATGGGGTTTATGTATCATCCTTATGTAGTGACATGTTTTGTGTTAATGGAATGCCATTTTATATCTAGTTTTGGTGGGTATTTTATTCGGATGAACATTTCAGTTTCCGTTCGAGTAAAACTATAACTGAAATCTAAACGAAACTATTTCGGTTCGGTTCGGTTCAGTAGAATTTGGTTTGATTTTGTAAGTAGATGTTTGTTGCGTCTTGAATTTTATCAAGCTTTGTTTTGCTTGATTTTTTTTTTTTTCTTAAAAATCATCAAAAATATATCGTAGATATAAGACCCTGTAATATCTAGTTATATTCTGTCTCCGGATTATGTTCCATCGTCGTCGTCTACTTTGGTCAAGAAGATCCATTTCTTCTTCCAATTTTCGATTGCACTTTCTAGGCTAGGGAGTTGTGCTCGTATGGCCTCCAAATGAATGAGCTACGATTTGGCGTAGGTTCTCAAATCACCAGGAGCCTCTCGAATTCTCCCTATATCCTCATCGCAACGGTGCACCTTTTTACGTCCGGCGAGGAATTTCCTTGGTTCTTGTTTTTGTTTTTGTTTTTGCATTGACGTTGATCCGAGATTCTTATCGAGGGTTTCTTCGTCTTAGATTATTGGAATCAGGTGGCATTTGGTTTTTGATACTTCGCGAGGATTGGAAAATATTGGTAGATTTTCTGAACATCCTAGGGTTCTCCGATCTGGTGAAGAAGTGGAGTAAATTGTGTTCTTGAGAGCATCTCCTATAGTTGCTCCATATTTCATTCTAAAAATAGAGTTTTCTAAAATTAAAGAAGAGGTTTAGGTTACCTCAATATTTCATTCTAAAAATAAATAATACAAATATATTAGTATTAATTGCTTACAAAACCTTTAATTATAAAAATCACATACAAGATCCAAATGTTCATGTATTTGTTCAAGCGGAACAAACACGAATCTTTAATTTTTGATACTAATTATGTATTTTGAATTTTATTGTTTGTTATCTTGTTGTATTTCTTTTTATTTAATGTATATGGCTGTTATATTTTAAAATTTTAAATGAATATATTCATAGTTATTGTTAATATAGTTTTAATTAAGTACAATACTGTTTGTTATCTCATTGTTTAAGTACAAAATGAAAAGATATAAAAATTAAATGATTATTTTGTAAAAAAAAAGTTATACTATTCATTTCTCTATTTATAGAGTAGGATATAGAGTACCATTGAATATGATTTTAATCTAAAACTAGAGTTTAGTGGCAAAAATAGACAGAGGCAGTCCTGAAACAATGGGGGGCTACCAAAAAAAAAAACAAAACTAGAGCCTTCACTTTACATAGTAAAAAAAATGATCAAATATATCCTAGTTTAAATGATTTCAAATACCCAACAAGTAACACAAATTCTCCAGAAAACCTTGATGAAAAAGAGAAAAAAAGAGACGTGAGACTTGGGAGGAAAAAGAACGAGAAGACAAAAATAAGTGTTTTTTTTTAATTACTGAGTCCCACTAAATTCAATTCTTTTATTCAATTTATTGTTTTTTTTTTCCTACTCAACGTAAATAGCTACTCCAATAAGAAATATTCATTAAAAACGGAGACTTTATAGAAATGGGGGCCAAGGCCCATGCTTCAAATGGCTTGGTCCAAGGCCGGTTCTAAGAATAGAATACCATTGGAGATGTTTTGAGCTGGTAGAAAGATCATCTAAAGTGTATTTGATTTTTGGTTGATGTACATTTTAGACCTGAGAGTTTGGGATTTTGAAAATTTTCAATTTTTGACGGAAGCTTACTACTACCATGGGTTAGATAGGAATGATTGGAGCCTTGTTTTCATGCCAATCCCCAAATGAGATTCAAGTGATGTTAAACGATTTGGTTGAGAATGATTCGAAAGGGAAATAATTTTTTTCCGGTGCAACAACTTCAATGGTTGATTCCCTGAGAATTAGTCTCGCTGAGAGAGACGTTGAACAGGTACTATATAGTATTATTTTTCCTTGTGCTTTCTGTTGAATAATTGAATTTTTTTTGCTAGATGTGTTTTTTATATATGCCTCATGTGTGATGTGTTTTCTTTTTATTATCTAAGTCATTAAGATGATATTTTTGATGTGCTTCTTTCTTCTACTGAAATTCGTCAGGCCATTACGTCACTTAAGAAAGGGTCCTACTTGCTGAAATACGGACGCAGAGGGAAGCCCAAGTTTTGTCCATTCCAGCTCTCAAGTGTAAGATTTATTGGACACGTACGATGTTTGCTTATTTCTCTTCTAATGATTCTGAAGATACGTTGAGTAAGAGAGAGAACTCCTCCTTGTATTCTTCTTGTTTGCTTATTTATTATTACATGCCAAATATTATCCTAGGATGAGTCCACATTAGTATGGTACTCTGGAAAAGAAGAGAAGCAGATTAAGGTGAGTCAAGTCCTGAGAATTGTTCCTGGACAACGCACGGTGAGTTTCTCTCTGCATGCAATTTCCATATAAGTTACCTTGTGAAATATGATTCTAGTCCATTTCAACTATAGCAACTTCGTAATATGTTTTTTTTTCATCTTAGACTCAACGGCTAAAGTGTGTTTCAGGCTACATTTAAGAGATATCCACGCCCCGAGAAAGAGTATCAGTCATTTTCCCTCATTTGTCCAGACAGGTCCTTGGATTTGGTGAGTTTTTCCGTGCTATCCTAATGAGTACGTAATGATGCAATATAATTCGTCAACTTTCGAACAAAATATTTGAAGAATGAAATATTCATCATCTTGACCTAATTTGTGACGATGTTTTGGGTAGATATGCAAAGACAAGGATGAAGCAGAAGTGTGGGTGGTTGGTTTGAAGGCATTGATTAATCGGGTAAAAGCCTCCAAATGGAAAAACACTATTAAACCTGAGATCACTTCAGCGGAATGTCCAACCCCTCATGCACGAAGAGTGTCTCCATTCGTAACAATTCTTGTAAGGGAGTAACACCACATTTCATATTCTTAAGAATCTCAACGACCAACTTACAATTTGCATCATCTTACGTACCCACAGGATCAAGTTATTCAGCCCTCCACTGAGAATTCTGCACCAAATCGGTTGGGAAAAGTCTTTTCTGACATTGTCTCGATAACTGCACCAACCAGAACCAGTAACAACAATCAGACAGAAACCAATACTGCCAACCTCTTCTGTCCATTTCCTCCGGTAAACGTTGAGAATTCAAATTCCCGATTTTCGACCACTGACCCAGTTAGGATAAGTCTATCTAGCGCTGTGAGCACCTCTAGCCATGGTTCATGTCACGAAGACTTTGATGCTTTAGGTGATGTTTTTGTCTGGGGTGAAGCTATAAGTGATGGTGTACTGAACGATACTGAAAAGTCATTGAATTCCACGACAGAGGATGCACTTTTACCAAAAGCATTAGAATCAACAATAGTTCTAGATGCCCAAAACATTGCATGTGGTAGGTGTCACGCGGTTTTGCTTACCAAACAAGGAGAGATCTTCAGCTGGGGTGAGGGAAAAGGTGGACAGCTAGGGCATGGTTTAGAAAAAGATGTCCAACAACCAAAGTTCATTAGTAGTGTCAGAGGAATGGGTTTCAAATCTTTAGCGTGCGGAGAGTTCCATACATGCGCTGTTACTCAATCTGGTGATCTTTATAGTTGGGGTGATGGCACTCGGAATGCCGATTTGCTCGGTCACGGGAGTGAATCCAGTTGCTGGATTCCCAAGAGAGTGTCTGGTGTCTTACAAGGAATGCATGTATCATATGTCGCTTGCGGTCCCTGGCATACATCGGTAGTTGCATCATCAGGCCACTTGTTCACATTTGGAGATGGATCTTTTGGTGCTCTTGGTCATGGAGACCGGAGAAGCTCTAGTGTTCCACGCGAAGTTGAAAGCCTAAGTGGACTAAGAGTAATGAAGGTTGCTTGTGGTGTTTGGCATACAGCTGCAGTGGTGGAAGTGACAAATGAAGCATCTGATGCAGAACTCTGCTCTTCGTGCGGGCAACTGTTCACATGGGGGGATGGCGAGAAAGGACAACTTGGTCATGGTGACGATGATGCAAAACTACTTCCCGAGTGTGTAACTTCATTGATGAAGGAAAATATCTGCCAAGTTTCATGCGGAGATAGTCTCACAGTTTCTCTTACATCCAAAGGGCATGTGTATACAATGGGTAGTACGGTTTATGGCCAGCTGGGAAATCCTACCGCCAAGGGACAGTTCCCCGCACGAGTTGAAGGAGACATAATAGAGACTTGTGTGGAGGAGATTGCATGTGGTTCTTATCATGTTGCAGTGTTGACATCTAAATCAGAGATTTACACATGGGGAAAGGGGTTAAATGGCCAGCTAGGCCATGGAACCGTTGAGAACAAAAAGGAACCTGCGGTTGTGGGGTTTCTAAAAGAAAAACAAGTCAAGGCTATAACATGTGGATCCAACTTTACTGCTGTGATTTGTCTTCACAAATGGGTACCTGGCTCTGAACATTCACTATGTGCTGGTTGCCGCAATCCATTCAACTTTAGAAGAAAACGCCACAACTGTTACAACTGTGGTCTGATATTCTGTAAAGTATGCAGCAGTAGGAAATCTTTGAGAGCTGCTTTGGCGCCCGATATGAACAAAGCATATCGAGTGTGTTATGGATGTTTTACCAAGCTGAAAAACTCGAGAGAACCATCTCCTTCTCTGCCAACTCCACGGGCCAGAAACCTTTTGATCAATATGCGAAAATCCACAGATGTTTTAGATAGAAGCAGCCTAACTCAAAAACTCCTCTCAGCACACTCCAGAATATCGTCCCCTGACTCTTTATTGCATCATGGTGAAGGAAGGCACCACAGACGAGACTTGAAACCGGAATTTAATAATCGTAATATCTTCCCTTTCATGAATGCCAGTTTACAATATGTTGGATCGGCATTATCCAAAGGATCAACAACCAAGAATATAATTCATGGCTCTCGCACAGCGTCTCCAGTTTCAGTAAATTCAACTAGTCCACGTCGATCTTATGAAGTAACAACTGAGGAATCTAAACAAATAAAAGACAATTTTAGTCAAGAAATGACGAGTCTAAAGGAACATGTACAATTCTTTCTAACCATCTTTTATGTATATCATATCAAAGAAAATGCTAAAAGACTAAAACAAGGTTTATATGCACTGATCATTAAAGGTAGAACAACTCGCTTCCAAAACCCACCAGCTTGAAGAGGAACTCGAAAAGACTAGAAGACAGTTGAAAGTGGTCACTGCAATGGCAGCAGATGAAGCAGAGGAAAATAGATCTGCAAAGGAGGTTATTAGATCTTTGACCACTCAGGTTAATTTGCCATTTTCAAGAACTCAAATACATTCGTCTCACTCTTATATCTCTTATATCTATCTCTCATAATGTTGTTAACGATTGTTTTGCAGCTCAAGGAAATGGCTGAAAGAGTACCTCAAAAGGATGATATTAGCACCAACTCAAAACATACAGACAAAGAGACATCAGAGAGTCAAACTCATACTAGTAACCAGACACACATAAGAAGCATGGTTTCTCATGATGATAGTCAACCTGAAAGCAACCTAACAAATAAGAGGTTCCCTAATGGGCATAGGAGGCAGAGTGAGAAGCCGGAGAGGGTTGTGCAAGACGAACCAGGAGTGTATTTAACATTGTTGTCTTTACCTGGTGGTGGTAATGAACTCAAGCGTGTCCGGTTCAGGTACATGAATGCTTCTTCGTCTTCTTAAAATGCTAATCTAGTCTCGCCTTTTTAAGCAACACAACATGACATATCATTTTACGTGACTCGTTCATTTCTTGTGTAGCCGGAGACAGTTTACTGAAGAACAAGCGGAGAAGTGGTGGGGTGAAAATGGAGGTAAAGTGTGTGAACGACAAAACATTCTAGTTTCCTAGGATCTCCTGTCTTCAATAGAGGATCGGAAGAGAGGGATAGAGACAAAGACAGAAAAGATAGCCACATATATAGAATAAATAGAGAAACACGTGTATGCAGATTTTTTTTAGAGTAATACCAACATGTTTTCTACTATCAATAGAAAAAAAATGTTTGATGAAAATTAAATTTCATTTATTTTCTCTGAATATTGCGTGGTTCCCACGGAATTTGCTATTTGCTGATCTTGCTTATACACTTGTAAGTGAAAACTACCAAAGTACATGTTTGAATGACTGAGAACGTGTAGCAGAAGTGCCAGCAAAAACATCTCACCAATGTTAAAAATCTAATATACACTTGTAAGTGAAAACTACCAAAGTACATGTTTCTGCTGAGGTGATTTCAACGTGTGTATACTGCGTGAAGTTTCTTTTATTTACGGTGTTTTGGAATTTAAAACACATGTCTAATCCAGTAGACTCCACACTTTAGACAACTCACCTCCATATGGTTTGGGACAACTTGTGTTATTGGTTCTCATACAAATTATTATGCATTTCAAACAGAAATCCCTCAGCGAAGGTAATATAATACATATAGATCCCACTCGTTCTAGTCCAAAGAGTTGTAGACATAATTAAAAACAAGCCAAACACAACATCGTGCATATATAGTCGTATATATAAACATGATAAAAGTTTCAAGTAACTAGCGATTGTAGTTGATTATAACAGACCAGATGCATATGTGTCTGTCTATTCTTCTTCTTGCTTTTCACTTACTAACGCTTTGTGATCACCCACGTTCAGAAGCAGCTTCAAGACTCATGTGCCCTGGTTTCCCATCCATGGTTTTCCTTACTATCGCTTTGTGATCACCCGCGAAACCCATTGAAGTAACACCATTATACTTGTAACTTATGTAGAATATTGCATTCTCTGCTTTGAGAATTCTCACGCGCCGCTGTTATGTATTCTTCTTTAGTTTCTACAACTACCTTCTTGATCTCCAAGGGTGGGGAAGCTACCAATTGCTGGAGTCACGTTGGCAAGCGTAAGAGGAAAGAGACAACAAGTAAAAAAAAAAAAGAGTTCACTAGCTTTATTTTTCTGGCAGAGACTTACGCATTTTGTTTTGGAGAAGAATGCGATTTCCATGAATAGATGCAGCCAGTCATTCTCATGCAGCTCTGATTCTTGCACCTGTGATGATCCACAAAAAAATGCATTTACCCACCTTGTTTACATTTCACGTACAACTTGCCTGCTTCTCAAACTAAAACAAGACATCGATCTTACCACGTAATACTTTTTATTGTCAGTGGCCAAGGCCTCATCAGACAACCATTTGGGCATTGCACCTGTGTAGAGTTGATCTATTGCCTTATCCTCGTCCCAATCATCCTCCAGAGCCTCGTTACCTTTAAAAGTGATCTCTATAAACTGTTAGTCCTCTAGTGATCTCTAAAGACGGTGCTAATTAGAAAGACAACCCACGAATGGTAATATTCTTACGTACATCTGAGTCTGCAGGCTAAGGTCATCGTCGTATCTTTAACATAGGTATCGAAGGGTGTACGTCCAGCATGCCTGAACAATGTCTGAAGAGAGAAGACCGAGTTGCAGGCCGGATCCATTGCCTCCAAAGTTATGTAGCAGTCCAAGTAAGAAGTGAACATAGTACTATACTTTTCCCAGCGCACAAACTTAAAGTTTGTTCCCTGTCAAAGAAAACAACAGCCAAAATATGAACAAAACTCATATTAAAAGGAAAAAAATAAAAATAATTAGAGGAATCAAGGCAAGGTAATCACAACTTGTTCATAAAACTCATGACCAAGGATGAAAAGACATAAAAGAGAATATTGAATTACCTTCTGAAAATTGTAGCAGTGGAGTCCAAGCCTACCATAAAGGGAGATATTATAATGATCGCGCAAACCAGCCGTAACAATTTTAGAGTTAGAGAATTCCAGATCAAACCCTACAGAAAGATGCAGACATACGGTAAGAATTTGTCCCGTGAGAAATATAACTAAGAGATCATCAATCCCATGAAATCAAAATCAATACAAAACCATCAGGAAACAGCCCTGAGAACGAAACCTAAGAGATCAAAATCAATACACAAACATCAGGAGAGAATTTACGTAGGCCAATTCGCAATTTCTCTCACGCCTAGCCCTTAGCTTTTTTAACCTTCGCCGGGATGCTCTTGCAGTTTGAATCCCCCCCAATTCACTGGATACTTTTGTCGCCAAGCCCTCCATATCTAGCCAAGCCCTAAATCTCTCAAATCTCAAATGACGTCTTATATCTCATACTAGCTATGTCAATACGACGTCATTTGAGTAAATATTTTTTTCTTTTTTCCTTTCTAAACAAGGGACAATTGGGTGTATAACCAAATTTCAATAAAGTGTTAAGAATATAGTTATGAATAAATATAAATTAAGCAAATAACATTTTGCTTGCTTTTCTGACCATTATGCCCTTAGTCACGGAAAAAATAGACTGTCTATACAATTTATTATAACAACACATATGTTTACCCCAATGATTTTGTTTTTGGCATAATTCGCATATTGGTAACTTGTTCAACCTTGTATTAGTACCGAAAAAACACTGATTTTATTTCACGTATAACATGTTTTAAATTTTGAAAAATAAATCCGAACTTTTTTTATACGGCAATAATTACACCTATAATATAGGAAGTTTATTTTTTTTATCAATAACATAGCATGTCTATTTTTAAAAATCAAAGACTTAACAAATCTACCAACTTACAGACTTTTCATACAGATTGGGAAAAAATAGTATAGAAGCCATTGTGCACTTTTCTCATCCATATATTAAATCATCATTTACAACATGTCAAAACATTCGTCTCCAACTAAGAAACATAGACCTTCCATACAATTTTTTTTGCAGACCTTCCATACCAAAGGAAAGGAAGCTCTCTCATCATCTTCGATGGTGTGCGATGGAATCGAGGGAGAAAATTTTGAGCATAGATAATTTATGTGTTCTATGTAGACTAACGTTTGTTCCTACATTACATATCAATGTTAGAATAATATTTACACTGAAAATTAGAGATCTTTATAATTTTATCCGCCATTGCAAATATAACTAAGGATCCAAAGTTTTTTTGTGTCTAGTAACAAAGCAATCAAAGCATCAAAGCCACAGTGGAAAGAGTTCTACTTTTATAAATCAGCAACTGAAAACAAAAAATAGACATTCTATACAAATAGACGTTCTCATCTCTTTCAAAAAGACACAGAAAAAACAACGAATCCAACATGTTTTCGTGTCAATGTGCGCCCTGGACGTTTCATCGCTAGATGTTAGTAACGGCGAACGGGCTTTTGATGTGAGCAATAGCGATCGGGCTTCTGATTGCAAGGGATGACTTGCCTTCAGTGTCGAGGCGGTGTTCCATACACATATAGAAATTAGCAAATAGAAAATAGCAAAATTGTATTTGAGACAAAAGAAATGAAAAACTTTTGTAAACGATGCTCATCCATATATATATAGACCTTCCATACAAAGTAAAAAAAAAATAGTACAAAAACTATGTACACTTTGTTCATCCACCTAAATCAGATTCAGAAAATTGTAAATTTCAACGAACCCAACATGTTTTTGTGTCAATGTGCCTCCTTGAGGTTTCATCGCCGAAAATCCACAACTTGTTGTGTTACTCGACATAAAAGCCGAATATCCACTTACTTGGATCTTTTCGATTTGCTCGAGAAAATAGCTCGCCGTTAACGGAGAAGCCGAGTTCGGTTGTCCTTGTGATGGAGCAGCTTTTGATTTCTTGGATAGAGCGATGTTCGGGAAGAATCCACTTGATACGAAGCTTGGATCTGATGAACCGGAGCTAATCACTAAATGAGTTTCCTTATAAAAAAAAGAGACGTTCTATACACATAGGAATTAACAAATAGAAAATACCAAAAGTATAAGCAATGAAGTTGCAAATAACAAAATAGTCTCAATAACAAAGAAAAGGAAGCTCAACAAACTGCAAAATTATAAAAATAGATGTTCTATATACACATAGAAATTAGTCTCTAATATTGAATACACTAAAATGATGAACACTCTTAATTAACACATAGAAATTAGTATCCGACCATGTTCTATACAAATAGACGTTATATACAAAATACTCTCAACACGAAAGGAAATGAAGCTCAAGCAAATTGCAAAATTACAAAATAGACGTTCTATACAGACATAAATTACAAAACATATGTTCTATACATAAAAATAATCATATACAAATATACATTCTATGTTTTACTCGCAACCTCTACAAAACATAGAATTTGCAAGTTTCTGGTTATGAATTTTTTTTTTTCAAGTTCCAACAATGAATTAACGAGGAGAAAGGAATCATTTAGCCACCATGAATGAATAACCTCTTGGATTAGTGTTTCTCCAGCATTCTCGATCGTGACGAGTTGGGAAATCCGCCTTGCTTCTCGTCAAAGAAGCTATGGCTATTCACCGGACATGGGTTTCTGATGAGCATCGCTTTCATAGATCCAGATAACCAGGGTTCGATTATTGAAGGCGAAATTTACCTTGGAATCCTGGGCAATTTCACGAACAAGACGCTGGAAGAAGAGAAGAATCGTTCCGCTGATTTGATGAACAGCGGTGGCGAGACAGGAGAGCAGCCAATCTGAGCAATCCGTTACGACGGTAGATCCGGTCGATAACATCGGTGAAGAGGCTGGCTCTCTCTCTCTCTCAGCGTCTTCAACCTCTGTCGTCCAGAGAGGAAAAAAAAAGAAAAAAAAAGAACAAGAGAGATGAAAAGAAAAAGAAAAAGATAAAAAAATTAGAAAAAGGATAAAATTGTATTAATATACAATATACAGAGAATAACATGTTCAGATTTTTTTTTTGGTTAGTTTATTAATTATAATTTTTTTATGGTTATTAGCTGCAATTTCCCTTTAAACAAACAAAACAAAAATATAATAATAACCAACAAAAACAAAAAAAACGAAACAAATATCAGCGGTCGGTGGCCCATATATTAGCATCTTTGAGACTTTGAAAGTTTACACCACTTATCCGACCCAATTAATTTTTCGGGTAAAATTAATGAAATAAACTATATTCATTTGTTGAATACTTTGAAACCAATTTTGTTATACTCGATTTTAATAAATTAAAAAGTTATATGATTTTGATATATTTGTATTAGAGAGATATGAGACTTGTAAGTTATGTTTTTAGGCAGCCGGGTCAGTCCTGATCAAACTAATCCTCCCTCCATACGTCCCAGGGTACTAATTCATTGGGCTACATTGTAGAGCCTTTTGAGCTGCAACCCCATTTAACAGAACCAAAATCAAAACGTGATTTGTTTGAGCAATCGGAGATGAAAGGTGGAAAGCACATGCACACGTTGCAGTTTGAAAACCGTGAACTACATCTTCTTTATGTGTCCATTACCATAAGGGAGATTGGTCTGGGGCCAATAGAGTAGCTAGGTTGAAAATATTGTAGGGTGAGTTTTAAGGAACGTGATAATGATGAGACAGGGACCCACACCACGCAAGAGAAAGCAGCTGCCTCACAAAGTGATAGATTAGTGTCGTCGTGGGTTCCTCTCTCATTTTCATGCGCCTCTTTCACGTTAAAGCTAAATCTACTTTAAACATTTTGGTCGACCACTTCTTCCATTTCAAACGTTGTTGTCTTTTACCTATTCCCAACACAAATATTCTAATTGGTCTTTAATTCCATCCACCTAAAAATATATAATGTATATGTCCATTTCATTCAAATAGATCGATCAACTTAATTAAGCTATGATTCATGACTACCTAATTAATTAATAATTTTCTCATTCTTACTAGTTACTGGGCCATAATACAAACTTAAGGACATAAAGATATATTACTTATGGATGATAGTGTATGAGTAAAGTTTACTCAAAGGTCGTGAAGGTTTGCTTCCAGATTTATTATAGAAAAATTGATTCTCAGCTATATGAAGTATACCATAATACATGGTTACACATCTGAAGTAAAATAATATTCTAAAAACTACATCAACAATTGATATAGCATAGCCAGCTACACGAAGTAACGATAATGCATGGCTACACATCCAAAATAACGATAATGCATGACTACACATCCAAAGTAAAACAATGTTCTAAAAACTACATCAACAATTGATATAGCATAGCCAACTACACAATAACCATCCGAACAAACATGAGTCATATGTGTAACACCATAACCATATATTTCCGGTAAACCATTCATCGAACTCTGGCGTTGACTCGAATTTTAAACAATAAAACCCACACAAATTTAACCCGACTTGACTTAATCCGACCCGAATATTACCACCCGTGCTACGCACGGACACAATATATATATATATATATATATATATATATATATATATATATATTTATATAAAATTAAAAAAATATTAACTGAAACTCCTTGATTTATTAAATCAAATTTAGTTAAAATTGATTTGACTATTTAAAACCAGCAAAATATAACTGAAAAACACAACATAAAAAACGAACGATTAGACACATATTCTATACACTACATAATGAAGAAATTTTGTTTTTCAATCATCCCTCGCTATGTATACTTCAATTTCTTTCTCGTACTATTGTTAGTTTTCTCCAGACTATACTTGTTTCCACAAATTTTTTTATGAGAAAATGTACAAATTTGGTAAAACTGTTTAAAAATAACAAAATCAAGATATATATTGATCTGAAACCAAAAAAAAAAAATATATAGACATGGGATCATTCACGCATTTCTCTACCTCCCGAGCTTCTTAGGCCCATGTTTGTTGTCTTCAAAGAAGAGGAGAAAATGTGATTGACCTACTTTATTTACTTTTATAATTGTTCTTCGTAAATATTTTCTTAATTTTATAAAATATATATATATATATATGTGTGTGTGTGTGTCCGTGCGTAGCACGGTGGTAATATTCATGTCGGATTAAGTCGGGTCGGATTAAATTTGGGTGGGTTTTATTGTTTAAAATTCGAGTCAGCGATGGAGCTCGATGAATGATTTACCGGAAATATATGGTTATGGTGTTACACATATGACTCATGTTTGTTCGGATGGTTATCGTGTAGCTGGCTATGCTATATCAATTGTTGATGTAATTTTTAGAACATTGTTTTACTTTGGATGTGTAGCCATACATTATCGTTACTTTGGATGTGTAGCCATGCATTATCGTTACTTCGTGTAGCTAGCTATGCTATATCAATTGTTGATGTAGTTTTTAGAATATTGTTTTATTTCGGATGTATAGCCATGCATTATAGTATATTTCGTGTAGTTGAGAATCAATTTTCCTTTATTATATAAGTATTTGATTTCTCTCAACGTCTGCGATTTTCAGGTCTGCTGACGCCAACATTTTTAATAAGTTACGTCAGCAGGCTTTTAATTTTTCGGAAAAAGAAAAAAAAAATCACATCTAACTGTTAAGATTTGTCTATCTTCACAAGCTTTTGTTGTTTGTTAATGGAGATTCCTCTCGAGTCACCAACGTCTTCATTTTCCATTCTATAATATATCGAAAGAAACAAAACCAATCTTGTCATTTATAAATCCTCTGGCACTTCTTCTTCTTCTTCTTCTTCTTATTCTGGAATTAGGAATTGCAGAAAACTCAGCTGCACAGTTTTAAGTTTGACTTGGAAATTGTCTCTTCTTTTATGAATTTGGGTTTCTTCGAAGTTGATGATCTGTGGGGTTTTGGTTTTGGGTCGACGTCTCTTCTTCGTCATATGTAATTGAATTGGGTTTTTGAATAATAGGAGAAAGGCTGTTCCTTTATCTGAATCGAGACGGGTCAACCATGGAGTCAACAAAGGTTTGCATGAACGCACAGTGTGGAGCGGCCTCTTCGTCCGGCGATTGGAAGAGAGGCTGGCCGATGCGATCCGGAGAGTTAGCCCATATCTGCGATAAGTGTGGGTAAGCGACTTTTACTCTCAATTCACAACACGAGATGCTGCTTTGAGGGCTTACTTTTGAGTTAAATTTCGTGGAATAGGTCCGCATACGAGCAATCCATTTTCTGCCAAGTGTTCCACGCCGAGGAATCTGGTTGGAGAGAGTGTAATTCATGTGACAAGGTGAAGATAATCCGATTGTTTTGCGCTCAGCATTCTTATTCTTAATACCTACTTGTGTGTGTGTGTGTGTTTCACAGCGTCTTCACTGTGGATGCATCGCTTCAAGATTCATGATGGAGCTTCTAGATAACGGCGGCGTTACATGTATAAGCTGTGCCAAGAAATCGGGATTTTTTTCTGTAAGACTAATTCCCATCCTTGAATTAAACTTGGGATGCTTCCTTGGTCTTGGATTCTCTCTCACTATACGAATGCAATCTCTCTTACAGATGAATGTCAGCCATGCTAGAGCCTTCCCTTCGTTTGCTTCAGCAGAGCATGTAGGCAGTGTTCTCGAGAGTACAAATCTCAACCACTTGCTTCACTTTCAAACAATCCCCCCCACTCAATCTTTTCTCCATATGAAGAAGCAAGAAGAATCCCTGCTTCCTGCTCTTAGACACAAATCTGACAAGAAAGAATTGTCTGCGCACCCAAACTTGAGCATTTCGCTTATGACAAGTCCGTTTCATGATGTTGTTGATGACAGAAGTAAGACTACTCCGATTTTCCAACTGGCCCCTCGGTCCAGGCAATTGCTTCCAAAACCTGCAAACTCAGCTCCCACTGCTGCTGGCATGGAGTCTAATGGGAGCCTTGTGTCACAGATTCATGTCGCTCGGCCTCCTCCAGAAGGTCGCGGGAAGACCCAGTTGCTTCCCCGTTATTGGCCTAGGATTACTGACCAGGAGCTGCAACTATTTTCTGGACAGTATCCTCATCTGTATGTTCATAATATCGTCTTTCTGTTTCTTTATTCCATATTGTTGTATGCTAAGGAGTCCTTGACTGTTTATTCTCCAAGCTCAAATTCGAAAATTATACCACTCTTTGAAAAAGTTCTGAGTGCAAGCGATGCTGGTCGTATCGGTCGACTGGTTCTTCCGAAAGCATGTGCAGAGGTAACTTGTCTCTCTCTACGCTTAATTGATATCCCCAAACTGTAGTTATCAGCTATAACCTTTTATGGTGGTATGTAGGCATATTTCCCCCCTATCTCTCAACCCGAGGGCCTCCCGTTAAAGATACAAGACATAAAAGGGAAAGAATGGGTGTTCCAATTCAGGTTTTGGCCTAATAATAACAGCAGGATGTACGTTTTGGAGGGTGTGACTCCTTGCATACAATCCATGCAGTTGCAAGCTGGTGATACTGGTACTTTTCAAACCTTTTTGTTTCGTTGACTACACTCATATCATGTTGATGGAGCCCTGGTCTGATTAAATCAAACATTGGCATCAAAGCGTCTCGATCATGTGTTGTGTTCGATGAGGACCACGTAATACATTCCAAGAAGAGATGAACGATACTTTTTATTAGGTCTGATGTCTTGGATTTTTCCACGTTCTTTGCAGTGACGTTCAGCCGCACAGAACCTGAAGGAAAACTCGTAATGGGATACCGTAAAGCGACAAACTCTACAGCAGCACAGGTAAAAAGCATGCCAATTTCATGTTGAGATGATCAAAGTACACCAGAAATGCATAAGCAGAGAGATGTCCCTTTGGGCATTAAGAAACTGCCACTGGTGAAGTGAAGTATTGAATTAAAAGATTCTTTTCTGGTGCTCTCATAATTATGAATTTAATGAAAGATTTTGCTGTGGTTTCTTCAGATGTTCAAGGGAAGCAGTGAACCCAATCTGAACATGTTTTCCAACAACTTGAGTCCGAGATGTGGTGACATCAACTGGTCTAAACTTGAGAAGTCTGAGGACATGGCAAAGGACACCTTATTGCTTCAGCCGTCCCTAATTTCTGCTAGGAAACGTGTTCGGAACATTGGCACTAAGAGCAAGCGACTGCTCATTGACAGCGTAGATGTTCTAGAACTGAGACTAACTTGGGAGGAGACACAGGAGCTGCTGCGGCCGCCTCAATCCGTCAAACTGAGCATCTGTACGGTGGAAGATCACGATTTTGAAGAATATGATGTGAGTTGCTGTTTACATGTTTACTTCTCACAAGCAGCTGGACCTTTACACTGAATTTTCTGAAATCATGTACTTGCTGATATGCAGGAACCACCAGTTTTCGGGAAGAGGACCATTTTTGTGTCACGTCAAACAGAGTGAGGCCTCATGTACTATGTAATGATAGGATCAGAAGAATTAGGCCCGCTTGGAATGATCAAAGAACATCTGAATATGGTTCTGATATGTGGTCCTTGAATTCTCAGGGAACAAGAGCAATGGGTTCAGTGTGATGCTTGTGGGAAATGGCGACGGCTGCCTGTGGATACTCTTCTTCCACCAAAGTGGTTGTGCTCCGATAATCTCTTGGATCCTGGCAGGTAACGAGATTTCATGCTCATGTGCTTAGCCTAGCATAGTTACCACAGAACATTGCGCATTTTTCTCCAGAAGTAACTGATACAATCTATTCGACTACACTGTACACTTATGGGATATTGTTATTATGGATTCCGACTCCTCGCTGAATAGTTTAAGTTTCTGTTTGTAATGCCAGGTCTTCATGTTCTGCGCCTGACGAACTCTCCCCAAGAGAACAGGATACACTTATCCGGCTGAGCAAAGGTATGATCCTCAACTATTATCGGTCTGTTACCTTAGAAACTTCTTTACATAGAAACTAAAGTTTTTTCCCACAGAGTTCAAAAGGAGGAGACTGGCATCATCAACCGAAAAGCTAAACCAGGAGCAGGAGGCATCTGCTCTGGATACTTTAGCAAACGCAGCCATCACCACGACGGGCGGACAAGGGGATACCGCGGTTGCAGCCACGACCAAGCACCCAAGACACCGGGCAGGGTGTTCGTGCATCGTCTGCAGCCAGCCGCCAAGTGGGAAAGGAAAACACAAGCCGTCGTGCACTTGCACTGTGTGCGAGGCAGTGAAGAGGCGGTTCAAGACGCTGATGATGCGGAAGCGGAACAGGGAAGAAGCAGGGCAGGCAAGCCAGCAGGCGCAGTCAGAGTGCAGGGACGAGACAGAAGGGGAGAGCATTCCAGCGAATGAACCAGTGGCAGGTGGAAACATTGACTTAAACACAGACCCAGGGGCTTCCCGAGTGAACATGATGAGCCTTCTCCAAGCTGCAACCTTTCCTCTGGAGTCATATCTGAAACAAAAGGCTATTATTCCCAATACAGCAGCAGAACAGCAAAGCAGTGATATGGTAAGTACAGAGCACGGTTCGTCCTCAGCCGCACAAGAACATGACAGAGACACAAGCGGAGCTCCTGAGCCCCTGAACTAACTAAACCCCCTTTGGAATCCTCCAAGAGTATTTATTCTTGAGAGAGGTATGTTTATTTATGTATATAACCTTCTTCGGTATCGTCCCAAATTTGTGGAGTGGTTAAGACCATTCTGCCAATTGTCGATCGAAGAAATGAGGTTTCCTTTTTCTCTGTGTTTTGGTTTTGGTTTTTGGTGTGTGGTGAGGCTTGAGAGAGACAAAAGAGATGGGAATTTTGATGGAAATGCATAGGACGATTGTAATATGTATATATTAGGGTGGTCAAAAATGAAAACAAACAAATTGTTCTAGATCCTTCATTATACCAAAACCAAAGGTGACAACACAAAAGCAAAAGCTTGTTTCATCCAAAGAGTGGTGAAACAAGAAGACTTGCCCGTTTTCGATTTGGTCTCCCATCGAGTTATAGAAGAGCTTTACTTGTTACTTAGCCTCTTGACCTAAGGGTACCATTGTATTTGCATAACTTCACAATGAGACTTGCTCGGACAAGATACGAGGGAACTTAGATTGTGTTTGGTAAGTTATATATGATCTACTTGTTTTACACGAATGCTTGGCTGGTTGCTAGTTTTCTGAATTTGAAACAGTGATTTTAAAGGCCCAGTATTTCTTTTATTAACAGGCCCAGGCCCATTAACGCAGTAAAACGCTGTATTCCCATTTCCTTCCACTCGCAGATAAAGCGCGTGGAAGTGAGTCGCTATCTTCTTGTCAAATGTCAATTGTCAGAAACGGCGATCATCCAAAGTTATCTTTCTCATTTGCATCTTCCAACTTCCCTTAATCTCAACAACATCCGAGGTTTGGTAACACTTTGCTCTGTTTCTCTTGCTTTATGCTCTCATTTTGAACCAAAAGCTTTGATCTTTGACTTAAACGTTGCCTTCTTCTCTGTAACTTCACTTCAATTCTTCTGAGTTTTTTTTTTTGGTAGATTCTTCTTCTTCTCTTAGAAACCCCAATTTCGTGGGTCAATAACACAACTTCGCTGATGAAATTCTCAATGTACGTGTGTGTGTTTGTTGCAGATTCATGGCTACACCGATATTTAATGCCTCTTGCAGCTTCCCATCGAGCAAAGTAATCGACTGCAAAAGCTATGTCGGTCTGAGATCGACGGTGAGTAAAGTTCGAATTGCTTCTCTTCCAATTGCAACTTGTCAGCGACGCTCTCTTGTCATTAGAGCCAGCGAATCGGGCAACGGGCACGCGAAGAAGCTCGGTATGAGCGATGCTGAGTGTGAAGCCGCTGTTGCTGCCGGAAATGTTCCTGAAGCACCTCCGCTTCCGCTGAAACCCGCAGCTCCGGCTGGTACGCCGATAATTCAGCCTCTCGTGAGTACCCATGATTCTGCCATTACCCTTTTGGTTTATATTACAAAGGTTTTATCGATCCATTGAACATTATCTGAATCAATCCATTGTTTTTTTAATTGATTTTCCTTCACTCTTGTGTACTAACTCTCTTTTCTTGATGTAATGAACAATATGTTGAGCTTCAAGGTTGAAGCTTTATGAGGCTTTTACTGTTTTCTCTTCTGATGTTACTTTTGCTTTCAGAATCTAAACCGACGCCCACGCCGTAACCGTGCATCCCCTTTCGTCAGAGCTGCCTTCCAGGAAACTGACATCTCCCCTGCAAATTTTGTATACCCACTTTTCATTCATGAAGGTTAGTGTCTTTTGCATTTTTACTTTTAACATCTCTTGTGGGGCTTCTCTATTGTCTTAAGAAGCATTATGTGTGTTTTGGAGACTGGCAGGTGAGGAAGACACGCCTATTGGAGCAATGCCCGGTTGCTACAGGCTTGGCTGGAGGCATGGCCTAGTACAAGAGGTTGGCTCTGTGTTTTGATTCCCTTTATATGTTGGTTCTTTGAGAGCCGCTGTGTTACAAGAAAATGATTTTTTCTGATTTTTTTATGCAAACAGGTTGCAAAGGCTCGAGCTGTTGGTGTTAACAGTATCGTGCTGTTCCCTAAGGTTCCCGAGGCTTTGAAGGTTTCACTTCTCTTCCATTTTCGAACACAATCCCATATATATGCATCTACATTGTGCATATGTTCCTGAGATGTTTATTAAACTCGTTGTTTTGGCTTCCATTTTGTAGAATCCAACAGGGGATGAGGCATACAATGACAACGGTCTGGTGCCTCGAACAATTCGTCTTCTCAAAGACAAATACCCTGATCTTGTTAGATCCGTAATCCCGTTCTGTTAAGCATACCTGGAAATGAAAAACGGGGTAACCGTGATAAATGTTCTTCTCTTCCGCTAGGTTATCTACACTGATGTTGCTCTGGATCCCTACTCATCTGATGGTCATGATGGTATAGTCAGAGAGGATGGTAAGTATTTTTTACCCAACTTCCTTCTGTTACGTTTTAACTGGAGCTGTGATACATATTCATCTCTGTAGGCGTAATAATGAATGATGAGACGGTACACCAGCTGTGTAAGCAAGCTGTTTCCCAGGTAAACCTGTAGAAGATTTGTTTTTGATATCAAAGAACCAAAATGATATAACTTTTGTCTTTTACTTGCTTATTGGAAATGATCACTCTCTCTCCAGGCCCGAGCTGGAGCGGATGTTGTTAGTCCAAGTGACATGATGGATGGTCGAGTAGGCGCAATTCGGGCAGCTCTTGATGCTGAAGGCTTTCAAAATGTCTCCATCATGTCTTACACAGCAAAGTAACCATATAATTTCAACCTCAATAGGTTTTTCGGAAGCATTTTCTTGTTTGGTGTGTCTAATTTCGTGTATGAATCTTGTGCCAACAGGTATGCAAGTTCGTTTTACGGTCCTTTCCGTGAAGCCCTGGACTCAAATCCACGCTTTGGAGACAAGAAAACGTAAATAACATTAACCCACATGGATAATGACTTTTGCATTTCTGGTTTGTTCCTGTTGCTAACCTTTGCAGTTACAAACTGACTTTTGGTGGGCGAACAAAAGTTATCAGATGAACCCAGCTAATTACAGGGAGGCTCTGATTGAGGCACGTGAAGACGAGGCTGAAGGAGCCGACATTCTCTTGGTAAGAAGTCCTTTATCATAATCCTTAACGTATAACATTTCTAGAGTTTTTTAACAACTTGGGAGTGTTTGTTTGGTGACAGGTGAAGCCAGGTCTGCCATATTTGGACATCATACGGCTTCTCAGGGACAAATCTCCATTGCCCATTGCTGCATACCAAGTAGGCGCACTCTTTTCGAAACAACATTCTCAGGTTTTGTTTGATCTTATAATCTCTCCATGAATTTTCAGGTTTCGGGGGAGTACTCGATGATTAAAGCAGGGGGAGTCCTGAAGATGATCGATGAGGAGAAAGTGATGATGGAGTCACTCATGTGCTTACGCCGAGCCGGTGCTGACATCATTCTTACCTACTTTGCTCTTCAAGCTGCTACTTGCTTATGCGGCGAGAAGCGGTAGAAGAAGAGAGACAGAAAGAGTTTTACTGTTTTTAACCACTTGAGACAATCACGATTTTTGCTTTGCTCTCATCAAGTTATTTGGTATCGTGCATATGTGCAACGTCTTGTCTAAATATGTATTATGATCATATGATTTGTCCCTCATTGACTTCGAATTTGGAGGCCATGTGGTTCTTGTAGTTTTCGCAAACCAATTATTTGGTTCTTGACAGTAGGGCTGGGCACTGAAACCCGTTACCCGTCTTCCACTCGTACCCGTCTCCAAAAAAAGGGTACCCGTAACTTGCAAGTTAGGTAAAGGGTATCATAATTTTATTACCCGTGGGTAAGGGTCAACTATCGGGTATCAATTTTTTTTTCAATACCCGTCTCACTATCCGACCCGTTACTCGATTTATTACCCGATCTGTAAAACCCGTTTTATTAATAATTAATAATATTACCAATTAGTACTAGTTAACAATAATATTGGTGAAATTTATTAAATGTCCAATTTTGTTTTCTAGTGAGAATATCCAATTAAGTTAAAGTCCATTCTTTTGGTCTTTCTTTGGAAGAAGAATGGGAATTAGTCTTTTTTTGGAAGATAAATTGGTTTTACCTTGTTAGGTAAAATTAGATTAGTGTTAACTGAAACGTTTGTGATTGTTCTCTATTTGTGATATTTCTGTTTGTATTATGCTAATAAAAGTATATCATGTTTTTTCATGTTTAGGCAAGTAAATATGTTGGAAGAAGCAATCCTACGGAAGAATGACATTGCAACATAGAATTTTTTGCATTTCTGAATTGCCGTTGGTAATTCAAGCTTTAAGTTTTGCAGTTTGTAATTTTATATTTTTTGGAACTATATGTTGCATATATATATATGAATTCTTCCTCGTTTGTAAATGATTACTTCTGTTTTTGTAATCTAAAATCATTATGCAGGTAAAACTAACATGTTTATTATACATGTAATTATGCGGGTAAGGGTAACGGATCATCTAATTTTTACCGGGTATCCGTTTTTTCGGGTACTCGTTATTTGCGGTTCGGGTAAGGGTAATGATATTTCATTATCCGGAAGGGTCGGGTCGGGTAAAAGGTATCCCGAAATTCAAAGGTACCGACCCGTGCCCAGCCCTACTTGACACTGTGTTTAATTTACCTTTAAAAAAAAAATTAATTGTGAAATGATATGTGAGAAGTCAGACTTCAGTCAACTCACGACTTGGGCCAACAGTTGGGCTTAGTACAAGCATTAGTGTCAAGTTGGGCCCAAGTAAGTTTATAGGGTTTCTTTGTTATAAATACAAGTGTTTAACAATAGGAATACCGAATCCAGACTCCAGGGATTCCGAGCGCCTTAGAGGCGGCTCGTAAAGCTAGAGAGAGAATATGAGTTTCTCTGGGGAATCTAGTTATGTTCTTTGTTCTTTCTTGTTTGTTGGATGTGAGAGAGATCTATATTGTGAACCACATCGGAGGTGTTTTCCGATTGATTCTTTATAGTGGATGTTGTGGATCCAGGATCCACCCCAGACGTAGCGGTTAGAGGCCGTGAACTGGGTGAACAATTCTCGTGTTCGTTAATTTGTGTATCGAAGATAGGTTGGGACAAAGAGGATTCAAGTTTAAATCCTAACAAGTGGTATCAGAGCGTCAGGTTCTTCAATTCACAATTTTGACGGGAACATCGATTTCTCACAGGAAGAAAAAAGTTAGAAGAACTACTGAACGGTGTTGAAGCTTGAAATAAAATAAAAAAGAAACGGAGGGTTCTGAGGTTTTTTGAAGTTGAATTTTCTGGTTACACACAAATCCACGTGTGTGAATCTGATTGGGTAAAATCAGAGGAAAGAGAATCGGAAGAAGGATGGAAACGATAAGGATCGACGGCGAGATGATCGGAGGCTAGGGTCTCGAGTAGGCAAAGGAAACCGACGAATGAGACGGCTGAGTAATAACCGGAATTTGCAGAGGTGGTGGTGGTTCGAGCTATCGAAGGAGCCACCGGAAGATGCAAAGATTCAAGTCACCAAACGAGTTCGGGTTCGCGACGGGGTCAGGGTGAGCTAGTGCGGCCACCAGAGAAGTCGCCGGAGGTTGTGGATGCGGCGGAGTCGCCGGAAGGATTCGCCGGGGTCGCCGAAAAGCAAGGCCGAGAAAGGCGCCGAGAAACGCCGAGGAGGACGCCGAGAGGTCCAGAGGTCGGCGACAGGGAAGATGGCGGCGTTGCATCTTGAAGTCACCGTAGTCACGACGACGGCGGGGCAAATCGTCGGGTTGGAGTCGCCGAGATTCTGGCCGGTATACGGCGCCGGCGACATGGGTAGAACGGCGGCCGAGGATCATCGAGGAAGAAGAGAGGAGTTAGGGTTTCTCCAATTGGGCCCTTGTTGGGCCAAGAATAAAAAAAAAATTTCGGGATGGGCCAGGAAAGGGAAAAAAAAAGGGAAAGTAAACTGGGCCGATTGTTTTTCGAATTTTGGAGATAGAGGTTTCTAACTGGCCGAAAATCAGAAGAGAGAAGAAGAAAATGGTTTGGGCCAGATCAATTATTCTTCAGTGGACTGTCCGAATTTTTTGAAGTTTTTTGGAGGAAAATTTCAGTGGGCCAGGGATTAAAACAAGCTCAGTTTTAAACCAAAAGAAAAAAATTGTCTAAAATTGCAGAAGAAAATCGTGCAAGAAAAATAGACAGGAGCTCAAGGGACAGAATATCACAGAGGAGACAGAAAAGTGTAACCAGAGAGAGATTGGGTTTAAGGTGGAGTTATCTCCGGTATCAGATGGATTTTGGTTCAGATTAAGATCAGAGAATCAGAATTGCATCGTCAATCTCAAGGGTCAAACCGTGGAATCACAAGGTACAATTTGTGATGTTTTGATTGGTTGTTTCTGGTTGCTCAGGATCTGCAAAATTCAGGGAATTGAAGTCTTGGGAGAACACAAGAGATGGTGTTCAGGATTCAAAATTTGCCGTTGGAAGAGAATTCATGGGACTGAGGGACGCCTTAGAAGTTTGAATTGTCTGTGTGTTATTGGCTATTTGAGGATTAAGAAAAGGTTTCTAGATTCAGTTTAAGGAGAGTTGCAGATGAGTATGGAACAAGATCAAGGAATCTGTTGGGGTCAAAGGCAGATTGGTATGGTTAAGGTTTGAGGAGTTTTGGTTAGCAGGGGTAGTCTCAAGTTGGTGGATAGAGGTCTAGGAGCAGATGGAGATGTCTACAGGTTCAAGCATAATCAGGTTGCAACCGGGGTTAGAAGGAAAGCTTTAGAGCTTTGTTGCTTGCTGATGGTGAAGACATCTGGATATCAGTTGCAGGTTTTTTAGCAATTGAAGAGGGATCCAAGAAAGGATCAGAATGCAGATGGCAAAAGCTGCATTGGGAAAGGAGAACAAGCAGAGTTCTGGTATACCTATTTGCATCTTAGAGAAGTCTGCTACAAGAAAAAACAGTTTTTGCGACCACTTTTTGTGACTCTTTTTTCGGTCGCAAAAAAGTGGGACGAAAGTGTGACCACTTTGCGACGGATTTGCGACCACTGGTATTGCAGTGGCAAAAGAGTCCCAAATTACCGACTAAAAATATTGGTCAGAAAAGAGTCGCTTATTTACGACTGTTTAAAGACTTGCAAAAGTAGTCCCAAATTTGTGACTGATTTGCTTCGGTTTAGCAACTCCACTCGATTTTTTAAAAATAAACATCAAATAATATTAAAAAAAATATATAAACTCTAAATTCTAAACCCTAAACCATCAAATAATATACAAAAATTCAAATAATAATAAAAAAAATTCAAACTTACTATTTTTAAAAATATAATCATTTATATATCTTAAATTCTAAACCCTTAATCATAAACTCTAAATCTTAAATTGTAAAATATATATTACACATAAACATAAATAATATACAAAAATATTAAATTGTAAATATTAAATTGTAAACTAGATCTTACACATAAACATCAAATAATATATAAATATTCAACACTTACAATTTTTTTTAAAAATATAATCATTTTAGGGTTTAGGGTAACATGTACATTAATTTGCAAACCCTAAATCTTAAATCATAAACTATAAATCTTAAATCATAAACATATAACTCTTAATCATAAAATCTATATCTTAAATCATAAACCTCTAACCCTTAATCATAAATTCTAAATAAATTCATCAATATATAATTGTAAATATTTTAATTTATAAGTTTTAACATATATTTGAACTAATATATACACAGAGCCATTGTAAAGTCATATTCAAACATTATAGATTTTTAAAGTTTAGGGTTTAGGGTAAATATTTTTGATTTAAAAAAAGTGTCACGAAAGGGTCTCAAATTTGTGACCGTTTAGCAACTCCACTTGATTTTTTTTAATAGTAGTCACAAAAAGGTCCCAAATTTGCGACCGTTTAGCAACTCCATTCGTTTTTTTAATAGTAGTCACAAAAGAGTCACAAATTTGCGACCGTTTAGCAACTCTATTCAATTTTTTTTTTTAAATCATCAATATTGGATTGTAAACATGTTAAATAAACATCAAATAATATTAAAAAATATAAACTCTAAATTCTAAACCCTAAACCATCAAATAATATACAAAAAAATTCAAATAATAATAAAAAAAAATTCAAACTTACTATTTTTAAAAATATAATCATTTATAAATCCTAAACCTCTAACCCTTAATCATAAACTCTAAATCTTAAATTTTAAAATATATATTACACATAAACATAAATAATATACAAAATATTAAATTGTAAATATTAAATTATAAACTAGATCTTACACATAAACATTAAATAATATACAAAATATTCAACACTTACAATTTTTTAAAATATGATCATTTTATAAATCTTAAATTTTCAACCCTAAACCTCTAGCTCTTAATCATAAACTCTAAATCTTAGATTGTAAACTAGATCTTACACATAAACATCAAATAATATACAAAAAATATAACACTTTCAAAAATTTCAATCTAACCATAACATCTACTAAGTGTTACATGTGTTTTATAAGAAATAATTTTGAAAGATAAAAATTCTCTCAAAATTTACTTATTTTAAGTTTTAACAAATTTTTGAAATGCTAGATATACACAAAATCATTGTAAAATCATATTCAAACCTTATAGGTTCTTAAAATTTAGGGTTTAGGTTAAAGGTTTTTTATTGTCACAAATTGGTCTCAAATTTGGGACTCTTTAGCGACTCCACACGATTTTTTTTAATAGGAGTCACAAAGTAGTCTCAAATTTGCGACTAATTTGCGACCAAATGACAAAAAACAATAAAAGTTTCTTATTGGCTACTTTATTGTGGCGCGGATTGAGATCCTACACCGTTGATTTGTTTAATCCAACGGTGAGGATTTAATCTGCTTTTTTTTTTTTTTTTATTCTCTCTCTTCCTGCGTTGATCTTCTTCTTCCTTTTTCCTTCTCTCTCCCTCCCTCCCTCCTACGCTCTTCTTCTTCTTCCTTCTTTTCCTTGAAATAATTAAAGCTTCCTTTTCTATATCTCTCTCTTTCCCACGATTCTCTTCTTCTCCTCCTTCTTCCTTTTTAATTCATGCAGATCTATCTCCTTTTTAATTATTGCAGATAACTCCTTTTTTTTTGCAGATCTAGTCGCTCCCGGATTTGTCTCGGATAAGCTTCATCTCGGAGAAGCTTCATCTCGGCGGCTTCATCTCCTCTTTCCAGATCCAGCCGCCGGCATAGGAGAGGATGGAGAAGAGGAGGAGACCCACGAGGATGACGAAGAGGATGGAGAAGAGAATGGAGAAGAGGAGGAGACCACCGGCGAAGAAGGATCACCGGCGAAGAAGACCCGTCTCTTTTCTTTTTTTATTTATTTATTTTTTTCGTTTTTTTGTAATTAATTAATTAAATAAATAAAAATATTGTTTTTTTTGAATTTTATTTTTTTGTTTTTTTTGAATTTTATTTTAAAAAGTAGTCGCAAAATCAGTCTCTAATTTAATACTGATATTATAGTCACATATCAGTCTCAAATTTGTGACCGTTTTGCGACCATTTTTTTTAGCGACCAAATATTTGCGACTACTGTTTTTGGTCACAAAATGGTCGCAAATGAGTCATTTACGACCATTTTGTGACTCTTTTGGTGGTCGCAAAAACTGTGTTTTCTTGTAGTGGTGGATGAATTTTTGCAGGTGGACTTGCAGGGAGTTCAAGTGAAGATTCAGGTTGATTTCTAAGGGAGAAGATGCTAGTGTCAAGATAGGTGGATTTGCATACAGGTGATGTGATGCAGGGTATGTTTACAGCAAGGAAGCGGCTTCAAGGGTTCTAGAGATGAAGTGCTAAGGGCTGTAACATGGTGTCTCGGGTACTTCACAAGGCTGTGGATGTGAGACAGGTTTACCAAACAGTTCGAGTCTGTTGGTTGGATGGTTCTGCTGGTGCAGAAAGGTTCTGAACAAAATGTTGAGCAAAGATATTTGTATCGAGAGTCTTCTTAGCCAGGTGGAGTTAGGAGGAGGGTTCTGCAAGCAATAGCAGCTGTGCAAAGTGATGTTCAAAGAGGTGTTCAGGTTTAGTGATGTCTTGGTAAGTCAAAGACGGTTTCAGGGAAATGAAGCATAAATGACTTAGAGGTTTTCTGCAGTTGATTCAAGAGGAATTGGTTTGTCAGCAAAGTTCTGTAAAGCATGATGCATGAACATGGTTGTGTCGAAAGTCTGTTCAGCAGTATGGTTGGATGGCGTGTTCTGTTAGGAGTAACAGCGGTACAAAAGGAGTTCAAGGCTGATATGTTTTGTCAGAGAAGGTGTTGAATCAGGAATTGTTTCAGGTTTGAAGCATGTATGATTCAGGGTTAGCTGCTTACAGTTCAAGGAGTGTTTGATTAAGCTCAGTGTACATGAGAAGAATCAAAGAACACCAAAGTGAATCAAGTTGCAGAAGGACAAGTTTACATGAAGATCAAAGTGCCATGTCTAGAGCCATGAGTCAAAGGTTCAAAGGGCAATTCACAAGGAGATTTCAAGCTGGGATCAAGGTGGAGATTCTAGAAGAAGCAAACAGGAAGAAAGACAAAGGAACAAAGATTTATGGAAGAGTCGAGAGCTGTATGAATCTGAAGGTGGAGATTGTGAGAAGTCAGACTTCAGTCAACTCACGACTTGGGCCAACAGTTGGGCTTAGTACAAGCATTAGTGTCAAGTTGGGCCCAAGTAAGTTTATAGGGTTTCTTAGTTATAAATACAAGTGTTTAACAATAGGAATACCGAATCCAGACTCCAGGGATTCCGAGCGCCTTAGAGGCGGCTCGTAAAGCTAGAGAGAGAATATGAGTTTCTCTGGGGAATCTAGTTATGTTCTTTGTTCTTTCTTGTTTGTTGGATGTGAGAAAGATCTATATTGTGAACCACATCGGAGGTGTTTTCCGATTGATTCTTTATAGTGGATGTTGTGGATCCAGGATCCACCCCAGACGTAGCGGTTAGAGGCCGTGAACTGGGTGAACAATTCTCGTGTTCGTTAATTTGTGTATCGAAGATAGATTGGGACAAAGAGGATTCAAGTTTAAATCCTAACATGATATATGATCCTGAATCGTGAACAAGTTAGTTTTGTTGTGTATTTGCTTTTATCTGCTGTAAATACAGTTACAACCACAACTTTTGTTCTTGTTTTAGATTTTAATGTGTCCAAAATCAGTTCAAATAAAATAAAAGGAAGATTGTCAACGTTTACAACTGTGATTTACTTAACTGTCATTTAAGTCGTTTTATCCGTTCCATTTATCGATTTAATCATTTAATGTTGTGTATAATTTGACTCAATCAACAAAAATTTGTGATTTATATTTAAAATCAATATAATTTAAACTGTGCACACGAATAATTCGTAATTTAAATGACCAAAATTTAAAAGTTAATGATTTTTTTGATAATTTTCCTGATTGAAAAAATTAAACTTTCTTCTTTGACCATAAAATAATTATTAAAAAACATAGACGAAAACAAAAAAAACCCGTGTACACATTGGAGCTACGAAGTCAAGTCAAAGATTGGGGCCTGGGTGGACCGAGTATCAAATGTCCAATGGGCTCAGCACTTACGTATGCTGAATTTAGGGTTTTTTCGTTGTTTCACCTATAAAATGGACATTACGGTTCTCGTTGTTATTTTCTAGGGTTTGTAAGAGCATCACCGAACAGAAACAGCGCGATGGGGCGGAGTAAGTCGATCGTCTCTTCTCACCTACAATCTCATTTTCAATTAGCTGAATCGATTCCTTATTCATATATAGATCTTTGATTCCAATCGTGTTTTTGCTAAATTGAAATTGCTAGCTTCTGAAATCTAGGGTTTTAGGTTTGTTGCCATTGATTGAACAAGCCGATCTTAAACTTGTGGTGTCAAATGTATTTTTTAGGACCTGCGAGATGTTACCGTCAGATCAAGGGGAAGCCATACCCGAAATCCAGATACTGTCGTGGTGTTCCAGATCCAAAAATCAGGATCTACGATGTTGGTATGAAGAAGAAAGGTGTCGATGAGTTCCCTTTCTGTGTCCATTTGGTCTCGTGGGAGAAAGAAAACGTGTCGAGCGAGGCTCTCGAGGCTGCTCGTATCGCCTGCAACAAGTACATGGTGAAATCTGCTGGAAAAGATGCTTTCCATCTCAGGATTAGGGTTCATCCTTTCCATGTCCTCCGAATCAACAAGATGCTTTCGTGTGCTGGAGCTGATAGGCTTCAGACTGGGATGAGAGGTGCTTTTGGTAAGGCTCTTGGTACTTGTGCCAGAGTTGCCATCGGACAGGTGCTTTTGTCTGTGAGGTGCAAGGATAACCATGGAACTCATGCTCAGGAAGCTCTTCGTAGAGCTAAGTTCAAGTTCCCTGGTCGTCAAAAGATCATTGTGAGCAGGAAATGGTATGTTTTGATTTCTCTTTTTTCAATTTCGTCTTTCTCTTTTGTGTTTTGAGTATGTCACTGAGATGAAACGTTTTGATGTTTTCAGGGGATTCACCAAGTTTAACCGTGATGATTACACAAGGCTAAGACAATCAAAGAGGATTGTTCCTGATGGTGTCAATGCTAAGGTTTGTTTTTGATGTCTTGTGTTCGATTTCTTTCCAACCCATTTGAGTTTATATGTTTGTGTGTCTGTGTTGCAGTTTCTATCGAACCACGGCCCGTTGGCTAGACGTCAGCCTGGAAGTGCTTTCATATCAGCCACCAGCGAATAAGAATGAAAGATGATTTGTGGTTGTAGAACCGATGATCTAGTTTCTCAAGTTTTTCGTTTCGTTTTTGTTGTAACAGTTGAAAACAAGGATCCTCGTATGATTTCATTTTGCTTGGACAATTTTAATTTCAGTTTTTATATCTCGGCGTCTGGTTATTCGTTGCTTATTCGTTGTTTTGCTTTCTGCCCATTTATATATGTTAGGTTCTCACCATTTATCTCGAGTCATATGATTTCATTTCGATTGGACAATTTTAGTTTCAGTTTTTATATCTCAGCGTCTGGTTTATTCTTCTTTCTTCATTGCTCATTCATTCGTTGTTTTGCTGCCCATTAACCTAAGTTATATATATATTTTAGGTTTTCACCATTTATAGAGAAAAGAGAGCGGATCAATTCAAAAGAAATAATCTTTAAAAACCAAAAAAAAGTTATGTGAGAGTTGGAACCTTTGTATAAATCTCACCTGTAGAGAAAAAAAAGGGTATAAATCTCACTTAGGTGAGATTAGTGATCCGTTAATAAGGGCTTGAAGCTCGTGGGCCTTAACGGGTCCAGTAAAGTTTTGGCCCGTGATCCGTTTAGAAATATGTAAACATAAACTGTTTTTTTTAATAATTAACTGGATATCTACGACTCCAAACAGTGCTGAGCTTAAAATCATCATTTTATGATTTCGAAATCTTCTTCCCGGTTTCAAAGGTACAAACTTTGAACTTTTTTTGTCCTAACCTAACAATCTTATGCTTCTCGATTTCTGGATCTGTCGATTGATTTTCCAGTTTCTCTTCTTCTTCTCGAATTTTCCACTTGGTCCCGAACAATCTTTTCTATTGAATTACTCTATGTATTCTTTATAATCGTCAGAACTAGAGAAGGAAGTTAGAGGTTGTTTATGCGTCGATTCGATTTTGATTTTTGCTTCTTTTTTTTGTTGGCTTTTGGTTTCAAAGGAAAATACCAAATATGTAATGTAGATTAGGTGCTTGACGAATTGTCTGACTGAAATATTTCCACAAACCTGAATATATATATATATATATATTTATCAATTTTATAAGTTGGATTGAAAGAAAATTGTTCCCTTGAAGATATTTTGGGCTATTTTGGGCCTGACCCCTAAACATGACCCTTGTTGAGAGACGGGTAAGCTTTAAGCAATTGACCCTTGTAGCTTCTTGACTTTTCAGCAGCAAACCTCACAGTGTCTGCAACCGATCGAGAGACACGATATGAGTACAGGTGCGTCTCTTTATTTCTCTGTTTTTTTCTCTTCTTGTTTCGATTTCTCTTGAATTAAACCGCACATATGCTGGTTTTTAGGTATCTGTCAATACTAGATTTATGAGAGATATCTCGGGCAATTCAATTTCTTATGTATGTACTGATTAGTTCTGGTTTTAAAACTGCGGTTCTGTATTGTTGGATACAAGAAAACTGTGATGAGTTTGCTTATAAAGCTTAGTGCCTTCAATCAAAAACCCTAAACCCTGGATTTAAGGTTTTAGTTTTCCCACAGCTGTAGCTTTATTCACTATATTGTTCCCACATGGATGGACTTCCAAGAAAATCATTTTGCACCTCTAGACACAATGATGTATACATGTTTTATTGATCAATGTCTACTACCAATTTCTATTTCCTATAGCTCGATTTTACTCGGCTGTTGATTTTTATTTTATTTTATTTTTGGTGGCAGGTGGAGCATTTGGAGGAAACAGAGGGTTAAGACCGATACCACCAGAAAAGGGCATTTTCCCTTTGGATCACTTGCACGAATGTGATGAGGTATTATTCTTCAACAACGGTTTTTCTTTTTTGGCCTTGGTGTAGATGTTTGGTTATCTTTTAGTTATTCACTTCGCATTCTTGGCCGGAGCCGTTGTTTTCAGGAGAAGAAAGAATATCTTGGCTGTCTCAAGTCTTCAGCTCACAAATCTGAGCAATGTAGACATCTCTCAAAGAAATATCTCCAGTGTCGAATGGCCAAGTGAGTCCTTTCACTCTGTGTGACCATCATAGTTTTCGTTCCCTTGAGGGTTAGATCATGAGACCGATTTATTATGCAGGAACTTGATGGCAAAGCAGGATATGTCTGAACTTGGATTCAGTGGTGCTAAAGAATTGGATTCCACTGGGGAAAATAATAAAGAGAGTATCGGACATTGAAGGTGGACACAACTTTGAGCCGCTTTTTGCAGAATATTGGATTAACATTTGATTCCCTTGAGATAGCATTCAAGAGTCTAGGTCTGAAATTTTTTTCTCCTAAGACCAAACTACTCTCAAACTCTATATGCTTCAGCTTCACCAACTCTAATCGTTACATATGTATTCCTGTGTGAATTACAGCATTAAACAAAGCATCATACAGAAGCAAAAGAAGTATTTGTTTTTCGACTTTTATAGTCCATTTTGATTGCTCTGATTTTTCTTGCGAGGAAACGTAAATACACGACCTCCAAAAGTAATATAGACTCGACAAAAAAAAGTTCTAACATAATTAGTTTTCTTAAATTTGTTCGGGGTTATTATACGTTAAAATCCACTCTACATAAATCTATCCAAGATACACAAACATGCACTAGATAGCCAAGTTTTATCTTTTTCTATGCGAAAAAAATAACAAATAATAAATTTGTAAATAAGTTAGTTTATTTTTTTAACGCTGAAATCTTTATTTTATTGTTGAAATCTTGAAGCATACAAAGCTGGCGGAACATAAGATTTTCTCAGAGACAAAAGTCGGCAGAAAACAACATTTCTCCGGAGTCAAAAGCCGACATAAATCAAACCTTTTTCGGAGACAAAAGTCCTATGAAAGGGAGACATAAAAAACAAAAACCATACAACCAAGGTTATGAAACTAAGTTTATCAATGAAAATGATAAACCGCTACAGAAAATGTAAAGAACCTAACGAAACTTTTCTGCGGTTTTATTTCTTTAAGATCAGAAGAGTTTTGTCATATTAAAACCTATTTTGTTTTATTCAAACCCAAAAGACCAGAGCCTAAATAAGATTTGTCATATTAAAACCTATTTTGTTTTATTTCGTGTTTGATATTTCTTCTGCGGTTTTCTGTAGCGGTCTAGTGCCTTCTGCGGTTTCTCCATCACTACAAGAAAACTGTCAATTTCCAACGAAAATTTACGACCGTTTTAAATCGATGTAACTTTACATCGACATTACGACGACATTACGACGAAATATGTGTTCGATGTAAAATCGTCGTAAATATATGTCGTCGTAATTTCGATGTAAAATTACGACCATTTTACGACGACATTACGACGACAATATAAATCGTCGTAATATCGATGTAACTTTACATCGATATTACGACGAATATGGCTTCTGCATATTACGTTGATATTACGACGTAATATCGTCGTAATGTCGTCTTGGGTTAAGGAGCAGACCGTTGTATTCCCACTTCTGATGATCTAGCCAACAAAGAACTCTAGGGGTCTAGTTTTCTACATTCATAAATACCAACTACCATAAGTGAAAGATACATAGAATTGGACATCCTTATATATTTACATTATTTAAGTCATGCATGTTACGAATATATATTTATAAGAACGAATGCTATACATTATTATGTAAGATAAGGAAATTGGTGACGATATAGATTCAATCGTCGTTATTGAATCTGTTGTTAAATATTAGAAGTATTAGATGCACAAATATACTTCGCTCTTACTTCCAGGATATGTGTATTGCGATTTACCGTTTAGGGTATAGATTTAATATTTTACAACGAATTTACAACGGATTCGTCGTAAATTCGTTGTAAAAAGGATTCGTCGTAAATTCGTTGTAAAAATTACAACGATTTTACAACGAATTCGTCGTAATTTCGTTGTAATACTTAAAATTTAGGGTTTAGGGTTTGATTTACATGTTTAGTTTTTTTTTTTTATCATATATCTTGTTTTACGTAAGTTCTAATCATAGTATAAACAAGTTTAAGTTTTTACAAAATCATTTACATTATTTAAGTCATGCATGTTACGAATATATACTTATAAGAACGAATGCTATACATTATTATGTAAGATAAGGAAATTGGTGACGATATAGATTCAATCGTCGTTATTGAATCTGTTGTTAAATATTAGAAGTATTAGATGCACAAATATACTTCGTTCTTACTTCCAGGATATGTGTATTGCGATTTACGGTTTAGGGTATAGATTTAATCTTTTACAACGAATTTACAACGGATTCGTCGTAAATTCGTTGTAAAAAGGATTCGTCGTAAATTCGTTGTAAAAATTACAACGATTTTACAACGAATCCGTCGTAATTTCGTTGTAATACTTAAAATTTAGGGTTTAGGGTTTGATTTACATGTTTAGTTTTTTTATCTTATATCTTGTTTTACGTAAGTTCTAATCATAATATAAACAAGTTTAAGTTTTTACAAAATTATTTACATTATTTAAGTCATGCATGTTACGAATATATACTTATAAGAACGAATGCTATACATTATTATGTAAGATAAGGAAATCGGTGACGATATAGATTCAATCGTCGTTATTGAATCTGTTGTTAAAAGTTAGAAGTATTAGATGCACAAATATACTTCGTTCTTACTTCCAGGATATGTGTATTGCGATTTACGGTTTAGGGTATAGATTTAATCTTTTACAACGAATTTACGACGAATTCGTCGTAATTCCGTTGGAAATCGAAATATTTAATTTACCGCGTGGGGGAAAAATTTCAATAGGTTGAATTTTTGATTTTTACTATTACGACGATTTTACGACGGAATCGTCGTAAAATCGTCGTAAATTACCAATGATTTTACGACGACCACAAAATCTATATATACGTGACCAGATTTTTACTCCCTCACAATCTCACACAAACTCACTCTCTCTCTAAAACGCTCTCACCTCTCTCTACCTACGAAAAAAGTAAAAAAATTATTTTTTGATTTTTTAAATTATATTATTGTTTGTGAGGATTTTGAATTGTTAGTTAGGATTGTAATTTTTATTAGTTAGGATTGGACTTATTAGTTAGGAATGGAATTATATTATATCGGAATTGAGTTATTTTTAAATATTTTTTTAGATATGGCGCCACGTAAGACACACTATCGGCAGTTTCTCGAGACGGGACCGAGTGCTAGTTCGCAACTCCCGTCATCTTCTGCGACACCGTCCGCTGTTCCGTATTCTTTTTCCCAACCAGCGCCGCCTCCAGAAGAAAGTGCTCGACCGCCGTTGTTGTATGCGGGATTGAATGTCGAAGATATTTTGCAGTCGCCGGGGCATGATTCTTTAGATCGGTTAGATCCGCGAAGGCTCCCGAATAGTTTATATTAAGAATTTTATTTTGTATTTTAAATTTTATTTTAAATTTTGAATAGATTTATAAAATTTTAATTTATAAATATAATTTTATTAATTTTTTTTTTTTAATTTTAATTGAAAAAGAAATAATATATTATATATATGTATTACATCGAGTTTACATCGACTCAAAATTTACATCGATTTTACATCGTTCAATAATTTACGATGAATTTACATCGAATATTTTACATCGATTTACCAACGTATTTACAGCTACCTATTACGACGAATTTACGACGAATTGTCAAAACAAAAATTGTATAATTCGATGTAAAATCGATGTAATGTTTCATCCTATTACGACGAATTGACGACGGATTGTCGAAAAAAAAATTGTATAATTCGATGTAAAATCGATGTAATGTTTCGATGTAAAATCGATGTAATGTATTCGTCGTAAAATCGATGTAAATTTACATCGATTTTACGACGAATAATATACGACGATTTTACGACGATTTTTAGTCCTCCTTAATGTTACGACCAATTTACGACGATTTCCGATTAACGACGATCATATTACGACGAATTGTTATTCGTCGCTAATCTGTCGTAAACCATGTTTTACGACCAATTTACGACGATTCTGTTAGTTGTAAAATGGCAGTTTTCTTGTAGTGCATCTCTTGGTGATTAATGTTTGTTTTGGTTATTCGCGAGGTTCTGGTCTTTTGGAACAGCTCCGGCGTCATCTGGTTCTTTAGGAAGGATTGTGGGAGTTTTCTTGTTCAGAGTTTCATGTTTAGAGTTTAGTAGTGTTTTGTTTTAAGTCGTCATGTTCCGTTATCATAGATTTTATCTCCTTTTTGGCTCCGCTTTGTTTGGGGCTTTGTTTTCGGAAATATTATTCAGCCGGCTTTTGTATTATCACAACATGTATCCTTCTTTGGTTTCATTAATAAATTCCAGATGACAAAAAAAAAAGATGTAACTTAAAAACTATGCTTTTCCCTCCCAAAAAAAGAAAAAAAGAACTTGATAACTATGCTTTTAGTCGGTAGTTCATTTGATAGGAGCTAAGATCTTTTGGTTAGACATCGTTGGTTTCCAAGTTTAAATTCTTCATATATATAGCGAAGACGTGCTCCACAATTTTGTGCGGTCGAAGTGTGCAAATTTACCAATCTTTTTTTTTTGGGGGGTCAACAAACCATTTGATTAAATCAAGTTGGACCAACAAAGAGATCATCCTCGTCGGTCTAGTCTGATTTACATGGATCTGGGCCACAGAGAACCGGTCCAGTAACCAAAACCCTTACATATGAGAGATAAATACAAGAGATATCTTTATGAGGGACCCATCATATAGGAAAAACCCATCATGATGGAGGGTGAATTCGAATTTCACGCTAATGGGATGGCAGCAAAAGAGACAGAAGGTCTCATTGCTCATCCCCGATTATTTCTAAGCTGAGGTCAACCGTAGATAACCGAGAGCGCAAAAAATGTCGTACAACTCACCATCACCACAGAAGGGAAGAGAGGAAGAGAGGCAAATTTACCAATCTATACACCTAGAAGAGAACTACAAAACCGATAGCTGATACGTATAAAAATATTGTATTCGGTTCATTTGTTTTTACATGAATGTCATCACACTAAAACGTGAATTGTAATTGGATCTATGGTAGTGCATGTACTTTTAGAGACTCTGGTTAAAATCGGGTACATGGCACCACGTATAAAAAAAAGTGTGAACTGTAAAATGTTTGAAAAGAAAAACCGAGGTTTCAAAACCATCGGATTACTTTGGTATTGTCAATTCAGTTATGTGTCACAATTATTAGCTATATTATTGCTTGTTTTTATACTAATAATACTCCTAAGATATCTCATCTGTCACATAGAAAGTGCCAGGTTTTTTCCTCTTTTTCTTTTTCATTTTTTATTATATATCATTATTTTTTTTAGCGGAATATTATAAAAACTAGCAGAAAACAAAAGACCCCTTTGTGGATCTAGGTCGATGGCCGGAGGCCGGAGGCTTCTATAGCTCCGACATCTGTTTGGTTGGTTTCTTTTGTTACTTTTCTTTTGATTTGTGTTTTTTTCCAATTTATTTTAAATCTTGCAAAGTTTTTGATTGTTTTTTCGTGAGTTTTTTTCAATGAATTTTGGAAGTGAAAATATCTGGTTCAGTTGAGCCGTTTCGAAGAGGTAATTGATAGTAGAAGCGGATGGTGGCAACGGTTTTTCCCGGCTTCAATCGCTGATGGTTATTCATTCGGTGGTTATTCATTTGGTGTTGGTGGGTTTCTCGTCGCAAACCACAGTTACTCCGGAAGACAGCTTGATTGTAGACTCCTAATTAATCGACTGTTTGGAACGATGATTTTGGTGACTCCTAGTGGAGCAATGAAAAGAGATTGACAATCGTGGTCACTTCAGTCTAAAGCGTTGATAGATGTTTTTGGATTTCTATGAAGATTATCTCAGTGGAGATTTAATCAGCCCAAAAACAAAAATGGAACATTCATCTGTGTAATCGTTAGTTATTCATTCGCAAAAAGATGTTTTTATTTTACTTCGGATCGGATCCCTATTGGTGAATCCTTTTTTGTTGTTGTAAACCCTTCAGTATTTTAATTTTTTTAATAAAGTATTACATAGCATTAAAAAAAAATTATATCCCTCAAAACGACAACCCAAAAAATGGAAATAATAGTTCAAAAAAGAAAACCACAAAGAACTACGCTTACACACTACAAAAAAAACACGGCTTCTTACGTCGGTTTTTTCTATATCTCACGTCGGTAATAAACTGCCTTAAATATATTCAAGCCGGTTACGAAAACGACTTAACTTTCACTGACGTAAAAAATTTCTACGTCGGCTTATAAAACGACGTTATGTTTGGCGGCCAAAAATTAGCGTCGGTTGTTACAATAGTAACGTCGGTTATACAACCGACAATCCTATGTCTGTTATCGAATTATTATATATATTGCTATTTATGCTATTTTATCAAATAAAAATAAATTTCAAATGAACTAAAACTTTGAAACAACAATTAACCCATATCAAATTTCATTTAATCAAACGAATCGGTTTTTACATAGAATATAAATGGGTTCCAAATACAAATGTCATTGAAACTATAATATGAAAGATACAATTTTATTATATTGTGTACCTATATGTACCGTCTTCATGGATTTTTCTTTGAACACTTCTTTTCCAAATTCTCAAAATGATGTTTTTGCCTGAAATTAGATAAAGCAACAATTATGTTATATCACCAAATAGACTGCGACAATATTTGAGAAGACAACAAAAGCAACATTTTGAAGACATTATCTGGAAAGAAAATAGATTCAAATCCTAACTGAGGCATTTAGAGACAATCTCCTCACATCGTCAATGAAACAGACAAACTTGCAAGAAGGAACTAGAAGCTATGGATGTTTAACATACCAGTTTCAAGTGAAATCCGAATCAAATTTGTTTATGGTTAAGCTCAAAATCCAGTCTTTGAAATGCTACTTTCCTGAAATTGTAGATAAATTACAAAGTTGAAGTATTATGCAGAAGATACATATAATATTGTTACCTAGTCACTGTTGATACTAGATGCTTGATGAATATTGGTTTTAATCTTTGTGTTCCCACCCATTGCACTCACCTGAAAAAAAATACAGTATATCGTGTGGATGTTCTCCGACGAATTAGTTTACTTTAATAAAAATAAATATTAATTATATATGTCGGTTATTAAACCGAAGTTAAACCGCTTCTTACTTCTAATTTTGAAGTCGGTTTATCAAACGACGTTAGAAAAGTAACGTCTTATACCGGATCTCTTGTAGTGACACAACAATGCATAAATTGGTAAACAAGGACTTGATGTCCGTGAGTCCGTCTAAAAGTGAAGAGAACGACCGATTTGGAAAATCGTGGTTTTCACTTATAATTTCTGGCAGTTTTTGTTTTTGTTTTTTGAACCTTTTTTGTGGCAATATAATTTCTGGCAAATTGAAAGAACTCGAATTCTTCATTTTATTTTTATATTGTTTCCTTTTAAAACAATATAAAAATAAATAAATCATTTGCCAACATTTAAACCAACAATAAGTGGAACTTGAATCCAAGACATCTTTTGTCTTCTTTATTAACTACAGTATATTAAAGAGAAATTTGGCTAATAAAAGAGTTTAAGCTTTTAATCTGCCAAATGAAAATATTTTTTTGAATTTTAATAAGAGTAATACTTACACAAAAGTTATTACTATTCATTAGAAGATGGTGAACATTGAACGAATGATGGATGGTGAACAGTTTATGGTAAACAGTATACTATGAATAATATATCAGTAAACAGTATATGTGTTGTGAATTAGAGTTGATATCACGATCACGATGAACTGAAGCAAAAATTAAAAAAGAATCGAAATTGAAGAAAACACTTTGTTTAGGTGTTTTTATAATTAAACTTATGAATGAATATAAACCGTAAGATTCTTTTATATAAGCCTTAAGAATCTGATACTAAAGGTTACAAAAAAAAATTTTAAAATCTGATACTATTAAAAATAGCTAATAGAAAATATGTCTATTTTTCTTGGATGATCCCCTAAACAACAAACCTTGGTCGAAGTTTTCTAATACTTATTTATTTTATAGTTAGATCTTTTCGAAATCTATTATAGTTTTAAGTCGCCATTTTAAACAATAAATGAAAGACAATAGTATTAGTAGTATATCAACGGAAAACGATTACCAGGGACGGTGGTCCGTGGACAATATGAACAGTGGGTAGTTAATAATGGTCAACCAAATAATATGGAGAGTATATAAACACTTATCTCCAACCACAACACCAAATTTGATGTTAAAATAACATTAAATTTTGTGTTATAGTATTCCACTTTTTTATTTTCAATTATAAAACCAAATCTAATATTAAGAAAATATTCTCTATTATTATATTATTAAATTTAAATTATTTTTTTATTAATTTTGATAAATATTAATTATTTTTATAACTGATTAATTATATTTTAAATATAAAATTACAATTAATAAATTGAAAAAATATACTCGAACCACAAATGTCCAATTAATGTATTTTGAATTTTAATATGAGTTTCTCGGTCCTTAATTTGTCTGTATCGAACTAAAAATTCTTAAAATCGAGCATCATCATCACCCGTCATCTCAACTTCTGCAGTTGGGATTTCGTCTCAACATCACGTTCATCCTTTTTTTTTGTTAAAATGGCTTTCATCAATAATTAATATAGTTATAAAAACTATATGGATATATATATATATAATACTAACTATACTAGCTTATCTAAACGATACTATCTGTAGGATGAAGAAGTAAAAGCTATGAATGAGATGACAATGGGTTAGACGGTACGGGATAAATGGTTATAGAGGTGCGATGCGGTTTTAGTATAGTGTGATTGAAAAAAATGCATCATGTAAGACAAGTGCGGTTAGTGTGTAACAAGTGGTATAAAACAATATATGAATAATGAAAAAATGACATACGTTAGGGTACAAAAATTTGGATTGTGAAAATATAAAAAGATTGTGCGAGATTTATATTTTAAAAATATTTTAATGGTTATAACAGTTGAAGTAGTGCGATGGGTTGTTGAATTTTTTTGTTGAAGATGATGTGGCTTTCAACATGTTGAATCGGTGAGGATGGAGTCCAAGAAGGCCATGTGGCTGATAAAGGTTATTTGTCAATTCCTCAATGCTTATCGTTATAGCATAAGAGATGTCAAATCCAAAGGGATTAGATTAAGCCACTAAGAATACACGAAACTCTTTAATCTAAGCTAAACAAAGAGGGTTTTTACTAATTGTCTAAAGAAATTAAATGCATCAATACTCAATTCTATCAAATGATCAACAATTTAAGCAAATGACACAATTCAAACAAGATAAGACAATAAACTAAACAAGAGACTTAATTGAACTTAAAATAATATAAAAATGTGAATCTTAGGGCGAGTCTCCCATCGGGTTTTCTTCTTCTTTCGCTTGCTTTCCCCGTTCTATGTAAGCTCTGCTCGGTTTAAGGTCTTCCTCTAAACTCCATCAAACCTCCAATGTCTCGATAGCACCTAAAATGACACTCCAATGGACCAAAATATGCAAGACCTAACCTAGGACTCCTAATGCTCTAAAGAGAATGCAAAGCTACAAGAATTTGAAAGAAATGCAATAGAATGATGTAAAAGCTCTCTAAAACTAATGCCAAATGAGGCTAAATAATGCAACTATCAGTGGCACTCATTAATTGAACGAATAAATTGTTTTTAATTAAAATATGGATTGGGACATGTATTGTGTTCTTATTGGTTGTTGAGATTTTTGATATTTTTTTTCATCCCAATTATTTGAGATTAATTATTACATAATAAATATATATATATATATATATATATTTAAAAAATTATACCAAAATTCTTCATTTTTCATACTCTATAAATAGAAACTTGTTTCATTTGATTTGGATACAGAAAAAACGTTTTTAACACCTTTTTGAAATGGATCCCAACACCCTTTTTAAAAAAATGTTTTTAACACTCTTTTTTAACACCCTATATGTATTTTATTAGTTGTGTCGTGTGCTTATTAGTTTATTGTATTGCCTTTTAAGTTTTTTCGTCACTATATTTGTTTTTATAATGACTATCTCTATTTCTAATCTTTATTAATTGCAAATTTTTAATTAATATATAAATTTTTTTAAAAAAACAAAAATTATTATACAAAATTATTTAAATCTTAATTATTTTAATTTAATTTTAATCGATAATTGTTATTTATAATATGTAATCACAAAAAAAACAAAAACATAAAAGAAAATAAATAAAGAAATATAAATAGTGGGGGTAGGATGTTGAAATTTATTAAACAAAACCATTGTAGAATGTAAAAATTGAGTGCATGTTGAATTGTTAGGTGGAAAATAGAGAAAATGATGTGGAATGTTAAAAGAGAAAAAATAGGATGTTGAATAAAAAACTCAATGTACATAGTCTAAAACACTAAACATATTTAAATTTTTTATTGAAAAATGAGAACATCCTATATTTTTGATATTTTAAAAAAAAATAAAAACTTTAAAATATTTTATATTATAAAACAGAAGGATTATTAATTACTTTGATTTTTTATAATATATTTGAAATAAAGGGATAATATTGAAAATATATAATGGGAAATATATGTGGTTTCGACAAAACAATGTTATAAATTCAATATGTCCACTACCAGACAAACATGACATATTATTTAATCATTAATATCCAATCGATCTGTTAAATGATATAACTATTGAATGATCGATGTCAGAAACTGGTGGAACAGAGCGTCAGTGGAACATCGCGTAAGTGGACTGTGGACCGACAGGCGACAACTTCGTAATTTAAAAAGAGGATGGCATTTATAAAAAATAAAAATAAAAATAAAAATGTGTCCAAGTAATTAGACTCCGAATGCATATTAATACAAAATATATTTTAGTATATGAAACCCCTAGCGTGGTTATTATTAAAAACAAAAAAGATATAACAGAAATATTATATTCATAAAATAAAATCATACCATAATAGGTAGAGGGGCGTACGAATAGGATAATTGTATCATGAACCATGACCATTAAAACCACTAGGTGTAGAGTATCTATGATGTAGATTATAACAATTAACACTGGCCTATCATTTCCGTTGGAAGAAAAAAATAACGGATCCTTTTACTTATATTTTTCTTATTATAATTTGGTGGTCCATTTCTATTGTAAAAGAAGTTCCAAAATATGGATATATATATATATATATATATATAATAGAAGTTCCAAAATATGGTTTATGAAGGTTTAGTAAAAATTATAAACTAATTTTATAAAAATGGATAATTTGTTTTTTTAACCATAGTCATTCTAAACTGAAACTTAAATTAGTCTTGAGATTTACAAAAATTCGGTTATTCTTACTACTTAAAATGTCTATAAATAACCAAAAGAAAGAATAAGATACTTTCACACTTCAAAAAAAATATTCAAACTCTGATTTGCTAAACTAACAAAATTAATATTCAACCAAAGAAAACCAGTCGAAAAGATCTCATCTTCCCTCAATAATTTTTTGTTTTGTTTAATGTGTTTTCTTTTTAAACTTAGTTAGAGCCTCCATTAACGTAGGCTTGTTGGCTATATGCTCTTCTATTGGGAGATCGATGAGATCGACCATATCGAGAAGAATGGAAAACATGAAGAATGGAAAACATGAAGAATATGGATATTTACCAATATCTTAGTTTAGGAAATTTACATTTATATTTATCTTAATTTAGGAAACATAGATTACTTCTACCGCTATATAAGTTTATGCATCTTGTAACTTTATTCGGATGAGAGTCTAATAATAATTCTTCCTAAACACGTTTGTGTTCTTACTCTCATCAATTTATCATGGTATCAGAGACTAGATTCAATTCCTATGGGTTATGATTTTTTTTTTTTTTTTTTTTTACAAATATTGAGAGAGGATTAAGGGAACGTATGTTGTTTCTCTTTACAAATTCTATTTTTTACTTCTTTGATTCACGTTTGTGATTTGGTGACAAATTAATATTCAATTGAGTTGTTTATTTGTGATAATGGAGAAGATGGGAGTTGAGAAAACAGGATCTGCGGAATGCGTTTCTTTGAAAAAGTTTGGTTTTGAGCAGAATGTAGGTGCGGAAGGCCCTTTGGATATGATGAAAGACGAGGCTGCGGAAGGCGCTTCATGTAGACAGAATGGAGGTGCGGAAGGCCCTTTGGATATGATGAAAGACGAGGCTGCGGAAGGCGCTTCATGTAGACAGAATGTAGGTGCGGAAGGCCCTTTGGATATGATGAAAGACGAGGCTGCGGAAGGCGCTTCATGTAGACACAATACTAGGCTGCGGAAGGCGCCGATATTTTGAAGATTTGTCCAATCTCATACGTGTTACCACGTTTGAGCTTGCGGGAGGGTATTGGGAGATCGATGAGATCGACCATATCGAGAAGAATGGAAAACATGAAGAATGGAAAACATGAAGAATATGGATATTTACCAATATCTTAGTTTAGGAAATTTACATTTATATTTATCTTAATTTAGGAAACATAGATTACTTCTACCGCTATATAAGTTTATGCATCTTGTAACTTTATTCGGATGAGAGTCTAATAATAATTCTTCCTAAACACTTTTGTGTTCTTACTCTCATCAATTTATCATCTTCCACTATGGTAGAGAACAAAGCAAGGACCAAACGTTCAGATTATTAAATTAACTAAAACCAACCTTTTCTAGCTTGGTTTTGTTGATATATATTTGTTATTTCCTCATATTTTCAAATATATAAAAATCATGCTTCGGTCTACGTTTATCAATGTTAAAGCAAGTTATTTTCCGAGAAATGCTTCTATTAGTATTTTGGCAATCTTTTTCTATGCACTTTCAGTATTCAGACGACGCCAAATCCTAAAAACCCAAAATACGTGACCAAGTGTATTATCAACAAAATTAATTTACGTTATACTTATACATAGATGTGGAAGTATATATATATATATATATATATATATATATATATTATTTTTTTTGTTGTTAAAGGACTTAATGTGGAAGTATTAAATATATAGAACTGTAAATTAATTTAAATAAATTTTTATTTTAATAAAATCTGCACGGGGAATTTATGCGTAACCTCTTCTCTAGTGGGAAAATACTAACGAGAGAAAAATAAAAATGACTACGTCATGGACAGTAGGAGTGAAAAATAATGATGAGTACAGATTCATAGGTATGGCCCGTATGGATACGGATTTTGATATACTTTCATGTATTTTGATCGAAAAATTGGTATATGTAGATAATATTTTCATTGCTAGCAATAATGATGTTGTTTCTGCTTTAAAGTCCATTCTTGCTCAGACTTTTAAACTCAAAGATCTTGGTTCAATTAAATACTTTTTTGGATTGGAAATTGCAAGAACTAGCAAAGAAATTTTAGTGTGTCAACGCAAATATGCTTTCGATATGTTGGACAGTGTTGGTTTTCTTGGCTTGCTACTCCTATGTAAATGCATAAAGTGGTGACTTGCTTAAATATCCAACCATTTACAGAGCTCATATTGGCAAGCTTTTGTACCCCACAATCACAAGGGCATACATTACTTATGCATTCCACAAGTTGAATCAGTTCTTATCACAACCAAAAATTCATCATTTTGAAGTTGATCATCAAATTGTGAAGTACTTAAAAGGGATTCAGGCCGAGGACTTTTTTATTCTGCTCAATCTAAAATTTGTCTACAAGCATTCTAAGATGCAGATGAAGCAGTATGTAGACTCTAGAATCTTAACTACAAGATTCTGCATTTTTCTTGGAGGTTCATTGATTTCATAGAAATCTAGAAAACATAAAAACAATGTCTATAAGTAGTGAAGAAGATGAATATAGAGCTTTGGCTGATATGATTTGTGAGTTGGTCTGGTTGAATCAGTTGTCGCATGATTTGAAGATTGAAGTCATTGGTCCAACTAATCTCTTCTGTGATAGTACAACAATAATACAAATTGTCTCAAACTCAGTTTTTAACGAAAGAACAAAACATATAGAAAATGATTGCCACTTGGTTCGTGAAAGATTGATGGATGGTTTTTTGAATCTGATACATATTACAACAGGAAATCAGTTGGATGATTTGTTTACCAAAGCTCTTCCTCCCAAGACATTCAAAATGTTCATATCCATATATGCGTTTTCAAGTCTCTTTCTTCCTCTTTGAAAACTTCGACTTGAGGGAGAGATATTAGACTAAATCGAGAGTGGTTAAATATTCGGTTATACATTGCTAATGTTATGATTGTATGTAAACTAAAGTGTAAACACATTTACATGTTAATGAGAAAAATTCATTTTTCCCTTTCTCGGATGGTGAAATAGTTCATAATTCGTCTAAACCAAAATTTTAGTTCTCTCACGTTGTTTTAATCATAGTTATATATTATTATCGTATTGAATAACAAGAATATTTACCTCTTCCATGAATTAAAATTTTAGTTTTTGGTTTGATATTATTCGGGTTAAAAAAAAAGTATATGCACTAAAATATTTACAGTGCCAAGTACTAAACGAAGTTTTTTTTGTTTCCGTCTGAATTTTAGTAGAACGTTAAGAACACCTCCATCGGTTAGGAACTCTTTAGAGTGTCTTAAGAATAAAATATTAATAGTTTTAATATAATTTAATTAAAAATTGGACAAATAAAAAATGACATGCGTGAGAAGAGTTTTTTACAAATTTAAGAACGGTTCTCATACGATACACCCTCCTAACACTATTTTTTACTTTTTCATTTTTTCTAATTGTTTAATGTTTAGATACTCTTTAGACACTTCTAAGGATATCTCCAACCCTACCCCATTTTCTACTCCAAGTGCCATTTTGCAGAAAAATCATTTCCAACTCTACTCCATTTTTAACTGTAAAATGTGGAAATGCCATTTTTTGAATGGAGTAACTCCATTTTCAACTCCAAAACTTTTTTATTTATAATTTAGTCATTTATATTTTATAAATTTTTAAAAATTGTACCTTTCATTTTAACAAATATTACGAGACAATGATTTTATGGTTTCATTATTTTCCAAAATTTTTTAAGTAATGTACTTGTCACATATGCACAACAGCACAACGAAATATGACTCGTCAAATATTCTTGTAATAATTTCACTTCTTATTTAATATAATTAAATAATTAAAATATATTTGGACTCGATTAAAATTTATAGATATGATGATGAGATTTTATTATAATAGCATAAACTAATATTAAATTTAAAAATACATAAAAATACTGAAATTAGAAATAACATAAAGTAAACTTAATGCAAAAACGACTAATAATAATCTGGTAAACCATTTTCAACTCCAAAATGGAGAAAAGCCATTTTTCCTCCATATATGGAGTAACTCCATTTTCTACCCCCTTTTGGAGTTGAACTTTTTTAATTTATAATATAGTCCTTCAAATTTTATACTTTTGATTTTTACCCCATTTACTTTTTGTTTGGACAAATATAATATAAAATAATGATATATATTTAATTTAAAAGAAAGGATAATTAAATTTAAAAATTGAAAACAGAAAATAAAATAGCATAAACTCATAATAAATTTAAAATACATGAAAATATTGAAATTAGAAACATCATAAAATAAATTTGATGCAACAATGACTAATAATAATCTGGTAAACTACTTCCGGATCCACCAAGATCATTAAAGTATTGTCCAAATGAACCAGATTGAGGCGGATTTTGTTGATAAAAACGTTCATTTCTCACTTCGAAATGCTTTAATTGATCATTTATGAGAAAAATATTCAAATGGTGACGTTTAAATTAAAATTTACTTTGTTTTGTTATTTTTTTGGTGATGTAATGTGTTTTTCTTTGTATTATAATGATTACATTTATATAATATCAAAATTTTAAAAGAAAAAAATTAACAGGTCTATTTGTAAATTTTATAAATATAGTGTATTATTAGCAATTAACAATAAATTAAAAGAAAAGAATATTTTTTTGGAGTAGAAAATAGAGAAATACATTAGAGAGAAACCTAACTCTAAAATAGAGTAATGGAGATAAAAATGGAGAAATACATTGGAGAAAGTCTAAACAGTTTATTTACAAATACTCAAAAAGGATCAAGACTAATCAATACTCAAAGAGTAACTGACCGAAGTTTAAATATGATTAAATTTGAAGATTACTAGATGAAACACATGGGTCCGGAATGGGACCGGTAAAACCCACTTGAATTATATATTTCTTTTTATGCTCTTTGAATTATTATAGTAGTAGGGTTGTATTTAAATAACGTAGCAAACAATTCAAAGGCAAAAACAACAACATAAATAGTATTATCATTAGTCCCACTTGAAATTAATCAACCAATTAAGAAAAGAAATAGCTAAACAATTAAAAAAGAGGACACCTGTTAAATTCACTTAGAAAATAAAAACCCCAAATCCATCTTTTTTTTTTTTCAATCATCATATTTGGTCTTTAATTTCCGTTTTTACCCATCCTCTTTTTTCTTGTTTCCCTATTTTACCCTTATGGACTTCTACATGAAAAGTTCTGACTGCAGCAACGTGTAATAGTTAGCAGCTTCATCCTCAAGCTCCCAAAGCCCATCACCAAACCCATCTAATAAATTAAACCCATTAACGTAATCCTGATTAGTCTCATTCTTAATACTCTCATAACTACTCCCGCCAATTTCAGTGTTAGGTATCCCAAGTTCGTCGTCGGAAGCTTCGAGAAGATGCCTCATTACCTTCTCCTTGTCGCTTTCGTACTCTTCTTCATTTGAAGACGACGAGGAGGAGCAAGATGAAGAACAGAGAGTAGGATTCTCAAAAACGGCAGCGTTTTGCTCTTCCGTAGAGATTTCTTGCTGAAGTGTGGTGATTAGGTAAGTTAAGTCATTGTCGGCTTCATTTTCAAATTCTGCATCATCTAAGAGACATTGAACTTGATTATACGAGGAAGAATATGAAGAGTGCTTCTGTCTTTTTGTATCTGCTTGGGGTATTTCTTCTCTTTGGCGTTTCAATGGCGATGATGTTGTTGCTTCTGCCATTTTTGGGAGAAGAACAGAGAGATTACAATGGTGTTGAGAGGTTTATTTAACTTTTAAAATCGTAAGAGAGAGAAAAAATCTTGGGTTGGTGAAAGAGAGGAGGAGACTGAAAACGTTTATATAGAGAGAGGTTGTGGTCAAAATGGAGTTTTATTTTTAATATACTAATGACGTGATTAAGTGTTAAACAAAAAATAGTATGAAGTATTTGTTGGTTCGTGCATGTCACAGGAGAGAGAAATGTGAATGCCTTTCCTTTTTCGCATAACCCGGACAGAAATTTTAAAATACATTGTCTACAATACAATTATTTTTTGTCATCTGGTCAAGATTATTTTTATTACTATTAATTTAATATCTTATATTAAACAACCCTTATATTATTTCTATTTTATAAAAGTAATTTTTAGACCCTAAAACATGTATTTATAATCGGTTCCTAGGCAGCCAAAAACACTCAAATATCTTGATTTTGACCAAAAGTTGGTCAACAAAAATTAATGATTTATATGTTCGATTAATAAGTTCAAAAGGCGGATTAATTTTATTTTATTTATATTCCTATAACAATAACTAAAATTGGAAATAATATACAAATTTATATTATGAGCCAAAAAGTAAGTTTACAGAACTTTAATGTTTATATGAAGTAAACATAAAAATAAATAATAATACGGATAACAATCTTCGATTAATATGCAATTAGTTAGTAAGAGAGAATTTCCTGCTTAAACATCCGATTAGCACCGTGGATCCTTGCCACCTCAATCAGTTTTGTTGTGTGTGTACATGTTGCCAAAGGAAAAAAATATAACATAAAAGTTCATAATTTGCATTTATAAAAATATAACATAAAAGTTCATAATTTGCATTTATAAAAATATAACATAAAAATTCATAATTTGGACTGTGAAATCTAGCCGTCAGAGAGAAAAAACAAATAAAAATCCTTCATCTGATTTCTCCCGCTTCCGACGCTCTTCGCCGGAGCTGTGAGAAATCTTTTAGTCTGTTTGTTTTGTTTTGCCGTTAGATCTGGATTCATGGAGTTTGAGGAGCGATTTAGGTGGGTGTTTTTGGTTTTGATTTAGGATTCGTCGGTTCTTCAGGGGCTCAGTTTGGCTCTGTCGGTGGTCTCCGATGGTGGCGAGGAGGCGGCGCTCCTTTGTTGATGGTGTTTGTCCTTCCTTCAGGCCGGTTTTTGCTCAGAGGCTTTGTGTTCAGGTTTTTGTTCTTCCGCGTGGTGGTTGTTTCCTTCTCGGTGTCGCCGATTCCTTGGTGAACGACGGTGCTTCTGCAATCGATGCCGAGTTAGTTCCGCTACCTCTTTATTTGGGTGGATCCTTCTTCGTCCTTCAAGGTGGCTTGGTGTAGCTTGGAGCAGATTCGTTTTGATGTTGTCTTGTCTTGGCAAGTGGTATTGGTGTTCGCCGCTTGTGCTGTTCGCGGTGGTCTTCGGCGGTGTCTTGTTTCGCAGATTCCGCCCTAACCTTTGGGTTGAAGGTTGGTTGTTTTCGATTTCGGTTCTGTCTGGTTGAAGCTTAGTTTCTGTGACTGAGAGTTGGGGATCGTTGAGTTTTGCGCCTGATGAACTGGTCAGTAAGATAGATCTTTTGAGGGTACCTTTCTTCAGCTCTAGTCTTAGTTTCACTCTTTGCCGGTTCAGTGGTGATTGGTTCTCGTCTTCGTTGGGTCAGAGTCGATGTCTCGTCTCCGATTGCGCGTGTTGAGCCTAATTACCGGTTTTGGTTCCTCCTCCCTTGTCCCTTGTTGCGTTTGATTTGCTTCTCTTGTAGTGATCCTCTCCGAGTTTTGCCTGTGTAGGAGTTTGGTTTTATGAGCTTTGCGTAGCCTCAGCTACGGTTCAACCTCTTAGTTGGTACTCGAAATTTGTTTTGACTTTTTGTTGTTGAGGAGTTTGATATTGAGGCAGAAATACTTCGTTCAACAGTTGTGGCTGGTGTCTTTCTTCATTGTTTTTCTTCGAGTTTGTCAAACAGACTGCGTTTGTTCGAGTTTTCTTTGGAAATTTGTCTTGGGTTCCGGCGACGTTATGGATCTTATTTCTCCTGATTCTTACTTGGTGTTCACTTGGTTTGTCTCCTTTGTTTAATGTGGATCTTCGGTTTTGGCTTTGTAGTTGTAGTTTTGCCTCCCTTTGTTAGGGCTTTATCTCCGGGGAAATCCTGTTTTCCGCCGACTTTGTCTCTGAGGATGTTACTTTTTTCGGTTTTGTGTTTTATAACCGTATCTTATTTTGTATTTTGCTATTATATTATATAATAAAAAAAGTTTCAGATGAAAAAAAAAAAAGACTGAAATCTAAATGCAGTGGCCTAACATCTGTCATGTAACATTTTTTAATTATTAGAAAATGATAAACGAAGATGAAAGAAAGATTCATAATTTGGACTGTGAAATCTAAATGCAGTGGCCTAACATCTGTCATGTATTAATTTTTTTTTCTTTTTAGTTTTTTTGTTTGGTAAGAGAGAGACAAAAGAAAAAAAGTAATAAGTTGTTATAGAGATTTGGTAAATATATTTGGTTGTATCATCTGCGGTTGGATTAGCGTTCCAGAGGAGCTTGTACATTACGAGGGATAATCGGACGGTCATGGTTTCATTGTCTGTGGATTGCACATGGAAAGTGACAGGCTCTAATGTTTTTTTTATTTATCTTCTGTCCAAACAGATGCTTATCGTTCAAAAATGGACGACGTAAATTAATCACCACCTAAACTATTTTGACTCTGAAACGTTGAGATATAATATATATTATTTTATTTTGTTAAAGAAACGTTAAGATAGTTGTAACCATATATTATAATGTATATATAAAGCTAATGTATACGTGAATTGGTCGTTGTAAACTTGTAATATATATTGATATTTAGTATCTCGTTAAATTTTATAAACAAATAAATTTAAAGATAAATTAGTAACGATATTTTAGCCAAAGAAAAAAAATCTTTGGAATATTAATCTAAATTTTATATCGAAATATTAGAGAAAAATTATCTTTTGAGATATTTTTGGAAGTAGCCCAAAAATAAATTAATATAAATTTAGTCGAAAACAAGTAATATTATATTAATGAAAGAATTTACCGTTCTTTTACAATCTAACAAATAGCTTAATCGATCTTCTAATAAATATTACCAAGAAATTAGTTTTTATTAATTCGCAATGGAGTTATATATGGTTAAAACTTAAAAGATTTACCATGAAAACTTAACCAATCATCTAAAAAATATTATCATAAAATTGAGTTTGAACTAATTCATGAAGTAACAATGGTTGAAAGGATTTTAGCCACAAAAAAAAAATGGTCGAAAGGTTCACTTTAAAAATTAAAAAATTATGAATCGAATTTTTCACTATAATTTTAATAGTCGTTAGGAATTGTAAATGATTTAAAAATTAAAAAAACTTTATTTTTTTCCATAAAATTTTGGGATTAGTCTTGACCAACAACAATTCCTCGTTATCCGTAAGAAAGAAAAATATATATTTATATATTCCTTCATATAAAATTGAAATACTTGATAACTTTTTGCATTTGCTAGAGTATTTTTGATTACGTCTATTGAAAAGGCAAACAACCAAAGTGTTCGGTCGGTGACGACGCTTTTAAAATAATAACATTACCTCTCTAATCGATAGAAAAGAAGGTACGCAACTTTTTTATTAACAAGTACGAAACTTCTACTTTTACCCTTCTTTTATTTCTTTTGGTGAAAAAAAAATCAGTACAAATCGAAAGTTATTATACTAGTTTCAATTTATACTAAAAGTAGGATGCAAAAAAAATATGCAAGCTCCTTAATTCAATTAAAAGAATATAAGGAAATCAACACGATTCTAAACATATCAGTGTTTTGGCTACTTATTTCTACATTATATCGAATGAGAAGCTAATTTAATTTTGCTTGATCAATTTACTTTATTTCACTTCAATAAAGAATTTTGAAAACATTTAAAAAATGTAAGCCAATAAAATTATAATTTCTTTAAATTCTGTTTAATCGAACCGACTTGAACCAGCAAAAAATTATGAATGCAATTAAATACAACCGACTTGAATACAGATTGGGAAAAAAACAAATACAATAAATAAAAAAAAGAGAGGTGACTGGTGAGATGATGAATAATAATAATACTACATGGTTCGAGGTACGGTTACACAAGTGGGTTTTGTTTGGTTTCTTTATACACTTCTTCGTGTCTTTGCTTTTCTTTTTTGTCCTTTCGCTTTACTTTATTAGCCTACCCACTTTTTTCACTTCTTATCGGTTAAGGGACAAATCGCTGGTTAAGGATGAGAGTGACGATTTGGTAAAATACAGGTTGCGGTTGAATTAGCTACTTTGGTTGTTGAAACAGTTTAACTAGGACATAGGAAGAAAACAAAATAAGATTGGGGTATAAGACTCACAAAAGAATAAGATTGGGGTATAAGACTCACAAAAGAATAAGATTGGGTATAAGAGAATCGAAGGTATATTTTGTGTCATGATGGTGATTTTTGTAAAGACGTATTAAATCTAATTGATTAGTGGCAAATTTTCGTTTTTGTCATTTTTTATAATACTTGTATGATTTACAAGTGAATACTGTGTTATGCTTAACTATCCTAAAAAAAAATGATTTTGATCGACCAAACATCCAGAAACATTTTCCAAGTAAAACATATAAAATTTTAAAAGAAATATTATAAAATAGCACAATTTTTTTTTTCATAAACCTACCATTCCAAGTCACTTAGTTTAAAATTTCAAAAATAACATAATTTTTATTTTTATTTCGAATTTTATTATGATGAACAAATGTAATCAACATGTAAGGCATTAGTTATTACATGAGGTACATATGAATAAGAAACATATGAATTTTTTTTTGGAATATCCGATTTGGATAGTATGTCCGCGTTACGTTACATTCTCTTGGAACCCATTCAAACTTGACATTATCAAAACGATTACTCCAGTCTATGACTTCTTGTATCCAGTTATACATTCTGTAGTTCAGTGTTTAGTTGTTAAGAAGCTTTGTCAAGGTGTTACTCGACTATATCCATGAACCCAACAACTTTGCATAGCTATTAGTAAAGCTTGAAATTCACCTTCCAAAGCATTGTGTGCAGCCTGATGATTAGCTTGTCCCGCTCTTAAAAATATACCATTTTCATCTCGAAGTAACCAACCTGTTTTTGTATTCCTCCTTGTAGTAACATATGATCAGTCAAAAATAACATAAATTATTGTGTGAAAATACTCAGCCTGAGCACGGGGCGGGTACCCGCATATTTTGGCCGACTTGCTACTTGATCCGCCCCGTACGGGTAGTGAAAATATTGGCCACTACTTGGACCCGTAAAAAGCGGGTACCCGCTGATTCAAGGTACCCGCCCAGATTTTTGATACTTGCGGGTACCTTGACCCGTACCCGTACTTGCAAGTACGGGTACCCGCTCAACAAGTAATTACATTACTTGCCTTGCTTTTTCCATTACCTGTCTTGTTTTCAAAATTTCAAAACAGGCAAAAATGTTCAAGTCTTAAACCAGAATAAATAGTACAATCTTAAACCTGGCTTACATAATAACACACGACAGACATGGCCAAAATATTAAACCAGACTTGCATAATATTACACATGACAGAGCCAGAATATTACACTCGACAAAGACAAACATAATGAATCTTCAAAGTAGAATTGTAAACACACATCACTACATAAAAACCTGCAAAGTGCAAACAAAACAACTTGTTTATTAGCACTGAATGAATAATTCAAAGTTAAAACCTTACCATATTCTTCCAAAGTTGAGTGTTCAAACTAGAACTGTAAACACTAGACACACATCAGAACCAGAACCTGCACAGAATAATTGAAAGTTAAAACCTTACCATTCATTCTTCTTCCTCCAAAGTTAAGCTTACTCCTTTCACCAATTTTCCATATTCAATTGAATTTGCAAACTCTGTCAAAAGAAGACAATTAGTAATCAATAGTGATGGATAAGAAAACAAGTATTGATAAAAGAAAACATACCTTCTTCTATAATTTCAAGTTGTTCAAACTGATCTTCCAAAGCTGGTGGTTCATAATCACTTCAGATCCAATCTTGAGTACAAAGTAAAGCTTCAACTGTTCTTGGAGTGAGAGAACTACGTTGAGGATCAATAACACAACCGCTTGTGGAAAAAGCTGATTCAGAAGAAACGGATGAGACTGGTATAGCCAATAGATCTCTTGCCATTTGAGAAAGAATCCTATACCTTGATCCAACCTTCTTCCACCAAAGCAGAACATTAAAGTGTGGATCTGACCTAGGAACACAGCTTTCACCTAAGTAGCTCTCTAACTCTGACTGATAAACTTTGTTTTCTTCGCTTTCTTCATGTTGCTCAATCAAAGAATCCAAGTCATAAGTCTCAGCTGACTCTCCAATTCCTTGAGAAGAAGTGGCTATTCCTTCAGACTCACTTGGTGTTTGATTTGAAGAACTATCAAACTTTTCCTCATAGTACTTAAATATCTGCTCTACAACATTTTCAACTTTCCTAATCAAAGTTTCAGCTATGCTATCAGAACCAGAACCATAGCTTTCTCGAATCAACCAGCTCACATACTTCAGTTTATACCGAGGATCAATAACACAAGCAACAAAAATCACTAAGTTCATGCTATTCAAATCTCCCCAATATTTATCAAACTTAGCTTTCATCTTAACAACCATTGCTCTTTGATTCATATCAGTCTTGTTCAAACCCATCTTCCTAATCATTAAACCAACTCCAAAAACCTCCTTCAAATAAGAATTTCCAGTAACATACCTGGTTGATAAAACTTTCAAGGTAGCATCATAGAAGAACTTCAAAATCGGCAAATAAGCCTTTGCATACTCCCAGTCTGATTCAAGAGGTGAACCATCTGATTTACCAAGCTCTACTAAGTACCTATCATCCTCTAACTCAAGCATATCAAAAGCTCTCTTCTGTTTGCAGGCTGCTTCTAACATCAGGTATGTAGAATTCCATCTAGTTTCAACATCAAGGCATAGACCAACTGTAACACCAAGCTTTAGGTGACTAAGACACCCTTTAAACTTGTTTAACCTAGCTGGAGAGGACCTAACATACCTAACATCACATCGGATTCGGCTAATAGAAGCTTTGTTTTCTTCCAATCCATCTTTCACAACTAAATTCAGGATATGAGCACCACATCTCATGTGAAGGAATTGACCATCAAACATTACTTCCCCAAGACTGAAGTCTTCTTTTTAAGAATCTTATACCAACATCATTTGCACTTGCATTATCCAATGTAACTGTAAAAACCTTGCTAATACCCCAAGCTACCAAACACCTCTCTAGCATTTCCCCTTTGTGACTTAGAATTTGACAAAAGTTGATTATCTTTTTCTGTAGATTCCAATTTTCATCAATGTAATGTGCGGTTAGGCACATGTAATTGATATTCTGAACAGATGTCCAAGTATCAGTTGTAAGAGAAACACTCCCTTTGTGTTTCTCAAATAACAGTTTCAACTTCTTCTTTTCTTCAAGAAACAAACTGATGCAATCTCTAGTGATAGTCCTACGGGAAGGGATAGAAAACCTACGCTGAAGAGTGTATACAAATTCTCTAAAACCTTCTTTTTCCACAATCCTAAAAGGCAACTCATCCTTTATAATAAACCTAACTAGAGATTTTCGGCAATCAACATTGTCAAATTCTAAGTAGGATGGAACAGTTTCAGTATTCTTGTTTTTCTGATGCAGTGTAGATTGTTTATATCTTTTACCAGTAATAGTTTCTTCTGCAATTTCAGGATGAAGTTTTTTACATCTTTTCACATGTTTAAGCATATTGGTAGTGTTGACACCACTTGCTGATTTCTATTTAATTAAATCACCACAATGATTACACTTTGCGCTATCTCCTTTCTCTGTTTTTTTTTTAAATTATCCCAGACTAGAGATCTTTGTCTAGGAGTTACCTTAGATTCAACTGATTCCATGGTTGGAGCTTCTGTATTTGTTTCACCAGCACGTGATGCAGGTGCTGAAGGGCCAGCATTGTCTGCATTTGATTATGTGTTTTGTGACTCCATCTACGAAATAAAACAACTTGTTAATAAACTTATGTGAATCACTAAGCAAGAGACAGAGGTACAAAGAATAAAAGCTATAATGTGTAAGAAAGTTTCATGTCTTTGAAATCACAATCATATAATGGCTTTTATATAGCTATAACGTGTAAGAAACATGAAAGCACAAGCACAAGACATGAAATCAAAGCAAACGGCATATCCCATCGTTGATACATATCAATTAAAGATCATTACAAGTTCCCAATCGTTTTAATATCAACATCTTGACAAGATCCAACATCAAAATCTATCTTATGTTTGATTTTTTAAAACAACCCATTCGAAGCTATAATCAAAAGCGTTGGTTTTTAACACAAGACCTCTCACTTGGAAACAACCTAAGCATCACTAACTTCGTCTTTAAGAACACTAAGATCCATGATTCGAAATACAAATCCAGAAAATGAGAAGACTTTATGATAAATATGACATAACCATCCAAAACCCACAATTTCTTTGGGCAGAAATAGGCAAATCTTACTCTTCCCGAGTTACAAAAGTCTCATCTGAAAGCGGAAACAAGTAAGAGAGGATTCCCGAGTTACACGTTATAACATATCAAAATCGTTTTAAAATCAAAATCTGAAGCAAATAAAGTTCATCCTCATCTTAAACAATCTAAAAAAAAAGAGAGCATATCCCATCGGCGAAGCAAGCAGCGATGATCGAACAAGAAGAAGAAGAAACACATCGGCGAAGCAGAAGCATAAAAATTCATCGACTTACCGTCAACGGTGAAGAAGAATAAGAGATCGAACAGGAAGAAGAAAAACAACAAGAGATCGAGTGAGATGTGAGAGGCGATGAACTGAGGCGATATTTTTCTCTCTAGATCTAGGGTTTGCGTTTGGGAATCGTGTGAGAGACTGAGGGAGTGAGGCGATGGAGATTGGAGACTGCTTTAGGCTTTTAGGGTTTCAAAAGTGGTGGGTCAAATGGGCTTAAGGTTTAGGAGAGAAAAATTTAAGTTTATAAATGGCCCATAAAAAAATAAAAATGACACATAACTGACATAAGTTCATAACGGGTACAAGTAGCAAACCGGGTAACGGGGAACAAGCCGGGTAACGGGAACAAGCCGGGTAACGGGACAAGTAGTCAAAAAAAAATTCCGGCTTGGACTTGTCCCGTTACTTGCAAGTAGTTGGTTAACTCACCTTGATACTTGGCTTGGACGAGTCGGGTACCCAGTTTTACGGACCGAGTACGGGACGGGTCGAGCGGGTCGGGCGGGTAACAAGTACTGATGCCCAGGGCTAGAAAATACCACTAAAATTAGTTTTTGTTCCAAACATACTATTACTAGTTTTTTTGTTTTGAAAACTATCAATAAATGGCTTTTTCTACAAATATTAAAAATGAGTTTTAAGAGTTTATAATTTAAACATTTAGGTTTGGGTTAACTATTTTGGATTTATGGTTTAGTTTTTAGGGTTTAGAGTTTATTTTTGAGGATTTAAGATTTAGTTTGAGGGTTAAAAGTTTAGTTTTAGTTTTGTGGTATTTGTGGAAAAAAATCAATGTTTGTGATAGTTTTGGAAAAACAAAGCTAGTGATAGTATGTTTGGAACAAAAAATTATTTTAGTGGTATTTTTGATAATTGTTCTTTTTTCTTTTTCAACTTAAAGTTTTTTCGTTAAAAAAGATTTTTAGTTATTTTGATATTGAATTTGTGATATTATTATAAATTTAAATTAGTAATGTTATATTTGAAATAAAAACTAAAAAATATTCTATTTGAGAGGATTACTTTTTAAAAAAATTATAAAATTTTATATCAAGTGAGATGACAACTAATTATAGAGTATAAAAACAAAAAAATGTTATATTTATCTTTAAAAAGTATTTTTATCGTTTTATAATATAAGATGTTTTAGAAATTTTTTTTGTTTTAAAATATAAGATGTTCTCACATTTCTATGCAATTTTTATTTTTCTTAAAAATTATGTGACCAATTATATTATGCAGTTTTTTTATGATTTATTGAATTATTTTTAATTTATATATTAAATAATATTATTTTTAAAAATTAATATTTATATTTTTAGTCAAAATATTTTATATTATATAACAGTGGTAGAAGAGGAAGTGTGTGTGGTCCAAAGCAAATGAAGCGTTGTTTGGGGATAGAGGAGGAAGTGTGGGCATCTCGTAGCCTTTCTTAAAGAGCACACTATTACTTCCCATCCTTCTCGATATGTCAACTTGTCCATTGTCACTAAACTCTACTCACTTTTTTTATATTTATTGTATTTATTAGTGTTTTTCTTTATAAATAATTTTATATGTTGGAATACTATAAAATTTTAGGATAATGTTTAGAGGTTTTTTCGTCCTACGAAAGCTAATCTTCTGTACTACCAAGTAAGTGAGGTCAGAGATTCAAAGCTCAGAAAACATGATTGAGATGTGTTTTCCCATTATTTTTCGGTGATCAAATCAAAAAAGTAAATGAAAAACCACATAGTTTAACGTTGAAAACCGGAAAGAACCGGGAAGCATAAAAGAAATATATTTATTGTGATTTCGGGTCCTAAAGAAAAATAAATTAACGGAATATCTGGACATATTTAAGTGAAAGTATATCGAAAGTTGAAGTAAAAAAAAAAAAAAGGTTATGATATCTAGATTTGTATCTTGCTATTAGAAGAAAAAACAAAACTAAATCATAAAACAAAATTAAATAAAAACAGATTTGTTAGGGATATTTTCAAGAACGCTACCTTTTTTTACAACAATTGTTTTTAAAAATAAGTTGATATAATATATTAGTGGATCTAAATATACTGGATTTTGAATTAAATACCCAAATTAAAATCCAAAAACTATGTATACGTTTTTTTCTAAAACTGTTTGGATTGGATTTCGGATTCCATATGTTTTGTCCACTCTTTCTCTCTGGATTATTTTATATTTTTGGAAGATTTGCATCTCAAGGGTTCTCTAGTCATTTCGTACACGTACACATATTGCATGTACACGTACATGTGATATTACCGTATACGTGTTGTGTGTACGTATCTCTCACTTATCAGTTCGAGAGGCGAATATTAAATGTTTGGTTTGATAACAAAGGGGGTTGTTCATCGGCATAAAACTGAATGGACATGTGAAAATGAAAATATATATTTAAATGAAAAGCAGGATTTAATCATGTGACATTATTATGCCTATTATGTTAAACCCATTTATGCCGACGAATTAACAACCTTAATTATATCGTTTTCGTATTCTATTTTTAAAACATATGATTTTTTTAATAGAGTTACTAAAAAGAAATTAATAAATTTGAATGTTTGAATTTGTTATTTATAACTTGATGCAATATTTTAAATTTTATGAGTTTTCATTTCAAAACCAGATTGTTGATTTTTATTTGTAAATGTTGAAGTGGATAGCATATTCTATTTAAATTAACATAATTTTTTCTATTTCATTTTAAAATTTGGTGATTGCTTCACAAAAAAAAGAAGAAGTAAGATATCTTATTTTTACAGAACATAAATCATCTTATTTTTTTTTATGTAAATCAGATAGAATAGGAAGGAATTGTTCCACATAACTACTATTTTATCGGTCAAAATTTGATTTAATTAAATTAGCTATTGAAAAAAAAAGAGTCAAGTGATGGCAAATTGATTTCTTCATACTATAGTACATATTAGATTAATGCTTTCTATTTCTTATCTAATCGAATTATTGTACTGACTTCATATACTCTGTATAAAAAAGAAAGTCATGTAAACCGAGAAGAAATAAATATAAAATATATCTCGCTCTGGATTTGCAGGAAACGCCCGATCTGTCATGATGATGATGACCCGGTTTCTTAAAACCTACTTTGGGTCCTATTTAGTAGTATAATTTTGTATTATTTACTAATTTATTTTGCGAGCGAAAGAAGTAACGTATCGATGTAAGCAATACACATAACTAACGTTATTAAAGAAAATAAAGTAGATTAATGATGTTTCCCGTGAGAATTAATTAAAGTAAACCAAGAGTGAGGTTTCATGCTGATGGTTTGTCAGACCTAATTAAGATTTCATTCACGTGTAATGTTTGCACATTATATCACAAACCTCCCACGCGTTAACACAATAATATATCTACATAATCGCCCAAAAATGCTCATTTAATTTTCCAATTATTTGTAATTAGCACATTAAATCTTCAACTATTATTTACGCAAAATAATTATTTAACTCGTGGTTCATTTTTCAAAATCGTGATAAAATAGTTAATTTTAACTTTGAAATGGTAAAACATTTTAATATATTTTTCTGTCGTCAAAAAAATACTTTTTTAATTCTCCAACTATTTACAATCGGCACATTAAATCCACAACTATCGTCTGCGCAAAATAATTCTTCAACTCGTGGTTAATTTCGCAAAAGCGTGATAAAAATAGTCAACCGTAAACCTCAAGAGTTTTTGATATTCGCCATCGTTCAATCGAATCAACATTATCAAACGAACCAAACATGATCCGAACTGAAATTTTTGGTTTTTGTTTTTCGCTAGTTTGAATTGGGATCAATCATCGGCTCGGTATCAGTTCTTCATTTTAAAAAATAAATTCTCAAACCGACTTATACCAGTTTATGCCAAAATTTACTAAAATATATTTAAAACTCCGAACCGAATAATTGAACCAAACGAATCAACCGAAATTACACGATTATAACTGAATTTGAACACAAAAACAAAAATTTCGGTTAGTTTCGAGAAATTTAAAATACACAAACTAACTGATAACCGAATCGAATCAAACTGTAATTTGTTGGTTAATTTCGTAAGATTTTTAAGAACTGAAAAAACAAAAACGAATCTGTTTGGGTCAGTTAACTGAATTCTCAGGTTTAATTTTAATCACGATTTTGCAAAGTCAACCACAAGTTGAAAAATTATTCTGCGGATGTGATAGTTTGAGATTTAATGTACCGATTGCAAATAGTTTGAGAATTAAATGAGCATTTTTCCGATGATGGAGAAATAAATTTAACGTTTCATTATTTCAAAGGTAACAATTAACTATTTTTATCATTATTTTGCAAAGTTAACCACGAATTGAAAAATTATTCTGCATAAATAATAGTTAAAGAATTATTATGCACAAACGATAGTTAAAGATTTAATGTGCTAATTGAAAATAGTTGAAGAATTAAATGAGTATTTTCTCATGGAACAGCTTCATTTGTTTTTCTTTATTTAAGCTAGTTAATTAGAGAATGGATCTGGATCGGTTGAAGTAATCATATTGACGAGAAGATAAAAAAAAATATTTAGATATGGAAAATAACTTCTCTCTAGGTTTTAATGTTTGTGCACTCTTATTAGTTTATTGCGAATTGATTTTTTCCATGAATTGACGATAAAGTATTCTTAGATAAATTTATATCAGGCTAATCTATAGAACATTATTTGCAACTATGCAAAGATATATGGCTTTAGAATTTGCTATAGTACCAAGAAAAATTAGTTATTAGAGACATAAAGAAGAATAAAGTTAACCAATTTTTTTTTGGTCAACAACCAAGGCTTAGATCTATATTGAACAAATTCTAAAAGCAACAAAATAATAATTTTCTCCTTATCTCTCGCATTATGTTTGTGAAGCCCCTCTGAAATTAAAATGTGTAGGAGATAGTGCTAATTATGATATAGTAATACCATGTTAAACAAAACATAAAAGAAAAAAAATAATTAACAATATGCGTTAGTCATGTTCCATCCACCGCCGATTATCAAACAATAGATATCCTTTTACTTTGCTTACATGTATGTGCGTATTCAAAGTGCAAACAAATTACATACATGAATTAATCTGAACAGTTATAAATCAGCAAATCATGATGCCTTTTTTTACCAAACGAGATTCTCCACGAGAGAACTTAAGAGAGAAATTAGATTTGGAAAAATCTATTATATAAAGACTTAGTAAATCTCACAAGGAGATGACATCGGCTATCCTTCTTATGCCATATCAGATTTCAAAAACCATTACAACTCATTATGCCCTTTTGAGTCAATAAAACAGAATCTAAAAAAAAAAAATCGACGAACAATTATTAAAATTTTGTCCATCCAACTTCATCTTAGATGCACCAAATGAAAATCAAAGAAGTTAATAAGAACGCACTTAAAAATTCATCATATTCTCCGTTTCCAGTTTCTATATTAATAATCTTCAACTTTTTTTGAGAGTTCAAATCCCTCCTGCATCTAACTGTAAATTATATGCCTTGCGATGTTGCTATGATTTGAATTTTTATTTATTATCACTGAGTGATGATTATGGTGGTTAAAATGATTACAGGGGAGCTGATGTCGGAGAAGACAATCTTCGACACTATCTGCATAGTTTTTCAAACAACGTAAAATTCACTCACAGTTCCATCTGAGTCTCTTCACTTTCCATTAGTAAGTGTGGAGTGATAACGTGCTGAGCAAGCAGATTTGAAAGACAATCAAGACTTGCTAAAGACTAACCATGGTTGGTGTAGACTAAACCATAGTTGAGTTACTTGTTGGGACCACACTGCAAAGGGAACTGGAAGTTGCAGAAACAACCAAGCAACGTTTCTTTTCTGCTTTAAGGACATTCTGTCTGCTTGTGCCCAAAAAGGAAAGCCCTGTTTGGCTGTTTCAGTTGCTGCTACAAGACTGCACCTTCAGCGTTTGAAGAAGCTCTTTTGGGCGATTGGAGTTGGCACATGAAGCCCTAGTTTGTTACCTTATAAATTAGGTGCTTATGGTTTAGTGAGAGAGAGCTAAGAAAACCAGAGAACGTCTTAGTGAGAGGAGAGAAAATCAGTAAGTATAAACTTGTTCTGAGATTTCTCTAGCACAGGAAGTGGTACAGAGTGAGTCTAAGTACTAGTGAAGGGTATTAGGCGGATCACTTGTAGCTTCTTGTTGTAATCACTATACTGGTTCTAGTGGATTCCGAGGAGAGTCTCGGCGAGACGTAGCGACCCTCTTTAACGGGCGTGAACTCGTTAAAGTTCTGTGTGTGCTCCTGTTTTATCTTCTGTATCACACTCTGTTTTACTATCTGTTTTTACTGTTCATCGTCTTCTTCGTGAAACTGCTACAGATCTCGGTTTGTTTGGTCTTCTCCTAAGGAAAGTCGACGCCTTTAGGGTCACGGAGTCTTAACAAAGTGGTATCAGAGCTTTGGTTCGTGGTTTGTGGTTCTGTAGAGTTACCTCAAGCTTTGAATCATGTCTTCGGCGAGAGTAGAGGTTGAGAAGTTTGATGGACGTGGGGATTACACTATGTGGAGAGAGAAGCTCGAAGCTCAACTGGATATTCTGGGTTTGAGTATAGCTTTCAAGGAAACTAAGGTTAGTGATGAAGAATCCTCAAAACAGAAAGAAGGAGAAGGCACGGGTGAAGAAGATAAGGAAAAGATGGAAAAGCTTGAAGCTTTAGAGGAAAAGAAAAAGAAAGCAAGGAGTGCAATAGTTCTGAGTCTCACAGATAGGGTTTTGAGGAAGGTCAAGAAAGAGAAGACTGCAGCTTCTATGTTGAATGCTTTGGACAAGCTGTACATGTCTAAAGCTCTTCCAAACCGGATCTATCTGAAGCAGAAGTTTTACAGCTTCAAGATGTCTGAGAATCTGTCTGTTGAAGGTAACATCGATGAGTTCCTTCATATTGTTGCAGATTTAGAGAACATGGATATTATTATTGAGGATGAGGATCAAGCAATCCTTCTGCTGATGTCGCTTCCTAAGGTGTATGATCAGTTGAAAGATACTCTGAGATATAGCTCAGGAAAAGCTATATTAACTCTTGATGAAGTTGTAGCAGCCATTTACTCAAAAGAGTTGGAACTTGGCTCAGCCAGGAAGAGTATAAAGGGTCAAGCTGAAGGTCTTTATGTGAAGGAGAAACATGAGACCAGAGGAAGGAGCGAACAAAGGGACAAAGGAAACAAGACCAAGAGATCAAAATCCAAGAGTAAACGAGGGTGTTGGATCTGTGGTGAAGATGGCCATTTTAAGGTTTCATGTCCGAACAAGAACAAGGCTCAGTACAAGCCAAGTTATGGAAGCAGTAAAGGAGAGTCCTCAGGAGGAAATGGAAACTTAGCTGAAGCAGCTGGGTTGTATGTGTCTGAAGCTCTGTCCTCAACAGATATTCATCTCGAAGATGAATGGATCATGGACACAGGATGTAGCTATCACATGACCTATAAAAGGGAATGGTTTGAGGAGCTAGATGAAGATGCAGGGGGCTCTGTCAGAATGGGTAACAAGACAGTGTCTAAGGTTAAAGGAGTGGGAACTATCAGGATCAAGAATGAAGATGGTTTGAGTGTGTTGCTCACAAGCGTGAGGTACATTCCTGAGATGGACAGAAACCTCTTATCTTTGGGAACTTTTGAGAAAGCTGGTTACAGGTTTGAATCAGAAAATGGAGTTCTAAGCATCAAGGCTGGAGATCAGGTTTTACTTACAGGAAGAAGATATGACACACTATATCTACTTCATTGGAAGCCTGTGAGAGATGAGTCACTTGCTGTTGTAAGACGGCAGGATGACACAGTTCTGTGGCACAGAAGACTGTGTCACATGAGTCAGAAGAACATGAATATGCTGGTGAAGAAAGGTCTTCTCGACAAGAAGAAAGTTTCAGTCTTTGACACCTGTGAAGACTGCATATATGGCAGAGCTAAAAGGATTGGTTTCAACTTAGCTCAGCATGATACAAGGGAGAAGTTGGAGTATGTTCATTCTGATTTGTGGGGAGCACCTTCAGTTCCAATGTCGCTTGGAAAGTGTCAATACTTTATATCTTTCATTGATGATCACACAAGAAAGGTATGGGTTTATTTTCTGAAAACCAAGGATGAAGCTTTTGATAAGTTTGTTGAATGGATCAGTCTGGTGGAAAATCAAAGCGAGAAGAAAGTAAAGACTCTCAGAACAGACAATGGTCTAGAGTTCTGTAACAGGTTGTTTGATGGCTTTTGTGAATCAAGAGGGATTCAAAGGCACAGAACATGTGCATACACGCCTCAGCAGAACGGTGTTGCAGAACGCATGAACAGGACGATCATGGAGAAAGTGAGAAGTATGCTGAGTGATTCTGGTCTACCTAAGAGGTTTTGGGCGGAGGCAACTCACACAGCAGTAATTCTCATAAATAAGACGCCCTCATCAGCTCTGAACTTCGAGATACCAGACAAGAAGTGGTCTGGGAAAGCACCTGTGTATAGCTATCTCAGAAGATTTGGCTGTGTTACTTTTGTTCATACAGATGATGGGAAGTTAAATCCAAGAGCAAAGAAAGGGGTCTTGATTGGTTATCCTAGTGGAGTGAAGGGATACAAGGTGTGGCTGACGGATGAAAAGAAATGTGTAGTGAGCAGAAATGTCATCTTTCAAGAAAATGCAGTGTATAAAGATCTGATGCAGAGAAATGAAAGCATTTCAACAGAAGATGAAGATCAATCTGGATCTTATCTAGATTTAGATCTTGAAGCAGAAAGGGACATCATCTCGGGTGAAGACAGGGAGACTGCTCAAGACACAGGAATGTCAGGAAGTCCCATTCTGGTCACTCCTACAAGGGATGGTACAGATGATGATGCAGAGGCTGATGTAAGTCACCCTCCTTTGAGCTATCATCTGGTGAGAGACAGAAACAGAAGAGAAATCAAGGCACCAAGAAGGTTTGATGATGAAGATTACTTTGCTGAAGCTCTTTATACTACAGAAGATGGGGATGCAGTAGAACCTGCAAATTACAGCGAGGCAACAAGAGATACAAATTGGGATAAGTGGAAGCTTGCAATGAATGAAGAGATTGATTCTCAAATGAAAAACAACACCTGGACTACTGTTTCAAGGCCAGGGAATCAGAGAATCATTGGTTGTAGATGGATCTACAAGTATAAGCTTGGGATACCTGAGGTTGAAGAACCAAGATTCAAAGCAAGGCTTGTTGCTAAAGGGTATGCTCAAAGGGAAGGCATAGACTATCATGAGATCTTTGCTCCGGTTGTAAAGCATGTCTCTATAAGGATTCTGCTTTCGATTGTAGCTCAAGAGGACTTAGAGCTGGAGCAGTTGGATGTTAAAACAGCTTTCCTACATGGAGAACTGAAAGAGAAGATCTACATGACACCTCCTGAAGGATATGAGTCAATGTTCAAGGATAATGAGGTATGTCTTCTAAACAAGTCGCTGTATGGACTCAAGCAATCACCTAGGCAGTGGAATGAGAAGTTTGACAACTACATGACTGATATCGGGTTCGTGAGAAGTGATTATGACAGTTGTGCATACACAAAGGTGTTGCTTGATGGTTCTATGATGTATCTCCTGATTTATGTGGATGATATGCTTGTGGCGGCAAGGAACATTGAAGCCATAGCTCAGCTGAAGAAAGAGCTCAGTTTGAAGTTTGAAATGAAGGATCTAGGCGCTGCTAAGAGGATTCTTGGTATGGAGATCACAAGAGACAGAGCTTCTGGTGCTTTGTGGCTGTCTCAGGAAGGGTACTTGAACAGAATTCTGGAAACTTACAACATGACAGAAGCGAAGCATGCTGTAACACCATTGGGAGCTCATTTGAAGATGTGTGCTGCAACTGAAGAAAAGCTGGTCAGAGATGAAGAGTATATGAAGTCAATCCCGTACTCAAATGCTGTGGGAAGCATCATGTATGCTATGATTGGCACACGTCCTGATTTAGCCTATCCTGTTGGTATCATTAGCAGATTTATGAGCCAACCTATCAAGGATCATTGGCTGGGAGTTAAATGGGTGCTAAGATACATCAAAGGCACGCTTAACACAAGGCTGTGTTACAAGAGAAGCTCAGATTTTAAGATTGTGGGTTACTGTGATGCAGACTTTGCTGCAGATCCTGACAAGAGGAGATCAATCACAGGATTGGTGTTCACACTTGGTGGAAACACCATAAGCTGGAAGTCTGGATTGCAGAGAGTTGTGGCTTTATCAACCACCGAGTCTGAATACATGTCTCTGACAGAGGCTGTAAAGGAAGCTGTGTGGCTGAAGGGTCTGTTGAAGGAGTTTGGTTATGAGCAGAAATCTGTAGAGATCTTCTGTGATTCGCAGAGTGCCATCGCACTCTCAAAGAACAATGTGCATCATGAAAGGACGAAGCACATTGATGTCAAGTGCCATTACATCCGAGAGATCATTGCGGATGGAACGGTGGAAGTGTTGAAGATATCGACTGAGAAGAATCCAGCAGATATTTTCACCAAGGTATTGGCTGTGAGCAAGTTTCAGGTTGCACTGAACTTGCTACAGGTCAGGTCTGAGTAATAAACTCAGGGATCCGAGACTGGAATCCGGAACTAGAATCAGGTACTCTCTCTCTTATTTTGTGTGCGGTTTGATTGCTTGATCATCATGTTATCAGGTGAAGATTTGTGGAGTGATAACGTGCTGAGCAAGCAGATTTGAAAGACAATCAAGACTTGCTAAAGACTAACCATGGTTGGTGTAGACTAAACCATAGTTGAGTTACTTGTTGGGACCACACTGCAAAGGGAACTGGAAGTTGCAGAAACAACCAAGCAACGTTTCTTTTCTGCTTTAAGGACATTCTGTCTGCTTGTGCCCAAAAAGGAAAGCCCTGTTTGGCTGTTTCAGTTGCTGCTACAAGACTGCACCTTCAGCGTTTGAAGAAGCTCTTTTGGGCGATTGGAGTTGGCACATGAAGCCCTAGTTTGTTACCTTATAAATTAGGTGCTTATGGTTTAGTGAGAGAGAGCTAAGAAAACCAGAGAACGTCTTAGTGAGAGGAGAGAAAATCAGTAAGTATAAACTTGTTCTGAGATTTCTCTAGCACAGGAAGTGGTACAGAGTGAGTCTAAGTACTAGTGAAGGGTATTAGGCGGATCACTTGTAGCTTCTTGTTGTAATCACTATACTGGTTCTAGTGGATTCCGAGGAGAGTCTCGGCGAGACGTAGCGACCCTCTTTAACGGGCGTGAACTCGTTAAAGTTCTGTGTGTGCTCCTGTTTTATCTTCTGTATCACACTCTGTTTTACTATCTGTTTTTACTGTTCATCGTCTTCTTCGTGAAACTGCTACAGATCTCGGTTTGTTTGGTCTTCTCCTAAGGAAAGTCGACGCCTTTAGGGTCACGGAGTCTTAACAGTAAGAAACTATATTTACTTGTATATTTTGCTTTTTGTTCGCTTTAACTTAGAACTTGACAACTATCTATATCCCATGAATATATTTTTATGTTTTTCTGGTTTTTGATCTGGTTAATCGACACAAAATAAAAAACATTTTAGGTGAAATGTTTTCGTTTAAGCCTCTTCGAAACTGGTAGAACTGTGGATTGTATACTGAAAATAAGTGTTTGGAACAAAACTCATGTACTTGATGTCTATTTTGGAGTTGAAGCAGTCTCGATGTTATAAGTAGACTTCACTTCTCCAATCCAATGAGACAAACCTCTTAATCCACTTAATTCAGACGTCATCGTAAGAGATTACATAATTAATGCTACTATGTTGTTTTTGTTCTTGTAATAGTAATACTAATAGTGTTACCATCTCTATAATATTATTTAAGAATACATTTTTAAAAATGAACTTTGTTTTGTAAGTTATTATATGAAATGACATTACAAATAAAAAAAATAATTGAAATAGGAAATGATATAATTGTCTTTAAAATTATTGATAAGAATATGAAAAATATTTATTTTTCATTAAAGAAGTTATTTACTACTCCATACATATTTAGTTTCTTAATTATTATGATAAAGATGTATTTAGTTTATTAATTATTATGATATTATTAATTATTATGATATTATTAAATAATAATCAATCCATACATATTCAAAGAAAATATATTTGAGATTTTGCAATATTTTTCACTATGATTATTATATTTTATTTGAATATATATCAACACAAAAATTTGAAAAAATATTTTACTAATTTTATAAAGATTTAGACACGAGAAAATTGATTTTTTTAAAGAGTTTGTGGACTGAACACAAAACCATAGTTATTAAACGATGCATATTAGAGTTATCTTTTCAAGAATATAAGTTTATTGCGGGTTAGCTCGAATAATATTTTTGTCCATTGCAAAACGGGTTAAGTGTATTTGTTAATCCGAGTTGATAGCTCTATATATAATCATTAGTTAGAAATATTATAAAATTCAGATAATTTTTTTTATATATATTTCAAAAAAAAATTTAAGAAAAAATTATTCCGTCCTATATAGATAGCGTAGATTGAATCTTAGTTTGCTTTAAAAAGATTGTTTTTTCTTTCAAAAGTTCGATTGGGCTTCATGGGTTATTATTACTTATTACCATTAAATAGTTTTTCTCCCTTCGCCAATGATTATCCCAAAAATGCTGTATGGAGACCCAAAAATAGATCACTTTTGTCAACGAACCCAGAATTCCATTTGATCAAGAAATCGTCGGCCTGAGACTTCTGTCAACGTAAGGAACATTTTCGATTCGATCGTCTGTCAAAGTATCCCAAAAAATTTTCTGGGCTTCTTTTAAAGCCCATAAAAATTTAGAAACCCAATATAGTTCTTCTCGTTGAATATTGTGGAACGTTGACCAGCAACAAATTATTACCCATATTCAGATTCTCGAATACCCACAGATATTCAGATGCGATCTGGATCCGCCAAAAATAACTAAATATAATTTAAAAAGTATTATAAGATTATTAAAACAACTAAATTATTAAATAAAAAAATAAATTAAATAGAAAGTATCATATAGAAAACTTACTTTTTTTTATAAACATTTAAGAACATATTTGTAATGAATATTTAAAACAGTACTCCAATTTTTATTTTAAAAAATAAGGTTTGTTGATATTTAATGTATTTATCATATGAATATTATATATATATATATTAAGAAATTATATATATATATATATATTAAGAAATTATATATGAAAGCGGATATCCTAATCTTTAAATCTAATTATCCCACTCCGAATTTGAAAATCTCGGATATCCTTTTTTTTTAACCGGATCGGATCACGGATCCCATATATTTTGCCCAAATCTATTCATTAGGTTATAAATATTCTTTTGTAAAAAAATATAACACATATATTTCGAAACAACATCCATAAATTATACTTTTTGATCTTCTCATCATAATTATCTTTTCTCCACTTTATTTACATCCAACTCATAGGACACAAATCATAAGCCAAAAACAATTTGGAGCTTGATTTCCCGGAAAATAATAATTTTGTACTTGTAAAATACCGAACAAGAAACACCCTCTCTTACACGATAGCTCGGCTAGTTTCTTGCAAGCAGAAAGTGTCTTTGGGCTTTCCACGCTTATGGAGTAAGGTCAAACCACTTCGACCGCTTATTGGTTCGTTACCTATAAGATTAATTACAATGGTTTGTTGTAAACTCTTTTACAACAATAATTTTTATTGAAATGCAATAGTTTGTTTTTAGTGAATTAGCAATGAGGTGACACAAGTTCCGTTGAAATTTATCAACATAGTTCATAAAAGAAAAGAGAGATACTTATCAGACACATAATGGGCTAAGAATTTTATTTAATTAAAAAAATATTGATTTTACATGTAATGTATATTGATTGGTTGCTGAGATTTTAGATTTGTTTTTTCTCCTTAATCATTTAACATCAATTATCTCACAATATATATATATATATATATATTTTTTATACCAAAATTCATCATTTTTCATACTCCATAAATAGACACTTATTTCATTTGGACACATAAAAAATAAAAACATAAATAAAATAGGAAAAAATATGATATAAAATAGTGGGGTAAAGTGTTGTAATTTTTTAAAAATAAAACCATTGTAAATGGGTGCTAAATAATGAGTGTTGAATAATGAGGTGGAAGAGAGAAAATATGATGTGGAGTGTTAAAAGAGAAAAATAGGGTGTTGTAAACATTGAATCATTGTAGATAGCCTAAGACTATAACATCCTTAAAAGATCAGGTTCAACATTCAAATCTTAGACCGGATAGAGAAACAATTGAGATACATTACAAAAACCACCCTACAGATTTCAAATTTTCTCTGAATCTGAGAATTTATATGTAATATGAAGTATAGGAACCAAAAATTAGCTTCGACTAAATGTGATTTGTACAAATTCGGATTGAAAACACATAAATAAAATTGAAGTTACTGTGTAATTTTAACTTTTTATAAAATGGCCCTCAAATGTGAAACTATGAAAAAGAGATATGTACTGTATAAACGTTCTAGAAAATACTCCAATTAAAAAGTTTATGTTTATGGACTTCAAGTTTTTCTAAGCTTATGATACGTCATGTTAATTGTAGTGGTACTTTATCAAATTTTTTTTTTTGAATTGTAGTGGTCGGTGAAACTCGGATTCGTTGTGTGGAGATGTTTTACATTTCCAAATGATCGACTGAGCAAATATAAGTGGTTTCCAAAAACACTTTTGACGAATTCTAGATTTTTTTTTGACGAATTCTACATAGAAACTAATAATAATCACTAAAACCGGTAAAAAAATTGATTATTTTTGTCACTTTTTTTTTGACGTTAAAAAAAAAAAGATTACTAAATAGGAACCATAAAGATTTCTGTAGATAGTAGAACTACTAAAAAATTAATGAAATTAAATAATATATTCAACAATCTAAATTCATAAGTATACATATTATAATATATTGCGTGTGTGTATTTGTGTTGTTGCTAAAAGATTGAGTAAAATTGAAGGCATATTGACGAGGAGGGAAAGAAAGAGTGGATATCCACTGTAGAAGTGTGCCTTTGTCGTGATGGCTGAAATTAGCCAACTTTTGGGCCTCTCCTATTCTTGTCATAGGTCCACTAATGTCTTCTTTGCTTTATTTTACATGTTTGTGTTGGACAACAGCAACATGAACACCCTTTTATTCCAAACTAGGAAAAAACCTAAAATCAAGGCCATTATATTGAATCTATTAATATTATTAAAAGAATTGGACGCTTTAAATTTGAGCAAAATATGGATTTGGTTAATAAAGTAAAAATAATTCTCATATTTTATAAGAAACCCTTGATGACTATGAGGTTTTCTTTAATTATAATTAATGAAATAAAATAAAATATTTGTGTCGAAAGAACTTATTAGAAAAAAGCAAATAAGTTTTATAGTTGTACTGTTTTGTGGTATAAGAGAAAATATGCAAGAGTTTGATTTGAGAAATATTATAAATATTACTTTTGAATAAATGTTGATATATATATATATAAAAGAATACTTACATTACGCTGAAGATCTCTGATAAATTTTCTCCATTAATCAACAATAATTCCTTTTTTTTGTAATTAAATATCACACTTGATGTAAAAGCACTAAAGCTTTGGTCAATCTCTAAAAAAAGAGACTTCCACAAATCATTCATTCTATTTTATAAATTTCATTTTATTCTAAAATCTTTGTTTTTAAAATCATTTTATGTAATATACCACAAGAGCAATAATGACGTCCCAAGTAAAATCTGACAGAGGCACACACGAACGCTTACGTATATATTATATGATTGTGTCATATATATACAGTATTTTATACTATGCAGCTAGTTCGCTAGGAGTGGTGGTGACACGAGGAGGGACCTATTGTGACTTCTTGAAAACCACGTTGCCGACTTTCCTAAATTTCATATTGAAGTTTTGGACGATGAGGACATTTTTATATGGATAGACATTAATCGAAACCATATAAATAGATAACAAAGTTGGGTGATAATACCAAAAAAACATGACTGTACAAGTTTTCCAAATTTCCAGCAACTTGTGAGACTAGCTATCCTTTTCACCAATCTTATAATACGTATGTTTTTCACTTCTTGATGATAAGAGTGCATATATCGCGTTCAGTCAAATCTCTTGTGAAGAATAGATGACAGTATTGTTCTTTAAAAAAAAGAATAGATAACAGTAAACAATATTAAAAAATTGGAAAAAGGTCATCATTTATATATAAAAAATCTGCTAGGCTCGTCGAATGTATAAAAATGTGTCTTAGTCTCTTAGATAAATTCTTCGGCTACTGTTCTAGAACATGATTTTGTACAACCACCGGATGAAGTAGGCTAGTGATTAAGCGCATGGATTGATTATGTTGTGTTTTTAGTTCGATTTATTGAGGAAGAGATGCTTTACGCCATGTCATAATGTATTAACAAAAGCTAGTTCTATGCCATGAAGAAGATTAAAATCTAGGCCAGAACCTCTCCTAATTAACCAAAAAAAAACATGGTTTTATATATGGTTTTTTTAAAAAAAAAAAATTTTTTCATATATATATATATATATATATATACTAAATAAAACTGGCGACAAAAAATAAGACTAACTCAAATAATTCAATCTAAAAATTGTTTTGATCAATATGAGACTATGATAGTACTCAAATAATAAGTTTAAATTAACGACTACTATTTATTATGGCGTACCATTTTAAGTCATATCACTACATATCTGAATATATTAGCTAAATGGATAAGTACGTTAATACAAAAGATTTAATTTTAATTACAGATTCGCACGAGGTGATGGGTGCATAAGTGCATGTCAGTTAGACGGAATAGTACTCTAATAACTAATCATTAGTCGAGTCTAAGTATAAAGTGAAATTGAGCGTAAATGTTAATAATTACGTGGTTCATGTTATTTGAGAAAACTATTATGATAAATTGATCGATGAAAACGTCACAAGGACTGTTGGGATGATAAATTAAGAAAAAGATTGATTAGGAAAAGGAATGGAAGAGGAAAGGATGTAGGGACAAGATAGAACAGCTCTTATGTGGGGTTAATTAAACAGTAGTTTTGTTTGTTTTTTTCCTTAACCTAAATACCCCACGCCCATCTTTATACGTCTGTTTATACATTTCTATAATATTATTTTAAAATATATTTTTGAATTTGTTCTGTAAGTTATTATATATTATGACATTACAAATAAAAAAAAATAATTGAAATAGAAAATAATATAATTATTTTTTAAAATTATTGATGAGAATATGAAAAATATTTATTTATCATTAAATTATTTTATAATCAATCCATATATATTAAAAAAATAATATATATTCGAAATCTTGCTATATTTTCACTATAATGTATTATATTTTATTTAAATATATATCAAAATAAAAGTTAAAAAATATTTTACGAATTTTATAAAAAGTTAGACATAAAAAATTATTTTTTTGTAATAAGTTCGTGAACTAACCACAAAACTATAGTCATTAAACGGTACATATTAGACTTATATTTTCAAGATTATATATTTTGTGGGTTACCCCGAATAATATTTTAGTACACTGTAAAACGGGTTAAATAAACAAATTATTCTGTTTAACAACTCTATCTATAATCATGAGTTATATATATCATAAAATTCAAATAAAATTATTTTTTAAAAAAAATTCAAAACAATTTCATCTTAAAAAAATTACTCCACACAATAAATAGCACATATTAAATTATAATGCATATGCATTCATGTGTACATAAACCATGTAACAAATAACACGTTGCTGTCTATATATATATTTTTTTTTGGGTATATTTCCGTTTTGGTTTTAATTTTAAAATATAATTAGACATCTGCTTCGTTTGGAATAAAAAAATAGACTTCTGTTTCTTTTATTTTTTTTCCATTTTGAATATAGCTATTATAAAAGAAACTTTGTTGTTCCAACCTAAATTTTTAAAATAGTTGTGGCTTGTAGTTTAATGCTTTTAGTGAGGTTTTTGTGTCACTACTCGAGGGTGTGTAAAAGTTGTGGACACTAACTTGTTGTTCTGTTTTTTTTTAAAAACTTGTTTACATTTATGTTTGATCTATAAAGTTTAGAAAAGCGGTTTACACTAACTTGTTGTTATGTTTAATACATAATGATACGTCTAATGTAAAACTTTGTACCATAACATGTATACATCTGTAGTATATTTAACAGTATAAATAACTGCAGTAAAATTTTTTTATAGTACCTTTAAAATGCTTAATAATTAGTTAACTACCTACCCACACAGAAACGTTCCTAATTTGCCATTACAAAAATATTCTCTGATAAAAATATAATGTGCTACCAAAACTAGATATACTTTTTTTTATGTATAACGTTTTTAAAAAAAGTCTTAACGTTATTTTTGTTATTATGATTTAAAAAAAAAAAAACATGTTTAGAAGAAAAAAACATTCTACCAAAAAAAAAATGCATGTTGCTAGAATTTCATATTTAGAAGTAGAATAACATATGCAAATAGTATGACATATATAAAATAAATTATCTTAATATGGTACACTATGTTCTAATTAATGTAAACCAAGTGTAGATAAAGATTTCATGATCAGCCTGCACGGATGATCGAGTGGTCGGCGAAATTTGAGAATGCGTTGAAAGCATTTTCCTTGAGTTCGAACCTTCTTCGAAACAAAATCACAATCGTGTGTGGTATTAGGGGTAGGTTCCCTCTGGTCCCGAGATTAGTTGGATCTCATGGTTCGGTGACCCGAGAACCAGCTAGGGAGAAAAGTCCCCACAACATGGTTCGGAACTCATGGTGTCCGTTGAACCGGATCACTGAGTTATATAAAAAAACGATTTCATGATCAAAGTGGTTAAGGTTTATGAATTTCCATCCAATTCATACCCACTAGCTTTTTCCAAATGAGAAGTTGAATTTCCTTGATGAGAGAAGATGACGGCTTGATGACTGAAGTATGAAGTCTGGAATTCTATTCTCTCCACAAGAAATATGCCACATCATGTTGATATTCCCATATTTTACCTTCTTTTTAGCATGCATTCTTGTTATTATTTTGTGTCTCATGCATGTGTCTTGCATAGTTTTTATAGCATTTTGGTATTTATTAGAGTATTAGGTGTTTGCATTAGGTCCTAGTGAGTCTTTGCATGCATTTGGAGTGTTTTTAGGTGATTTGGAGACAATTGATGATATTTGGAGAAATAGGCCGAAGTAGAATGCAAAGACCATCCGAGACGCCGGAAAGATGTGACTGAACGGAGGCCTATGATCTGAATCAGCTTGCACAACCTTCATGGAAGTTGTAGAGGAGTGAGTTAGCTGTCTAGGAGAGTTTGAATCAGGTCATTTGGACATTTGGTTGAGGAGTTATCACGGATTTACTGAAGACGTCTCTGCCTGGCCGATGTAGAATTCCATCGGCGTGCACTGCACCGATGCAAGTGACCGATGGAAATTCTGCGAATTCTGAGAGTGCATCGGTGCAAGGCATCGGGCTGTGGCCGACCGATGAGAAGTTCACAATCGACGACAAGAATGGCATCGGTACGCCAGACACCGATGCAAGTGACCGATGGAAGTTCTGCGAATTCTGAGAGTGCATCGGTGCGTGGCATCGGGCTGTGGCCGACCGATGGGACCTGTTAAAGACCCAAACTTCTTTAAATAGTGAAAAACCTAATTTTTAGATGCAAGTTTTCTTCTTGTAACATTGGGGGCTCGACCCAAACTCTCTCTTTTGAGGGATTTTGATTGTTCTTCATACAAATGCCATTCTAGAGAAGATTTCTTCACTCTATATTTATATTATGTTTATTTGATTCTTGTTCTTAATTTCTATGTCTTTTTCTCTTGTGTTCTTCATGTTCTTATGAGTTGACTTTTTTGTTGGATTTTGGATTTTGCTTGATTTGGATGGTTTGATGGTTGATTGTTGATGCTTAGGACTAGATAAACATTTGTTCTCATGTTAGGAGGGATCTTAATGCTAGAATCGAATTGATAACTCATTTCTAGAACGTAAGACATTTCTCGCCCGGAAGGTGTTCGATGAAATGTCTAAAAAACTTCAAAGCATGCAATTCAATTCTTAGCCAATGGAAATTGATGATTAAGGTGAATTGTTGACTTGTATGGACTAATGCTTAATGATTATGGATCATTTAGTTGCTAACGGAAGTTCTTGATAACTAGATGATTTGTAAATGGATTAGTATCATGGAAGTGAACTAATCTAGTTGTGTTATCCATGTCATAATAATGAATGTGCATTGAATGTTTAGGCATCTTTAGTCAATGGTTGATTGATGGTTAGATGATGATGATTTATGATGATCTTGGATGAGTCTTTCACTTAGGTTGGTTCTCAATGCTAGATTTGACATGATAAATCGAAACCTAGTACTACACCTTAGATTAGTTAGATTTTTGGTCTCATCCCATGCATTAGGGATAGATTCGAGTAAGCGGTGTTAGTACTAGATTAGTAATGTTCATTAGTTTCTAGATCTTAGGCATTTCGCTCATGACCCGAGTTTAAATGAATTGCTTGACCCGAACCTTTTGTGAGCTATGCATATCCTAGCCAATGGAAGTTGATGTTTAGGGTGTTAGTGAACTAATTGAAATTGTTTCTTAATGCTTGTTGATTATTTAATCACAAATAAATTTTTTTTCTTGATTAGATAATTAACAAAATGATTAGTGCCATGAAAATGGATTAGTCATATTTGTGAGTTCCATGTTCTAAGATAGGGATTAATGCTTCCAAATGATTCATTGTTTGATTATTACCCATCTCAGTGATAGCTTAGTTCATGATCCAACACTTTTGTCTTGTGTCTTTGTGTTTTGTTTTCCTTCTTGCATTTGTTTTATTTTTCATAAACAGAAAAACCCAAAATGATTTTCTCTAGCTTAAGAAGTTTCTTGCATTCTTAGTGCTTCAATCTTAACCTCTTATGGATTGACATCTCAAGTACTTCAATGACATGAATACACTTGGGATAATTGACACAAAAATACCCCGTTACAATTTGGCGCCGTTGCCATTGGGGTTTAGCATTGATCATTAGGATTTTGATTCTTCTTAAGCCTAGAGCTTTTTATTTTCTTTTGTTGCTAATCTTTTCACTTCTCTTGTGAGTTTCATGAAGGGAGTGACAATGAGGAAGCAATCGTCAAGCTAGTGACGTTAAACGTGCCCCTAGGGGACCTCCCCGAGCCTATCCCTTGTCGATTTTGAGACACAAAACAAGCAATCAATAAGGGTCTTTTGGGTCCAAGGTCGTGGCAAGGCTCATTGGTGGTGATGTCGAAAGCTCTTCCTTCATCTCCATTCATCTAGCCTCACTCCTCCTTTGTAAGTATCTCTTTTCTTTTTGAGTCTTTGCATTTCATCTTTTGTTTTTGGTCTCTTTCTTGAACTTCTTTCACACCGAGACGTTGTGATTTAAGTTTGGGGGAGGGACCGGTGTCTAATTATGTATTTTGTGATCTTATTTTGCCTTTTGCATCTAGAGTCTCATGCATTTTCAATAAATTTGAATTTTTTTGAAATTGTTTGCATTTCATATCTAGGATTGAGTCTAGATGCATATCATATTAGGTAGCTTTGCATGAGCATTAGGAGCAATGATAGATTATCCTTGTAAAGTATCATTTTTAGAGCTTGATTCAATGCCCTCGTTGCTTGTTGTTTAATGCTTTTGATCTCGTGTTGAAATCAATGATGAACCATATCTCGATCTTGCGTTTCATTACTAGGGTCTTAGCTAAAGCAAGTTTTGATTTGATTCCAATCCTACCTAAGTGAAAACCATAATTTTGCCATTGAAATTATCATGCTTGTGCATTACATAGTGAATTCATGGTTACCATATACATACTTGGGCTCTCTTATCCTTTCCACCACTCTTTTGCTAGTCCAAGTAGCCGATTCCCATCATTGGAACGGTTTAACATACCTTTAACCTACCCTCCGTTCATGCCAAAATCTTTAGTGTGCGTATGTGAGGCCTAATTTTTTGAGTAAGCTTGGCAAAAAGTGTTGAGTTTAGGGCGACAAGGATAGGTTTGCATGTAGATCTAGCCGAACATCAAAGGCTAGACTAGGTTAGGCTCGTGGGAAAGGGAAGTTTTGGGTTTGGTGTGAACGAAATGATGTGACTAATGGGATTGTGGATAAGAACGAAGTGAGTTCAAAAGAAGAAAGTGAAGGTGAAAGGGGAATGCAATATTGTGATGTGGTTAGTGCAAGTTATCAAGAATAGCTCTTAGTGATAGTTATAGCCTCATAGAAACAAAGGAAAAAGCCAAAAATTGGCTAAGGCATCAATTGGTAAATGATGAGGCATGGCAAAGAAAGAAAGAATAGCTAAAGAAACAACAAAAAGAAGCACGAGACCACAAGATTCAATGGAGAAGAAGAAATTCCCCAAGTGAGAAAGGATGAAGTGGAAGAAGGAGTTCAAGTATGGGACATGACGGCAAAAAGGCCAAGTGAAAAAGGGTAGCTTAGGATGAAGACTTCATGGGTAGATATGCTAGGGTTAGAGATGATTTAGGCATTTGGTAGATGTGAGTCTATCCTTGTATGCATAGATTGCCTTTTACTCTTAGAATTTTGCTAAAGCTTGCTCATTCATTGAGAGATCCCTTGCATTAGAGTAATCCTATACATTTGAGATCATCTTTATCTCAAGTCCTTCACCCTAGCCAAATGAATTCATTTGCCTTGCATAAGCATGATTCACTTGAAACGATTAATGAATGTTAAAAGATTGGATGACATGAATACTTGTGTAGGTTGAGGCTTGAGTTTGATTCGTATAGGGAAGGATATGGATAGCTCTTTTTGAGTAGACTTGTTTGATCGCATCTTAGAGCTATTAACTTAGACATTGAGTTGAAATCTTTTTATGGCACTTTTGGATTTGAGCTCCCATTTTTAGCCTTCTCCCTTTTTTATTCTTGTTTGATTGAGGACAAGCAAAGGTTTAAGTTTGGGGGAATTGATATTCCCATATTTTACCTTATTTTTAGCATGCATTCTTGTTATTGTTTTGTGTCTCATGCATGTGTCTTGCATAGTTTTTATAGTATTTTGGTATTTATTAGAGTATTAGGTGTTTGCATTAGGTCATAGTGAGTCTTTTCATGCATTTGGAGTGTTTTTAGGTGATTTGGAGACAATTGATGATATTTGGAGAAATGGGCCGAAGTAGAATGCAAAGACCATCCGAGACGCCAGAAAGATGTGACTGAACGGAGGCCTATGATCTGAATCCGCTTGCACAACCTTCATGGAAGTTGTATAGGAGTGAGGTAGCTGTCTAGAAGAGTTTGAATCAGGTCATTTGGACATTTGGTTGAGGAGTTATCGCGGATTTACTGAAGACATCTCTGCCTGACCGATGTAGAAGTCCATCGGCGTGCACTGCACCGTTGCAAGTGACCGATGGAAGTTCTCAGAATTCTGAGAGTGCATCGGTGCGTGGTATCGGGCTGTGGCCGACCGATGGGAAGTTCACAATCGACGACAAGAATGGCATTGGTACGCCAGACACCGATGCAAATGACCGATGGAAGTTCTGCGAATTCTGAGAGTGCATCGGTGCGTGACATCGGGCTGTGGCTGACCGATGGGACCTGTTAAAGACCCAAACTTCTTTAAATAGTGAAAAACCTAATTTTTAGATGCAAGTTTTCTTCTTGTAACATTGGGGGCTCGACCCAAACTCTCTCTTTTGAGGGATTTTGATTGTTCTTCATACAAATGCCATTCTAGAGAAGATTTCTTCACTCTATATTTATATTATGTTTATTTGATTCTTGTTCTTCATTTCTATGTCTTTTTCTCTTGTGTTCTTCATGTTCTTATGAGTTGACCTTTTTGCTGGATTTTGGATTTTGCTTGATTTGGATGGTTTGATGTTGATTGTTGATGCTTAGTGCTTAGGACTAGATAAACATTTGTTCTCATGTTAGGAGGGATCTTAATGCTAGAATCGAATTGATAACTCATTTCTAGAACTTAAGACATTTCTCGCCCGGAAGGTGTTGGATGAAATGTCTAGAAAACTTCAAAGCATGCAATTCAATTCTTAGCCAATGAAAATTGATGATTAAGGTGAATTGTTGACTTGTATGGACTAATGCTTAATGATTATGGATCATTTAGTTGCGAACGGAAGTTCTTGATAACTAGATGATTTGTAAATGGATTAGTATCATGGAAGTGAACTAATCTAGTAGTGTTATCCATGTCATAAGAATGAATGTGCATTGAATGTTTAGGCATCTTTAGTCAATGTTTGATTGATGGTTAGATGATGATGATTTAGGATGATCTTGGATGAGTCTTTCACTTAGGTTGGTTCTCAATGCTAGATTTGACATGATAAATCGAAACCTAGTACTACACCTTAGATTAGTTAGATTTTTGGTCTCATCCCATGCATTAGGGATAGATTCGAGTAAGCGGTGTTAGTACTAGATTAGGATTATTCATTCGTTTCTAGATCTTAGGCATTTCACTCATGACCCGAGTTTAAATGAATTGCTTGACCCGAATCTTTTGTGAGCTATGCATATCCTAGCCAATAGAAGTTGATGTTTAGGGTGTTAGTGAACTAATTGGAATTATTTCTTAATGCTTGTTGATTATTTAATCACAAATGAAAATTTGTTCTTGATTAGATAATTAACAAAATGATTAGTGCCATGGAAATGTATTAGTCATATTTGTGAGTTCCATGTTCTAAGATAGGGATTAATGCTTCCAAATGATTCATTGTTTGATTGATACCCATCTCATTGATAGCTTAGTTCATGATCCAACACTTTTGTCTTGTGTCTTTGTGTTTTGTTTTTCTTTTTGCATTTGTTTTCTTTTTCATAAACAAAAAAACCCAAAAAGATTTTCTCTAGCTTAAGAAGTTTCTTGCATTCTTAGTGCTTCAATCTTAACCCCTTATGGATTGACATCTCAAGTACTACAATGACATGAGTACACTTGGGATAATTGACACAAAAATACCCCGTTACACATGTAAAACAAACTTGCATATGGTGTTGAGTTTAGCATTCCTATAAGGAGAACGAACCCAAATGACTATATCATCATGGAGAGAAGGAGGCGAAGAATCTGATGGATGAAGAATGATGACCAAATCTCAAAGGAGTATAAAGATATAACTTATAACATTCTAGTGATGTGTTGCAAAGTAAGCACTCACTTGGAACATTCAAACCGCATCCTCTCAATATATCACAACTGGGTAATATATCTCACATAATTACCCATAAAACAAAGGCATGCTTAGGGATTATGTCTTTGAACCAAACGATATTATGTCATGAAACCGCATGAGCATGCGAATGAAGAGAGTTTCACGTTTTTTTAGTTGAAAAAATTCCCGGTGGATCATGAATCGAAATCCTTCAAAGGAAAATATTAGGCTGAGATGAGGAGATATCAAGTGTCACTGATAGAATACATTCCCTAAGAAGGACCATAACAAGATACTTTCCATTCGACAAAGGCCAAGACTTATTGCACAAGTTTGAGAAACTGTTGCTAAAAAAGATATTTCTGTCACCCGAGGTCCATTAGCTCATGTTAAGTCTATCAAAGGACCCAAAGAAGTCCATTCGTCATACCAAAATAGAGCTTTATGGCCATTCTTAACCTGATATGGTAGATAGGGACGAGCCAAACCCCGAAGCTTCATTAAACGATGTCAAATCCAACTACCGACATGTTGAAAATCTGTAGACCTAAAAAGCCTATCCTTTATGATATTTTTTCTCAATCTAAGCTACCCATAAGGACTCGTTTGCAGCAATAACAACCATATCAACTTCAAACCATGCACTTGGTTAGAGTCTTGTATATTTCTCAGCCCCAAATCTCCTTATTTTTTTGGTGAACAAACTGAATCCCACGCTATTTTTGTTCAGAAAGAGTTTGGTGCGCCACTCCATAGAAACACATTACAAATCTTTTCTAAAACTTCTATGCATCCCTTAAGCAAAGAAAACACTGTCGCCCATAAATTAATGATGCTGAAAATGACTAATTGGATAAGCTGAAGCCTTCATTCAAAGGATAAGTGCTTAACCATTCAAGAAAAAGTTCGAACTCTAACCTTGTTAATCAGAGATTGGTAATCATGAGGATGTAGCTTGTGGGGTATCAAGAAAAGCCCCCAGTACCAAACGGACAGAGAGCCTTGCCAAAGACCAAACCTTGCCGCTAATCCTCAAAATAAAGTTAAATTATTCCCATCAACAAACAAACACATTTTCAAATAATTGCATCATTATTTTCATAAATTATAACTCTCTCATACGTTTGAGTTTTTTTCATCATTCTAATTGATAAGTCCAATCAGTCTGCAAGAAAAGCACAATGAAACCCTTGTCTCTTAATGACAAGATAACTTTGGTGCACATTTGATTAGTTATTTATCGACTATTTTGCATTATGGTTATTTTTGCTAATTGTATAACATTTTGTGGTTGCTTATTTTACCACTAATGTTGCTTTCTTGTTTCGTTCACTACAAGAAAACAAGGATATTTTCGACGGGCAAATCCGTCGGAAATCCATCGGAAAGGGCATTTTCTGACGGATTTCCGACGGATTTAAGCTGTCGGTTACAGTTCGTCGGAAATATGGTTTCCGTTGGAATCCGTCGGAAATTTCCGACGGATTTGTGCCGTCGGAAAGCCGTCAGACATTTCCGACGGATTTCCGACTGCGTACGTTCCGACGGATATTCAGTCGGAAATGCCGTCGGAAATGCCGTCGGAAATCCGTCGGTAATTTCCGACGGACTTCCGACGGATATATTACCGACAGAATTTCCGACGGATGGTGATCGGATGAATTTGTCGGAAGTCCGTCGTAAATCCGTCGGAAGATATTTCCGACGGATTTCCGACGGTAACTATTTTCGACGGAGTTACGACGGATAATTTGATCGGAAGTTGTCTCGGAAGTCCGTCGGTTCTTCGTCGGAAATAGGTTCCGACGGATTTACGACGGTAACTTATTCCGACGGTTTTCCGACGGAATTGGTATTTTGAATTTTATTTTGTATTTTATTTAATTATTTATTTTTTTGAAATTTATATATTAAAATTATATAAATTTGAAATATAAATTTAAAATAGAAATAATAAATATATAAATTCATTAAACAAAATTAAAAAATTCATTACACATTAAAATAAATTGTTCAAAAAAAAGCATTAAAAGCAAATATTTAAACGGTTGGAGAATCTCCGTCGTCGGGATTATTATCCCGAAACATATGCGGGAAGCATTTCTCCATCATCTTCTCCAAGCAGGAGAGCTTCTTGTTGTTAGTATGTTGCTCCGTCCGTAGCTCTTCAACCTGTTGGTCACGGTCTTTCACCGTTTGGGTGAGCCTCTCGATTTCTACCCGGTACTCCAAAGGATAACGAGGAAGCGAGGAAGAAGATTCCTGGGTCGGAAGGGTGCCTAACCCAGCGAATCGACCTTTCACTTGCCGGGTTTGCTGCGAATAATTATAACCGATAATAATTAAATAAAGAAAATAAAAAAAAATGAAATGAAATTAAAACTTACCTCAAGTACAATCTGGTTTATCTCTTCCCGGGACAAAGAGTTCTAGGACGTCGATCCTTCGATAGTGAGCTGCGATGATAGTTCACGGTCCAGCTTCGTCTTCTTGCTCTTCTCGACAACATCCCGCATCCCCAAGTCCTGTATCTGACCGGTTTCCTTGTTGGTGTGTCTATTCTCGATGAGTTGAAGATAATCGGGTTCGGAACCAGATTCTCTCGCCTGCAAAAATTTGTTAAGTTAAATAAATATAAAAAACAGAATTAACAATAAAAAATTTAAATTAAACTTACCATTTCCATCGCTTCCCGTTCGATGGTCTTTGCGCCCGCGTTGTGGATGTAGACCCCTTTCCCGCCTCGTTGGCTATTTCGGTTCTTCGACTGTTGCTCGGAGGTCTTTTTCGTCGCAGGCGTACTCCAGTACTCACAGAAGCCCTTCCAGACGTCGTCGTCAAGGTCTTTCGGCTTGTCTTTGTTGTGCTTCCACTTCTGCTTCCACTCGTACATCCACTCGTACATGTGCTTCGAGTACGAGTTTGCGGCATACTTGTCGAATGTGTCAATGACTTTGCGCGTATGATGAGAGTCCCACGTGAACTCTTGCTACAATTGTTTTTTAAAAATATGTTACATAACAAAAAGAAAAATTGACAAAATGAAATTCAAAATAAATAATATATCAATAAATAACTTACCGCGAAAGTCCGGTGCCACACGTCTTTCTCCTCGGTAGGCATGTCCGAATACTTCTCGTACGGTTTGTCCAACATGTTGTGGAGCATCCGTAATATCGCCTTGGTGATCTGAGTCGACAGCTTAAACCTGAAAACATTATGAAAAGATATAAATAGGTTAAGTTTAAAAATCTAAATAAATTGAAATAATGTACAAAATATTTCTTACCAAGAGCCGTCCTCAAACTTCGGGTCGAGTCGAATGCAATGGCCCCGGTTAGGCTGCCGTACTAGCTCTTCGATCTCAATGTGGCTCCGAGCAGCGGATTGCTGGGAATCAGGGATGTGAGTTCCCGAGTTCGTTGGTCCCGGAGGAGGCGTACATCGAGAACCCCGAGAACGGCGTCCTTGGTTGCCGCCTCCCAACTGAAGAACTTCGTCGTGATCCCTGCAGAAAACGGTAAAATTGTTAGTAAATTAACAAAAAATTCAAAAGTTACCAAAATTTTTGAAATTTACGGAAAAAAATTTAGGAAAAATTCAAATTTTCCGGAAAATTCAAATTTTCCAAAAAATTCAAATTTTCTGAAAAATTCAAACTTTACTAAAAATTCAAAATTTTCAAAATTTTTCAAAATTTGCTAAAATATTTTAAAATCAGTTTTAATATATAAAAATATTTATAAAACGTTTTATTACTATAACAAATATTTAAAACGATTTTATTTCTAAAATAATATTTGAAAAAGGTTTTTATTATTAAAAAAAATATTTTAACATCAACTTAAATATATAAAAATATTTTAAAAACGTTTTTATTAGTTAAAAAATATTATAAACGATTTTAATATATACACATATTAGAAAAACGTTTTTATAATTAAAAAAATATTTTAACATCAACTTAAATATATAGAAATATTTTAAAAACGTTTTTATTAGTTAAAAAATTTTAAAAACAATTTTAATATATACAAATATTATGAAAACGTTTTTATTACTTAACAAACATATTAAAAACGTTTTTAATATATACAAATATTGTCTAAACGTTTTTATTACTTAAACAATATTTTAAAAACGATTTTTATATATACAAATATTTTTAAAAATTCAAACAATATCTAGAAACGTTTTTAAAATATTTTTAGAAAATAAAACAAGATCTAAAAACGATTTTAATATTTTTAGAAAATAAAACAAGATCAAAAATTTGTTTTCTAGATCTAACAATTCTAAATCAACAATCTAAACACATAAACCCTAACACTAATATTATTCTAAATAACAAATTCTATTATAACCACTTAACAATTCACATAAATAGAATTCTAACAACCTAACTAATATATTCCCTAAAACTAACATGATATAAAAAAAATTTAAAGGAATTGATTAAACTTACATGGTTTTGTTGGAGAAGAATTGAGGAATTGATGAAGAGGAGTTGATGAATTGAAGATTAAAACTGAAATTGTGAAGAAGAAGAAGAAGAGAAGAGGGAGAAGAAGATATTTTCGGTAAGGAAGAAGAAGAGAGAAGAGGGAGAAGAAGCGACGGAAGAGAGAGAGGAAGAAGAGAGAAATAAGGAAAAAAACTTACATTTCGTCGATATAATTCGATGTCCGTCGGATTTCGAAAAATAATTTCATTTACGCGGTTGATATTCTTGCGGTCTCGAAAATATCAAAGTCCGTCGGAAATCCGTCGGAAATTTCCGACGGATTGGAGAAGATAAGGTTTATTCCTTGCATGTTTGTCGATTAGTCAGTCAACAAGCACGTGTCTAATTTTTCATATCCGTCGGAAAGCCGTCGGAAATTTCCGACGGATTTCCGACGGATAAGGTATATTCCTTGCATGTTTGTCGATTGGTCAGTCAACAAGCACGTGTCTAATTTTTCAGATCCGTCGGAAATCCGTCGGAACTTTCCGACGGCTTTCCGACGGAATTAGGGTATATTTGGGGTTTAGGGTTTAGGGTTTCTTTATATGATTTAGGGACATGTTATTTACATGTTTCATTCAATATATATATTAAGTTCATCAATATTAAAGGCTTTGCATTAGTTTAAAAATTATACAGCATCAAAACATATCATTTCACATAAATCAACTATATCTTATACTATAACTTATACAAACACTTCCATCAAAATTTATAAATTCTATATAACACATTTTCTTGATGTATATACAAGGTTAACCTATTTTATATACATCATACAAGTGTTTGTAAACTTTTGCCACAAAAAAACCTATACCCTATACCCTAAACAAGATTTTTAAATATCCGTCGGAAATCTGTCGGAAATTTCCGACCGATTTCCGACGGTTTGAGTTGAATCTGGGTTATATCCGAGGGATTGATTTTTTAGCCGAGGCAGCTGAATCCGTCGGAAATCCGTCGGAAATCCGTCGGAAATTTCCGACGGTTTGAGTTGAATCTAGGTTATATCCGAGGGATTGATTTTTTAGCCGAGGCAGCTGAATCCGTCGGAAATTTCCAACGGATTTCCGACGGTTTGAGTTGAATCCGTCGGATTTCCGACGGGTTAATATTTCCGACGGAATTCCGACGGATTTCCGACGGATGAGAAGTTAGTCGGAAATCCGTCGGAAAGTCGTCAGAAATTTCCGACGGAATTATTGCCGTCGGAATTGCCGTCGGAAATACACTTGTTTTCTTGTAGTGGTTTAGGTATATATCTGACCTATTGGTAGGTTAGGTACTTAGGTTAAAACTTGTAGGTTTGAGATCAGATGTGACTTACCATAATTTTATAGATAAGAAGATCTAAATTTTCAAATTACTAAATTGTTGACCATGAATATACGTAGAATCTACAAGGACTATTAAGAAGAAGTAAAAACAAACGAAATAGGTTCTCAATCGATTTATAGTGACTAGAGAGATCCATATATTTTTATATATTAGTGTATATTTTTTTTTTCATTTTTAGTAAGGGATTCTTATAACTCATATCTTTCGATATATTAGTGTATAGATCTTTTCTGACATTCGATGTAAGATTTCTAAGATGTTTTTTATTTAATTGGTTGTAGAGTCATTTATTCTAACTTTCATTAGCATATTTGCAGTTTTTAAAAAGTGTAATAGAAAATAGCAATTTGAAAAAACCGTGTATCGTTCATTATCGTAAACGTCTCTTATTGTTACATCGTGTACCGTCCATTATCGTACACGCCATACTATTCAGAGAAATTTTTGGGTTGAAAATGCTATTTTCTACTAAAGTTTTCAAAAGTGCTAACATGCTAATGACTGTTAGAATAAGTGACTGTCTATGTAAAAATCTCATGTTTTTCTGAGATGATGATTTTTCTTTTCATTCATATCCGACTAAATCTCTTTTTTTAGTTATATATGTTTGGGTTTACTGGATTATGATACCATGTGAGATTTATGTGATTCTAATTTTAAAATATTGATAATAATTGAAGATGTTCATGATTTTTTTTTTTTACGTATATATTAGGGTAAATCTCTTCTAAACTTTCACTATAGAATTTCTAACGGTCACTTAGCTATAAAAGTTAGCATTAGATCAATCAAATTCGATTGAAACAAATAATACCATAGACCACTTGGCGTTGCAAGTGCATCTATTTCCCTTTTGATGTTTTGCATCAAAGTAATCACAACAAGCATCATAGAACATCTGAAAATCAATTATATCACTTCTCTCTACTTCCCAAGAAACAACAAAAAAATACTAAGGTTTTACTAAGATCTACAAGTCTAGGTAGGTCTATGCAGACACAATACGATTTTTTATTCTTATAGGTCTTTACCAACTAGCGTGTGTATATACAATATAGGATCAACAGTTGACCCATTCACTATCCACCTTCCCTACATCTGTATTACTACATTTTGTGAACAAAAGTTTCTACAATATTGGTTAATTTATTCTGAACTAGGGAATTAACAAGTAGAAAATATTATACAGTAATTGAGATATTGATTTGGAGCATGAGAGAGAAACAACTTTGATAGTTATGATTTAAGATTGGCATTGGACTCATCTCATTTGGTTTACAAAAAAAAAAGGACAAATCTAATAAGAGAAAAGGAGATTAGATAAGGATTAAAGGACAAGTATGATGAGTGAGAGAGAACACCTCTGCATGTCTCTCCCAAGGGGAAAAAGAAGAGTCCTTTCCTTTCTCACCTTTTTGATTCTCTTTCCTTCATTTTTTCCACATTGTACGCAAGCTGTAATCCTTTTTCATTTCCCTCTCTTAATATATTTTAAATACCTATGATTTTTGGTTTTTATCATATTATTCGAGTTTGAATTCGGATGGTAATGCATGAACGACTCTAACAAAAACCATTAAACTCTATGACTTGGTCTTAATCTTACTGTACAATTTTGATTATTCTTAAGATTGTTGTATACATATGATTAACCTAACCACATTTTTGTTCTACCTCTTGGTGATTCTCTGGCTTATCGCAACACAATTGCACCTCAACTAAGATCCAAATTTTATTAATCATGAATCTAAGCACATAAAAATAATTTACTGTCCTAAAGAGTAGTTGGTATATTATGGTAAAGTAAATTGGAATCACCTGTCGCCAGTTCGACTGATAAAAATACCATGGACGAAGCTTTGAAGTCACATGATTGAGTGATGTTCGGAACAGGACCATTTAAAATGCTCTGGTCCCGGATCTGGAGATATATATGTTTTGGCCCAAAACTTTCTAGTAATTTAAAAAAAAAAAAATTGGAACCCACCAATACTTGGAAACCAACATTGGTTTAAAAATATCTATCTATAGTGGAAAATGAAAGAAAAAAAAATGGAGTTAAACTATTTTTTTCTGTTTGATTTAATTTAAATGGAGTTTAAGCTATTTGATCTACATAATTTTTATTTCTAACGAGAATCAATTTCTCTCTCTCTCTCTCTCTCTCTCTCTCTCTCTCTCTCTCTCTCTCTCTCTCTCTCTCTCTCTCTCTCTCTCTCTCAGCCTTTCTATATAAAACGAAAAAGAAGAAAACAAATACCATAAGTGGTATAGTCTAGGCCGATTCATTTCATTCTCTCTTTTTTTTTCCTCTTCACTTTTCCATTTGATTCTCCGACTCACACAAAGAGTTTTGAGATCCCAAGGTCTCAATTATGATGGCTTCGAGACAAAGAATGGTAAGAAGAAACTAAAGAGAAACGACCAAAGATTAAGGAAACAGCGTCTTGTCTTCTGTTGAAAAACAGAAGAAAATGTCTTGTAATAATGGAATGTCTTTTTATCCTTCAAATTTCATGATCCAAACCACTTACGAAGACGATCATCCTCACCAATCTCCATCTCTTGCACCTCTCCTTCCTTCTTGCTCTCTACCTCAAGATCTCCATGGTAAATACATATACTTATAAACACATACACACACTTACTCATTTTCTCCTCTGTTTTCTAAAGATCTGTTTTGCTCTGTTTTCAGGATTTGCTTCGTTTCTAGGTAAGAGGTCTCCAATAGAAGGGTGTTGCGATTTAGAAATGGGGAACAATATGAACGGAGAAGAGGATTATTTAGATGATGGGTCTCAGATGGGAGAGAAGAAGAGGAGATTGAACATGGAGCAAGTGAAGACTTTGGAGAAGAATTTCGAGCTTGGAAACAAACTTGAACCAGAGAGGAAAATGCAGTTGGCTCGTGACTTGGGTTTGCAGCCAAGACAGATCGCGATTTGGTTTCAGAACAGAAGAGCTCGCTGGAAAACAAAGCAACTTGAGAAAGATTATGATACGCTTAAACGACAGTTCGATGCACTTAAAGCTGAAAATGATCTTCTTCAAACTCACAATCAGAAACTCCAAGCTGAGGTATTAATCTCATAATTTTTGTTTTTTTCAAAAATGAAACTTTAATTCGAATTCAATTATTCTCCGTGTTCAATTTCGTTGGTTTAAAAGATTATTTTCTTTTCTTTCTGAATATGTGAAAGGTCAATTTTTTGTTTTTGGTTAATAATCTCATAATTTCGTCAGGTTAAAAGATTGAACTCTTTTTTAGTTTCTTTTCTTTCTGAAAATGGGAAAGACTATGTTTTGTTGTTGTTAATAATCTCATAATTTCGCCAGGGTTATAATATTGAATTCTTTTAGTTTCTTCTATTTCTGAAAATGTGGGAGATCAATTTTTTGTTTGTTAATATTAATAATAATCATTATTTCGGTAGGGTAAAAGATGATTTTTTTCTTTCTTTCTTTCTGAAAAAGGTTAAAGATTTAAGTTTTTATATTGTTTTGATAATAATTATTGGGATCAGGAGTTGCTTTCAAAGTAGGGTTAATAAACTCGACATGATTCATGACTTTTTAAAACATCATTATCTTTAATTTTTTCCCATCTTGTCTAAAAACAGAGATCTGAAAACAATCACTTTCTCATGCTTATCACATTATACAGTACTCTGATTTTTAATTTCTTTCAAAATATTCGAGTCTAATTATTTGAAAAAAATATGTTTTGAAAATTTTCAGATAATGGGATTTAAAAACAGAGAACAAACAGAATCAATAAATCTGAACAAAGAAACAGAAGGATCTTGCAGTAACAGAAGTGATAACAGCTCCGATAATCTCAGACTTGACATCTCAACGGCGCCGCCATCAATCGACAGCACAATAACCGGAGGCCACCCACCGCCGCCGCAGACAATCGGTAGACACTTCTTCCCGCCGTCTCCAGCCACCGGTACGACGACGACGACGACGATGCAATTCTTCCAAAACTCGTCTTCAGGACAGAGCATGGTTAAAGAAGAGAACAGTATCAGTAACATGTTCTGTGCAATGGATGACCACTCTGGTTTTTGGCCATGGCTTGACCAGCAACAGTACAATTAAAACTGGTCGACTTGTTTTTTTTTTTTTTTAATTATATATATATTTTGTTTTTGTTTTGAATTTTGATCAGAAGTACCCATGCATGTTTCAAAAATTGGAATCTATCATTAGCTCACTTTGAAATTTGCAACCAAACACCACCGAGTTTTTTTGTTATTTTTTCCTATTTTTGAGTAATGAGATGTAAAAAAAAATTTGAAAAATATACGAAATTTTTTGACTTCCCAAATAATATACAAACTATTTATTACACCCATTTTAATACTCAAATTTTCAAAAAATTTAGATTTAACATTGGTTCCGTCAGCTCCGTTAATCCATCAAACGAATGTTAAAAAACGCCGTTTAAAATAAAAAAACATGAGTTTATCGCAGTTGAAAAGACTAATGTTTTCTTTGGGTTTATTTTTCCCCGAATTTTAAATGGCTCAACATTTTTTAATGAATATATATATATATTATATAAGAAAAAGTATATTATATTATTTAGTCGTGAGTACTGGCACCATGTGGTCGTAGTCGTCATATTCAGAAGTGGGAAGAAATAAATGGAATACACAATGAAAAGGACATTTTCCATGTAGCAAATTATTATTTTTGTTTAAATCCATGAAATAAATTCTGCATATGTCATGATTTGGTCGAGCGGGTTAAAAGACCCCAAAAAAATAAAAATTAATGATGGGACAAAATCTAAAGGAGTTAATTTTGTAATCACGAGACCTTACAAAAGACGTACGATATTTTACTCTGAGGATGCAGCAGAGCAGACCATCAATTTCATAACCTTTGCTTTTTTTTTTTTCCTTCTAACCAATATTAATTTCACCTCGTGCTTTAAAAAAAAAAAATTACATACCTTTCTTTAACCCAAAAAAAAAAAAAAGAAGAAGATACATTGCATCATTTATCCTTATCGGATCTTTTGTTCAAGTTTTTCACCGTCGATGTACTGTTCCGATCCCTTTTTTCTGGGTTTATTAATCGTACAATTTTTTTTATAGTTGGACTAATTTACAAGCTCTATCTTAATGGCAAAGACGTTAGTCGTAGGAGCTGTTGTTGACCATGTGTTAGTTTAGAAAATACAATAGAAAACCCACTGCGCAAATTTAAAAGTCATGTGTTAGGATGATTCATATACCATGATTTGAAATTGTTAGTTTCATGAAGTTTGTTTTTATGGTTTAATCCCGTTATACGACTAGAATCCTCTCCTTAAAACTCTTAAAGCTCTTTGTCATCTTATCGGATAAATCTTTAAGCTTTTATCTTTTAGTTAATGTCGCTTTAAAATTTCGTATTGTACGATTTTTACTCCATTAAAAATTTAGATTCTTTCTGTTTCAAATTAATAGATGTTTTAAGATTTTTACACATATTAAGAAAACAAATTAAAATTTGATTATAAATGTATCATTTTTATGATTAACAAATTTGTATAACTCTAAACCAATAGTAATTCAATGAACTCAATTCATCATCATTAACTAATAAAAATGCATATAAAACTTAAAAAACTATATTTTTGAAACAACTTTTTATTTTAAAACATCTATTAATTTGAAACGGAGGAAGTATAATGCAATGGTTGAACCAAAAAAAAGTTGGGTTAATTTGTTAAAGAGCCAAAATCTAGAAGTTTAGTGGTGAAATTGTAAATAAATGTAAATTGTTTTTGCCCAACAAAATTACTCTTCATCCTCGCACATAATTTTTTTTTTTTTTTGTGATAGACACATAAACATTGCTATTTTATTAATTTACATGTTATCGGATAAAATGATGTCTTATCGTGTGAAATGCCACAAATACATACACGAGACAGTGTCGCCAAATAAAATAATGTGTCATTAGATATAGTAGCGGTTTATATCGGATAAAAATAGCATGTTATGTGTTTAAATCACACACAAAATTATAACAATTATAGTTTTAGAATTATAATTTTATCCCAACATTACATCAAAATAAAAATAGTGGTTATTTCGCAGATAAACTCCTAAAAATTGTCTACCTAGTGCATATACCCATTGTAATTCTTGTTTTATCAACACAATTTCATAAAACACACATCCTCAATTTATAGTGCTTTAGGATAATATGTGAATTTTAAGTACAAGAGACTATAAATGTGACAGAGTGAGGGAAGACTAGGAAGTATAGCAAGAGACATAGGCACACACAGATTCCAAGAGAGAAAGAGGAAACGGACAAATAGAGTTGGAAGAAAGCAAGCAAACAATTTGGGGTTGGAAAGTTGTCACTCTCCTTTTTAATCGACTCTTCCCCTTTTCCTCTTCCCACATTCAAATGGCCGACACTTTTCAACTTTTCGAAATTTCTTAAAGAGATCGATTCTCTTTTATGATAAACATTCAAATTTTCACTGCCTAATAACAAAATAAAAAAATTATGTATATTTAAAACAAATATGAACCAATCATTTGAATTACATATTATTGTGTATAACTATAAATGATGTAAGAAATAGCTTGCTCGAAACTTAGACGCTAGCGACAAAAGAAAACGAGGAAAAAAATTGTAAATGAAAGTTGTTTGGGACTTAAAAGATGTGGAGAGACTAAGACCAACATTGCTTTTAGCGACTTGATGCAAAAATTTTGGTTGCCATAAATATGAGCGGTTGTAGGTCCATACATAATTTACATTGTTTTCTCTTTAAAAAAGTATCGGATTCTTCGACCTTTTCAAAATCAAGATAATTAAAGTGTCGCTAGTCACGGAATCTCGAACATGACTAAAACCAAATGAGATGTTAGTTCGAATTAATGTAATGAGAGTTCTCATTAAATTTTAAAATCAATAAAGTTTAAGAACATGCCAATTACGTAACGAATCAATCAAATTTGAATGATCCCCTCTCCCCCCTTCTTTTATTTTTTAAGGATCATGAGTTCGAATACCGGCTAAAGAGAAAAGATTAATAACATGTTCTAATCCCTGTTGCAAAGAGATTATGGATCTAATCCTTGTATTTCTTGGCTCCCAAAAGAATATATCCAGATACTTTTTACTAACTAAAAAATACCTTGCAAGTAATGCTACAACTCTAGTTTTTGAAAATTTTTTTTGGCTCATCAGTTGAATTATATATAGGAGTATTTGCGTACACAGTCACTTTCCCAAAACTCTTTTAGTTTTCTAAAACTTTTTGTACTGTCTAAAATGATCTAACACTTTCTCTTGCAAAATAACCATTTTACCCTCTGTTGATACACGCGTGTACAATATACCATTTGCTTTCACGCGGTACTATACATGGGTTTGACTGGAAAGTCAAGGAATGTACAGTTCACAAAGTGTTTAACCACTTATTGGAAAATGCTAAAAACCAAAAAAGATTTTTAAAAAGTGACAAATTAGCAAATAATCTCTTATATATAGAGAGATTATGGTATATGTAAAAAGTTCAACACGCTCTAGTCTCCAACATGACTATAAGAATTTTAAAATAAAAATAAAACGAAATGAGTTGGTGCGACCCACTAGAATCACCCACTTCGTTTCTATAAGTACAAGGTTCTTTTAGCTAACCTTTTTTGGTTTGCTTTGCTTCTTTGGTTAATGGACCCTTTGTAAACTTGGATGCTTCAACTGTACAATTGAATGCTTTGCTCACTCTAATCTCTTCCACGCAAGTTCCAAGTTATAAATTTTACTACTATGAATGGACTTCCTTGTGTGCATATGTCTCTATGTTAAATCATATATCGTAGAATCGTGCCGTGCAGTAAAATATTCCTTGAGTTTGCTACGTACCTAGTTATTGTTTTGACGTCAAGTACCTAGTTATTATTATACATGTCATTTGATACGTAAATTTAATTTTTTTCGTCGGTCAAAACTCTTTGCTTAATTAACAATTTTTTTTGGATAGAATACAATTTTAATACTCGAATATCGATCGCGTATATGAATATTTTATATATATATATATACCTTTTAAAGGTTTTAGTATGACATCTTCTTATTAATGTGATTTCAAGAAATTGTTTAAACGACCATAAACCCATATATCATGAAGATGTGGGAAGTGGGAACTAATTAACTAGACAAACGTGAGTGAAAACATTGCAACTTTTCTCTTTTCCAAATATAGTTTTCCCCTTTTCTTCATAATTTTAAAATTTCCATTCAAGTTCTAAATCAAAATCAAGACTTCATATAGACAAAAGCTGTGTGGACACAAAACTCAGGGTCAAATCCATCAATTACGTTCAGAAACGTAATTATATGGACACGACACTTATTCGTACAATCATCTTTGGTGGTTATATATTTAGGAATTCACAATGTTTCCTTATAATCGAGGATCAAACTGAAGCAAAATATCTCTGAGACATGCTACGTACAATTACAAGTCTAAACTCATTCAGATGACAGTGATGAACTGTACGTCCAATGAAAATACCACAACACTAATTCACATATTTTTTAATTCGCTATAAGCACTATATGAAAAGTTTAAAATTGACTAAGAGAAAAATGTATCTTTTTACGATTACAGGTTAGCGTCTAACAATCCAGATAATTTTACAATAATTAAAAATATTGATAATTGACTCGAAAGAGATAGTAAAATACTAAGATTGATAGTTGAAAGGAGGGTTATATTATAGGATATCTTGTATATCACGGTCAAATCCAAGATGTCAAGAATATAATTTCAATCACATTAAACCAATGATTTACTCTTAATTGTGTAGATATCATAGATTAAGAAACTTTTTTTTGTTTGTTATATATGTATTTGTATCTTTTTCAGTCAATGCACAGAAAATACATTCATCGATTCTCTATCTCTGAATTACTTTAGGTTAAAATTTATAAGAATTTATGCGGAAGAAGCAAGCATGTGACAGAATCCGAAACCCTAGAAGATGTCACAATATATAAAAGCTGAAGATAACTTGGTAAGAGAAATCAAGCTTGTAAAATGTGCCATTATGCATTAAGTAATGTAAGAATCTTTATGGGATCATGTGCATTTCCTTAATCTAATATTTTGCAGCTTTGCTGGATATTAATTCCACTTTATTTATAATCTGCTTTAAAAATATTACTTATTTGGCATTTTTGGTGACAGTGTATCAGATGCCAACATGCATTTTTAAACTATTTTATATAATTATAGTGCAACCAAACAAAGAATTACCCGTAAAGAAGAGCTGGCTATGTGGCCATGTGCTTGCTGTTGGAGGTGGGCTTAGCACCCCCAATTAGCTAGGTCCATCTCAGCAAATAAGGCCTCCGAGCTTCCATCCCGAGCTCGCACCCCGAGCTTCCATCCCGAGCTCGCACCCCGAGCTTCCATCCCGAGCTCGCACCCCGAGCTCCCATCCCAAGCTCGCACCCCGAGCTGACGTTGACGCCACGCGAAGATGCGTTGTTCACGACATACCTCGCACTGTTCACGACATGCCTTGCACTGTTCACTGGGCACTGTTCACGGACACTATTCACGACATGCCTTGCACTGTTCACTGGGCACTGTTCACGGACACTATTCACGACATGCCTTGCACTGTTCACTGGGCACTGTTCACGACATACCTCGCACTGTTCACGACCTGCCAGTTACTGTTCCCGACCTGCTCCGTACTGTTCACGACGTGACGGGTACTGTTCACGACGTGACGGGTACTGTTCACGAACCATCACGTCGTCCCTAACAACCGGAGAGCTGTCTGCTCAACTCCCACTATAAATACCCCCTTTGGTATTCATTATCAAGACACACAAAAAAACTCTCATCTTCTCTCTCTAAATAACTTTCCCTCTCTAAAAGGAGCTCTCGGCAGTTCTCCCAGCTCGGCAGCTCGGCAGCTCTCCCAGCTCGGCAGCTCGGCAGCTCGGTAGCTCTCCCAGCTCGGCAGCTCTCCCAGCTCGGCAGCTCGGAGAGCCGACCTCTCGGGAAGAAACCCCGAGCCATCACGTCGTCCCTAACAACCGGAGAGCTGTCTGCTCAACTCCCACTATAAATACCCCCTTTGGTATTCATTATCAAGACACACAAAAAAACTCTCATCTTCTCTCTCTAAATAACTTTCCCTCTCTAAAAGGAGCTCTCGGCAGTTCTCCCAGCTCGGCAGCTCGGCAGCTCTCCCAGCTCGGCAGCTCGGCAGCTCGGTAGCTCTCCCAGCTCGGCAGCTCTCCCAGCTCGGCAGCTCGGCAGCTCTCCCAGCTCGGCAGCCCTCCCAGCTCGGCAGCTCTCCCAGCTCTCCGCTCTCTGCAGTCCCCCAGCTCGGCAGCTCGGCAGTCCCCCAGCTCGGCAGCTCGGCAGCCCCCCAGCTCGGCAGCTCCGCAGCTCCCCCGAGCTCCCAGCTCTCCCGACCTGACGACCGGACGACCTCCCAGCTCCCCAGATCTCTCCTACCCGCCTCAACAACGAACTACGAATGGCTTGATCCCCAATCCGGGGTACGTAGGCAGCCCTCCGGGCACAGCTATAAATCACCTCCTCCCCCTCATTTGCCGACCGGAACGCAACCGGCTCTATCTTAACAGAAAATCCCCGAACCTCCCCGATACAAATTGATTTGTAGGAGACGTGCTCATACCCGTTCCAACAATTGGCGCTAGAAGGAGGGGGTTTGAGGATTTTTCTACACGCAAAGAGTAGCTCGGCAAATGTCGGGAACATCGCCCAAATCTCCGAACAACTCCATACAGATAAGTGCCAAAAGAATTCGGGCCACATTCCAAAAAAAAAAAAAAAAAAAAAAAAAAAAAAAAAAAAAACTTCCCATCTCATTCCAACTCGTCACTCACCGGTCACAGTCCATACACCGAGCTCCCAAAATTTAAGCCGAACTCCAAGAAAAGCAGTGCGTGGTCGTAGTTCGTCGATCTGACAGTGAGGCAGTTCGGGGTCGCAGTTCGTCGGTCTAACAGTTAGGTAGCTCGGTCGCAGCTCGCTCATCGCGCAGTCGCAGTTCGCCGACCTCAACAGCTCCGCCTAACTAACGACCTCAACAGTTCGCCGACCTCCTACTCGCCAAGCTCATGATCGCAGTTCTCCGACCGCGCGACTCGCTGACCTTGTGATCATAGCTCGTCGATCTGACAGTGAGGCAGTTCGGAGTCGCAGCTCGGTCTAACAGTTAGGTAGCTCGGTCGCAGCTCGCTCATCGCGCAGTCGCAGTTCGCCGACCTCAACAGCTCCGCCTAACTAACGACCACAGCTCGCCGACCTCCTACTCGCCGAGCTCACGATCAGTCCTCTGACTGCACAACCCGCCATCACCGACTTACGCGACGCGAAAGAGGAAGTTAGTTTCCAATTTCTTTTTCTAGTCAGATTTAATCACAAGATCCGTTTCTCTAAGCCGAACTCCAAGAAAAGCAGTGCGTGGTCGTAGTTCGTCGATCTGACAGTGAGGCAGTTCGGGGTCGCAGCTCGTCGGTCTAACAGTTAGGTAGCTCGGTCGCAGCTCGCTCATCGCGCAGTCGCAGTTCGCCGACCTCAACAGCTCCGCCTAACTAACGACCTCAACAGTTCGCCGACCTCCTACTCGCCAAGCTCATGATCGCAGTTCTCCGACCGTGCGACTCGCTGACCTTGGGGTACGCTAAGTAACTAACCGATTTTAGAAATTAAACGACTCGGAATCATAGCTCACCGGCCTCGCGCCTAACTAACAAACGCCGAGCTCAGCCTCAAGCGCAATCTCGTATCTTTAGCCATTTTTTTTCGCAGGTCGTAGCCCATCGATACGACAGTGAGGGAGTTCGGAGTCGCAGCTCGTCGGTCTAACAGTTAGGTAGCTCGGTCGCAGCTCGCTCATCGCGCAGTCGCAGTTCGCCGGCCTCAACAGCTCCGCCTAACTAACGACCTCAACCGCTCGCCGACCTCCTACTCGCCAAGCTCATGATCGCAGTTCTCCGACCGTGCGACTCGCTGACTTCCCGGCCTAGGGATTCACACACGTCCGTCCATTGCTCCCGCCTAACGAGACCCAGCAGTCAATCCTAAGATCTTGGAGACCGACCTGAGATGCGCCAAGCTAACAAGGATCAACTTCGATGCATTCGCCACACCTCATGACACCGAACTGGGGGGGGCTTATTGTTGGAGGTGGGCTTAGCACCCCCAATTAGCTAGGCCCATCTCAGCAAATAAGGCCCCCGAGCTTCCATCCCGAGCTCGCACCCCGAGCTTCCATCCCGAGCTCGCACCCCGAGCTTCCATCCCGAGCTCGCACCCCGAGCTCCCATCCCGAGCTCGCACCCCGAGCTGACGTTGACGCCACGCGAAGATGCGTTGTTCACGACATACCTCGCACTGTTCACGACATGCCTTGCACTGTTCACTGGGCACTGTTCACGGATACTATTCACGACATGCCTTGCACTGTTCACTGGGCACTGTTCACGGACACTATTCACGACATGCCTTGCACTGTTCACTGGGCACTGTTCACGACATACCTCGCACTGTTCACGACCTGCCAGTTACTGTTCCCGACCTGCTCCGTACTGTTCACGACGTGACGGGTACTGTTCACGACGTGACGGGTACTGTTCACGAACCATCACGTCGTCCCTAAAAACCGGAGAGCTGTCTGCTCAACTCCCACTATAAATACCCCCTTTGGTATTCATTATCAAGACACTCAAAAAAACTCTCATCTTCTCTCTCTAAATAACTTTCCCTCTCTAAAAGGAGCTCTCGGCAGTTCTCCCAGCTCGGCAGCTCGGCAGCTCTCCCAGCTCGGCAGCTCGGCAGCTCGGTAGCTCTCCCAGCTCGGCAGCTCTCCCAGCTCGGCAGCTCGGAGAGCCGGCCTCTCGGGAAGAAACCCCGAGCCATCACGTCGTCCCTAACAACCGGAGAGCTGTCTGCTCAACTCCCACTATAAATACCCCATTTGGTATTCATTATCAAGACACACAAAAAAACTCTCATCTTCTCTCTCTAAATAACTTTCCCTCTCTAAAAGGAGCTCTCGGCAGTTCTCCCAGCTCGGCAGCTCTCCCAGCTCGGCAGCTCGGCAGCTCGGTAGCTCTCCCAGCTCGGCAGCTCTCCCAGCTCGGCAGCTCTCCCAGCTCGGCAGCTCGGCAGCTCGGTAGCTCTCCCAGCTCGGCAGCTCTCCCAGCTCGGCAGCTCGGAGAGCCGGCCTCTCGGGAAGAAACCCCGAGCCATCACGTCGTCCCTAACAACCGGAGAGCTGTCTGCTCAACTCCCACTATAAATACCCCCTTTGGTATTCATTATCAAGACACACAAAAAAACTCTCATCTTCTCTCTCTAAATAACTTTCCCTCTCTAAAAGGAGCTCTCGGCAGTTCTCCCAGCTCGGCAGCTCGGCAGCTCTCCCAGCTCGGCAGCTCGGCAGCTCGGTAGCTCTCCCAGCTCGGCAGCTCTCCCAGCTCGGCAGCTCGGCAGCTCTCCCAGCTCGGCAGCCCTCCCAGCTCGGCAGCTCTCCCAGCTCTCCGCTCTCTGCAGTCCCCCAGCTCGGCAGCTCGGCAGTCCCCCAGCTCGGCAGCTCGGCAGTCCCCCAGCTCGGCAGCTCCGCAGCTCCCCCGAGCTCCCAGCTCTCCCGACTTGACGACCGGACGACCTCCCAGCTCCCCAGATCTCTCCTACCCGCCTCAACAACGAACTACGAATGGCTTGATCCCCAATCCGGGGTACGTAGGCAGCCCTCCGGGCACAGCTATAAATCACCTCCTCCCCCTCATTTGCCGACCGGAACGCAACCGGCTCTATCTTAACAGAAAATCCCCGAACCTCCCCGATACAAATTGATTTGTAGGAGACGTGCTCATTCCCGTCTCAACACTTGCTGCTTCAATTCCCTTATTAACTACTCACTTCCAATGGAAAAATGGCTCGGGAGAATATCAACTAAAAGTAGATAAGATCACGATATGTTGTTTTTCTATAAGCTTTAGACATACAACATTCAATTTGTTAATCGGTTTAATCATTTCGTTTCTACACTGTTATATATGATGAAACTTTGAGTTATATAATATTTCCTCAAAAATAAAACTTTCAAAGAGATGAAATCTGGTATTGTAAACTAAGTTGCCTTGGCCCAGTGGTAAAGAATGTTTATGTGGGCTTCTCTCACCTGGGTTTGAATCACTTTGGCCACAATGAGTTTAACATGGCTTCCTCTGGCCTATGGGGATTAGTCGGGTGTAGCAAGCCCCAGATTACCCCATATTAATCAAAAAAAAAAACTGGTATTGTATTTGTATATAAACGTGTTTTTAAAAATAGCTAATTTAATTTTAATTTTGTCTATACGTAGAGTATACTAGGAAGCAATGTTCAAAAAATCACTAAGCGCTAGTTGGGCGGCCGAACGAGACCTAGCGCCTGGCGAAAAAAATTGGGGATTAATTTTTTACCTTTTTAATGCCTTTTTAACATGTTAATTCGTTATCATTTATAATTTTAATATAATATTGTGTTCAAGATTAGATAAACACATAAAAATAAATATTAGGTCCAATACATTATGATTTTCATTAAATATAAGAACATAAGTTGGACTTATCAAATTTTATGACCAATTAAATTATTTTAATTTATAAAAAAACGGGTTAGGCGGCTGTCTAGGCGAAAATTAATCGATCTAGACAGAGATTAATCGGACTAAGTAAAGATTAATCGGACACTCGATTTATTGAACCGATTACCCATAAATCGTCATGGTCTACCGTCACCTAACATCTAGGTAACTAGACGGCCGATATTTTGAACATGTCTGGGAAGTATAATTATGGACATAAATGTAGCTACTGAAATACAACATTAAACAGTGTAAAAAATATTTGAATGTCTATATGTTGTAGAAAATATGAGGAAGACGATATATAGACTATTTTTTCTTCTTATTTTAATGTTATAATAATGAAAAATATTTTGGGTATTTAAGCTGTTAAAATAAAAAATATATATAGTGATAAAAGGAAAAAGAGAGATGGGGTGCATGTGACTGGCAATGACATGAAGGATAGTGGTTCGATGTTTTGCACTTTGTTTAGGTGTTAGCAAACGATATTTCGTTGCCATTTCACGTTGCCACATATAATTATGATTTTCAATATTTTTCATTTATCTTGTCAACGATCGAATTACGGTATATTTTTGTGCACACATACATATATAACACCAAAACTCAAGTTAGACTTTGGGACCGAGTTTCGTGAGGGATCTTCTTATTGAGTGGAGAATACATAGAAAACAGAAATTATATTGCCAAAAACAAGGTCGAGACTAATGCTTGGATTGGTGAAGGCATGCATAAATGTATATGTACTAGGATTTAATTCATGCTAATTATAGTGTGGAGTATTTTTTTTATAGAAATTGTTTTAAAATTTAAGAAAATTGCTTTTATCTAAATTTTTCAATATAGCTAACTAATGATTATAGATAAAGCTGTCAATTTATAATAATTTATCTATTTAACATGTTTTACAGTGAACTAAACTATTATTCGGGTTAATCCGCAAAAATTTATAATCTTGAAAACATATATAACTCTAATATGCACCGTTAAATCACTCTAATTTTTGTGGTTATTCTACGAACTCTTTAAAAAAATAGTTTTCTTGTGTCTAACTTTTTATAAAATTAGTAAAATATATTTCAGTTTTTGTTTTGATATATATTCAAATAAAATATAATAAATTATAGTGAAAAATATAGCAAGATTTTGAATAAATTTATTTTTTTGAATATATATGAATTAATTATTATTTTAAAATATATAGTATTAAAATAATTAAGAAATTAAATAATAAATAACTTATTTAATGCAAAATATATATTTTCCATATTCTAATTAATTATTTTAAATATATATTTTCCTATTTCAATTATTCTTTGTTATTTGTAATGTCATTTTATATAATAACTTACAAAACAAAGTTATTTTAAAAAATATTTTCTTAAATAATATTATACATATAGAGATATGAGTTTGACACGTATATAAAAATTTCCGTGATGTGACAAATAACTCTGATAGTGATAGCTAACATTTGAACATCTCAATCCGGCTTGATTGGCTCGAATCAAAAGAGTATCAAATTGTTAATTATGTTTGATTCCTTTCAAATGGCTTAATTAGACCATAATCAATTGTCGGACAATTGCAGAAAAAAAAAATCCGGAATGCAAGCATGAATATTAGTTTTTGTTCTGATCAAGATAACCTGATTATCCATTACAAAATTGGTGTTGCATATATTTTAAAAAAACAATCGGAATGAATTACGATGAACAATAACCACTAAATTTTATATCATGGCTGTCATTCTGTATACTCAAGGTCTCAAACATACAATATATACATAGCAGTATATAGCACACACACACACATATATATATATATATATATATATATATATATATATATATATATATATATAATACGTAGATATAAATTATATGTAACGTGAATTTACTTAGACTTGATTGTTTCGATTAGTTGTCGCAGTTGCGTTTATAGAAAGCGTGAATGCCAAGCGCAATTCATTTGTGATGATCCTTTGTGTTTACCAGTAATAAACTTTTTTTTTTGTCGGCTACCAGTAATAAACATTTTAAATATTAAAAAAGAAGCTAAACAAATAATTGAGGCTTTATTAAAGAAAGGGAACATTTTCTGTACTGACTAGATGGGCTTTTAAATGTAACTATGTAAGGCAATATTGGGTCTGGCATTTTGAAAGCCCAATAGCATATAGGTAAGCGATACCTTGTATCTTTTTCAAGAAAGAGAAAGGGATTAAGCTGTAAGAAAGAAGAAAAGTCATCATTAAAATATGTTTTTTCTTTAGGATAATTAAGAGGTGATTCATATATTTACCATATCATTAATTTTTTCAAAGTCAGTGTAGCCATCGAATAAGCCATTCATCGAGTTTTTAATGTATATAAAATATAATGCTATTTCGACTGATCAAATAAAAGTAGTTAGATAATTCTACACTTACAGAAAAATAATCTATGGCCTAAACCAACATTATAACTTCTTAATAAGTGAGAACCACTATCGTACTACTATTTGTTTTTGTTTTTTTGAGTAAAAAATATATTATACAAGTATAACTAGAAACAAAAAAGTTCCAAATGTCTTTAGCAATACAACGATATTAGAGAAAAATGAGTAACGAATATAATTAGTGCACAAAAATAAGAATAAAATGATAGAAATGGAGGATGAAGGAGAGAAGAAAATAAGAAATGTATTTAATTGATTTCTAGGGAGGGGAAAGGTGGGCGGTGGTTTTGGGAGAAGAAAATAAGAAATGATAACGTATGCACACATGTATATTCAATGGAACTAATATTGCCTAATATAAATATTTGTATAAACAATTCTTTTTTTGAAAAAACAGGTTATGAACCCGGTTGACCCATAATCCAATTAACTTTCTGGTTCACTATCTTAGTTAAAATAGTTAGATTCGTATCTTCTTTCTTGTCTAATGTTTGGATCCTCCCAGCTATATATTACCACTGCATGATGATAGTTGCATTATTTAGCCTCATTTTGCATTAGTTTTAGAAAGCTTTTACATCATTTCCATTGTATTTCTTTCACATTCTTGTAGCTTTGCATTCTCTTTAGAACATTAGGAATCCTAGATTAGATCTTGCATATTTTGGTCCATTGGAATGTCATTTTAGGTGCTATGGAGACATTGTAGGCTTGATGGAGTTTAGAGGAAAACCTTAGACCGAGCGGAGCTTACATGGAACGAAGAAGGCAAACGAAAGAAGAAGAAAACTCGATGGGAGACGGTATCGGGCAGAGGCATCGGGCTGTGGCCGGCCGATGTAGAACGAAGAAACGACAGCAGAAGTCCATCGGTCGGCCAGACACCGATGCAGGTGACCGATGAAATTTCTGCGAAATCTGAGAGAGCATCGCTGCGTGGCATCGGTGCGTGGCCAACCGATGGGAAGTTCACAATCGACGACAAGATCGGCATCGGTCGGCCAGACACCGATGCAGATGACCGATGGAATTTCTGTGAAAACTGAGAGTGGCATCGGGTTGTGGCCGACCGACGGAACCTGTCGAAGACCAATTTCGACCGGATCAATACCCAGTTTGTCCCGGGTTGACCCGGTTCGTAATTTTAGGGGATCTTGCCTTTAAATACAAAAAACCTAATTTTAGGGGATCTTGTTTTTTTTTCTTTCAAAAATACCTTCCCTTTGAGGAGCTTGGGGATTTGTAAAAGAGTTACCTTTGATTTTAATGCAATTTCTAGTTCTTTCATCTTAATCTTTCCTTCTTGCACTTTCCTAATCATGAATCTTAGCAAACTTAACATGGGCCTTGTTGGGATTAACATGACTAGTGAGTAATCTCTTAGGGTCTTTGGGTGAGATAGATTAGGGTGATTTGGGGTTGATCCATGATGTTAGGGGTTTAGATTGTTTGATTTCCTTCCTTAATAAGTGTTCCTAAAGCTAGATTAGCCTTGATCAAATTGATTTAGATCATAGGGAATTTCTCGCCCGGAAGGTGTTCGATGAAATTCTCCAATGAACTTATTTAGGGATTTACACTCTTGGCCTATGGAAATAGTTGTCCAATGTGTTTATTGGTTGTTAGACCTTGTGTTCAATGCTTGATGATTGCTTAATTACAAATGGAAGTTTGTTCTTAATTGGGTAATTAGCAAGTGATTAATGCCATGGAAGTGGATTAGTTTTGATTAGTGGTCTAAACCTAAGGATTAGCATTGGTTGAGTGTATTGGCGTCATGGATTAGTTCTAGATCACCCAAAATCAATTACCTCACCCTAAGATTCGCCTTTTATATTGTTTTAAGTTCAATTAAGTCTTTTGCTTAGTTTATTGTCTTAGCTTGGTTGACTTGTCTCAATTGCTGAAATTGTTGGTCATTTGATAGAATTGAGTATTGATGAATTTAATTTCATTAGACAATTAGCAAAAACCCTCTTTATTTACCATAGATTAAGGAGTTTCGTATATTCTTAGTGGCTTAATCTAATCCCTTTGGATTTGACACCTCTTATGCTATAACGATAAGCATTGAGGAATTGACAAATATCCTTTATCAATTTGGCGCCGTTGCCGGGGATCGAACCCGGGTCACCCGCGTGACAGGCGGGAAGCTCCCTTTCCCTTAGGCTTCTTTCACACCGGGACAGTGTGATTTAAGTTTGGGGGAGGGACCGGTATTTAACCTTATTTCTCTTTGTTTTATTTTCGATTTTATCATATTGAGTCTCATACATTCATGCATCCATCTTAAGGCATAGAAAAAACACAAAAAATCGAAATTTTTTGAGAATTTTCAAAAAGAAATCATTTAGTATGCATTTCATGAATAGGATCGAGTCTAGTAGCATTTAGGTTGCATTGCATTTGCATGGGATCTATGATGAATTTTCCTTGTAAAGTACCACATTTAGAGGTAGATTCAATGCCCTAGTTGCTTTTTGTCCGTTGCTTTTGATCATGAGTTTGAAATTAAGGATGAACCATATCCCGACCTCGCATTCCATCATTAGAGTCTTGGCTAAAGCAAGTCGATTCGAGTCCAATCCTATTTAAGTGATAACCATAATCCTGACTCGTAAATATTGTGTTTATGCGACTTTGAATGAATTTGTGGATACCATACACATACTTGGATAATCTTCTTCCTTCTTACCAATCTTGTTTATCCAAGTAGCCATATCCCCTCATAATGGAATGGTTTCCCCACCCTAACCATAACCTTCTTTCAAGCCATTGCTATTAGTGTGTGATTGTGAGGCATTTCTTTCGAACAAACTTGGCAAAACGTGTTAGGTTTAGGGCGACAAGATGGAATTCTCATATAGACTTAGCTCCATCATCACGGAGTTAATTTAGGGCTAGGTCAGCTAGGAAGGTGGGTTTTGGTTCAAGTTTGGGGGAAAACGGGTTGAATCTTGGAGATTGAAATGAGTGGAAGGATATTGTGGTTCGGTGGAAGAAAGAAGGGAAAGGAAAAGGGGATCGAATTTAGAAGATTGGTGGGTGCAAAATAATAGAGCTAGCTCTAAGAAATAAGATAGCCTCAAAGGAAATGAGGAACGAAAAAAAGAAGGCCAAAAAGGCTAAGCATCAAAGGATGAGAAGAGGCATGAGCCAAAAAGAGAAAAGAAGAGCTAAGTCACAACAAGGAGCACCAAACCAATAAAGAACAAGGACGAAGAAGTGATCCCCACTTGAGAAGAAGATGAAGTGAAGGGACAAGAAAGATGTGCGGGTTTGAGAAGACAAAATGCCTTGGGGTAGTTTAGGTTGTGGACATAACGGGTTAGAAGGCTATAGGTTAGAGACACTCTAGGTATTTGGGTAGATGAAAATTCTCCCTTGTATGCATAGATTGCCTTTTACCTTTAGAATTTTGCTAAAAGTTTGTTCATTTCATGAGAGATCCTTGAGTTTGACAACCCTTGCATAATAATGAGATCACCTTCATCTCATAACCTAACCCTTAGCCAAGCAAATTCATTCGACTTTACATAAACATGATTCACTTGGAAAAATCTTAATGAATGTTAAAGGATTGGATGATTTGAAAGCTTGTGTAGGTTGAGACTTGAAATTGGGATGTGTAGGAAAAGATATGGCTAGCCCCTTTTGAGTAAACTCGTTGATCGCAACTTAGAATTAGCAACTTGGACATTGATCTTGTTTCTTTTTATGGTACTTGTGGATTTGAGCTCCCACCTTTAAACCTCTCTCTCTACTTATATTTATTTGTTCACTTGGGGACAAGCAAAATAATAAGTTTGGGGGAGTTGATAGTTGCATTATTTAGCCTCATTTTGCATTAGTTTTAGAGAGCTTTTACATCATTTCCATTGCATTTTTTTCACATTCTTGTAGCTTTGCATTCTCTTTAGAACATTAGGAGTCCTAGGTTAGGTCTTGCATATTTTGGTCCATTGGAGTGTAATTTTAGGTGCTATGAAGACATTGGAGGCTTGATGGAGTTTAGAAGAAGGCCTTAGACCGAGCGGAGCTTACATGGAACGAAGAAGGCAAACGAAAGAAGAAGAAAACCCGATGGGAGACGGTATCGGGCAGAGGCATCGGGCTGTGGCCGGCCGATGTAGAACGAAGAAACGACAGCAGAAGTCCATCGGTAGGCCAGACACCGATGCATGTGACCGATGGAATTTCTGCGAAATCTGAGAGAGCATCGGTGCGTGGCATCGGTGCGTGGCCAACCGATGGGAAGTTCACAATCGACGACAAGATCGGCATCGGTCGGCCAGACACCGATGCAAATGACCGATGGAATTTCTGTGAAAACTGAGAGTGGTATCGGGCTGTAGCCGACCGATGGAACCTGTTGAAGACCAATATCTACCGGGTCAATACCCGGTTTGTCCCGGGTTGATCCGGTTCGATCCTCTTGCCTTTAAATACCAAAAAAACCTAATTTTAGGGGATCTTGTTTTTTTTTTCTTTCAAAAATACCTTCCCTTTGAGGAGCTTGGGGATTTGTAAGAGAGTTACCTTTGATTTTAATGCAATTTCTAGTTCTTTCATCTTAATCTTTCCTTCTTGCATTTTCCTAATCATGAATCTTAGCAAACTTAACATGGGCCTTGTTGGGATTAACATGACTAGTGAGTAATCTCTTATGGTCTTTGGGTGAGATAGATTAGGGTGATTTGGGGTTGATCCATGATGTTAGGGGTTTAGATTGTTTGATTTCCTTCCTTAATAAGTGTTCCTAAAGCTAGATTAGCCTTGATCAAGTTGATTTAGATCATAGAAAATTTCTCGCACGGAAGGTGTTCGATGAAATTCCTCAATGAACTTATTTAGGGATTTACACTCTTGGCCTACGGAAATTGTTGTCCAAGGTGTTTATTGGTTGTTAGACCTTGTGTTCAATGCTTGATGATTGCTTAATTACAAATGGAAGTTTGTTCTTAATTAGGTAATTAGCAAGTGATTAATGCCATGGAAGTGGATTAGTCTTGATTAGTGGTCTAAACCTAAGGATTAGCATTGGTTGAGTGTATTGGCGTCATAGATTAGTTCTAGATCACCCAAAATCAATTACCTCACCCTAAGATTCGCCTTTTTATATTGTTTTAAGTTCAATTAAGTCTTGTGCTTAGTTTATTGTCTTAGCTTGGTTGACTTGTGTCAATTGCTTAAATTTTTGGTCATTTGATAGAATTGAGTATTGATGAATTTAATTTCATTAGACAATTAGCAAAAACCCTATTTATTTACCATAGATTAAGGAGTTTCGTATATTCCTAGTGGCTTAATCTAATCCCTTTGGATTTGACACCTCTTATGCTATAACGATAAGCATTGCGGAATTGACAAATATCCTATATCACATGCGGATGTAGTAAGCAATTTTTTAATTTGTTTTAATGTCTAATTTTTTTTTTCATAGGGAGATTTGGTTTAATATTCTAAAAAACTATATATATTTTGAAAACTAACCCATTTTTAGAATTTTTTGAAAACTAACTTTTTTGACATTTAAAATTACCAAAATACTCAAAATAAACCAAACATATGAATTTTATTAACTTCTAATTATTTATTTTTGATTAATTTAAAAATGAATAAAAATATGGATGTAAGAAATGTCGACCATATCTAGATTTTGTGCATGGAAACTTAAAAAATAATTCAATAACAGAGCAGTTGGTATGAACTTACGGTTTCAGAACGTGTTTTGTATAATTTTGTTGTACAATGATGATGTATATATAGAGTTTGAGTATGTTAATGATAAATATAATAATAAATTTATGTATATCTAACAAAATTGATTATATCTAATATGAATTTTAATTAAAATAATGTTTTTTTCTTTCGAAATATATATATATATATATATATATATATATATAACATTATTGTTGAATCTTTATTTTATAATATATATTTCTTCTGAAAAATAAATAAATAAAACAATTATTGTATTTGTATATTCTCAAAAATTTATGATGGGTATAATATTTTTGTACCTAATAAAAAAGTTAGTTTTCAAAGATTTTAAAAGAGGGGTTAGTTTTCAAAATATATAAAAATTTTGGGATATTAAATCAAATTTCCTCTAATATAATAGTCTTTAGGGACTTAAATCTGAATATTTGTTTCTTTTTATTTTTTTATTTAATTTATGATCATCTATGTGTTTGTTTGTTTATTGGATGTTACTTATTATTTTATTTTTTTGTGGTTATTTTTATACAATTAATTGAGCTTCTTAAAAGGAAAAATATGTTTTTTCATATGAAATTATTATTGGAGATAGAATATAGTGTTTCATGTACGATTCTAATCTTATTTATTGTGTGAAATATGTTTGTGATTTTTAAGTCTATTTTTTTTTTTAAATTGATTTCCATATTTAACTCGAGTAAAAGATGAAAATTTAGTGAACACATAAAGCTATTGTTAAGGGCTAAACGTATTACAACATAATAGATTTAACAATCGTAAAAAGTTGAATCATCTATCCCTAAATCTCGATGGGAGTAACTGAGAAGTCGGTGATGTCTCAAAACCCAAATAAAAAAAGTATTTGAGAAATTGGTGATTATTCTCGCTATCATCGGAGGATCATCTTGCCGGCAGTTTCAAAAAATTTCGCTAAAGATTGTGAAACTAATCACATATCAATTGACATAATTTGTTGATTGTCGGATCCACCAGCTAAGTCATAATCCAAGTTGAAGTCAATGATTCATAATTCTCATGGTTGGTGTTTTGTTTTCCTCCAAAATGACACTATTGTTGTGACGTGATTGGGATATTAAAAATTTTGGGATATTAAATCAAATTTCCTCTAATATAATAGTCTTTAGGGACTTAAATCTGAATATTTGTTTCTTTTTATTTTTATTTTTCTATTTAATTTATGATCATCTATGTGTTTGTTTGTTTATTGGATGTTACTTATTATTTTAATTTTTTGTGGTTATTTTTATACAATTAATTGAGCTTCTTAAAAGGAAAAATATTTTTTTTCATATGAAATTATTATTGGAGATAGAATATAGTGTTTCATGTACGATTCTAATCTTATTTATTGTGTGAAATATGTTTGTGATTTTTAAGTCTATTTTTTTTTTTTTAAATTGATTTCCATATTTAACTCGAGTAAAAGATGAAAATTTAGCGAACACATAAAGCTATTGTTAAGGGCTAAACGTATTACAACATAATAGATTTAACAATCGTAAAAAGTTGAATCATCTATCCCTAAATCTCGATGGGAGTAACTGAGAAGTCGGTGATGTCTCAAAACCCAAATAAAAAAGTATTTGAGAAATTGGTGATTATTCTCGCTATCATCGGAGGATCATCTTGCCGGCAGTTTCAAAAAAATTCGCTAAAGATTGTGAAACTAATCACATATCAATTGACATAATTTGTTGATTGTCGGATCCACCAGCTAAGTCATAATCCAAGTTGAAGTCAATGATTCATAATTCTCATGGTTGGTGTTTTGTTTTCCTCCAAAATGACACTATTGTTGTGACGTGATTGTCAAAGTGGTGGAAAAAAATAATAGTGTATTTTTATTTTCTTAATACATGTTTGTTGATTTTTTTTAATAATATGTTCGTTTATTTTCTGGTTCTATATCAGTTATATTTTGTGTAATCTATTAGATGAATAATGTTTGTTGTGTGTTTGTTATAGTTTAATATTAAAGTTTAGTTTTGTGTTTTCTATCGATTGATATTTGAACATGTGTTAATTTCAGTTTTTGTCATAGTTCAAATTAGCGTGGGTTTTTGAAGGACATAAGAAATGGTGTATATATATTTTTTTTAATACATGCTTTTTTGTAATATGTTCGTTTATTTTCTGGTTCTATATCAGTTATATTTTGTGTAATCTATTAGATGAAGAATAGGTTAATATTGAAGTTTAGTTTTATGTTTTCTATTGATTGATATATGAACATGTGTTAATTTCAATTTTTCTCACATTTAAAATTAGTTTGGTTTTTTTGAAGCACACATAGAATATATTTCTAATTATTTGATATTAACGAATTTAAGAATTGTGGTTAGTTTAAACTTTTTTATTATAATTAATTTTGAAGATAATTCTCAATTATTTTTTAAATATGTTATTGTTTAGGTGGATGTTGAGATGGCTACAAAAAAAGTGAGCAAAACTAACTTTATATTTATAATTCTCAATTGTTTTTATAATATATTATTGATTAGGTGGAGATTGAAATGGCTAAAAGAGAAGAAGCAAAGCTATATAGATGTACTCGTTTACATAAAATAATTACTTTGCTTGAAAATGCCATGGGATTATGATTATTAGATAACTTGGGAGAAGGAAAAGGCAAATATTATAGAAAGTAGGGCTGGGCAAAATATTCGTTAAATCCGCTTCGATTCGGTATTCGTGTTGATTCGATTCGAAAAATTCGGATATCTGTAAAGTTTCGGAGCAAAACAAATAGTAAAATATAATATCAGTCAAAAACGAAGCAAATCACAAATATCATTTTGAAAAATAACGGATATCCGCTCCGCTCCGTATGTTTATAACTATATATTCATATATGTAATTATGTATATAAATATTTTTCTCTTGAGACACATTCATTCTGGTTAATATAACCCATAAAAAAATGGACATAATGGACTTACTAATCAATTTTTGCTAAATATCAGCCCAAAATTGGCTTATTAAGATTTTTTTTTATCTTTCATGGAGCGGAGCAAATAGCCGCGGATATCTATTAAAATTTCGGATATCCGAATTTCCGGATATTCGTAAATTTTCAGATCGAAACGAATCACAAAACCAAATATTCGGACGGAGCGGAGCGGATCACAAATACATCAAAAATTTAAGTACTTGTTTAGTGTCCACCCCTAATAGAAAGTGCAGCATACCAAACTCGTGCTAGGTGGTGCACACGTCTTTGGTGTTGACCAACGACAACGACAACGACAGACAAAGATTTTTCATCATACAAATCCATTCCTTGTCTTTATTTTTCTTTTAATTCATTATCCTCTGTTTCTTCTGTTCTCCTTCAACTCATAAAGATTCAACTCTTATTACTAAATCGCACAAGAAACCTCGATTTCAATTTTCTTAAACGAATTATTCAGAGATTCAGTGTTTCTTTTCGTGATCTCTGTAATGGGTAATTGCTTGGACTCTCCTGCAAGAGTAGATAACAGAGAAAGCTCTTTTGGAGGTATGAGACAAAACCCTACTTCTTCTTTTCCTTCCTCCTCTCTCTCTCTCTCTCGTTTTGAGTTAATAAAATGAAATCATGATGTGCATTTGATCCTAGGTTTCTTTAACTCTCTTATCGAGACGGTTAGCTTAAAATTAAAATGAAATAAATATTCTGTTCTTGTTATCAAATTAAATACTCTGTTCTTTTATTTGAGTACCTTTATTCATTTAAGCTTCTATAAAAAATTTCATTTAATTCCCAACTAAAATTTCATCTAACTGATGATACTTTATGGTGGTGTCAAATTTAACAACAGGGTCATCGAGAATGACCCCTAAACCGAGTAAACCATCTCGCCTTTCAAGCCTTACAATACCCTCTTACAGCAACAAAAGCTTCACTAGTTCATGGTCAACTCAGACACCAAGAAGTGAAGGAGAGCTCTTACCTTCTCCAACAGTAAAGGCCTTTACATTCACCGAGCTCAAAACCGCCACTAGAAACTTCAAATCCAACAGTCTTATCGGTGAAGGCGGTTT